>JARWLC010000005.1:20022500-20622500 GCA_033318265.1 Phyllotis vaccarum | reverse complement strand
CTTATGCTCTCCTTGGTTTTTAATGGGGCAGCATTTAGATCCAGTATGAAAAGAGTCATTATGTTTCCTACATAGTGAGTTTTTTATTCGAAATCCTGCTCTTTGTTACTTATAATAGTTGACTCTGAAACAAAAGATGTTTAAAAAGTTTCGACATGGCCATGGTTGATAGGTTTATATGAGGGCAAGATTTCTTATTATTTTCAATTTTGTTAAATCATTATGTTGTTATTACTTTCTTATTATTAAAAAAAGCAAAGAAGAGATTGTATCAATTTGTTGAATAGTAATTGTATTCAGTCTGGTTTCAATGAATTACTTAATCTAACTCACCTTGCTATACCACGGCCATTAGAAGTGATCTAATTAGATGGATCTGAAGACAAGGCTGGCTGTTTAGAAAGAAGTCTCACATGTACTGTACGTGTATGCTGAGAACAGAACAGACAACACACATGTATGTGTGTTCTTAGCAAATTAACAACCTTTAGCTTGAGATAAAAGACAACTGTCTTTTTCATTTAGAACTTTAAATGTTCACACTGGTGTAGAGAACTTTTACATTTATTACTTCTTAATATTTGAGCTATTATTTATTTGACTGGTATTTTCTTTTAATGACATTCATTAGAACTTATTTTTTTCCCAAAGAAAACAAGACATCGATGGATTGATTAAAGTGAATCCTGAAACAAATAAAAATATGAAGAGGTAATGTGTCTAGAACTTCCCTTGGCCAGGCATGTTTAAGAATTAGAATGCTGGTGTTCATGTTTGGGACAGCAAATTGAACTTCAAGTCCAAACAGCTCATTTGTTTTTCTCAAACACGTTTTACTAAGCTGTTTGACAGGAGTGATGCACTGAGTTATTTGCACTCTGTTCTTTGGTGATATTTGTTATCTGGTAATTATAAGAAATTACAAGACAGTTTTGAGCAAGATTCTCAGCTATGTTATCTCACTTTGTATTAGTGTATACATGTATTGGTGTATACATATGTGTATAAATAGTGTGTGAAAGTGTATATATTAGAGTTATATCTATAAAAGAGTGTGAGTATATTAGTAGAGGTATATATAAAAATACATGTGTATGTAAGAATAGAGTATATATAAATGCTTATGTATATATGTGTGTGAGTGCATGTGTGTGTGTACACAGGGCAGTGTGCATGTGTGTATGTGCATGTAAACTATTTTGAAACTGAATTTATTGCTGTGTAGCTGCAAATGGTGTATCAAATAATTCCATGAACTATTTTCCACTTAGTTAACTCAGTATATGATATTATTTGTTGATTCTGAAATATGTCACCAATGCCCCAGAGGCTCATGCTGGCAGAGCAAAGGCTTAGCTAACTTAAAGCTGTTGCATACACTGCCAAGCTGCCATTTCTGGCTGTGTGGCACAGTCAGGCACAACCACCCTGTGAATTTGGCAAAATAGCTAAACCTTGCATCCTTGCTGGCTGGGAAAACAAAAAAATAAACAACAAACAAACAAACCAAAAAGAACCCATTGGTCTCTTTGACTCTTTAAGTGGTTCAGGAAGGTAACTGAGGTATTAATGTGAACAGGGAATCTGAAAATCCAGGTTCAAATTTAGCTTCAGACTAACTATGTTGCTGACCCCGTTTACTCAATGTCTTAACTTTTCCGTTGCTGTGATAAAGACCGTGGTCAAAAGTAACTTGGGTAGGAAGTGGTTTATTTTACCTTACAGTTTTCTGTCACAGCCCATCTCTAACGGAAGTCAGGGCAGGAGCAAACAGGGCAGGAACCTTGAGACAGGAAGTGGTACAGAGGCCATGAGGAAGCGCTACTTACTGGGTTCCTCCTTGTAGCTTGCTCAGTATGCGTTTCTATATCACCCAGGAGCACGCCACCCAGGGGTGGCATCACCTAAGCAGTAGGAGTACCCATATCAAATATCAATCAAGAAAATACACCAAAGTGTTGATCAAAGGCAAATCTTGTAGGGGCATTTTCTCAATTGAGGTTCCTTCTTCTAAAATGCCTGTAGTATCTGTCAAGTTGATATAAAATTAGCCAATATATTAATCTATCAAAGAAGAATCATAATGCTCAGTACATACTAGATACAAAAGATTAGTCAGAAGTCAGTGTTAGAAAACATCCAGGTTAGTTATATTTTCATATTGGTCTATACACTCTACATATATTTAGTTAATCTTGATATCTTAAATTATTTTCCTATTTAATATTTATTAGAACACTTCAAACTATGACCTATTATTCCCTATTATTAAAGTGGGTATATGTGTACATAACTAGGTATGCACTTATGTGTATATAATTTGAATGCTTGCTTGCATGTGTGCATTGTTTTATAAGCACATGTGTATGCTTGGATATATGTGCCTGTGTATGTATCCATGTGGAATGTCTTTCTGTATGCTGTAAATATGCTTTATTATTGGTTAATAAAGAAACTGTTTTGGCCAATGGCAAGGCATCTTAGAAGCAGGAAGGAAATCTGAGCATAGATAAAGGGAGGGTGGAGCCAGACAGAGATGCTTTGAGCTGCTGCCCAAGATAGCAAGATATGATGAAACACAGGTAAGCCACTAGCTACATGGCAAGACATAGATTAATAAAAATGGTTTAAGTTATAAGAGTCTAATAATGAGCCATAAGACAAACAGTCTATAATTTATATAAGCCTTTATATAATTATTTTATAATTGGCAGCAGGACTGTGGGTAAAAAGTTTCCACCAGACTGCAGACCCAGACATGTCAAAAACTTCTGGCCACAAATATGTGTATATATGTATTTTGTACAAGTGAATTATTGCATATATAAAAATAGTGATTGTGTGTTCACTTGTGTATGCATACAAGAATGTATGTGTACATGGATGTGTGTACTTGTGTACATGTCAAATATGTGTTCATATTTAAATGTTTGTGCTTTCTATGAGCCTTTAAAGATAGTGCTTTTAATTTACTTTTTACATAATGAGAGTCTATAGATATTTTAAATATATAGTTAGGAGCTCTGTCAGGAGCAAGTATGAGAATGTGAGTTCAGTTTTCAACATGCTTGTCCAGGCATTGCAGCATGGTCCTGTAATTCCAGCCCTAGGAAGATAGAGACAGGAAGATCCCTCGGCATAGTTGCCCTGCTAGTCTTACCAAACTAGTGAACTCCATGTTCAGTAAGAAGCCCTTTTATCAAAAGAATGACTTAAAGAATGATATAGGAAAACACAAGACATTAGCCTTTGTGTGAGTATGCATATGCTCACACAAGTTACACACACACACACACACACACACACACACACACACAGCGTGCACACAGAGCAAGCTTCCTTCTTTTAAAAAGTTTTCACTGTTTTTCCATCTTAGGTGGAATAAAATTCTAATGCTTAGAGACAGCCTTTTACTTTCTCAATAAAGTCCTATCAAATAAACCTTTTGTATTGCGGCTTCATTCCAGCCTTAAGGCATTTATACATACTGTCCCCATTTCCTGGAATACTGTCATCACATTGTCTTCCTTTCAAACAGGTTATTTTGACTACTAAATATGATTAAATTACACATTCCCTCTACTTGTTCTGAGTACTACAAATGCCAAATACTCTTTTTAAAGTACAGCATATATTGTTAGCTGAAAATTGTGCTCTTCACTTAGATGTTTGTATGTGTTCTGCTTCTCCCAGCTTGAAATAGAAACCTCAAGTAAGCTAATCCTGAGTCTGCTTTGATCACATTTATCCCTACCGTTTGGCAGAACCTAGATCATTGGCTTTTGCTCTTTGTGGACTGCAAGATATATAAATACTTACGATATATACAATATGAACCAATGGTCACCCAGTTAAACTTCAAATAGTGTATCATTATAATAATTTTGGTGCCACATTAATTAGTTTTTTTCTGTATATCTTTATGAAATAGGAATTTAAATAACTTATAAGGTTATAGGGATCATTTAGTGTTTAAAGATACTGAAGTCTACATAATATAATGAAAGCAAATCCTCAACCAGCACTCTCTAAGGAAGGGCCTGTGGTGCTTGCTGTTCTGTTATTTATTTGAACACTTGAACATCAGTTGTAACCTAGGATTTTTTTCTCTCGGACCATGAGATTCAAATCCCACAGGCGTCATTTAGATGAAAACAACAAAGCTAATCTTGAATACAGCTGTTATTTCTGTGGGGTTAATTGTTTCATTGTTGCCATAATGAAAGTCCACACACTTTCTCTGCTGTCTTTAGTCTGAGTATCACATTTTGAGACATCTGAATCAAGGGGAAAAAAAAAAAAAAAAAAAACTTGGGTCAACATCTGGTTGCTTCTAGATACTGCATCTTTGATGTTGTGTAAATGAAACCTCAGTGACATCTTCATTGGGTCATCAAGTGTGGAGAGAGAGCAGTAAAAATGCTTCTGAAGAGGCTCTTCTCCTCATGGGGCATTCTCTGTAGTGGAGTGTTTGCTGCTGAGATGTGTGTGTAAAGCACATGCATATGGAATAAGGGCACATCATTCCGGGAAGATCAGAAGCAGGCATGGAGTTAAGGCCAACAGTGAAGTGCTCAAGTGTTTCCAGCAACTGTGGAGTTCATAGCTCAGCCAATATGGCTTACATTTTGCTACATTTCAAAAATCTATAGACTTTAGCTTTTTTTATTTGTTCCTAAAACGATTAGTTACAATATGTCATTTTTATGAGTTATAATTACCAGAAGTACATACCAGGTTGTATAGAGTGCATTTTAAACAAATTGGTATATTTATCTTAATGTAGTTTTGTAATAGAAAACTTACCAAAACTTACTAAAAGTAGATTTTAACAAGTTTGCTTTACATGTGTTAGAGGTTGCTACCAAGAGAGAATGTTCTCTGAAGTGTACTATGAGACAAGTACATGATATAACTTTAACTGTTTTCTATACTTGGAAGGAATTGACAGGTTACCCCTAGAGGCAGAGCTCTAGTTATATTTTGCTAATAGCCAAATGTTTGAAAAATTAAAATATTATCTCACCAAGTCTCATGTATGTATGCATGTATAATCTCCTTCCATCCCTGTAAAATCACCTTTAACTCAATGAGTATTTATACTGTTTCTGAGACTTAATTAATAGTTTCATTCTACTAGTTGAAAATCTACCATTAACCACTTCACTTTTTCAATGTTTTAAAGGGGCCAGAGCCTTGACAATCTGATCAAAGTCACCCCGGAAGTAAACAGGAGTAACCAAGGGTGAGGGAATTATGTCTTATCTCTCTTTTTTCCTGTATTAACATGTAGCACTTATAAAAGGTAGAGCTGGGATACTTGAACCTAGAAAGTCTGAAGCTCATTGTGTACTAGACAGGGTTCTGAGCAAGTCCTGTGGATACTGAGCAGCAGCTAGCCAGTCACAGCAGTGAGGATCACATGCTTATTTTATCATTGACATCAGAGAGCAAGAAGGATCAGGGGGGAATAATAGTTATAAGATCCCTTTAAAACAAAAATGCTGTAAATGGAAATTGTTATCAGGATTAGCATGGCTATTTCTAGAGGCAGGGTACATTTTGGGCTAAACCTTTCCCTTGCTACAAAATAAGCTACTGAAAGAGTCTCCTCCTAGTGTTAGGGTTTCTTGGAGAATAAGTGGGAAATGAAGCCAGTACACCACTGATTTGTAGAAGGTTGAAGCTTTGCTCCTGTAAGCTGAAGATTTAGACCAGTATTGACTTCTATCAAACTTAACAGCAAAATTTATTTTGAGATAAAATTTATATAGATTCACAGGATTCAAGGCAAAAGGGTCAATTGATTTAATTCCATTTTTATTGAGTGGGTTTTTGTTTGGTTTGTCTATTTAAAGTTCCAAAGGATTTAATGATATTGTCAAGGTGAATTCGACAATAGAAAAAAGTTTTCAGGGGTAAAATTCATATGCTACTCCTTTTAGTTTCCTGCCAATACGTGTTTATTGATGTGGGAATATCTTTCTGTATGCTGTGAATATCAGTCTTTAAATATAGGAGCTGTTTTGGCTCATGACAGGCACCATCAAAAAGTAGGTGGGGAATCAGAATAGGTAGGAAAGGAAGGGCAGAGAAAGACAGACAGAGCCAGCTGCCCAAGAAGAAACATATAAGGAACCAGGTGAGCCACGGGCCACGTGGCAGACAGATTAATGAAAATGGGTAGTGTTAAGATGTAAGAGCTAGCTAGCAATGTGCCTAAGCCATGGGCCAAACAGTATGAAATTAATATAAGTGTTTGAATTATTTCTGTGGCCTGATCAGCTATGGGTTGTTAAGGGGTCTGGGGTGGCAGGTCTGTGGGTCTGGACCTCTGGCCACCCGGGGCCAAGAAACCCTAATGCTACAATTTATAAGTGTAACGAAATCATCAGTTAAGGTGGCTGATCCCCACTGAAGTGATTATCACCTTCTACCTGAGACGTCAGAGATTTTTGTCAGGTAATTTCCAATACAGTGAAGGTTCCTTTGACCATTTAGGTCCAAGCTGTTTCTCAATAAATAGAGAAAATGTTGTTAGTGGTTGGATCCTTTTATTAGAAGGGTGGTACAGGGTAGGGGAGAGCTCCCAACGGGAGTCTAGGCTTCATCTGGACTAGTCAGGATCGCTCAGTTGGTTTGGGCTTTGGCTTTTCCTTTAACTGGGAAGCTGGAGTTGTCTGCTCACTGGATACTTTAGGAACCGATTCCATTCATAAATTTCAACCAAATGGCTCCTGTGAAGGTTTTAGTAAACATCTTAAAATAAAAATATCTATCAGTTATAACAAGTAATTTCAACCATCTTATGTACTGTAATTAATAAGGTTCTTTGTTTTCTATACTTTGAAGGGGTCAAAGCCTTGACAATTTCATCAAAGCTGTGCCTGCCACCAGCAGAGCTAACCAAGGGTAAGATTTATATCTTTCCTTTTTTTTTTTTCTCACCGAAATCAGAGAAATATTTTATTTTATCCTAAAGACATCCCTTAAAAGGAGTGTAAAAACCAAAACCAGGTATGTCACCAACCCACAGGATGGCACTCAAACCCGTACTCAAGCTTCCCTGGCTATGGACTGTGGCAGGAGACAGAGGTGACCTCATTTCATTGTACTTTTGTATCCCATGCCTGGTGCTTAAAGTGAATTGGAATCCCCATGGAGGAAGGGCGGCATCTTAAAAGGATTTCTTAAAACAAAGTAGCTGAAATAGAAGTCTGCAGATGAGAAAAATCTCTCCTGTCTTCTTCCTCCATTTATTCCCTTGCTTCTTTTTGTCTAAAACCCAACTAATTCTAAAGTTAAGAAGCCAGTGTGTGTGTGTGTGTGTGTGTGTGTGTGTGTGTGTGTGTGTGTGTGTGTGTGTGTGTGTGTATCTATGTGTAGGGGCTGACTCATGTATCATGTCTATGTTGAGGTCAGAGGTTGACATAGTTTGTCTTCCCCAGCTGCTTTCACCTTATATTACTGAGGCAAAATCTCTCCCTTGAAACTGCAGCTCATGAAATTGGCTTGTCTAGCTAGGATTCAGCTTATGTGGTGAGCTAGCATGCTCTGGGGATCTCTGTTCTCTCACTACCATCCTACCTGCCTAGCATCTTACATGGGTCCTGGGAAAACAAATTGTATCCTGTGAGCTTGTGTACCAAATGTTACCCACTGAACTATGTCCCTAGCCTAGGACGTTACTTAAAAGTCACACTTGATTCATTAAAAAATGAAAAATATGTGTATTTCAAATAGACATATTGTGTTTCAGATGACATTTGTATCTTCCTATGACATACCATGTTAAGTAAGCAAAGAAAAAGCACAAACAGACCGCAAACATGCATTGCTATGGCAGCTTGAGTTGAGTTAAATATGAATGGTACGTAAGTACAGACCATCTTCCCAACTCTCTCCTGTTTCTGAGAACAGGGATGCACTGTGTTTTACAGCTGTAACAAGCAACAAAGCTTATCTAGATTATACCAGCGGTCTTCAGCAGCTTTTCTCAAAGGTCTACATAGCAAATAAATCAGGAGTGAGATTTTTCTCATTTAACTACTGTGAAAGCAAATAGAAAGCACCCTGTAAATCAATGAGAGTGTCTATGTTGTAGTAAATCTTTATTATAAATCCGATATGTATAAGGAATTTATCCTGGGGGCCTTAGTCAGATGGTCCCTAGCATAGATAGCTTATATTTGGAAGAGAAAGGTGAGTCAACTCATAGTGTAGTTGAGGTCACTTCTCAGCAGAGCCAGCTGCCCTGCCTCATAACTGATGCCAACACAGTCAGGCTAGGCTGAAGATGTAGCCATCCTGTATCTGAATCTTTAGTGCTAACTAGTCCTGACATTTTCACAACCAAAATAAGAATAGATCCTGCCATGAGACACTGAATTTAGAGAGCAGATAAATACTTTAGAGTAAAATATAGAGTCCAGGACAGAAATCCAGAGCTTCAGTTCTGAACGGCCATTCTAACTATAGAGAAACCCATTGTGATGTGTAGACTGTGTCTGCTTTATCCAGGTGTGTGATTTTTTTTTATTTAGTAAATTGTGTATAACAATTATTTAGGAAAAGAATTTAAGTCAGGCTGGATTTTTAAATTACTAGATATGAATTTGATTTGACATTAATATTGTGAAGTATGAAATGATTGTTCTTAACTGACCTTGTCAGATACTGCAATGCATTATTTTCATGAACTAAGACCTGGACATTCTTATCCAGGTGACCCCTCAGAAACAACACCCTCCAAAAACCTTCCGGTAGAATTGTTTGGTTAAAAACATTTCAAGGGAGGGAGTAAAAAATGATTTGCTGTTCTGTAAAATTAAAAGACAGGGCTTTTCTTTATTATTTCATCCATTTATGACACTATAATATTGTTGAGGATGATAATACTGATGCTAATTTTTTATAATTACTACTTGAGAAATTCCTTGTGACACAGTAATAGCATAAGTAGGTTAATACTGCAAAGTATTAGTTAGTAAGTTATTTGTATAAAATGAATAAACTGAAGAATATCAGTTTGCTGCTCTCATAATCACAAGAATTAATATTTAAATGGCTTGTGAGAAAACTGGCAATATAACAGGTTTATAGTTAATTAGAATATTCTCTCATAACATTAAACTTATTTCTGTTCTTAAGAAATTGAGTCCATTTATATTTTGAAGTAATAGTTAACAAAAGCATGGCAGAGAACCTCCAAGCTCTCATTTGTAAAGCTGCTATGAGGATAATACTGGTATGGAAGGAGCTTCTGTGAAGATGATGGGGAGGAAGGATGTTCAGGGAAGGAGCCCAGAGTTCACCTGCAGTGGGCCTGAGTTCCATCTGAAGGATAACCAAGGGAAGAAGTGAATGCATGATGCACTTGTTCAGGATTTAAATTTGGTTTGCCTTCAGCATTTCTTGGAGATTTGGCTCCAGGAAGTGTTTTAATCCTTATGAAGCTCTTTATAAGGGTTGGTACTAGCCACTCCTGTACTCTCAGAGCTCAAGGTTAATATAGAAGTTAGAGTTCAAGACCAACCTGCTGCTCTAGGGAGTAGGGAACCCCTGTCTGAAAACAAAAAGAAAATCCAACAGTTATTAATGATCTGAGATACTTCATAGCATGTTATGTTTATTCTATATTCTCATTGTGTTCTCTCTGTCTCTCTCTCTCTCTTCTGCACACACACACACACTACTTTCCTACTGATTTTGAACCTTTGTTTTTAGCAATCAACATGGTCTTGATGAACTTACTAATTCAAGCCTCAAAGCTGTCAAAACTACTGATGGGTAAGGAAAAATATTAATTTTTGTTTTCCTCTTTTCTTAACTAAACAATAAATCCTCAATTTTATTGAGAAAATTCAATGAAATTCTTAAAATATCATCACTATTTTTATAAGAACCTGGAAAATTACATGCTAATTTTAATAATTAGACATAGTAAATCACAGGCAGTTGAGCACTGAACATAGTGGGGCCTTCTCCTAGTCATAAGTAATAGATGGGACCAACCAAGAAGGGAAACTGAGGACACAGGTGGGCTAGGAACTGGTACATTGCAAAGCATTTATGTTAAGTTATTGTTTCTGAAGTTAAAATTTATTAATGATAGCTATATAATAAAAGAATATGCCTCACTTGCCACATCATTAATAGTGCATTTATCTCTTTGTGGAAGAGTGTTTTCTGGGGGTACTGTAAAAAATTTATGAGGCTTATTGTTTTTTCAAGGGCTTGGGTTTGCAAAAGGAATATGAACTTAAATTTAATAATTCTTTAAGTAATTTTTCTAAGATAATTAAATTTACTTTTTATCTCTTGTTATATATGATTTGAATTCTGTCTATATTTATACCATCTATCTAGCTATAGATGTGATCTTTGTATAAAGTCTTAGGAATGTTTTCATAATTTCTAATTTTAAGTGTCTTTATATTACTTATAAAAAGCATAAGCCCTTACCAATGGGGTAGAGGAAACTTGGAAAACCGTAAGCCCTGTTGAGGAGAACAATTGTGAAATTCCAGTTCCAGCTGACTCTCTTTTGTAGAGGAGGGAACTCAGAGAGGTTAAGTGATTTGTCTAGGGTCACAGAATAAATGAAGGAAAGATTGATAGCCGGTCTGTGATCTTGAGGCAGTTACTAGTCACTGAGCACCTACTGGGTTCACAGCTATCACTAGGTGTCATTTTTTGTATGTTAGGTCTAATTACAGGCTGTGGACACCGAAAGGAGAATTTGGTCGTCAACCTCAATCTTATTAACAGCAGGCAATTAGCATAGATTAACGCTAATTATGTACCAGGGCCGAGAGATGTTACTCTAAGACAATAATAGGTTGTCAGTTTAATATATTACATTTAGGAGTCCCCGTGTACTCCCGGCTGAATATAGAATGTCAGTGACTTGCATTTAAGAGGAAAAATGAAATGAAAGGCTGTTGTAATAAACATTACATGCAGTAGCTTGTGCTTCTGAGGTTGATATTAGAGAGCTATAGGAAGTGTCGGGTCCAAGCTCCTCATTTTCACATGACAATACTTTGAACACACACACACACACACACACACACACACACACACACACACACACACACACACACACACACACACGATGCTGTCGTCTGTGAGGTCCTGTGATTTCCAGCTGAAATCTGTTCTTTACTCCACAGTGCACAGACTTTAATCTTCAAATAAATAAAGCTTTATTAAGTAGACAATGCAGAAGATTACAAGGAATAGGATTGAGGCTTCTTTTGTGGGACACCTGGGAAGTGTCCCTTAGTGGTCTGACAGGGTCACTCGGGGGACTACACATGTGTAACATTAGCACAAGTGTACAGAATACCATAAGACACTCTGGAATCTTAACCTCCATGGAAGTAAGACGTAAATGTCTGGTACATCCTCTAACTCATCAGTAACACAAAAATCAAACCAGGAGCTTGTATAGGAAAGATGTTATATTTTCCCTGAATAAAATTTAAATATGGAATTCCTGTGTTTATAGAATCCAGGACCTGCAAATAGTGTTTCCAGGTTTTCTTTCCAATTTATTGAGATATGGTGTATCTGTCACTCACTGAAGGAATTAAGGATCATTGCTTAGATCCTTGCTCTGGTAACACAGCGTTGCCTTATTAAAAAGTAGTGGCAACACATAGCAAGTGTTTTTGTTTCTCAAACTTTGGGTATGCCTTTTATTAAAGGTTTTCTTTATAATTAATTTAATTAGTAGCAATTGGCATTTACAAAAATGAATCAAATAGAAAATAATAATGTTCTAATGTTGTCAAAGTATTGTTTCTTGTAACACCCCCCACTCTGTGTGTGTGTGTGTGTGTGTGTGTGTGTGTATTTACTGCTTTTACTGGGTTTATATAATACTAGTTTGGGTGTCTCTGTTTTAGACTTTTAGATGAACAGCCTTGATTTCTGCTCAGTAGAACATGCAGAGAGAGAAGCTTTGACCTTTGTTTGTTTTCATATTTTCTGTCTTTGTTCTAGTCTAAGCCTGTGGAGAGTGCAGGAAGTCACAGTGAATCCAATTGTGATTGATCTTAAATGTAAACAAGCACATCTCTCCTTCTGTGAGGTTTTATTCCTTTTTCCTTTAGTATATTAAGTTAACTTTGCATGCTTGTATCTCTGCTGCCATTTATTTTTTAACAGACTTTGCAGCCTCTGCTGTCTCATTTAATCTCCATAGCACCTAGTTTGTAACAAAATGTTTCCAAGTGATTTATTCTGAGAAATTATGTTTTTAGTAGAGTTCCTTTGCCAACTATTCTTTCTATTATAATGATAGACTTTTTTAAAAACTGAAAACATTATTCTTGAGGATAACTCAACACAGTCAAAATTCAGGACCGTAGTTTTTAGAAAACGCATTCATATTCACATGGAAGAGCACTTTGAGATTTTCCATCTATCACGGAGATTTGAGAACTCTGAGACATGTCTCCAAGCGCTAGAAGTCGTGATGGACACACATTCTTTTGAAAGGCTGTGAAGGGGATGCTGCCTTTGCTCAGGCTTTACTGGTGACTCCTTACTAAATGGCTTCCTTTCTGTTTAATTCTATAGAAATCTCCTTGATTAGTAAAACATGTCTTTACAGTTTACCAGTGCAAATGAGTGTTGAAGGGAAGAGGGCCCAAGCAAACTGCTGTCCCAGGTGGTACTGGAAGAAGATACTGTCATTTGCACAACCTTTTGCCATAACATGTGATATGTGTTTTTTGAGTATGTGTTTATAAAATATTAAAGAGCAAAAAATCCTATTAAAGTAGGCAAATGAGATGAATAGGCATTCTTAAAAAGTATGACTGTCCAGTAACATAACAGAAGGATGCCTGATTCATTAGTCATAAGTGAAATACAAATTAAGATTACTTTTATGGATTTTACTGTAGTCAAAATGGCTATTATGAAAAATAGAAAAACCAAACTCAAACCATAAACAAATAAAAAACTCAAATATTGTTGAGCCTAAGGGGACAAAAGTAATGCTTATATGCTATTTGTGGGAATGGAAATTAGTCCAGATATTATGGAAATCATTATAGTATTTCCTCAAAAAATGAAAATTAGATCTACCATATGAGCCTCCTATATACCACTTATATAGAGAAAAAAAATTGTCAGCCTTCAAAAAAGACATTTTAATGCAATGCAGTGGGGTTTGTACCTTGAAGAATGCAAGGTTGAAAAACCAAATAAGAAATAAGATAATGTGGGAGGTTTTGTACTCTTACCAGGTTAGGGAAACATGGTAGTCATTTCCAAAGCAATAGGTACCTTAAAGGAAGGACCGTAGTTTTTAGAAAACATACACATATTCATATGGAAGAACACTTTGAGAGCAGGCACATTGCCAGGCATGCTCAGTACATGAGCATTGTTGAGGAATCTTGGTTTCGGGTCATAGAGCTCAGGAAAGACAGATGGTGGATAGAGTTTCTGGGCACAGTTAGCTTATTTCCCCAAAAGTCTTAGCAAAGGTCAAAGGAAAAGATAATTAGAAGCTGTGTTAATGTGAACAACTTGTCCCTAAGGCTTCTTGTGTCACTCAGCTTCTAACAGCGCCTGAACACTCATCTTTATTATGTTACCATTTGCAGCAGCTAAGCTATAGAATAACCTAGCTGCACACCAATAAATGAATGGAAAAAGAAAACAGATTAGTACTGTGTTTATGTGAGAATTATTCAGTCGTGAAGAAGAACAAGATGATGTCATTTTCAAGAAAATGGTTGGAATTTTAGAAGGTGTCGTGTTAAGTAAAACACCACAAATGAAGACGAGTCATGTGTTTTCTCTCATATATAGAAACAAAACTTCCCAAACAAAACAAAAAGGCACTGACAGCAGAAACGGGCTATTACGGGAAGGCAAAGGATCAGTGAGAAGAAGGGAGACCCAGAAGGTGATGAGCAGGTAGAGGAGAGGCTAATGTGATCAGGTAGAGGAGAGGCTGATGTGAGCAGGTAGAGGAGAGGCTGATGTGAGCAGAGCATGGTAGAAATCAGCTATGGAGAAGTCAGGATAACATTCGTTGACTTACATGATTGATGTGTGCCAATGATTATGATTTAAAAGGCTTAGTGGAATACTTTAAATGCCCGCTGCTTAGGCCTCAAGACTGGAGTTGGGAGTTATACCAAGGAGCTCAATGATCTGAGTCCAGGGGGTGCGGGGGAGGGATGCTATTTTGTAGTTGAGAAAGGAAATAAAGAAGCTAAACAAAACTGCATCCTCAAGAGGATAGTGCACCATCGAGTATGCATCTAATTTAACAATGAACAACTGAGTTCAGTTTAGTTCTTCAGTCATTATAAAGTCAGGATTTTAATGGCTTGCTGGAAATCTGTTTGCTAGGTTTATGTTTACAATATCGCAGCTTTTGAGCCCCTATTTTTGATATTGATGTGATCTTTAAATTGGCAAAGGCCTGAGAATCAGTTTATGTTTTTCTAATGTTGAAATACTGAAAATGTTAATCCTTGGATACTCTTTGTGGAATGCTGAAAATAACTTCCCTGGATAGATTGCTCTGTAAATAAAGTGTATGGAATCAGCAAGTTCTTTTGAGCACAATTCTTGTGCCATGTGTTGGATGGGAAAGATCCTGTTGCTGTTGCTTACCACAACAATGCATCTCAGACTCCTTTCTTCCCCAAGGGCCATTTTTTGATGGCCCTAAGCCTTATTATTTCTAACTTTTAATGCTTTTGTCTCTTTTTTTCCCTTAAAGACACCAAGATCGTGATAAGTTCAACAAAGTAAATTCTGATGTTCTTGCAAACAACCAAAGGTAATAAAACTTATTTTTAAATGAGTTTGGGTCAGAAAGAATATTCTGATTTATCATTCTTATATAATTAAAACATTGTTCTTACTAAAATAACTTTATTATTAACCTGTTTTCTTTCTATTATTCCACTTAAAGAAACCACGATCTGGATGACATCATCAGAGGAAGTCCTATAGTGATCAGACACAATCAAAGGTAAGAAAACTAAAGCTTATAATTCATGTTTTCAGCTGTTTCCTTGTATGAAGTGCATTTTTACTATTGCTGTATTGATCTGTTCACCTAGAATAACCAAACTGCCATTACTAATTCACCACTTCACTCTTTTAAACAGCCAAGACTTGGACAACCATATTAAAGTGAAGCCTTCTGCTCTCAGAAGCACAAATCGGTAGGTAACCTTACATGACTGGTTTTGATGTATTCCCAAGGTTCTGGAACAAAAATTTTAGTTGTCCTTTTTAAAAGAAGGCTTCTAGTGTTTCTTAGTTTTCAGAGAACCCCTTTATGACCTTTAACCTGTGTCTCTGGTCAACAAAGAAACATTGCACTTTACTTGAATCAGTTGATTCATTTTGGAATTCTGAGTTTCTTATTTGCACCAAGACACCCCAGTGTTTGTACCCTAGAGGAAAATGAAATTTTAAATTAAAAACAAATGAAATTAAACAAGAATAAAAACAAGGTGGCTCATTCTTGGGAGAAGCTAACTCACCCTCTCCTATCGGTCACTGGTTTTCTATACCTTTGATCTAAGCGTGTGGTGCTGTGAACTCCCTTCCTCTCTCATTAGTACATCTGTTAACATTATCAATGTTCTAGTCTTTTTTATGTGGCCATTACTAGGAGAGACTGTTTCATAGCAGACTTTCTGATATTCTGGCCCTTAAAATCTTTCTGTAGCCTCTTCTATAACGTTACATAAGCCGTAGATAAAGGAGCTGTAATGCAGATGTATCCGTGGAGATTGGGCTCCCTACAATCTGTAGAACTCTGTATTGTGTCTAGATGTGATTTTCTGTGGTTGTCTCCACTGGTAATGAAGAAAAACTTATTGGATGAGGGTAAAGTCACTACATTTTATCTATGAATATAAGAATAAGAGTTAGAATGTATTAAGGAATTATGTGATTGTAGTAGATTATTTTCTAAAGTCCATAATCACACTAGTCTCAGGAAGATTATCTAGCTTTCTAGACCAGGAATTATTTTATTCCTTTTGAATGGGCCTTAAGTCCAATTATTTGGGTGGATGTTTTTGTCATCATTAGCAGTTTTGGGAGGTTTCCAGTCATGTTTGTAACAGGTCTAATAGCCATGTTATGCACTAACTATTAGGGGAGCTTTGTAGTAACACACATTTTACCAGTGAATTCAAGTTCATGTTGTTTTACTTACTTGAAATTTTATCATAATAATTATATAACTGGAAATTATGGCCTAATATTCTGAGATGAAGGCAACAAATTATTTACTAAAAATACTATGAACCCACGAGGAGAGAAAGGACAATGTAGTCTTACCTTGTTTTCTACATCAATTCCTTATTTTGCTCTTGTATGTTTTTATCACTGGGGTGTTGGGTCTTGAAAGCAAGGCATCTTGAGAGTAATTAAAGAGCAATGGCTACTCAGAGGGTACTTACTGAGCGCGTGAGTATTCCTACTAAGAATTGCATATGATTTATCATCACTATACCCATGGGATAGAAATTTATATCACTTGTTTTATAGAAAAAACTCTGTCTCAAATTGTCCTTAAAAGAAAGCATACAGTAGATATAAACTCAGATTCTTCTGACATTATGACTTTGATGAGACCAATAAAGATATATGGTTAAATGATCCTAGGCTCTCTAATAAGATCTATTTATTCCAGGGAATTAAAATTAAATTGAATAATTTTTTCACAGTGTTAATTGTTGTGGTGATTTTTTTTTCTTGCCATCAGTAGCAGTTTTGGGAGATTACCGGTCATGCTGGCCAACAGGTCTAATAGCCATATTGTAAAGTAACTAATAGGGGACAATGCCCTCCAACTCCTTCCTCTTGCCTGTCACTATTGAATATGTTGTATTGACAATGGCCATTATTATAAGAATAATATAATTGCCTCTGGTTTTACTGCAGGAGGCAAGCTTTATAAAAGGTAGTTTGTAATCTATCAGCTCCTTTTCCAGAAATCCAAAGAAAGAGGACATGTTTTGTTAAGCAAATATATTACTATTAAAAGGATTTTAAAATATTCTAGGCATCATAAGATTCTATGATGTCACCTTGGTTAGCTAACCAAACCTGTCTGATTGTTTTTTGGTATGTGTAGTAAGAGTTTCTGGCCTGGTCTAGCCCGGAGATCCAGACCAGCAATCCCAAATAATTACACAAAGTCTTATATTAATTACATACTGTTTGGCCTATGGCTCAGGCATATTACTTGCTATCTAACTTTTAAACTAACCCATGATTAGCCAAGTGGCTTAGTATCTTTTCTCAGAGCAAATTTTTTGTCTTCTTTCCTCTGCATCTGCTGGCATCTCTACTCTGCTGTTCCTCTTCCCAGAGTTTTCTTAGTCTGGTAGCCTTGCCCACACTTCCTGTCTGCTTTCTGGCCAATCAGCATTTTATTAATCCAGTAGGAGGGACAAATATTTACAAAGTACAAGAGCATAATCCCACAGCAGTAGTGTACTAAATCTGATGATAAATGGCTAAGAATTATTACACAGCAAAAAAAAAAAATAGAACACTGAGCTATTTTAGAAGAGTACATTTATAGATTGATTCAACCATCTGTATCTACTATGTAACCATGCTGCCCTCTTGATTTCAGCATAGGTAAAGAAAGGGTAATTTTAAAGCTCATGCTGGTGGGATGAATGTCACAAAGTCCCTTTACATCAGTGCAATGTGACACAAGCACTGATTATTTATTTAGTAGCAAAGCAGCAGTGAATCTGATCTTTTATGTGACTTCACTGACATTTCCAGAAGCTGCATATTTAATCCACAGTTAGAGGCTGAATAAACTTCATTCATCCATCAGAAATATATACAAGCATCCCCAAGACCGAAGGGACACAGCAACCAGAACATATGCAGATGTGCTCAGAATTTTGATTTATTCAATGATGAAATAGCATTGCTTTTAGTAGTGATGTGAACCAACACTAAAGATAGATCCTGTTATCTACAGTCAATAAGCTGATATTAGATTATTTATGAATTATCTAAACTTCTGCTTCCAAATACTGCAAATTGCTAGTGATAATAAATATTTTCTAGTTAAAAAGGGGCATCATCCACAAAAGGAAAAAAAAATTTCTATTTGTAGTTATAGTTTCATTTGTCAACATTTTTCCTATGTGTTAACATATACCTTCCAAGACTTTAGTACCGTAGCATGAAGTTTCTTCCTAACTCCCTGCTGCATGACTGTCGTAAACATGGAGTAAATTACTCTGCTTCACTCCAGTCTACCAATTATCACTATAGATGCTTCTCATAACAAGCTCTGGAAGTGGTTCTGCATTTTTCATAGTACTGATGTAGTAATGGCTACTTTCCAGCCTTATAACCACTTCTGTTGCTAGTCATGACTTCTAACTTTCAATCCGTCCACAGCAATAACAGTGATCTCATTAAAACAGTCATCCAATGATGTCATTCTTCCAAGTATAATCCTCCAGTGTCTTCCTTTTTACCATGGCTTCCTTGAGCCACGGCCATGCTCCTTAACCTCTTCAAAGGTCACCATGATTTTTTTTTGTATGTCACTCCCATCCCCACTCCCCATCCCCACCCAAGTCCTGTTACTCTTCTCTCACAAGCAAACCTGTAGTCTCAGGTTAATGTCTTGGCCAGAAACTCTTAAATGCCCAGCAGTCACTTCCCAAAGAATTGACTTGAAGGCTTAATATTATAGTAAATACTTGGACAGTAGTTCAGGTTTATTATTAACTAGCTCTTTTGCTTAAATTAACCCATTATTATTATTATCTATGTTTATCTATGTTTATTCCTCTGTGTCTGGCTGGCATCTCCTTCTCTGCCTTTCTTCTTCCCAGAATTCTCTTAGTCTGGTCACTCTGCCTCTACTTCCTGCCTAGCTTCTAGCCAATCAGTATTTTATTAAGCCATACAAGTGAAAAACTCCACAATGTACAACAGCTTTATCCCACACAAGCCCCCTTCCCATCCCATCCTCTCTGGCTTGGACTCTTTGCTCCCCCTTCATTACACTGAAGAGAAGCTACTGTGTATCCTTTGGGTACCAGCCTGGGTATTTCTCACTCAGCCTCAGGGAAGCTCTTTTCAACCTCTATATGTACAGCATTCCATACATTTTGTGTGACTCATTATTTAATAATCTCTTTATATGTATAAGATCTTTAGAGGTATGAGTGGAATTACCTTGTTTCTTTATTTCTGTGTATAGGGCAGTAGCATAATGACATGATGCCTGATAAATATTAAATTTTTAACAAATATAATATGAATTAAAGTCAATATTAAAATAATCAAAGTTTCATGATAGTCTACCTAGGTATTCCATCTCTAACATTCTGAGCACCCATTACTGAAACTAAATAAAATAAATCTATTTTTTATGATTGATTACTTGAGTCAATAACTGCTTCCTGCTTATAGTATTCTCAAGGTGTCACAGTGACTTAAAGAACACTAAAATTACTAGTTATGTCTTATATTTAAAACATTTAAATCATACACAGATCTATTAATTTATTGAGTATTAAAAATATTTAAAAATATAAAATACTCATTCAAGAGAATTATAAAACTATATAAATGTTATCCCATTTTGCTTTGTCAATGAGTTAAGGAATTATGTGAGTTATTTCATAAAACACAATATTCTTTTCAGGAAGATTTGTTTTAAACTAAAAATCTAATGCCTAATATCAATTCATAACATAAAAGTAAAAACATAGTTAATTTTTGTGTGAAAATTTAATTTTGTAAATGTGTTGGACACTTTGCAGAAGCAGATTAAGTTAGCAGTATAGAGAGAAACATATTGTACACTATTAATAAAACCCTCCTACATTGCACACAAGAAAGAATAGAACTGAGCTAATAATTTTCTTATTTTGGAACATATCCTAGGAAAAGATAACACATTAGAATCTCCATGTTTTCCCTTGATTTCCCCTGTAATGAAGTGCCACACTTGTTCACACAACTATGGAGAATACATTACATTATTATAACACGGAGAATTCTTGTACTGTAAAGCTTAGACCTTTGAATATAGCTTAACAGAAGGCATGTCTAGGACATGCAAGGCCCTGGGACTGATTCCTATCACCAAAATGAAAATAAAAAATACATTGAAAGACTTTTGAATCACACGTTTGCTCAACCTTGCAACATTTGGCTTAGACTTCTATAAAAATAATCTTTTTTCTACACTTTGACTCACAGTTTTTCATCTTTTGCCACAGTGTAAATGACACAGTACAATACATGTGATCTTAATTAAAGAGCATTTATTTTTGCATCCTTTAACTTGGACAGTCTAAACTTCTTTTACTGGATCTACCCATCTAGCTAATGCTACCCATCAGTGTACATACCCCAAGAAAGTGCATATTGTATGATTTTCATCATTAGGTTGTTTTAAATATTGCTATTATTATTCAAATTAAAAACCTTAAAGCTTACACAACAAAACTTGATGTGTGCTGTTATCTAATGAAAATCTTATGAAACCTCTAATAATATGGTTTCCTTGGCCACTCACCCTACTTTGGGAGTGTCTTCTTTGAATACAGGCTCAGCTTTTGAGTTACCTGTTACAGTTGTTAAAATCTGTAAGAATCTAGTTTCCTCTGCTTCCTCAGGTGGAGCCATTTTTCTTTTCTTCTCACCAAAACTACAACCCAAGAGCAAGTGTGAAGTGTGTAGGCAGGGAAATATTCAGTATCTGTAGTAGTCACAGGTGCATTGTTCTTGCAGAATTGAAGATTTCCACCCTCAGACTCAATACAGACATTTTAGGAATACCCAAACAAAACCCATAGATCGAATAACAGAGTTGGTTTCCTCTTGGGCTACAAGAGGGACATCTCTTCCAGACTTTTCTCCTTAATTTGTATCTTCACATATTTGTGTAACATATATTTTGCTTAAGTCCATGTTAGATCTTACTCTCAAGCTGTATAAAGCCAAAGCTTCCTTAAGTGCAGCACCTGCTTACCCCAATGTTATCATCATGAAGAGAAAATAACTTCTTGGTGCAGGATTCTGATTTCTCAACAGTCACATATTCTGTGATCTTTCACATCCACCACTGCCTGAGTGGATACTGTGATTGTCCATGTCTCAAGCTTTAAATCAGGAGAAGAACACTAGTAAGGGCTGGTCAGATGAAATAAAAATTTCTGATACTGTAATAATGGCTTTTGTAGTAATTAGTGAAAACCATCATTTAGGCAAATTCAAAGCCTTCTCTCTGCATTATAAATTTGCAGAATCGACCTTACACAGCTTTGTTTGATGATGTCAAATAATTCAGTTTTGAATTTTATATCATCATTCAGATTACAATATCAATTAATATTCCTGAAATACTGTACATTTTGCATAGTTTCACTGGAATATTTAAATTCACATTAAAGATATTTAAACCAATTTCTACATCTTTAAAAGCACATAAATAATATTTTAAGTGTGAAATTTAAGAAGATAAAGTATGCTGGCGAATTTGCATAGCTTATCAATTATTAATGGTTTGGATATCATTAAATCTATCTTTACATAAACATGAGGATACTTTATTGTATTTTGCATCCCTAACAATGTTAATTTTGTGAGTGAGGATCTACATGTTGATTCTTTATACAGTGACTATATTTGAATCCAACATTTTAGAGCTTAAGAAGGGAGGATTTTAGGAAATGAAGTCAATTCCAAAGATGTAAAAATTTAGGACTAAAATGAGAATTAAAAAGTCCCTTACGACTGCGGAATCAATAACTCATCTTGACATCACATTATTCTATTAACAATTACTCTTATTTGATTTACTCACAGCTTAATCACTTTGCCATGACTTGTGTTTTTCTTACCAACACCATGTTGTACTGGATATTAGGAGCCTCATTTAAAAAATATGAAGCCTAAGGAATTGTGTGCTGAAGGACGATAGAGAGGAAATGGGCCTGTGATTCCGAAGCTGTGCTTCTCGCAGGCTTCCAGACAAAGCGTTTTCCAAACTCACAAAAACAGCAAACAAGATCTTTTAACATTATGTTAAATGACCAGTCTATGATAACATGCCAAAGGACCCTGTAAATCATAGAAGGTGTAAAATCACTGAGACAGCCTAATCTCATCTCCATTTATTGTCTACATTGTGAATTTCTTATTCAGTTGTTGGTGTGAGGTTTTCTATTTCTGTAACCCCAATGGCGTGAATAAAGTCTCCAGCTAAAAGCATCCAAGCACTGATTTTTTTTTGGTAGGTGAATTGTGAGTTCAGTTCTTCATTCTCCTATAAGTTAATTCATGGGCTTTGAGAGATTCACTCAGTGTCTCCAAGCTCCAGACGGCCAGTCCTGCAAGATCTTGTGAGACCTGAATGACATAACCATGTAAACATGTGATCGATCTTCAGGGTACAAGCCTAGTGCTCATTTAGTCTGAGCCAAACACTTTTCAGGCCGAATTTTCTAAACTTTCCAAAAGTGATTTCTCTCTTACTTATAAAACCCACACCCTTTAAATGGTATTAGAAACAAACTCAGGACCTTCTGCATACTAGGTAAGCCTGATAGCCTCCCTTCAGGGCTAGTCCAGCCATACTTGCATATTTACCTATAAGCCAGTAGGTTAAGTAGTCCAATGTTCACTTTCCAGTCTATTAAACACCTATAAACCAAAATGACTATGTATAAGTTGATAAACTGATTTTTATTGCATTTTTTTTTATTTCCTACAATTGGGTTATAACTAAACCACATACACACACTATGTTTTTGTTTTTATTTATTTTTATTTTCTTTAGAGATCCGGGCCTAGAAAATTTAACTGAAGTAGATTCTCATGTATCTGGCAATAAGAATGGAAGGTAAGATTGATTGCAAATGGCTTTATTTCTTAGAAATTCCTTTTGTACCCAAATGATTATTTAGAAATTTTTCTTGGGGAGTTGAATTGCATTATGGCATTTAAATATAAGTACTATCCAAATGAGAAAAGTTACAGCACCATATGCTTAATATCTAACACAGAAAAAATTAAAGATGTTCTAATTGTGTTAGAATTTCTCACTACTGTTTCTCCATCCTGTTACTTGGTATAAAAGGTGTTATGAAAATTCAAAGCCCTTTACTTGGGTTGTGAGCATTTATTTTTACTCACTGTTGCTTGGTAGGTTTTCAGTAGGGGAGGAAGTACCCAGCAACTCTCTTCCTTGGATATCTCATGTTTAAAAGCATACACAAATTTCTCATAGCCACAAAGCAAAATCTCATTTTGAAATTTCCTTGCATAACAGAGTATAAGGATTTGTAAACTATCAAGGTTTCTTACTATCATGTTTGAAATTAAAGAGAATATTAAAGAGAGAAGTTATGCCTCATTGTTACACACAAGTTATGGAGGAATTGCTAACTTCTTCATGTGTAACAATGCTTCTACATGTTTGAAGGACTCTAACAATATTCATTTTCTTTTTTTGACTTTGTGTAAGAAATAATATTGTTGGTATTTTCTTCAAGGAGTGGAATGGCTATGAATAGAGTAGTTGACTGTTTCTCCTGATACTGTCTGCAAATGCCCTTAAATCTGACAGTTAACTTAGCTCTGGTTCTCCAGATCATCTGTGCTTCTTTATTGTGATCCTAACAGAGTCTCTGATTGAATGAGCGAAAAGATACGTTCAGTAGGATCTGCAGCCTGTGGAAATGCATCCACTTTTGGTAACTGCACATAGGACTAATATTTAACTGACCTCATCCAAATATTATTTACAAGTGACCAATGTTATATACAGTCTTGAGAGGCTAAATGCAATTAAGGAACTTTCCGTTTAAGTTGATTTAAATGCTGCTCCATTTTCTGTTCATGAAACAAGGAAAGATTGGTAAGGAAATAATACTCAAGACTGGGGCTCTGGTGTGTGAATTTTAGGGAACATAATTCACTTGAGAATAGTAGTGTTTACAGATTAGTGCCTATTTCTGTGTGTGCATTTTATAAACTGGCGATGTTTTAAGTTTGCACCCCTAAACCAACATAAATAAATTCATTTCAGTGTCACCTACAGCCTTCTTTTTGGAAGCTACTCATTTCTTGATTTCAATTTTTATGGTGTGCATCATGTGATTTGAATATAATTAATATTCATTTAGTGGGGTGGTAGTTTGAACGTGGGGTCTTATGAAGTCTAGAAAAGCACTAAATTTTAATATTCTTCAACAATTCAGAGCCAAGTTGATTATTCTTGGATTGACATGAGAGGAAATCATGAGAGGAAACAGGATTGATCCACATTGTCTACTACTTGCTATAACTTGAAAACATCTCCTTTAAAGCAAGAAGAATTTTAAAGATAAACAAACAAAAAGAATTTATTATAGATGAATATATAATATGTTAATTACAGGTACAATTCCCTCAAAATATTTATTGACATAGAAATGTGTATACACATTTATGATCACATGAATGTAATAGCTTCAAATTTATATTATGGCCTGATGCATTTAAAACAAACACATCACAAACTTTTATAAAGTTATTTTTTAAAAAACAAAACAGAAAGGTTACCCTAACTTCATTTCATAGCTACATACCTGGAAACTAGTGCATGTTTAGCTGAGGCTAATTTTTTTTATAGTTTAAAAAGTAAGATAGTTCCAGGTACCTTTTTAAAATATTTTAATTTATTTTATTAGTTTTATTTTTGTATGTTGGAGATGATCAATTAATACTTTTTCTTCCTTAAAAGTTATATAGGACAAGATTGGAAAGAAGGCTCAGTAGTTAATAGTGTGTACTGCTTCCGCCGAGGGCCAGAGTTCAATTCCCAGCACCCATGTTGGATAGCTCACAAATGCCTATTGCTCCAGCTCTGGAAGGATTGCTGTCTCTGGCTTCTGTGGTCACCAGCACTGAAGTGTACAAGCCCACCCACAGACAGCCTTTTTGACAATATGGCTTAATGAAAATCTGAGCTCTTCTGTAGACTTCCATGGCTTTGGTGTTGCTCTCAAAACTTACTAACACAGAAGAGGAAAAATTGCTGCAATGTTTACTAATTTTTCACTGAGAATTTCCTCTCTTGAATGGGAGAAATTGAATGTGTTTATGCTCTGTTAAACATGATGACATTTTTAGATCAGCAGAAATCTAGGTCAGACTTCTGTAGTCTTCAAAGTATTGCCTTTCATTAGAGCAAAATGAGAACCAAAGTGTCTCAAAACAACCTCTGGATTGTTCATTAAGTTGATGAATTCTTAGATATATGATACATAGGAAGCTTTCTAAAGGGCACCACTATTATGAAGATAATTGTGAAATCAATTTCCAGTGGATTTTCTCCTCGATAAAAATACATTCTGTCGTAGCATTAGATAATATGGCCTGTGTTTGTGGATTATTCTTGAAGGTAAGACAGTGATTTCTGTGGAGCCAGCGGAACCGCTCTATACTTTACTGTATGTCTCTTTGCAGAAACCAGGTAGAGGTAAAGAAACACTGTCTACTGAGTAAAATATTAATAAAGCAAAAATACTTGTAAGTGACCTTGGTTCTGAGGGCCAAACACATGTTTCCTCTTTCAGGCTGGATGACCAGGTCAATGGATTCACCAGCACTCTACTCAAGGAGTCCACCACAACTTCTGTCTATTCTTATGAAGCCAGAAACAGCCTCAGGTACTAAAGACAATTACAAAACCGATGGCAGGATTATCCCCATGTTTATTTGTTTACATACAAGCTAACCATATTTTTAAAGTGTAAAACTTTCTATATGTAAATGCCCTTAAATGAAATTGTTGAGTTAGCAACTCAGTTATTGCTGGGATGCACATTGAAGAATATAAAATGTGGTTTTTGCTTTAAAGTCTATAATTATATAAAACATGATTGTGACATCGATATTGACATTTTAAAAGAGATTTATTAATTTTATTCAGTGTGTACATGTGTGTGCCAAACATGTGCTGGTTTCCACAGAGTTCAGAAAGTATCAGATCCCTAGAACTGGAATTACAGATGATTGGGAGTCATTTAATGTAGGTGCTGGGACCCAAGTCTGGTTTTCTGCAACAGCAAAAAGTACTCTTTTTATTGAGCCAAGGATAGTTAAAATGATCTTCATGCTCTAAGACAAATGTACCAGACCATTAGTTTTTACAATAATAATACTGAATAATACAATAATAGTACAAGACAGTAAATGTTAAGAACTAAATGGGAGAGGTGGCAAAATCTTATAGGAGTTGATCAATAATATTTGAACATTTTCCTTTAGACAGAATATATATGTAAATATATATTCTAAAGTAATATATAAATTCTTAAAGTAATATATAAATATTATCCTTTGCATTGAATTGGAAAATGATTTTGTCTTTATCATCCTCACAAGTGATATTTCAACATGAAACTAAATGGTTTTATTCTAGCTCCAATACTGGAACCAGGAATGCTAGGCCTAAGGACACCGTTGTCTACACAAGGACATATGTGGAGAATAGGTAATGGAAAAGTGCTTCAGATATTTCACTTTGTTTTATAGCTGTGAAATGGTTTATGCCATGTATGAGGTTCTACCATTTCAGAGTGTCCTTTTTATAGATAATTTAAGAATAATGTAAATTCTATGCATATATTTATGTTGTTCCCAATATTAAGTAGTTGATAAATGACTTATAGTGATTGTATATACTCAAAAGTATTTCAAATTACTAATGAGTAAGTATTAGGATTGGTAATCAAATGTTATTACATAAATGCATATGACTATTTGATTATAACAACCTTTTAATTTGAATCACCTTAATTCAAAGACTCTTCCTCCTGTTTACTTCCAATCTAACACAGAAGATATATCTTTAGGTTAACATATCATGGCCTAAATCTTTGTTCTATGAAACTGTCTGCCTGGAATGATGGGTGTTGACCAAAGTGTCAACTGAGGTCACATATTCATAACACATTTAGTTTTCAAAGATTATATTTAAAAAATGAGAGCTGACCTAATTGTAGGATAATATAATGGCAAAGCACACAAAGCAGATATACATGACATGTGTGAGTTTACTTCAAAGAAGCCCAAGCAGCAGTACAGGGGAATCTTCATCCTGGGGACAACTCAATGCCTCTCTGAGTCAAATCCATGTGTAACTTACACATAGCTTTCAAAGTAAGTTTTTCTTAATTCAAATCTTGCTCTATTGTGGCTTCATTACAGTAATTCCTACTATCTTTAAATTAAATTAAAAGATAAAACATTTAAGAGAAAAGTTAAAATAATTGTTTATTGGATCTGAAAGAAATTGGCACATATATAAATAGAATGATATTTAGTAAAGACAAGCAAAATATTGGTAAATAGGATAAAAGGAATAGGCATTTATTATACACTTATATGGCACTCTGTTTTCACACATTGGTAACCCTATGGGCTAGCACATCAGTACATTTTGCTTTCTAAAGAATTGTCTCATTAAAACTAAGGCCAAAAATTGTGGCGTCAATTTGTAGGAAACAGTAAATCTCTTGAATTAGGCATAGTCTACTAAACACTATTTTCTAGACTTTTTTTACTTATTGAATAGTTACTTAAAATATTAACTTAATTCATATAAGTACAGAGGTAAACCATATTTGAATTATTTAGCCCGTTAGCTATCATTTGCTTTTGTAAGCTACTGTGAATATGTTATTGAAATATCTGTGTACATGTACAGACAATGATTCTCACATGTGGTTTCTGGGCTGGCTTCAACAGTATCACTTCAGACTTGTCTCAAGTGAAAATTGTGTGGCCCCATCCCAGACCTGAAGAATCAGAAACTTGGCCATTGGTGTTCTAGCTATCTGTGTTTTAACAAATTCAACATGCTTTTGTGACAAATGCAGATTTGAGAACTGTAACTATAGCAGATAACATTGTATCCTATCAGACCAATAATATTCATGGTAGAATATTCTAAAAGAATGAATTTGCTACTGTTTGTTTATTACCCTAATGTGACAGGGCTACCTCCCAAATAGCTCCAGCTTTGTTAAAGTCCTCACTAACAGACGGCACAGTATAGTGTGAAGTCTCTAGAGTCAGGTTCAGGATTGAGTTATTGTTTGTCCTGTACAAACCAGATAACCTTGGCAGAGGTGTGTGTGTGCGTAAGTGTGGGCATGTGTGTGTGTGAGTGGGTATATGTGAATGTGTGTGTGCATGTGTGTGTACATTAGTGTGTGTATGTGTGTGTGTTTGTGTATGTAGTATGTATGTATGTGTGTGCATGTGTGTTTGTGTGTGTGCATGAGTGTGTATGTGTGTGTTTGTGTATGTAGTGTGTATGTGTGTGTGAATGTATGTATGTGTGCATGAGTGTGTGTGAGTGTGTGTATGTGTGTGTTTGTGTATATGTATGTAGTTTGTATGTGTATGTGTGTGCGTGTGCATGAGTGTGTGTGTTGTATATATAGTGTGTATGTGTGTGTGAGTTTGTGGATGTATGTATGTCTGTGTGTGTGTTTGTGTATGTGTATGTAGTGTGTGTATGTATGCGTGTGAGAGTATGTATATGTGTGTATGTGTGTGTGCATGTGTGTGTGTTTGTGTGCATGTGTATGTATGTGTGTATGCATGTGTGTATGTTTATGCTTGTGTGTGCTGCTATTTTGATTTTTGTTAGACTATTTAACTTACTTAAATTACTTAATTGGTTAATGTCCACAAGTCTGAGAATTGAACATAGGACTTTACACACACCAATCATTTTTTTAAAACCACTAAAACTTTCCCAAGCCCTCCCACTTAAGTTTTTCTTTGAGAGAGAATCTTGCTTATGCCCAGGCTTTGAATTTGTAATCTCCCTAGCTCATCTTCCAAAGCAGGTGGGATTAGGCCTATGCCTCTAGGCTGGCAGGCTTTTTTTTTTTAGTAAATAAGTGAGATACAAGTATAAATTATTTATTTCTTGTTTACACTTAGATTTAGACTGTCGCAGCCTGTTCTGGTTTCTGTTTTTGTTTTTGTTTTTCCTTTGGTGACTTGCTGGGGTTTTTGCATCATTACTTCTATAGATTAAAAAATGAAAGGTGGAAAAAAATCATCTAGGTTTGCAAATATTCCAAATATAATAATAATATGTGAAGGGATGTGTGTTTTCTTACCTGCTTGGAGGAAATATGAATGGAAATGTTCTGATTTTCATGTCCCTGTATGTTCGTTTTTAGCAAATCGCCGAAGGATGGATATCAGGAAAATATCTCAGGAAAATATATACAAACAGTTTATTCCACTTCAGACAGGTGAGTAGGCTTATATCCCCACTACAGACACAAGTGTATATACACACACGGACATATGCACAGTTGAATGTGCATATACATGTCCTTCTCTTGTGCTTTTCTCTGAGGATGGTTTTGATTGGTAGACAGCTAGAATATTGTTAGGAATGTACGTGCAGAAACCACAGTCCATCTCTGCATGGAGGAGGAGGAACCTGCTTCTTAGCTGTGGTGTGGCTTTCATGTATATCATTCTAAAAGACTTTTCCATGCCTTCCAAACTACTTCTCTGGACAGACCTTTTCCTGGTGGTGAGTCCCAAGAGTCCCCAGCCTGCAACATTATTATGAGCACTAGGCTTTATTCCTTCACCAGACTGCCCTTAGATCTTCCTTCCTGTGATTTTATAAAGCTAGCTGCATAGATCTCCTGATCTATCACATGGACTCATCTCAGTTCCTAGAAGGGTTAGGATGAGTCCACATTTAATGCCGGTTGGAGAACTGGCCTCCTTCCTGGCTGTTTTTTTCTGGTGACCCTTGTAGCCAAAAGTTCTTGGCCTGTTTGGCCCGAGGGCCAGACCTGCAGTTCCACAGTCTCTTTGCCCCAAATAATGACTCAGACACTTATATTAATTGCAAACTGTTTGGCCTATGGCTCAGGGTTATTGTTAGGTAACTCTTGCATCTTAACTCAGCCCCTTTCTACTAATCTATGTTTTGCCATGTGGCATGTGGCTTGCCTGTATTTTTACATCTTGCCTCCTTGGGCAGCAGCTTGCAGTATCTCTGTGTGACTCCTCCCTCCTTCCTATTTATCTATGCTTGGATTTCCTGCATGCCTATGATCTGGCTTGCCATAGGCCAAAATAGCCTCTTTATTAACGAATGGTATTCACAGCAAACAGAAAAACATCCCACATCAGACTCTCCTTACTGTTTCACATTCCCTGGGACTCTAGGTAATATGGGGAGAGTGGCTTGCAGATCTCCAGGGATATAAGTGAAAATAATTAGCATTTCATTTCAACTTCTAGAAATAGTTTGTTACACAAGAACCTACTTTTCCAATATTAGGTTTTCTGTAGCAGGGGCTGTCTGAAGTAAGGACATAGCTTATTTTTAGGCGTACCTTCAGCTTCTAATGCAGTATTTAGCACATATCAGGCACACAATAGGTGATTCTTGAAAATATGAACAGATATACCACTTAAATAAATAGAGCAGTCATTTCTCTGATGGCATTCCAAATCCATGGCCTCCCCAGGGCAAAGAGCATCTCACTAAAAGAAGCAATTTCTTTTTTCCTTGGGTTTCTTGCTCTTTATCAGTGCTGGTTAAGTGAGGTGATAATATAGAGGCACCATTTTTTGCTTTTGATGTGCTCATAGTCTTAAATGGGAAACTTTGTTATATACATAAATATATATGAGTGTGTGTGCGTGTACGCGTGCATATATACATATGTGAACACATGCACAATTCATAGAGAAATACTTGCCAGGCATGTGTATGAAAGTAGTTGTAGAATAAATTAAAAGGTGCAAATATTTATAAATAAACCACTGTGTAATTTGCACATACACATGAGTCATTTTGTAATTTACATATGTGTAATTTATGTGTGTGTGTAGTGATTAGTTTGATGTAATCAGGATGACTGAAAGTATGAAATTAGACAAGGTTAATCCACTCAACACCTTTCCTCTCACTTTCTCTTCCGCTCAAACTCCCATCTCTGCTTCTTCTCTTGGACTTGGTGGTAGGACGATGGTGTCTGGGCACGGCTAGTTCATCTCATCCCTAGAGGTTAGAAGGCCTCACAGGCAGGCTAAGGACCTGATTACACTGCTCCCATTCAGATCTACTCACTGGCTGTGTGGGAGCAGCAATTCACTCACTATTCTGTGTCCCTGGTTTTTTGTTTTCCTATAAAGTAACACAAGTGATAAAAATCCTGACTTCTCAGGATGAACTGAGTTTTTAAAATAAAGCACATGGGAAAATGCACTGGACACATATAAATATTGTATTATACATGTACTGCATATATGTACAGAGTCATCAAAACAGTGTTCTTGGCAGCATAAAAAGAAATAAAGTACAGAGGTACAGATCATAACAAAATTAATTTTGTATGTACTAAACAAGTATTGGCTATTTTTATTTCATCATTTCATCAGGGATGCTACTCTGGAAACATTGGATCTATATACTAATAATGCCTCAAAACTAATAATATTGACTGGGAACTGTTTAAGACAATTTTAAGACCTTTCAAAGGAAAGGGACCTTTACTTAAGGTTCTGATATGATTTAAGATTTTTTATTATGTTGATCATATCTATAGTTAACTTGTAAAATAAGAAAAACTACCTTTTCTCTCATCTAGTCTGTGGCATGGTCATCCCTTCCTATAGAGACAAAATTAATTTTGTCATGATCTACATCCCTGTAGTCTACTTCTCACCATGGTGCCAAGAACACAGTCGGATGACTCTGACTTTATAGACTTATCATTTATCAGTCAATAAAAACGCTCCTGAATGGATTTCTATTTGGAGCCTATTGAATATCTTCAGAATTAAAAATTTGCATTAATCTGCTGCACAATTTCCCTATGCAGTGTATAAAGTAATATATGTGAATTAGTTTACATGTTCTTCTAGCTTCAAGGAATGATCTTGTTTCTGTTCATCTGGGAAGCTGAGCATCCTTTCCTGCCCAGATATGCTCTTGATTGCTGGTAAATTAATAAGCTGAGACTTTTCCCTGGTGCTGTTTCCTTGACATCATTATAGAATTAATCCTGTCAAGAGGATAAGTAAACAGCATGTTTTTGAATTTCGAGTGATCCCTAAAGCTCCATCAGGATCAGGAAGTACCCACGTGATTTTATAGGGAGTATGCTTGTTTCTACATGACAGGAATCTTAACTGGCCTTTCATTCTTATGTTACTACAGGTCTGTCATTGAAAGAGATATGTGCACTTACTGCCGTAAGCCCCTTGGGGCAGAAACCAAAATGATTTTGGATGAATTACAAATCTGCTGCCATTCTACCTGCTTTAAGGTAAACATGTTCCTGTTTCATGTTACTAAGTGTGAAGTTTCACAAAGACAAGAAAAAAACGCATTCATTTATTGAAATGTTTAGGATGAAGTTAGAGCTTTAAACTCTATAATCCACATTAATAATATGCTATTTAAGTATTTCTTCATGTTCTCAAGTTTCACCCTCAAAGGTCTATAATTAGGCTTAGAATTCGTTACGAACACATCGCTTAGTCAGGAAACTTAGATCTCTGGAAAAAATGAATATTTGTTTATTTTTAAGTTTCTGCAACATTTTGATAACAACGTATCACACCAAATAGTAACAAAATCAGTAATGGAGAATGGACTGTTGAGAATAAAGTTAGCAGCTCTCTTGTGAGCTCAGACCTTACAATTAAACTCAGTCTGCTGTTGAGACCATGGTTCATTGTGGTTTAATAAGTAACTAAAATAATTAATACCAAATACATCAAGTTGGGTTTGAATCAGCTTTCTTCTCCTGATCACAGTGGTATTGTGTTGGTCACACACCCCTCCACCTCACTGCATGAGCACTGTGGGTATCTGAAGACCTCAGTCAGGCTCTGCCCCTCAGTAAGGTGCCTGTGGCTTTGGGCAACCATTTACATGACAAAGCCTTCGTTTCCTTACCATGGAAACTATTTTACAAAATAGATCATGGAGTAGGCTGTGGTTCTCAAGGCCGATTGTAAGTTAAAGTTATTGGGATTGATTAAGAAGGAAAAATCTTAGAATACTCAGACAGGAAATGTAAGCTTTCAGAGATTATTTTTGGACACTGGTAGTTTTAAAAACTCAGATTTGTCTAATATGCATCCAGATTGAAAATAACTTCCCTAAGTCTGGGTCCTTTCTAGTGATGGACCCATGAAGACCCATCCAGTGATTACCTATAGTGGATTCTATGGCTAATAAAAATTATTTATAGATGCAGTATTGTCCATTGATTGCTTATCCACCAATTCGCTACCTAGCAATCAGAAATACTATGCAATATTTTGAATAAAAGGCTGGCAAGAGAGCTTAGCATGTATACTAACTGGCATCAGGTTTGATGACCTGAGTTTGATTTATAGAGCTCACATTCTGTAAGGAAAATATTAATTCCCACAAGTTCTCCTGTGCCCTCTGTTCCTGAGTCTCATGCCACATATGCATCCAATAAATATATAAATAAATATAAAAACAAACTAAACCACAACCCAATATAGCATTATAAAAATAGAATCTGAAAAGTGAAAATATTTAATTATAATGTGAAAGTATTTCTAGTTTCAAGATATACTCCCTTAAATAAAAGTATATATCTTTAAAATTTAAAATTAGTATGTATAAAATCTTCTAAAATAAGAAATTCCCCTTGGTATTGATTTTAGCAAATAGGAATAACTTTTATTTATTATATTTAAGTGATGTATTTTCATTTTAAGTATTAGAGACTATGACAGGACAAAAATGTTCCTCATGCTCATAGAAAAAGACAAGCTCTCCTACAACCATAATAACAGAAACATAATAACACAATAAACTTAAAACTAGTTTATGTGTTTAATAAATGGATCCAAGGCAATTTGCTCTGGTAAATTCATCTTGAAAGTCAACCAGAAACTCCTATTCGGAAGTTGACCAATCAGCAGCAGACAGGTCTAAAAAAAAAAAAAAAAAAGAAGGCCAACCCTCTCCATGATCAGCAATTTGTTTGGTTCAAAAGGTTGTGCTCAAATTGCACAGCTCTCTCTTGTGGAAGCAAGTGGTAAATTCAAATCTGTGGTTTTGTTTGAGACATTGTGTGGTTATCCTGTCCTTGGCATAGCCAGTTTGTGAAAAATTCTGTCTGCTCCATTGTGAGTTGTGCAGAAAACTTCAGTGGTAAAGATTCCCTGAACTGTATCTGCATGTGGAAGGATGCTGTGAAAATTGATTTGAAAATTTTGGCAAGTGATAATAGGCAAGCACACTCAGTTTCTCTCTGGCCTGTCTTCAGGGCTGTCTGCAACTTTCTCTGAGTAATCTTAGAACTGGAGAGTTTTTCTATCCCCACTCTCGTGGGGATGCAGTCTCAGTCTCTAATATAAACTCGATATATTGTTTTCTTTAGTGTGAAATATGCAAACAGCCTTTGGAAAATCTCCAAGCAGGTGACAGTATCTGGATTTATAGACAGACTATACATTGTGAGCCCTGCTATTCTAAAGTGATGGGTAAGTGTCTGCACAGCAATCATTCTTACTAACCTTGATCACTATTTAATATTAAGAAATATGAAATATCTCAATAAAGTTCAATACTTTCTGAAACATAGCTAAAGAAAACATAGCAGCAGTTAAACTGTGTCAGCATCTTGTTTAATGATATAAACCAGTCAATACTTATATAATTTTTTGTATCAGCCAGGATGTAGTATTTATTTTGGAAAAATTTCCAGTTTGTGAAGGAGCAATAATTTTTGCTGATTAAATATCTGTTTAAGTTGAATAATTTCAGTGGATGTCTATTTGTACTTGGATTTAGAAGTACATTTAAATATACTCTGGTAATTACAACCAATACCTTTTAATGTTACTTTTACCTGAAATAGTTAATTTTATATAATTCTATGTTAAATATATAATGTAAAGTTTTGTGGTCTTTTTTTTTTAAAACAATGCAAGACCAAATGTACAAGTGTTACTATAATTTGGACTCTTAATTAGCATCAGCAAAGAGAAAGCAAGATGTTATGGGCATGCATATTTAACTCAGCATGATAAATTTAAGTACTGATCTAAAACACATGTAGAATAAGGCTGGAAAAATAAGGTCCTATAAGATTTAATTGGTTATTACAAGAGAGTACGTCCAACTTATTTTTAGATTCAATAGTAAGTAGAACAAGAGAAACAGATTGCTATTGAGGGGAAGGTCTATAGTGTCCAAAGAGTTTAAAGGGTCGTTGTTCCTGCCGACTTTGGTGTAGGGAATGAGACTGTTTGGGATTCCAACAAGGGATCAAAGGTACAGGAGTTAATGACAAATGAGTGAGCTTAATGAGCTATTGGATGGCTACATCTGGAAAAATGTGCAGAGACCCATCAGACTTCGGAATCAATTAAAAAAGCAAGCTCAATTATATTTGAACTCTGCCTTCTACTTTCTGCCTTCCACAGACTGTTTCTCATATCCATTTTTCTTTCTAATTTTGCGGTCCTAACCAGTCCAATATTCTATGCTAATTCTTGGTGTGCATGGCAGAAACCCAAAATCTTCAGTTCCTTAAGGGTTCCTGACATGATGTAGGGGGTTTGGAGAGAAAAGATTCAGGAATGAGCATGTCTTCCTTTTTGTCAATGAACACTCTATAGTATTGTTTCCTTTTGAAAAAGTCGTACTCATGGCCGTGACTCTCAGTCACGTGTACACACCCAGTGTGTGGCGCTTCATGTTTGAGCAAATCCAGAGTGAAGAACTCAGGTCAGGAAGAAAGTATGAAATTCTTGGCCCAGTAGGGTCCCCTGGGAGGATGACTGTTTTTTTTTTGTTTGTTTTTTAATTTTAATTATGTTTCTATTTTCATATTGATTTCTGTGTCTTTGTTTTTGAATTTTCAGCAAAGTGGATTCAATAACACTGATACGTGGAAGCGAAGATGAAAACCCTCCATTAAGAAAGTTAAAGCTTCATTTTAAGAATATATAATCTAGAAGAAATTTATAGTGAAGATTATCTCTTGTATCATAATAACAATTTTGTTATTGCATAAATAATCTAATTACTTTGGATAAGGTCATGTACATGAAAAGAACCATCTAGTATTTGGAAAGATTTAGTGATGAATATTCACATAGTTCTAGTTACCAAAGTCAGTGGCAGTGAGCACTGTGAACCCCGAGCAGGCCATCTCTCATCCATATTTGGCTAGCCATCATGATTTTCATCATAACCAAGTTTCTGATCTTCTTTCTATATGCTCCTAATAATTTGTGTTAGAGCATTATTGGTACCCTAACAGACGGGCTTATAGAAGCAAGATACACTTCTATTTTCTACAAAAGAATGTGCACATAGAAATTGTTGCTTGAAATTTTTTAGTAAGGTCAATGTATCAAGTTCTTAGAACCTTAAAAAATCACTTAAAATTTTCAGACTTCTGTGATGTTCTCTGTGACACCAAAGATATTAAACAAAATAATATCTAAGGCTCCCGTTTGCTCTTCGAGTTGTCTGATTCTAAAAGAAATTTGAGTTTGCTGTTTGGAAATATAATGGCATAACAGTATTGGGACATATAAATAACTTCATCTACATGTCATCCTTCAGTTTATCACAGGCATAGCTTTACAGACTATTCTTAAAACTGAAATTGATAGCGTTACGGGTGATAGGTAAAATCATATGATGTGTAATTTGTTAAACTTTCTTTGCATGCATCTCAAGTCTGGGTGTACAAATAATCTGAGAAGTAATAGTTATGGATTAAAAACATGTTACATGTGCTCATGTGACAGTTTATGTTTACAGAGGGCTCACAACAATAAAATGAGTTTCTGTAATGTTTGACTATCATTCAATAACATTGATTTTTGTCAGCTGTACTGATCACAAATTATAATATTTCATGCTATGAGGGTTAACGTATTTTGACTACTTATAATATAGCTCTTATTTTGAAAGAATTCTTTTGTTTTGGAGTTGGAAACTCAATAATCATACAAGAAATACTAATATTGCTAACAGAGAAAAATTGAACAATGATAAGTTCAAATAGTTATTCTCCTGTGTAATAATTTTATGCGTTTGTTCCTCTTTGACACTGGTCCACAAAGGGTTAAACACAAAGTGCTTATCAAAATTCAGCAATGTATAATTGTCCTATGGGGAGGGAGCCAGGAAAAACAATTAATAATAATTTGATATTCATTAATTCATGCTTGATGAGAAGCAGTGTAATTGAGCCATATGTTTTATTGTTCCTTTATTACATGCTATCAGAAAGGATCAAAAGAAATAATTTTCTTAGAGTTGAAATTGACTGCAGAAAGCCAGGATTAAATTGCCCTCGTCTGTTTTATAAAGTACATTAACATCTCAATGCTTTTGTAGTAGTTAAAAATCATCTGAATATCATTTACAATTACAAAAAATCTGAAGAGAACACATTTCTCACTTTTCTAAAGCAGGCTTATGGATACTTTCTTGTACAATGATGTATTAGACCAAGCCAAAAGCTGTTGGAAAAACAGACTATACACATATCAGAGAGACAAAGGTTTCTGATTCATTAAGACGGCTTCTTTATGTCTGAAGATTTTCACACTATTGAAATAACAGATCCTTTCAACAATTTTGAAGATTCCGTTATTTTTGTCATTAATTAATCATGGCATGATTGGCATCCTTCTACTCCTCAGCAAGATTACCAAATCGCCAATACCAGATCCTATATTCTGATATCAATTTTTAAAAAGTCTCAATAAGAGAAATAATAGTTCTATCAAGACAGCTTTTTGTGTGTGTGTGATGTGTGTACAAGTACATATGTGTGTACATATGTGTGGAGGTCGGAGGTGGTTGACTTTGGATGTCATGCTCTGGTGACCTCCACTTTTTTGAGTCATGGTCTCTCATTGAAATTGAAATTCATGTATTCTTTTTTGATATCCAGACCCCCCTCGGAGGCTCCCATCTCTGCTTCCCCAGCACTGGCAGTACAGGCATAAACCACCATGCCTAGTTTTCACATGACATGCTGGACATCATACTTGGAGTCTCATTCCTGTGTAGCCATCATCCACTCATTCTTTCACTAAACACCCTTCCCCTCCAACTCACAAAGTAAAAGAACTCTCAGTATTTTAGAAACAGAGTTTGTTAGAGCTTGAGCTTTTAAAGGAAGATCAAGAAAGCTGACTTGAGAATGAATATAGCCTTAATTGTTTGACTGCGGTCACTCAGCTAATTGATTCTGAGTGACAAGATGGCCGAGCTCCCACTGCTGGTGACTTGCTGGTCTGTTTACTATGATGGAAAGTTGTGAGCATTCGGAACAATGTCCTGTTCAGCTGGATTCCGAGCTCTATCAAAACAAGTGATTTATCTACATCATGCCAAGCTAATAATGAGAATGACTTGTTACCAGTTGCTAGTGGAATTATTTTGGTGCAAGGCAAATAAGTTAATTTGTAGAGTTCTCTCTGTTCAACTGAGTCAGCAGTTTCCCCATAGGGACCCTGAATAGGCTACTTTTTTGTCTTGATGCCTTCCTGTTTGACGTGTGACTTTAGCACATTGGCTCCCTAATGTCCCACGAGCTCAAACATTACAGAGATTACAAGTCTGCTTCGACTGCTCACCCCTATTTGCATATGATCTATTATGTTACACACCTATGGATCACTGAATGTTTTCTCTGTATTTAGAGTTTTATTTGACTTATTTACAACACAAAAGTTGGACACCATCTAGGGTAGTGTTACGTGTGTGCACCAGTTAGAGTGGTGTCATGGGTATGCACTACCAGCACATTTGAAGCTAGGCAGAAGGACATTAAGTTCCAAGCCAGCCTGCGTAACACAGAAAGACCCCCTTTTTAAAATATAAAAAGCCTAGTAGACACTATTTATCGGGTCTGCCATTTGATAAGTGTGGGTTCTGGAAAAATATTCTGAAGTCATAAAATGCACAAGGTAAGGAATGATGTTTTCAATGTATAAAAAAGAACCCATGGTTTATAATCTACCATGTTTTAGTGATTCATTCATTCAATTACTAAACAGCTATGAGCTTCCTTTGACAGACTCTGTTGTGTTGAGGAGACATGATCAAACACTTATTCAGCCTGGCACTAACTATTAGGGTCACATCTGTGGCTCTAGCAATCTTAACCATTCAGGATCACCTAGATGTCCTCACTCGGCTAATTACACAGAGAAGAAGTAGTGATGTGAAGATATTAACAATGAGGCTCTGCTCGGAAGAGAAACACACGAAGATATCCAGTAATTCTCCTCTCCCAAGTCCATCTTTCCCCAATCTATCCTAACAAAGTGTTCAGACTGGTTGTAAACACAGTGTGACATCTCTTCCCAGAAGGCAAATGATTCTTCTGCTTGACATAGGGCTTTTCAGCATTTTTCTTCTTCCAGAATAAGATTCCTGGGGAGATCCCAACTTGCTGGGGACTACTGTTTCAATAGTCTGATAGGCCAAGCATCTCTCTTTAGAATCTCTTTGATCTTGCCAGGAAGCTTATAATAGACAGGCACCAGTCCCACCACAGTCTAGCCTGGAGAACCTATGGGAATTTTGGTTCCTTTTAGGGGTATGAGAAACTGGGTGGCACCTGTATCACTGAGAAGCCTGTATCACTGAGTTATCTCCTGAATCTCCTGTAGGACTTCAGACCCTGGGCTGACTGGATAGACTCTATATCTTTTGCAGCTACTGTTTGTAGAACCTTGAGCCGCCTCTAAATGAATTTTGTAACTTTTGAAGCCTCCCCAGCTTTCTCGGTTTTGTTTGGAGGAAATAGCTACTCAGTAGCATCAGTGCTGAACAGAACAGCCAAGGTCCTTGACCTCATTGAAAAAACTTTCATTCTACAGGGGGAAGGGAAGTAAAAGAGCACTTTGGAAGGAGACGGGGAACCACAATAATAAACCCACGCAGGAAATGAAGCATGCTGACTGTGAATGGGCCTCTTTGGGGCATAATATAACAAGAGGGGTAGGGTGATTTTAAATAAAACCTAGATTATAGGCAGGAAGCAGCACAGGAAACAGGTAAGGTGAAGAGTCTCTTGAATTTGGTAATCATCAGATCACATTCTAGGTGAATTTAACTTTGCTTCTTTTCAACATAATGAGACAAAATTTCAAGTGCTAAGAGACAGAGAGTTCTAAAGATCCTGAAGTTTTCTTTAGTCCCCGTAGAGAACAATCTTCATACAGGACTCAGAGTCGCTTCCTGTTTTCTGCTAAGAACAATTAATTCTGAGCCCCAGGATGAAGTGTCTCACCAGACAGAGGAGCCCACAAGCAAGTGTGAGGGAGTGTCAGGTGACTGGTAAGTGTGACCTGGATCCCACCTGGAATAGAAACAAAGAATGATATGGTGAGGGATCTCTCACCTCATTTGAGGTACCAGATGTCTTATCCCTTATGTTTATTTCAAGCAAAAATGTTAAACAGAAAAGCAGCATTATTTCTAACTGAAGAGAGATGCCCTGCTGGAATTTTATCGATTTGTTCTATTTCCTTGTTGCAAAATGAAATCATATCTGGTAAGAAGAAACATTAGAAATATAATAAACCTCTGTGGACAACCACAGTTTGTTAATTCTGCTTTTTTTTTCCCGAAAGAAATGGAAAAGTCTCTAGTGTCAGAATCTTTCAGACTCTATTTGATGGGATAAGGTATTGGCAGTGCCCAAAGTCACAAATAATGTCAATAAAGATCCCCAAATGTGTTGTAATTTTGTGTTTTGACATGACATTTATACCTTTTTCAAATGTGCCATGGAAATGTCAATTGCATTTATGAGCAGATTTCAATCACATCAAGACAAATATGGCCAATTAACTTATGTCCACACACTTTAAAAAGGATAGAGACTGACTCATAGACCTAGATGTGAAAACAGAAGACTATAAAACTTGTAGGAAACAGCCTACATACTCTTAAGCTTGATGAAGTTTTAGATAGAAAACGAGGAACCATTATTTACAGAACAAAAATTAATTATCTAGACTAAATTAAAATGTAAAAAATTACCCTGCTCTGTAAAAAAAAAAAAAAACAAACTGCTAAGAGAATGAAAAGATAAGCCATAGACAGAAAATATTTTCAGAACACTTGTCTGTTAAGGAACTTGTCCCCAATATGTTGAAATAATTCTTAAAACACAACAACCATTTTTTTTTTAAATCCTCATTAAAAATAGGCAAAAGATTTGTATAGGTACTTTATAAAAGAAGAGACATAAAAGTAAAAGGTGCTCGGTAATGTTTGGCTTTAGAAAAGTGCACCTCAAAGAGCCATGAGCACACGTTATCAGCACATCAGCGTGATGCCTTTGCCACAGCTGGGGAACCTGTGATGGACTCATGTCTGTATCTCTGGAAATCCTCCTGTCTCCTTTCTCATCCTACCTTCTTTGCTTTTTCTTGCTTCTGATAGTTTCCTTGATTCTGCTGGTTTTGATGACTTTGTTACTCAAAAGTATTTTTTTTTTCTGATTTTTTTTTTTCATGAGGTTGTGGGTATTTAAAGGGAAAACTACACAATCCCATTATGAGAATATTACATTGAGAGTTAACCTTACTTCTCTGTATGAGTTCATGTACATGCACGTGCGTACATGCACATATTCCATGGTGCACATATGGAAGTCAGAAAACAAACTCCAGGACTTTGTCTTCTTCTTACACCATGTACCCCATACGTCCAACATTATCTGTGCACACATGCTACGTGTTTGAATATTTTCATATTTTATGGCACTGTAAGATGCTTCCGGCTCATGTAACATATAGCTTATCATGCTCTGAGAGACAAAAATAAAACTTATGACTTTAAATTTTGATTTACTGGAGTACTCGATTTTAAATTTTTATTTCCTCACTCTCTACTGTATAACCAGTTAGCCAGTGAAGAACTAGGGAAGCACCTCCATTTTAAGAAAGTGCCTACCCCTAGCTTGAAACAGGCCTGAGTTTTGAATTCTCAGGACTACTGACAAAAGTATAAAGTCAGAACGTCCCAACGTAGGGATAGTCTATAAAAAAGGTTCTGACAAACAACCACAACCAGGCAAACTGAAAATTAAGATAACAGAGGAATTCTTGGAAAGTCCCTAAAAAATGAGCCAATCAGAATTGTTCCCATACTGAGGCACCCAATTGATATGTAACTTTGTGGGTTTTGCCTTGAAAAGCTGAGCTTGCAGAGGGAGGTTCCTCCTCCAGCCTCTGTTGTGACAGTGCTCTTAAGGTCCCTGCCATGGTTTGTACTGTTTTTCAATAAACCTTGCTTTTGCATTTGGGGGAGTTCACATCTCTGGTGATCTCTCCAGGGGTCTCGCTGCCAAGGCATAACAACCAACCCCGTCTTTTATGGTTTTGTTTGGAAAGCACCAGGCTTCTAGCATCCATTTTTATATAAATTTATATAAATATAAATCTTTATTTTTATGGCATGAGTAAGTGTCTGTACCAAAGAACACCTAAATGCAGTGCCTCAAACAGGGAAGATTTTTCATTGTTTCTTACAGTAAAACAAAAAAGTTGATTCTGTACACAAAACTGTTCAGAGCATTTTGCTACTCTGTCATGCTCTAATACCTTGTGACGAAAGTAGGTTTATCAGCTTTACACTGGTCAGTCCATGACTGGGAAGAAGAATCTCTTCATTCAGAGCCAGCTATCACTCACATTGACCATACCTAACTACAAGGGAGGCTGGGAAATGTGTTTCCTGCCTGTTCTCCAGATCTACTGCTGTGAAGAACCACGACCAAGACAGTATATAAAATAATGCATTTAATCAGGGGCTCGCTAACTGTTTCGGAGGGTTAGTCTATGGATATCGCGGTGGGGAACACGGCAGCATGTGGGAGCAGTATCTGAGAGCACAGATCTGGTCTGTAAGTTGTAAGTAGAGAGAAAGAAGAGAGGGGGACCTGGGGCTAGGAGAGGGAGAAGATGCTGGTGCTGGCCTGGGCTTTTGAAACCTCAAGACATATACCCCATCGACACACTTCCTCCAAAACCTTCTGGAACAGTCCACCAACTGGGAACTAAGCATTCAAACAGATTAGTCTATGGAGGGCATTCTCATTCAAAACACCACAAATCTGTACAGTATTTCCCTACTGAAAGAAAGTAGGAACACAAGTTATGAGAGCCACAGATCCCCCTAAGACAGTGCCACTGACCTGTTCTGTGTCTCGCCAATGGCTGTCAACTCATAGACTAGCTGGAGATGGTCCTTATAGACAGATACTGTGCTTACATTTTCTCCAGATTATGTAAAACTGATTTTTCCGGTCATAAGGAAAATGTTTTAGATCCACTGTGGTTGTTAATGATTTTGATCTGATGCCTCCATTTTTGGCAGATGTAAAGGTGAAGAGAGTTGGGGGTCTCTAATCATGATGTTTGGTGTTAGATTCCAGTCATTCTCCTCAGCGCTGTGTGCACTGTACCCATTTTCCCCAACAGTGATTCACGGACAGACATACAGAGGAAGGACAGCAACCAGAGTCACTCTCCTCAGCATCTAGGATTTTTGTTGGAATTTAGTTATGGTGGCAACTGCATACCTGACTTTGATTTCCAGCCCATCTGGGGATAGAGTGATTTAGAGTTGCCCAAAATTCCTCCATAAACCACTTGGTTATCGTACAATATCTATCTAGCATGGCTTGTGATCCGAGGGAAGCCTAGACATACTTAGAGTGGTAGATAATCCAAAGGCTTAGAAGTTACTACCTAGGAGCCTATGAAAAACCTCAAGTCTCTCTTTGGGCAAGGTCAATCCTTTTCTAAACAGCTACGATGCCAACAAGGAAGCCTTGTAAATCCGTATTTGCTTTCAGTTCCCTAACAGAACCCCGCTAAGAAGGGGAGCCCAGCTCTGAACACAGGCTTAAACAGAGTTCTTTGTCTAGTTCAGAGGCACGTCAAGGGGACACAAATATACCCTGCAGTCATCTTTAATTTGCTTCCTCTGTCCTCCTGATGCTTTTGTCCCCAATGCAAACTATTCCCAAAGAGGTCTTAAAATCCCAGCTTTGCTTGTCCTGAACTCGTGGGAGCTCACAGATTCTGGACCAACAGCTAGAGGGCTGCAGGGGACTGACCTATGTCCTTTGCATGCTTGTGATAGTTGTGCGTCTTGCCCGTTTGTGGGCCTCCTAGCAGTGGGATCTGCCTGTCTCTGCCACTTGAGCTGAATTTTGGGAACCTAGTGCCCATGCTGGGTTGCCTTGCCCAGCCTTGATGCAGAGGGAGGGCCTTGGTCCTGCCTCAGTTTGATGTGTCATGCTTTGTGGATGCTCATGGGATGCCTTCCCCTCGCTGAAGGGAGAGGATGGGTGGGGAGGAGGGTAGATGGAAGTTGGGGGGATGGGGTGGGAGGGGAAAGTGTGGTCTGCATGTAAAACAAATGGAAAAAAATCATTAATGAAAAAAATTTTAAACCTGAGCTTTCCAATGTTACTTCCCTTTTCTTTCTAATAACACTACCCAGTAGAATCATTTAAGATACAATTCAAGAGAAAGTTACCCTTGTCTTTTAGGAGGTGAGAGATGGAAAATTGGACATGCTTTTTTTTTTTTTTTTTTTAACAGAAATCATAGGAAGCCTCAAAGCCTCTGCGCATATTAACATCTTGACATAATAATTTCCCTCACTCAGCAACAGCTATGTTTTGGGCACTTTATACACATGTTCTTTGGCATCTAATATCTAATTTTCAGGGATGCCATAATCTGGGATGTTTTCCACCAGAGAGTGGAGGGAATATAATTCAAAAATCACCATAGGACATGAGGGGACACACACATGATGATATCCTACTCAACGGTGTCTGATTCTTCCCGCTTTCCTCTCTGAGGACTCCTCTTCCTCCCTTCCTCTTCCCCCTCCCTCTCCCTCCTCCTCAGGCTTCTCTCTTCTCCTTCTCTATGTTTCATAACTCGGTCTTGAATGGTTAACCCATAGGAAACAGGAAACTAAAGATAGTGCCACGTTCCAACAAATACAAGCATAGGTGTGCGTATTTATATTTCACTCTTTCATGAGGTAGGGCTGTACATGGAGGTGCACTCACAAAGGAGAGGCAAGAAGATCACAAGTTCTAGGGTGCTTAGCCAAACCCTATTTCAAAAAGTCAAACAAAGCAATATTATCAGTATCAATCACTTCTGTCAGCACTAATGTATGTGGAGATGGATTCCTTGGAGAAATGTCAATCAACTCTCTGTACTAGAAAGATGACACAGAGGGAAGGCTTCATGTCCTCTAAGAGATCATCAATTTATTATACTGCTTAAACACACAATCTTGAGTGCGAGGATTCCTAGCACGTAACACCGGGTAAATGTGCCAGTCCGATAACCCAACATGGCGCAGGGTGAGATAAGAATTCCTGACATGTATCCACTATGTGGTAAACCCAACATGGCATCAGCAGAACATGCTGTGTAAAGAGGGCACGCCCACCAGCTCTCTTAAAAGGAGGCACCAAGTAAAAGATGTAAAAGATGATCTCTTTTCTCTTTTGCTTCTCTGCCTTTGCCGGGCAACTCTCTTGAATAAACTCTAGTGTGGCGCTGGTAGTGTGTGTCTGATCTCACGCGCAAAACCAACTCTGAGAAAATCACAACCAAATGTGAAAAACACTTAACAGCTTACTCTTCTGGAAAAGAAACAGAAGAAAGCCTTTCCTTTCTGCTACAGCACCCCTACTCCATCCTGACACTCTCCCACTTCACTTCTACTTCAGACGACTAACAGAACGATAGTCACTATGATACATATTCAGTATTGCAGTTGTGTTTATATTTTTGAATGTAATGCATCTACTTATATGTATCAAATCAGGTATAATTTTCTAGTCTCTTTCAACATCCACATAGTGTTCACAGTTACCACAATATTCCATAAAGCTCTTTCTGCTTATGTTTGAATTATGATTCAAGTCATCTCTAGGTCCTGCCTTTATTAGCATGTTCTTGCCTCTTCTGATGCAGAACAGTGCAGATTGGATATAGAATGTCCCTAGAGATCCATGTATCCATAGCTTGGTGTCCCCCATTTGGGCCTTTGGGACTTAGTGAAACTTTGAGAGGTGTAATTAAATGGGAGGACTACTGGTCACCACACGGCATCCCCTTGAAGGGGACATTAAGATTGTAGCCTCTTTCTCGACTTCTTCTCTTTCTGATGATGAAATGAGGGACTTCCCTGTGCTATGTGTTCCCACCACTATGAACCAACATAGATCAAAGGCATAGGTACATGCTGGTCATGAACTGGCGCTTCTAGACTGTCAAGCCAAATATGCCCATTCTCTTTCAGGCTGGTTGTCTCAGGCATGTTTTGTCATTATGGGAAGCTGACAACATGTCCAGGTTCTTCCTCCTTCTCCCCTCTAACCCTCCCCCTTAGCAACCTTGTTGTTGGAGAGACCACCAGCAGCAGCTGGGTCTCTGTTCCTGTTGTTCAGTTTTATTTTCCAAGATGTGTGTGGGGGGGTGGGGTGGGGGGGATAGGAGGTGAATAGGAGAATCCACAAGAATCCTTCCTCTCCTTCTACTGTGTGGGGCCCTGGGATCATATGAGTTGTCAGGACTGGTGATAAGCGCCTTCACACTCTGAGGCTCCTTGCTGGCTTCTGTACTTTTGATTTATACATGTTTTTCCCCTGCTGTGTATCTGTGATGGTGGTGGTGTAAAGGTGTTGACGAAGTGTGTGAAAGCTCTCCCTCTCCATCTCCCTCATCCCCTTTCTGCATGTGTATATGTGTACAAGTGCATGTGGGGTGTGTGAAAGCTCCCCCTCTCCATCTCCCTCATCCCCTCTCTGCATGTGTATATGTGTACAAGTGCATGTGGGGTGTGTGAAAGCTCTCCCTCTCCATCTCCCTCATCCCCTCTCTGCATGTGTATATGTGTACAAGTGCATGTGGGGGTGTGTGAAAGCTCCCCCTCTCCATCTCCCTCATCCCCTCTCTGCATGTGTATATGTGTACAAGTGCTTGTGGGGGGTAGAGAACAATGTTGAACTAGAATTTAAAAAGTAGACGAGGCTGACTGGACAAGCATTTCCAGGGATCCACTTGTCTATGCTTTCCTATCCCTGGAATTACAAAAGTACAAGTCCATTTCACCATGGTCCTCTTCCCTCCCTCCCTCCCTCCCTCCCTCCCTCCCTCCCTCCCTCCCTCCCTCCCTCCCTCCCTCCCTCCCTCCCTCCCTCTCTCTCTCTGCTTTGGGTTCTAGGGATAGAACTGAGGTCCTTATCTTGCAAAGCAAACATTTATTGACAGCTCTCTCCCAAGCCTGCCCCCCCTCAACTTTCTTAGTAAGTGACATTAAGTACTCCCACCAGAGACACATAATGCCACACTTCTAATCTATGAGGCTAGGAGCTTATTAGGAATTTCGAAATGTTGTTTTTCCTTTTTTCACTTATTAACTAGCAGATACCAATGAAAAACCTTTCATATCATTATCAATTGGCTATCATAAATTTGAATGGAAATTCTGTAGAGTGAATGTTTTATACTTTATTAGTTTTATGAATCATAAGTCAAATATAATATTCCCTGAAGGTCAAAAGGTCCTTTTTGCATATTAGATGTAGATAGTTTTGATGTATTTCAGCTCAAGATTTAATATTTGGTTCATACTAAAATGGTTCCATCTTCGGGTGATTTAAGCTAATACAAATTGTCTCTCAGCCTTTTTTTTTTTTTTTCACAGTACTAGTTTTGGTAAGAATTTCCAGGACTCTCCAGTATATTAGTTAGACATATAATCTATCCTTTCTTTTTCAAAGAATACCCTCTACACCCCAGCCTATTTCAGTCGATGGTGCTTAAGGTAAGTTTTCTTTTATAAAAAGGTAGAACAGGTTCATCCTGATATTGTAATTCATTTTGTTGAGGACCCAAAAATTAAAATCACATATCTCAGTGGCTATCTTTTTCTTGGATAGTCATAGCATCTCTCAATGATGCAAATGCATTACTCGTGTACTTCCCTTTGCTATATGTACAGTTCACAGCTTCAAAGTAACCAGTCCGCGACCACCATCCACAGTGTCCTTCCTCCAACTCACAAGTAACTCTAGGTCAGTGATGGAGTCTGAAATATTGCTGTGGTCTGTCTGTCTCTCTGTCTGTACTTTCCTAGTTCCGGTTTGTTTCCTCTCATTTGTTTTTTTATACAGAGTCTCATGTAGCCCAGGCTAGCTTCAGATTCACTCTGTAGCTAAGGGTCAGCCCTGGACATCTTCTGATCCTCCTGCCTCCAGCTCCTAAGTGGTGAGATTAAAGTCTGTGTTAACATACCTCACAGTTGATCATTCTTTCTTAAACAAAGACTAATTGCATGATTTAAGGATCTTTTCTTTATGTTACTTGAGTTCTGGATACATTTGTTGGAATGATATTTTGCATTAGAAGTCCAGCTCAGGAGGAAGAAGGTGGGTTTTCTTTTCAGAATTAACCCTTTTAATTCAGATGGCTTACACAATGTCTATAGCCAATTCTTATCTCTGCCACACATTATCTGGAACTTGAATTCGTATTTGCAGAGAAACACTCTTTAAATCTGACAAGACTCACAACGACCTGGTCCCCCTTCATGAGCAATGCACAGGAGGGGTCAAGCCATACCCAGTTATGCCATGGCTCTGTCTGGTATCCCCCAACAGTTACCATAGTCACTTTGAAGTACCAAAGTAACAGATGGTAAATTTAAAAGAACAGCTTTTAAAAATTTAAAACAAGTCCAAATGTAAACCTCCCTCATCTTCTCAATTCCTTTCTGTGCCAAAAAGAAAAAATATCACAAGTATGATTCCGAACTGCTTATTTTAAAAATATCATTTACCCTAAGTTTTAAAATCCATTACAACTAATATTAAACAGTTTTAAAAAAACATAAACCCTTCACTATATATATGTATACACACACACACACACACACACACACACACACACATATATATATATATATATATATATATAATTTCTACCTGATGATCAGGATATAGAGATAAGAGTCACAAATCTGGGACTTCTGGGAGTCAGGGGAAAAGAAACAAAGCCATAACCCCTGCCCACTTCATTTTACCGCCACTTCGCACAAGTGGAACTTGTTTTTAGGAGAAAAATATGACATTTGCCTGAGTTCTGAGGTCTCTTCTTTGAGTGGAAGCAGGCATGCCACTGCACTGTGTGGGACACTGGAAGCTTATTTGTGGTCATAGCTAAGAATGTAGGAAGCACACAGCTAGGTGTTGACTTTGGTGAGGGTCATGGTACACTAAATTTTTTTTTTAAGTAAATGCTGCAAGAACATAGACTTATCAAAATGACATTCAAAGTTCATACCATGAAGCACTTGTAAACCTTATGTCCAAGCACAAAGCTATAGAACAAAAAATAAAACAATCAAATAACTAGAACTATCTTCATTATGGACATGAGCATGTGCAGGGATTCTGATATTGGACTTCCCAGGATGACTTGTATAGGACTTACCCAGAAGCAGCAGAGCAATGAGAATACAGCCTTCAGGGCCTGGAGGGAGGGCAGAGTCACTTCTCTGCGTCTCTTTCCTTGTGCTCCATTCCAGGAAGAAAAGTTCCAGTAAAGGGAAGGATGCTGACATGTGCTGCCCAGAGTTACAGTGTAGCAGATGGAGTGTGTGTGTGGGGGGAGACATCAGGATATAGTCACCATGACCAACCCTGTCCAATTAACCACCAAATCTTAAATACTTCCCATGTCATGGTAGAATGAGATCTATCATCTCTGTAACATAGCTCTGTCCCTCTAGAGAACCCTGACTAATACAGATGTGGTACCAGGAGGGGGATTCAACCCACACAGAATAGGCCCATTGGAACAGTATTCCCTATAAATTAAGTTATTGTACTGGAAAATAAATGACATTAAATAAAATTAAAATGTTGTTATAGAAGATTTAAGAATATGTCTATTTAGAGGTATCAGATATATATATGTGTATCTATCAATATGTTATATTAGCATTATTCCAAAGAAATAAGAAATTATGATAGAAAGCTTTTGAAATTCAGTAAACTAGATAAATTATAGCTAGTATAATTAAAGTAGTACAAATAAGTTAATGGTCAATTAATGGTCATACCAATAAATTTATTCAGAATTATCACAAAAGATAAAAATAAAAGAGAGAGGTCAGTTAACAGGTAAGGAAATAGAATAACTTGGAGACATTTATAAGTGAACGAATGCTGGAATACAAAGTTTAAACCTCAAATGTGTAAGTGTAATGTATATAAAACACATATATACTATTGTAATAAAGTTATATTTTCAGTGATTGCTAAAATAGTTTAAGTAGCATATGCAATCAGTTAATTTCAAATAAATATTTGTAAGTTATATATATCTATAAATATTAAATGCTTAGATAAATGTTATAGATTATGAACTGATTACATGTACATGTGTTATTACTTAATACAGTATATGTAATATTTTAATGGACATGTGTTATTGATCATGTACTAAATCATAAAAGAAATCATATCTAATTTCACTGAATAAGATTTACATACACAAGGGTTTCTTATCACAAATTTGAAAATTAGTAATATTGGCTGAGAAAAATACAGCTCTGTATGTGAACAAAATTGTATTCTGAAATTGTGCATGAGTCAAGACACAATTATAAAACATTCATAGTCAAACAATTACAAAGGCAGAAAATTCTAAAATGTATGTAAACAGACAAAATAATTAAGGTAAATTTAGGTGTAAGTTTACTCAGTACTAAGTGACATTCACATACAACACAGTTGTTATAAGCAATGTTCTACCAGAGATGTTCATCCATCCTTCTGATCACATAGTATGGCAGTTCATGGTTCCTGTTCCCTTGAAGTTGGGTGCAGCTGTATGGCTTGATTTGGTCAATGGACTTCATTCATATTGCCATTTGAAGATGTGAGCTATATGGAGCAAATATACATTTGACTAGGTCTTTGCTTCTTACCCTGGCAATTTTCAGTTTTAGCAAAACAAATCTCACTTGGCCTGCATACTTGAAATAAAATAACAGTCTGCTGTGCCCTGAATCCCTGTTATCTTTTGACATCTGACCTGTATCTCCATTTGCCTTACTGCATCAAAAAACTTAATGTGCCCTGAAGAGATGGATCAGTGGTTAACAGCACTGGCTGCTCTTACAAAGGGCCTGGGTTCGATTCTCAGAACCTACATGGTGGCTCACAACTGTCTTGACTCCAGTTCCAGGGGCTCTTAAGTCTTCTTCTGGTTTTCTGGACTCAGAGGCAGGCACAGATAAATATGTAGACAAACGCTCTTACACATAAGATAAAAATAAATAAATCTTAAAATCCTCCTCTATGAAAACTTTGAAAACAAAATAATGTAAAAACTATCACCACCATCTTATTACCCAAGTAAGCGTCCAGTCATTGTTTAAGCTCTTGCTGAATTATTTTCAATTTTTTGTCAGAGCTGAATTTTCTATCTCCTAGAAAAATTATTGAATGAATCTCTCTCTCTCTTTCTCTTCCATTTCTCTCTGTCTCTCTCTTTTAAGACAAGCTATTACTGCAAATCTCTGGCTAGCTTTAGACTCTAAATATAGATCAGGATGGATGTAAATTTTCAAATATATATCTGCTTATGTGTACTTTCCAAGTTCTGGGATTAAAGACTATTGACGTGAGAGGATATTTTCTTTTTGCTGCATGCATGCAAATATGTATGTCTATATAATCAATCATGCAGTAGTGGTAGAGACAAGAAGTGGGCATTAAATTCCCTATGACTGAAGTTACAGATAATTGTGAGTCACCACGTGGTTGATTGGAATCAAACCCATGTCCCAATTCTTAAGTGCAGAACTATCTCTGCAGCTCCATGAACTGATCTTTAAAAAGTATTTGATATGGGAATGCCTTTCTGTATGCTGTGAATCTCAATCTTTAAATAAAGGAGCTGTTTTGGCCCTTGACAGGCACCATAGAAGAAGTAGGTGGAGGAATCAGAATAGGGAGGAAAAGAAGGGCAGAGTCAGAAGCAGACCGAGCTGAAGCCCAAAGGAGAAACGTGTAAGGAACACAGGTAAGCCATGGGCCAGGTGTCAGGCAGATTAACAGAAATGGGTTGATTTAAGATATAAGAGTTAGCTAGCAATGTGCCTGAGCCATAGGCCAAATAGCATAAAGTTAATATAAGCGTCTGAGTTATTTCTGTGAGCAGGATCAGCGGGCAGCTAAGAGGTCTGGGCTGTAGGTCTGTGTGTCTTGGCCGTGCGTCCAGGTCACATTCAAAATGGCACTGGCAGACTAGTGGCAGGCAGTGTAAGCTGCAACCAGGCCAGTTCCTGAAATCTCACAGAAGACTCAGTAGCATGTTATTGGTTCAAGGCTTCTGCTTATTTTGAACAAAAAGGAAACAAAGACGGATACTTAGTAGCAGCATTTTCTTGGGTCTGCTCTGTTTGCTGGCCACAAACAGACGGGTCTCTTTAAGAGAACTTACTGATTCAGCTTTGCAAAATCTATGTGGTTCTTTAAGAGAGTGTGAGTATTGTAAAAGCTCTTATGGTTAGAAGATGATTAAGGATTCACAATAAAACAGATTCAGATGAAAAGAAAAACCTGTAAATGGGTTACACTGTGTGTAAAAGGTAGATAGGCTTCAGAGAGAAAAGAAAGAAGATAGAAAAAAGTCTTTAAAAAGAGAAATAGAGTAATAGAAATATAATAAGCCATGTAAGATGGAAAACAGACACAAAATCTGGATTTTGGTTGTTATTGTGTTTTCTTTTAATTTTTTAACTGTTAATGAGCTAACTGCAGAAAGACAATGGATTGCAAATGCAAAGGCTACTAAGTTAAACAAGAATATATATTTTAAAGGTATTTTGATTTTAAAATTTGTGTCTAAGGATTTATTGCTTTGGAAGAGTTCTGCTTTTGTTTCCACAGAAGATGAGAACCTCTGGATTGCTTCCAGGCAAATATGGTTTCATCAACTAAGACCCCCTGAAAAAAATCACTGATGGGAAGAGCTGGCCATATCAGATACAGGGCCACAGACTATGATCCAGTTGTAAGAACCCATGAGATTTTCAATGCCCCTTAATCAGCAGGAAGCAGTAATGGAAAACTACGCCCAAATTCCCCAAATATTGTTTCTGGATGTTTGTTTTTATTATAAACGGTTAATGGTAATAATTAATCTCTTTGTAAGAAGAAAAGGGGGATATGGTATATGAATAATTTTTAAAAACTTAGATTATTGAATTTACTTAGATCAGAAAATCAGCTGTTAATCTCAAAATGTTTTGCACTGGTATGGACTTTGGTTTATTGATACAAATTTAAGGTCAATTTTGTTATGCTAAATGTATTTTTCTACTCTTGTTTACAATATGATGTTTATGTAACTGATTTAAATTTGTAATGTATAATTAAGATGTTAGTTAGATTTTTAGGTATACAGAGATATAATTCAATTAGTCAAATACTTCTTCTAAGACCTACAGAATATGGCATTTAAATGTTTTAAGAACTTTTCTGGACAGTGAAACAGATCTGCTCCTGGCAACACTAATTTACTTAAAGAAAAAAATGGGCATCAAAGAAACTCCATACAGAGATTAGCTTCTTTGTGGCATCAGTTAGCCACTGGATATGAACCTGTTCTTATATTGACTGCTTAAAAGTAGACATGCAAGCTCCATAGGAAGCTGAAGGTGACCTCTGAACTTTGGCAGAACAAGCTGAGATGGTCATTCAGGTTCCTGCTTTGCAGAGAAAACTGTCAGACATTTTTTAGGACTCAAGGTGAAGCAACTGATGAACTGTACCAGAATGGGAAGAACAGATTTCCTACTTCACTCAAATGAAAAGAGATGCTGAGCCTGTAGGCTGAAGATGGATGCCCCAACTTTATAAAGGAATTTTGGGTGACTGTTCACGCAGATATGTGTCATCTCTGTCCTTTCTAGATTTTAGAAGTTGCTCGCACTTCTGGTTTACTTGGTTAAATATATCTTTCTGTGGTCTTTGATGTAGTTGAAGATTAGTAGTTATAGGTACAGTTTTTCTTAGTCATTTGAAAGGTATATTGGATATGAAACTTTAGATTCATAAAGATAAGGTAGATGATAGAGTATTTTCTTTAATTTTTCTAAATATAAATAGACTAGATATTGTAACTGTAATTCTTGCTTGATAGCTATTTTGTTATATGTAATTTTGCTATGTTAAAATTGAAACCTTCCTTTTTGATTAGACAGAAAGGGGGAAGTGATGTGAGAATGCCTTTCTGTATGCTGTGAATCTCAATCTTTAAATAAAGGAGCTGTTTTGGGCCATGACAGGCACCATAGAAGAAGTAGGAGGAGGAATCAGAATAGGTAGGAAAGGAAGGGTGGAGTTAGAGGCAGACCGAGCTAAAGCCCAAAGGAGCAACATGTAAGGAACACAGGTGAGTCACGGGCCACGTGGCAGACAGGTTAATAGAAATGGGTTGATTTAAGATGTAAGAGCTAGCTAGCAATGTACCTGAGTCATAGACCAAACAGCATGAAGTTAATATAAGCGTCTGAGTCATTTCTGGGGGCCTTAGTAGGTGGCAGGCTACTAAGTAGTCTCAGGTGGCAGGTCTGTGGGTCTCAGACCTCTGGCTGCCAGGGACCGAAAAGCCGCACTGCTACAAGTACTGCACTGGCTAGTTTTATACCAACTTGACACAAGACAGGGACATTAGAAAGGAGGAGACTTAATCAGAAAATATTTCCATAAGATCATGCTGTGGGAAAGCCTGCAGAACATTTTCTTAATTAATGGTTCGTGGATGGGATGGGTAGCCTGACCCATTGTGGGTGGGGCTAACCCTGGGCCAGTGGTCCTGGTTTCTATAAGAAAGCGGGGCTAAGCAAGTCCTGGGAAGTAAACCAGTCAGCAACACCCTTTAATGGCCTCTGCATCAGCTCGTGCCTCCAGCCTCCTTCCCTCTTCGAATTCCTGCTGTGACTTCCTTATATTATGAACAGTGCTGGAGAAGTGTAAGCCAAATAAACCCTTTTCTCGTAGCAACAAAAAACCCAACTAAAACAACTCGCTATCAGGAGCAGGGTATTTCTGTGACAGACCTGACTGTGTTTTGAGGGAGGATTGTGGAAGGACTTTGGAACTTTGGGCTAGAAAAGAAAACCATTGAGTGTAGAGAGCTCAGTGGGATGATCTTGAGGAATGTTGAGAGCAGTGCAGAAGATGGAGGCCTAGCTTGTGAAGTTTCAGAGGGAAGTTTAAAGACTCTGTCAGAGTCATTTGCTATTTTGTATTTAGATCAGTCACTCTGGCCATCTGGGGCTGAAGGGCCAGCTGTGATTGACAAGAGCCTGGCACCATTGAAGAGGAAACCCTGGCATTAGCGGGACGATTGATGCTGGTTGGCTTGAGCTAAGAAATCAGCAGTGAGAGGGTCCAGCATCACTGAGGCTAAATCTCCTGGTTTAATGTTTCTTCACGGTTAGCACACAGAATGTTCCATGCTCCAGAAATAGCTGTGGTTGTACCTCATGCCGGCAGCTGAACTTAATAGTGGAAGAGTCACCTAGGTGGTACTGGCTTTAAAGGCATGGAAAGATTGTGGAGAGAAGCTGAGTCTTGGCACTGTGTGGCAGGGCTGGAGTCCTGGGAAATATCCCAAGAGAAGATATTGGTGGAGGTCCAACCCAGTTTCAGCAAGAGAACCCAGAAGCTTGGAGATGCCAGTACCATGGGATAAGCACCAAAAACACCAGTGTAGTTGGAGTTTTTGTTGGGCCACCAGATCACAAATAACAACGTGAAGACTTCTTACTAACTAGGAAAGCTTGGTCTTTAGCTTAGGCTTACCCCCCAGCTAGCTAGCTCTTGTAACTTAAATTATTTATTTTTAAATCTACATGCTACTACACTGCTTTTTTACTTCTTATCCTTTTCTGTAATTAGAAGTTTCTGGCCTGGACTTTCCAACTTATCCCCTAGGTTCAGACCCACTTGCAGGCCCAATGCCACTTAACCCCAAATAATCACACAAAGGCTTATATTAATTTTATGCTGATCGACTCAGTCATATAACTTGCTAACTCTTAATCCTTAAACTAACCCATGATTCTTACCTTGTTTAGCCACGCAGCTCGGCACCTTTTCTCAGAGCACATCCTGACCTCTTTTCTCTGCATCTTCTGGCATCTCTGTCTGACTCTTCCTCTTCCCAGAGTTTTCTTAGTCTGGTAGTCCTACCCACACTTCCTGTCTGCCTTCTGGCCAATCAGTGTTTTACTAAACCACTAGGAGGGACAAATATCTACAATGTAACCAGAACATAATCCCACAGCCCTTTCTGCATGTCTGACTTGTTCCTAGTCTCCTGGCATCTCCTTCATAATTCAAGAGCCTAGATTCTTTCTCTCCTTCTTCCCTCTCCCTGAAAATCCTGCCTGTCCTCGCTGTTGTCCATCCAGCTCTTTATTACAGCAATCACAGCAATACATCTTCACACAGTATACAAATATCCCACAACGCATCAGAGATGGAGAGGAGCCAGCCTGAGCCTAGGGAGCATGCTGTGTAAAGCTGGAAAGTAACCTAAGCCCCTTGGAGAAGCCCAGAAGATTATGACTGAATCCTGGATAATTAGACCTTGAGTTGTGTGCACTGTTGTAGTTTCGTTTTGCTTTCTTCGGATTGTGACTGTGCCTTGATTCTTCACAAGCCTACATCTGAAAGACTTTAAACTTTTAAGAAAGGGTTTTTATTATTAAAGAGACTTAATATTTTTAAAAGACCGAGCTTTTGAGTTTGTAAAGACTGTTAGGACTTTGAAAGTTATTTTCGTTTTATATTGTAATGTTAATATTAATGGGCATCTTGGAGATACATGTGAAAGGAAAGATTTTGTCTAAAAAGTGATGTGTTTGTGTGTCAAGATAGCAAAGGGTCAGTTTTATCAGCAAGTTCTATGTCAACTTGTCACAAGCTAGGGTCATCAGAGAGAAGGGAGCATCAGTTGAAAAAAACGTCTTCTAAAGATTATGCTGTGGGTAGGTTTGTAGGGCATTTTCTTAATTAATGATTAATGGGGAAGGGCCCAATGATTAATGGGCTCAGGTTCATTACCAACTAATTCTTACAACTTAACTAAACTCACTACTATTAATCTATGCATTGCCATGTGTTCTGTGGCTTTACCTGCTTACAGCTTCTCTCGCTGACTCCATCCTTTTTCGTCTTTATCTTTGCTGGGATTTCCCACCTGCCTCTAAGCTGCCTTGCCATAGGCCAAGCCATCTTCTTTATTAACAAGTGGTAATAAAGCATTTTCAAAGCATACAGAAAGACATCCCACACCACAATAAAACCCTAACTAAGACAAATATGTACTATTGTCTTTGTTTTCTAGTAGCATATGAAAGCTATCAGATATTGTTTTTCATGAACTAGTAAACAATGCTTTTAAATTTTACCAAATTAGGTCCCGAGTCTAAAGAAAGAAGCTTAAAGCTGACTGTCAAACTGTAAAACTCTCCAGTTATGAATTCTCTCCTATCACATCTGATAATCTGTTCTGTGTTTACCAGATCCAATAATCTTTAAGTTTTAATTCTGGTTTGGTAAAGATAATCATATTTTTCACAAAGCATCCTATAACAATCAATGCATATTCTTTCTGATAAGTTATTTCTGAAGATAAAAAGCAAGGGCATACTGTCACACACTGCTGCATAATAGGGATTTGTCATGAGAAATGTATCTTATGATGATGTCATCATTGGGAGAGCATCACAGGCAAACTTACAGAAATTAAGGTGGCAATGTCACCTGATGGCGTGATCTTATGGGAGCACCACAGTACTGTAGTTCACTGTTGAAGAAAATGCCATTGTTTAGTGATCTGATGCTGTGATAAAATACCACGGCAAAAGAAACGTACAGACAGAAGGTTTATTTGGCTCTTGTTCCAGAGGGAATAGAGTCTATTACAGTGGAAAGCCTAAAAATAAGCCACAGATTTGTTGTTTGGAGCAGAAGGCAAAGGTTCACATCTTGACACACAAGCAGCATGTGGAGACTGAGCACTGAGTAGGGTGCAAGGCTTTGAACTTTCAAATCCCACCTCAGTGACATGCTTTTCCCAACAAGGCTACACATTGTAACCCATTAGCACCGCTGACTTGGGACCAAGTACACAAACATCTAAGCCTATGAGGGACATTCTCACTCAAATTAGGTATGATGACACAGACTTTCTGTAACAAGATTATAGTCAGCATCTCCATGGAGACCAAGGCTGCTCCTAGATTATAACTTCAATGCAGATCATATCTTTAACATCTTATTATTGTTTTCTGAAAATAGTGATGTATACAAAGTGTGCACAGTCCTTTGAACAAACATAGCGCAGTGTCTTTGACACTCCTGGAACAGGATGACATGGCAGTCTATTGCATTCTGGTTGCCCTACTGTTCTCCATGAGTGCTGTCCTTGCACTGACCAGTGCCCAATGGAGAATGATGGGGGCTGTAATCATGGGGGTTCTTCTCCCACATCACAGACTTTAAATTACTTTTGGTAGAGTTTATGATAAGTTGTGCTGCAGACTCTTATAAGAAATCTGTAAATTATCAAAGAAAACTATATTTTCTTGATAATGTGAAATACTGTGTAACCACTGTCACCTCTCAGCTCTCGAGTCAGGCTTAGTACACAGAACATTGCTCATTAAATATCCTACCAAGTCATTTTTTTCTTAAAATAGAAAACTAATTCTCCAAGTGAATGAAAATTCCACTACATAAACCTTTGGGATGTGAGAAACATTTAAGGAAGACATGAAAATGGATTGTTTTTAAAGTAATACTTTCAAAACTTTAGAGCCATCCACTATGGCGATAGTAAAAATGGCACTTTTTCCCAGCAAGACTTAATTTATACCAAAGTCATTTGGTCCTATGTTTTACATTTTGAAAGATATTAAGGTCATTTTTATTTATTTACTAGCTCATAGTGACTGCGCAGACTGGGAAAGATGGCTCAGTGGTTGAGAGCACTTGTTCATGCAGGGGACCTGAGTTCAGTTCTCAGCACCCGTTATCAGCAGTTCTTGACTACCAGCCACTCCAGCCCCAGGGAATCCATGGCCCTCTTCTGGCTTCCAAGGACACCAGCATATCACACACACACACACACACACACACACACACACACACACACACACACATACACACACACACACATACACACACACACACATACACACACACACTGCAAAGCACCCAAAACTCAAACCAGAACAACCCTGCCAAGTCCACCAAGTTAATGAATTTCTCTGTGGCATCTTGGACTAGGCACATGGTGTGCTCCTCTACCCCACCTCGTCTCTGCTCTCTCCTTTCCCTCTCTATTCTTCTCTCTCCTGCAGGCTCCCTTCCTGGTCCTTAGTGGTCCCCCTTCTACGTCCATGCCATGTAGTTCTTCAGATGAGAGAAAACCGCACGGCACGTATCCTTCTGTGCCTGTGCTCTTGGCTGAACGTGGCACTAGCTTCACTAGAACTTTATTTTCTTATGGATGAAGAATTTTCTGTTGTGTACGATGAGCATACTTTATCCATTCCTCTGCGGACAGTCACAGTGGCTGATTATGTAGCTTGGCTATTGTGAACACTGGTGCTTTATTTATTGTAAATTAGTTTTTAGCTTAGCACAAAGTGGTGTGTTTCATTGTGGCCTTTTTGTAGACATGTCTCAGTTTACTGTATTCTTACTCATGCCCCTTCACTCTGTCCTTGCTTCCTTCCTGTCTCTTTAAGCAGATTTCCTTCTCCCCCCTTTAGCTTTCATGTCAGATGGGCTCCAGTCCCTCCCCCACCCTTTATCTTAAGCTACCTTCTCTCTGATCACAGGGTGTCCTATCTCTTTTCATCTCTATCTCTCGTCCTTCTTTGCTGCTTCCCTTCTTTCCTCCCAAGAAGTCTATCCTGCTTATGAGAGAACACATGTGGTATTTGGATATGCACATACTTTAAAGATGCTTTAGGCATGTTGCTATTCTTTCAGGTTTTAGCAATCCCAGGCACTTATTTTCAAGAAGAGAAAACCCACTTCCCCCTCAAAAAATATGCCTATTTGTCTTAGGTAAAAATATATCTTATTCTCTTAAAGAGTGTTTGTACTTTTATAGTTTTAAATTAAAACTATTTTATGTACTACATATATTATATAAATTATAAAGTAACTTAAAAATAAAGTGCTTTAAAAATACAGTTTAAGTAAAACATTTCCCAAAACAGTGTGACACCTATTTGGTTGATCATACATAGACTATACTATTGTTTCATTGAGGCATGTTTAAGAGAGGTATTACCATGTAAAGAAATCTAATATACAAAAATGAGAAGTAGTGCATGCAGTGGGATAATGTTGTTACATTGTAAATTATTGTCCCACCTACTGACTTAATAAAAATGCTGATTGGCTCAAGGCAGACAGGAAGTGTGGGTGGGGCTACCAGACTAAGAAAACTCTGAGAACAGGAAAAACAGGGCAGAGATGTTACAGAGACATCAGACAAGCCAGAAGATGCAGAGGACAACTATGCAGCTCTGAGAAAAGGTACCGAGCCACATGGCTGAACAGGATAGGAATCACGGGTTAGTTTAAGAGCAAGAGCTAGCGAGTTATGTGCCAGAGCCATAGGCTGATCAGCATAAAATTAATATAAGTACCTGTGTGTTTCTGTGGGACTGCAGGTCTGGGCCATGGGGCCAGGTGTGAAAGTCCAGGCCAGAAACTTAATACAACAGGTGCAGAGATGATTTATGGTATTTTTGTCATATGCTTAGAAATGAACATTGATTGAAGAGTGAAGACCATCGTGTTGCCCCAGCCTTGTGGCTGCACTGGCAGTTTTGTGGATCTTGGAAGCTGGCTGTCTTCTAATCTGTTCTGGTGACCCTCAAAGTTCCAGTAATACTTCCTGTCCCTTTGTTGAAGGCATCCCTAGCCACTGAGTTTTACATTGGTTGATAGTTTTTCTTTACAGATAATGGAGATTGTGCTGGCTAATTTTATGTCAACCTGACATAGGCTGGAATCATCTGAGAGGAGGGAACTTCAGTTTAAAAAAATGCCTCCAGAAGACCGGCTGTAGGCATGACAGTATGTAGGGTGTTTTTTCTCAATTAGTGATTGATGGGAAAGGGCCATCCCTGGGCTTGTGGTCCTGACATATATAATAAAGCAGGCTTTGTAAGCCAGAGAGAGCAACCCAGTAAGCAGTACTGCTATGTGGCCTCTGCATCAGCTCCTTCCTCAAGGTTCCCACTGTTGTGTGACAGTCCTGACTTCCTTCAGTGACAGACTATGACTGTAGAAGCATAAGCCCAATAACCCCCTCCCCCAATTTACTTTTTGTCATGGTGTTTCATCATAGCAATAGTAACCCAAAATAAAACAGAAACCAAATCACAAAACTCAGCTAGGGATTCCTTTAGTGGGATTATGTTCTTTTATATTGTAAATAATTGTCCCATCTACTGGTTTAATAAAAATCCTGATTGACCGAAGGCTGACAGGAAATGTGGGCAGGTATACCAGACTAAGAAAACTCTGGGAATAGGTAGAGCAGAGAGAGACACCAGAGAAACACCAGCAGAGACACCATCAGATGCACAGGAAAGAAGACAACCATGCTCTTCTGAGTAAAAATATCATGCCACATGGATAAACAGATTGATGGAAATAGATTGGATTAGGATGAAGGAGCTAGCTAGCAATCTGTCTGAGCCATAGGTCAATCATTGTAAGATGCATAGAAGCTTCTATGTGTTTCTTTGGGACTTTGGGACTACTGGTTCAGATCTTGGGGCTAGTTTGGGTCAGAAACTTCTTATTACAGATTCCTAAGACCTAAGGAGAGAAATCATAGCCTAGGAACAGGTACAAGCTGGGCAAGACCTCCTCCCTATGACTCCTATTTATTGACCAAGTAAGCATTGGGCCATTTCACCTTCCTGTGCCATTATCTCCTCATTTATGAATAGAATAATAACCACCTTAAGGTTTGTTTGATGATCAGATGTGTTCATATACATGTAATTAGTAAGCACCAACACCTACTCTCAAAAACTACATACAATTTCTTTCTCATGACAATAGTAGAGATTAGAGTTTTTTCTTTTTAAAAAAGCAAAGTGATCACAGAGGAAATAATACTAAGAATTTAGTATTCAGATCTTGGAGCTACATCCTTATTTTTTTTTGTTGAATGAACATATCCATATCCTGACTAATCAGTAGCACACTTTTCTTAATGCTCTTCAGTTGGATGGAAGGAACTAGATGAAGTCATGTCTCTCAATACACGTAGCCTTACCCGAACTTATAGCTAAATTCGTTCCTTTGGCCACTTCCTACACTGCTGACTTTTATTTTCATCTTTATACTTGAAGCACTGAGTCTTGAGCCATAGTTGGTCATCTGTGTCCTTTCTTTACTAGATAAGATCTTAGTGGAGACACTGTCTTACTCACTTTTAAAAATTATATGCTTCTGTGACTTAAACATAATAGACATATAATGAGTATTTATTGAAAGGGGCCCTTAAAAGTATAGCTTGCTAAACAAACAGACAATTATCACCCTTACTTTTACTATAAGCACTACTGTATGACTTTACAGGGTATAATTACATGGCTTTTTTGACATGAGTCTAGGTAGGAATACTGAGTGAGGTTAAGACATACAACCCAAACACAGAGCATTATCGATACTCATTTTTCTCTGTACTCCCCCTTGCTTTAAAACACAGCTCATTTGATGTAGCAAGTGTTTTTCTAGTTCTATTTGGGTCATATGTGACATAATTGATTATCCTGGTCTGCAAAAAAGCCTTCTTATCTTCCCATGTTGCTACTACATGGTAAATGAAGCATATGCAAATAACCAATTAGGTTCTGATCTCAATTCCAGATACAACTTGGGATTTTACTTATCCATCTTAAAAAAAATTTCAATTTTTCCCCCCATGTGCTGGACACCCCGTGAAGCACAGTAAGATCACATGGGCAGTGAGGTAGACAGCATTCTACTCTTTCCTATGTCGATATCATGCATTTCCAGTAAGAGGCCGACTCACTGAGGTATTGTCCCCTGAATCAACTTAAAAATACAGGTGAAGATCCTTGCTATTCATTTTTCATTACAGGTGAATTCCATTTCTTGAGGTAATTGTATCCAGGGTGGTGAATTTATGCAATATAAAGGGGAGGGTCACTGGGCTGGTGGAAACTGTTTTCATGACTAAACTTGGACAAGTAACTGAATCTGGCTATTTTGTCAAAGTAGGATAAAAACAAACATGGTGTCTCAAAGATATTGATATTTTTTATTTTGATGCAAATTTCAAGCTGTGTGCTTTGAAATCACGTAAACAAAGATATCACCCTGCATCTTATTTAAATTGCTGTAATAAAACACCAGGACCAACCGTAACTTAGGGAGGAAAGGGTTTATTCAGCTTATAAGTCTACATCACTTACTGGCTTGCTCTTTCTGCCTTCTTACATCTGCTTCCTTATAGAAACCAGGGCCACCACCCCAGGGGCGGCCCCATCCACAATGAGCCAGACCCTTCCACATCAGCCACTAAGAGAATGCTCAACAGGCTTGCCAACAGCCCAATCTTCTGGAGACATTTTCTCAACTGACCCCTCCTCTTCTCCAAGACTCTGGCTTGTGTCTTATAAACCAGGCAGCACATGCTGTCCGTGCAATTTTGTTGCTGGATAAGTGATTGAACTGCCAATTGGTACTATTAGAGTTACAGGTGACTAAATTAATTTTAGTTTTTTAAAAGTAACTTCAGTGGCCTTGTGTGATTTTAACATGTGATGAAGAAGGACTATTGGAAAATATGCATTTTCTTCATTTGAGTTTATGGTGTATGGACTTTTCCCATGAAGTTTTAATGAGACATGCATTTTCATGTCGATGTCTTCTCTGCAAACTCTGAAACCACCTTTTCATTTTATTTAAAATACTAAAAGTAAATTGAGCAGCTATGTATGCAATTTCTTTGGAAACACACAGCTTGAAATTTGCATCAAAATAAAAAAAATCAAGACTGCTTAATTAAAACCTTGACACCACCAACCTCTTCAATTATGTGTTAAAGAGGTAGGCACCCTGGGGATACCAACTTAAAATCAGTGTGCATTTTGAGTGCCATTAGCATGTATACATTAATCACAGTTCTCTGAAGGGAAGAGCTTTAGTAGGAAAAAAAAACCACCTAAAACTAACATTTCTCTTGAGTATGAATTATTTCATTATTTTGCCTTTGAAAAGCAAGGAGAAACCAAGCCTGAAAGCTTTGAACCCCTGTCTTAGAACTCCTAAGACAATGTTCCCCTCTTTTCTGTGCTTAAAATTTCAAGTATTCTTTCTTGTAAACACGATAAATCTTTACAATAATTGTCACTTAAAAAGCAGTTTTACAGTCTGACTTCTGTTTTCTGGGATGTGTTCTCTAGACCTTACAGAGTAAATGCGGGAGGGGAGGGCTGTTTATTCCTCTCTCCTTTAGAGTATATGATTTTTGCAGTAAAAAAAAAATGCTTTTCTTTACTTGATAATTCTTGTTGTCTTCACTATTATGTGCTGATTCCCAATTTCTTTCACTGATGTGGAACCCAGCAGTTCTTTGTTCTCATTGTGTCTGTCCTCTGCGTTTCTTTGTGTTTCAGGGACACTGCTGCCCGCATCTGCCACTGAGCATGCGGGAAAAATCCTTCAATAGATTCTTCTCTTAGGAGTTTCGACAGTATTATTCCACTTCTCCAGGTTTTGGTAATAACCAACACACTCAAAAAGATAGAATGAAACTTGGAAAGGTGAAGGGAGATACAGGTGGTTCGGGGTCTGGTGGCCAGCTGGAATTCCAGGGAAGGAAACTTGAGGGTGTGACCATACATCTAACTTAGGCAGCTCTTGCCAGCCAACTTAAATTCAGACCGCCCACTTGCACATACACACAAGTTTGGAGAAGAAGCTTGACAACCAAGAAGAAACAAGTGTTTCTGAGCAGTAAGGCACAGGGTCAAATTAAAATCTACCAGATGCAACATCCTAGCCACGCCCCAGAGACGCATGGTGTGTTTTCAGTGTGTGTACAGTGCCTGAGCAAGGCCCTTCACCAGATAGGATACTGTCTGAGGTTGAGAACCAGCGGTGTAGATTTTTCTCGAACAAAACGTCAGGCTTTCCTTTGTGTTAAACACACAAAATGCCAAGTCAGCATTAACTGAACAAAACGATTCGTTTTGAATCAATTGGTCTGCTTAAAAGCATTTTTGTCGTTGTTGAAAAATAAATAAAAAGGCACGGTTTCCAAGAAGTTAAAAAAAAGAAAAGGCAAGTTATACTAAAACCTTCCGCTTTTTGCTCAGGCATGTCTGACTTTAATAGTGAAAGTTATTTAACAGATGGAGTACCCTAAAATTTTGCTATATTTCTTCCTGCATTGACTTTTTGCTCACTTTGGTTGAAAAGCCGCCTTTTAGAACAGGATAGAGCACACAGGGGAAGCTCAAAGATCTTTTGTCTACTAAGAAAGAGTATGAACATGCAACTCTCCTTTAATGGTGAAAGGCAGGTTAAGATAGGCTTCAGTGAACACCTGGCTTCTCTTTTTCTTTTTAAGCAGCTGGCCATTCTCCCTTTCAGTGACAGGAATTTTTTACTTTCCCTCTCCCACCTCCCCCATACCACCATTTTGTTTCTGTGCTACACAACCATGCCTTTAACCTTTAAAGCCTTTCAGCTCTCAGCATCATGCTCTTCAGACTTCTGTTTTCTATAGGTTTTATTAGTTTGTGGAAGTACGATGAAGTCCAACAGTGCTCTTTCAAGAGTGCAAGCTATTGGCCCAGGGTACATTTCTCTTTGCTACGGGCACCTGCTGCGACTTCTTTAGATACTGCCTTAGGCTGTGATCCTAGGTATAGGCTCACTTGCCTAAAGCGGGAGGAAGTGGCAGCAGCGGGAAGTTCAGGCCAGGTCCAATCAGGCACCTGGGGTTAGGTGGCGTGGGTGCAGGAGGATGCCCAGGGCGGGTCCCTGCCTCAAATCCCGCCCCCTCGACACAGCTATCACAAGGCTCCGCCCCTCTCGCCCCGCCCCGCCAGGGAGCCGCGGCTAAAACCCGGAGCCTCTAGAGCAGAGCCCTGTGCAGAGCTGCTCGGTTGCCACTACCTCGGCCCGAGGCTTGGCCCTGGTGCTGATGCTGGCAAGCGGTGCGAGCTGGGCCCGCGTAGCCTCCTCGCCTAGGCGCTCGGGGCTCCCGCGATGATGGCGGAGCAGGTGAAATGCGCCTCGCCGGGAACGGGCTCCAGCACGGGCTCCGGGCCGGTGGTGAACGCCGAGCTGGAGGTGAAGAAGCTGCAGGAGCTGGTGCGCAAGCTGGAGAAGCAGAACGAGCAGCTGCGCAGCCGAGCGGCCAGTGCGGCAGCCGCCCCGCACCTGCTGCTGCTGCCGCCGCCACCGCCCTCCGCGCCGCCGCCAGCCGGGGCCTGCAGCCCGCTCACCCCGCACAGGGCCCCGGCCGGCACGACCTCCTCGGGCCCGGGGGCGCTGGGCCCCTCGTTCCCGAGCACCTACTGCTTGCCCAGCCCTGCGCCCTCCCTGCTCTGCAGCCTGCCGCCCGCAGACGCGCCCTTCGTCTACTCCAAACCCGCGGCGGGCTTCTTCGGCGGAGGTGGCAGCCCGGAACCGGGGACCGCGGGGACCCCGCCGGGGGAAGCCTCGGCGCCGCCGCTGCCGCCTCCAACGCTGCTGGACGAGGTGGAGCCGCTGGACCTGGAGAGCTTCGCCGCCTGGAGCGAGGAGGACTACTACACCTGGTATTGATGAGCTCCGCCGCGGTCCCCCAGACCCAGAGTTCCGAGGCCCTGGACGCGGGGCGGGGCGTGGGAGGAAGGGGACCCAGCGGCCTAGCAGGTGCCTGAGCAGAAGCTTTGGAGGAAGGCAGAAACCTGTTTTCAGATAGCGCCTTTTGGTCTGACTGTGGACTGGAGAGGAAGGGATCCCTGCCATCTGCCTTGTGTTCTGCTCTTTTGCTGATTACCGGGTCCCAAGAGCCTCATTAGCCTTAAATGCACAACTCATGTCATCTTGTCGTTCAGTCCCGCTCGTGTGTGTGTGTGTGTGTGTGTGTGTGTGTGTGTGTGTGTGTGTGTGTGTGTGTGTGTGTGTGTGTGTGTGTGTGTGTGATGGGAAGGTTTGGCTTCTGCCTTCCACTGCTTACTGTTCTTTCCTTTCAAACGGATGTTGGTCAGGATTGGTGTGCAGCCTTCCTTGGTGGCATCCGAAGCCACCTAGTGATGGGTTTTTTTCTCACGCATCAGCTTTTGCTGTTGAGTTGTGTGCAGTTAGGTAGGGCCTTTCTCCGTGATTTCAACAGATAGTCTCTCAGATACTCGTTTGATTAGTAAAGATGTGCTGTCCTCCTCCATCGGGAATGGTGTCTGAAGCAAAGGATTGTTAGGGAATGGAATGAGCAGATGGAGACACTACTAATTTTTTAAAAATCAAACTTAGAAATTTTCATTAATCTTAAAAATGAAACGAGATTGAAGAAAATTTCTTTTGCTGGCTAGTTTTAGGTCAACTTGACATAGGCTGGAGTCATCGGAGAGGAGGGAACCTCAATTAATAAAATGTTTCCATAAGATCAGACAGTAGGCAAGCCTGTAGGACATTTTCTTAGTGAGGAGAGGAACAGCCCATTGTGGGAGGGGCTGTTCCTGTGCTGGTGGTCCCGGGTTCTGTAGGAAAGTCGGTTGAGCAAGCCATGAGGAGCAAGCCGGTAAGCAGCATCCCTTCCATGGCCTCTGCCTCCGCTTCTGCCTCCAAGCTCCTGTCTTGTTTGAGTTCCTGTTCTGACTTCCTTCAGTGATGAACTGTGATATGGAAGTGTGAGCTAAATAAATCTCTTCCTCCCGAAGAAGTTGCTGTTGACCATGGTGTTTCATCACAGCAGTAGTAATCCTAGCTAATACAGTGCTGTTAGAGAGACTTTATTATCTAATATTAGACACTTTTAAGGTTGATTATAAGGATGGTCAGGACCTGAAACATTTATTTAATGGGAATCTGGTGAACTGTGTCTATGTTCCATGAGAATGAGTACTTTTTGGAGGGGACGGGTATCTAGACCCTGTGTTAGGTTTTCCTGGTACTTGGTCACCGGACTTGTCATGCCGTGGGGGACTTCTATTAGGGTTTTCCTGGTCGGTTGACATACACTGGGAGTGTTTGGATAAAGAGGAACTTGGGATCTGCAGGGAGACGGAGCAGTGTTCACCTCTGGATAACAGTGGCAGGATGAAGAATTGCACCTTTTTTGTGTCTTTGATGCTTTATTTAAGAAAATCAGGTTTTCTCATTTTGTTCTCTTGTTATGTGATTGCATAGAAGGAAAATGGGAAGTGGAGACTCTTGTTTTGTCTTAGGAATTACAGTATTCCTTGTTCTTTTACACTGTATATGGCAACTAACATTAATCATCAATTACTTGGATTTGAGAATTAAAAATTAGTGAAAAAAACTTTTGTGGGCACTTTTATCATCTGCATTATTAGAATGTGCTTTTGGGAACTGTGGGGTAACCTATGCTCTAATAGAACTCAACATTGTCTGGAACTTTAAACCACTCTTTCTAAACTACATTTTTCTTTTATTTTGTAAAGCATAAATGTCTTTTAGCCTGAGTATAGTACTGAGTATTGAAAAGTGGTCTTGCACTTTTACATTTTGCTAGTGCCTATAAACTCTTATGCCAAGTTCAAGTCATTTGAGTTTTCATTTTTTTCTAATGATAATATACATAAACAGTGGAATGAAATTTTATAATTTTGATAGAAATTCAAAGGAGCAATCCTTTTAAAATATGGCGAAATAAAAATTTACTATTATTATTATTTTGTCTTTCTTGAGATAAAGTCTCACTCTGTAGCTCAGGCTGGCCCTGGAGTTCATGCCGTACTCCATTAGCTGTCTGAGTGCTGGGATCACAGGCGTGTGACACTATACTGGGCTCTCAAATTTGTTAAAGTGTTGCTGTTTACCTGGTTACATATAGTACATATGCCAGATATAGCCTTTATATTTGCTTCTATTGAATGGCTTATACCACAGCTATCCAAATATTATGGCTGACTAGCTTTGTACCCAGTCTTATCACTTAAAAAATCCAAAGAACAGTGAAATAAGTTTTAAAAAGAACTATTTAGTGGGACCAGCATATTAGACCTTACTGTGATTTGAAGGAAATCTAAATTAAAGGAGATTTAACTTTATTCATCAAGTATGTTAGTAAGTCATATGAATTAGCCCCTCATTGCTTTAAAAGTGGACACCTGGTACACTAGTCATGGAATCCCTTCCTGAGAGGAGAATCCAGGTGGAACACAGAAAGGGGTCATTAATCTTAGTTGGATGCACTTAAAGATTTTGAGGTTACCTGATTTACATATTTTAAAAAACATACATTATTTTTTGTGTTGAAACTTTTAAAACTTTTTTTTTATTAAAAAGTAGCCAATAAGATTTACTTTAAAAATTTTAAACCACTTGCTAATGTTCACAGAGCACTCCCAAGTTCCTGATCACTTTAAACACTTCATGTCCCCACCCTGAAGTGCCATTATGGTAGGCTTGCAGCATGCCTCATTTTTATTTCTTGTGTATACTAAGGAACAGCTGGAGTGGGTATATATAGTCTACATTAAAGTTCTTTGTCAGGCACATGGTTTGCAAATATCTTCTCTAAACACATGGTTTCCTTCCTAATCTTTTAGTAGTATTCCAAGGAAAAAGATTTTATTTTTGGGAAAGCCCACTGGTACCTCTTATTCTTATGGATCATGCATGATTTAAGTCTTAGAAACTACAGTGAAGGGATGTTTTCCAGCTGTGGAGTGTAGGCTTTCACCTATGGTTTCTAACAAAAGGGTTTCCTCTTTCAGCTTTTAGTTTCCTATCTTTGTTAGTAATTGTGGCTATTGTCGACATTCTAGAGCTCACAATTTTGTGTATGAATATCCTCACCCCTGCATCTTTTATCCAGAAGACCATTTTCAGCGACTTCTTTTACACTATTAGTTTCATGTTCTCTCTATGGTTGGTTCCATTTGGGGACTGTATTTTTTCCGAATGCTGTATTTTACTGTGTGTCTCACTCAGCTGTCTTCATTACTGTTACTCTGTCCTGATTCATTAGTTAGTGACAGTTTTCCAGCTGCCTTTAAACAGTATGGTTTTTAGAATCATTTTCTACATCCACACACACACCTTGCTAATATTTTTATTGGAGTTTTGTTAATTATGAAAATAACTTTAAGGACAATCTACATCTTAACATTCTTTAGTCTTTGAACCACAAACCTGGTATATTATATTATATTATGTTTTGAATTTCTCTCAGAATGGTTTTGTGGTTTCTATTGTATAAATCTTGTACACGTTTTTGTTAGATTTGAACATATGTTTGATAATTTTCAAAATGCTATTGTATATTGTCGCCAGAAAGGGGTAGATGTGAAAGTATCACTATTTTGTTGCTGATATGTATTGCTGCACACCTATACTGTTGCACATCTAAGTACATTAACCTATTAACATACAAACATTGCTACTAGACCCACAAGTTTTAAATAGATGGTGTTATCTGTGAATAAAGACAGGTTTACTTCTGTTTGGTCCAAATAGTCCTAGTCTGTTTCCTAATGGCAGTGGTAGAGCCTCTGTGGACCATTGACTAGAAATGATGAGCCCAGGTCCTTATTTTCTTCTGGGAGAAGACCTCATCATTTACCATTAAAATGCTGAGCATCTTTAAATAGCTCTTCAATTGGGTTGAGGGTGTTTCCTCGGCTTCCAGTTTTAGTGGATTTTTTTTTTTTTTTTTTTGGTCTATTGAGATCATCATATGGTTTTTTCCATTTTAGTTAAAATAGTAAGTTTCGTTGATGTTTTAACATTAAAATAAGCTTTCATTTCTGGAATAAACTTCATGTGGTGGTGATGAAGTGTGTCTATGTGAGACTCGGCTTACTAAAATATTTAGACTCTGCATCTGTTCATGAGTGATAGTGGTCATTAGAGATTTCACCCCCTCCTTGTAATGTCTGTGTCTGGCTATAGAGTCAAGAAAACACTGCCCACAGGCAATACATGAGGACATTGTCTGTCCTATGTGGAAGAGTTGTAAAAGAACTGGTATTTAGTTTAGATATCTGGTAGAATTCAACAACATCCTTCCTAGCTTGGGTTTTCTTTGTAGATTTTTTTTTTTTAATTTAAAATTTCTTTTTTTTTTTAAGCATTTTTCTACATCTCCATTAAAGTTAGTTTTCTATAAACAGCACATACATGCCATTTGTATTTCTGGATTGCTTTAGATCAGTGTGGATTGTATCTGAGGCTTGGGTATGAACAATGCTCTGGGCAAAGTGGGGCAGTGGAATTACCATGATTGATTTAGCATGGAGTATCTAAGTGCGTTCTTGACCCCAGAGATATTATCATTGCCTGGGAACTTGTTAGGCATTTGGATTCTTTGAACTTCCTCTGAACCTACTGAATCAGAAAACTGCACCTGCTCTATGCTCAAGGAATTGTGTTTGAAGGACCAAGCAAGGGGCCAGAGAGAAGTGTGTGGTACTGGACACATCGGAATTCTCTAGGCAAGGATGGTGTAGGGGGGTATTACCCACCTATGTCAGCGGAGGGCAGAAGTGGCACCAGGAAATATGAAGTAATATACCATTGGATTCTTAGTGGATACATGACTGTAAGCCATACTCCAAGAAAAGTATGATGTATTGCAGTTACCCTGAAATTAATGAGATACTTTAGGTTCCTCATCTGTAACAGGTGTCAGAAAAAGAGAAAGTCAGCCTCACTGCCTGCTCTGTATGGCTGGAAAGATAGCTTTTTACACTTTTAAGTGATGGAATATCAACTTTCAAAAGAATGTGAAGATGACTGTGTATAAATTTTTGTTTGTTTTAAGACAAGGTCTAACTTTGTAGCTGTAGCATTCTGAGCTCACTATAAAGATCACGTTGGCTCTGAGTACACAGATCTGCCTGCCTCTGCTTCCCCAGTGCTGGGATTAAAGTGTAAAGGAATGACATCATGCTTTTTAGTTAAATTCTGACTGCATTGCTTGGGGGGGGGGGCTGCAAGAGCAGAACTGAGTAGTTGTAGCAGAGATTGTGCCTCAAAGCCAAGGGTCATTCCTAGCTAGTCCTTCACAGAGCTGTTTTCCAGCCTCTAAGCTATTAGAGTGAGTTGCTAAGGAAGAAGACATCTTCCTTCCACCTTTGTGGGCCACTGATACCTCTCTAACATGTGGACAGCCTATTTATGATCACCAAAGGGTGTGCCAGGAATAGATGCTCATTAGAATCACAGAAACTTGGAAGGATTCTGTACAGGAGAGATGGCATTAATTTTTAGACCTGTCAAGTGATATCATAAGATGCCAGTTTAGTAGCCAAAGCTTCTCTCAAACAGAGCTAAAGAGGAGATTTTTCAGATGTGTTTTTAAGCTGTTCTCAGTAGGCTTTGAAAAGTGACCTATTCTATTTGGGGATATTTGCCTGTTAAAAATGACTGTCAGGACTTTGAAGCAATCAAATGTGGCTCCGTCTCTATGGGAACTGTTCAGTACATGCTGTTTCCTCCAGAAGAGAGATGCTTTCTCTAATCTTTGTCATACCTATAATGTAGATTTCTCTTTTTAAGGTTATATATTGGCTCTTCAAAGACATTGACCTCACCAGAGAAATCTCTGAGTCCTTTGCAGTGGTGTAGACACGTCCTAGATAACCCAACTCCTGAGATGGATGCAGCCAGACGCTCCCTGCGCTTCAGACTGGAGCAAGGTACTGTGAATGTGTGCACTTTCTTTCTCCAATTTTCCTCCTCTCCTTTTGGCTTTGTTTCTGGTTTGGAGTAAAACTCAGGTGAAGAGCCCTTACCCTGAAGTACAGGCTGTCGTTACATACAATCCCCCTGTCCTGTATTACACACAAGAATTCTTCAGTGTAGGGTCTATTGAGTTTTGGGACTACTTTTAGCCAGAGTTTTAGCTTATAATATGGAGCACATTTTTTTTTTTTCTCTTTCAAAAAACATGTCAGTAAAGGTAATGAATCTGTCTTCACTTTTCTACATTGGTAATTAGGATCTGTGGCTCAATTCTAAGTAAAAGCTGGTAGTCTATTGAGACCTAAGGACTGACCTCACTGAGGTCTACTTCGTGTGTTGCTTTTTTTTAGTTGGATGTATAACTGAGTCCTAACCTCCATAAACTAGGAACTAATCCTAGTGGTATATAACATTTGTTAACTGATAGGCACCAACACACACACACACACACACACACACACACACACACACACACACACACGGGGGGGGGGGTATGGAGACACAGAGAGACACACACACAGTCAGAGAGTTATAGGAGAAACACCAGGGGACTGAGTAGTTTGTAGCTCCTAACCTTTTCTATGTATTCAGTGACTCCAAGCTGTGGTTTCTTGACTTTTGCCATGTTCTTTAACCTGTCAGTGCCTGCTTATTCTCCAGGAACACCCTTTCTGCCCACGCACCCACAGCATTTCCAATCCTATTTGAACTTGAAATCACAGGTCCTGCTCTCTCCAGGGTAAAGGATGTGCACATGTGAGGGATGGGCAGAGGGATCTGCACTGGTGAGATCAGGCCCAGTGCTTAGGCCCACTGAAGTACACACTGCTTCTCAAGCTCATCGTGGATAATGGGTGATTAAGAGATACTTGAGAAGACAAGCATAGGTAAAGTTTCTCACCTCTTAATTCCATGATAGTCAGTAGTTTATGTTGACCTGATGTCAGTCCCTCACCTGTAGAAGTGAGAAAAGTGAAGTTCAGAGGATTGCCAGAAAGGTATTGGGGGACAGAGTCAGAGCTGGGGTCTTCCTGACATCAGAGATCTAACCCTTAACAGTACATAGATTCTGGACTTCTGAGTTGGCATGGCTATAAATTAGTGTTAAGAGAAATCTAGCTTAAATATTTGGGGAATATGGAATTAAGGCACATCATTTATTAACATTTTAACTATTAATTTATTAATAGCATGTTGAAGAAGGCCATAAGAGCAAGAATATACTCGGGCAAACACTGGTTATCAGTCATGTGGTAGGTACCCTGATGTCCAGAGAATCTAGCATCAGTTCTGTTCTGCTCAACACATGACTCTCAACGAATCAGGAAACCCCTCTGACTCTTACCTTCTTATTCAAGCGGTTCTTGATTTATGGTCTTTCCGTATGGACATTTTGATGTACGAATGTGGCTTAATAATTTGAAATGAAAATCAGATGAGATTCAAGTACAGTATTTTACATCAGAGATCAATACACATTTTTTCTGCAGTCATATAATAGATTTAAGTTTTTCAGAAGATTATACACTCTGCTGTGACTATGCCACTTAATTATCGCCCAAAAGCAACTGTAGATTTATGACTCAGTGAACTGAACTGTGTTCCAATTTATTTATGTACATTTATGTTCATTTATGTACAGATCAGAATTTAAATAGATTTTTTTTCTATCATGAGACCTCGCCTTCCTCTTAAATATAAAATCGGTTCTTAGCTGATAGATAGCACAGAAACAGAGGCAGCTGGATGTGACCCATCACAGCCACAAGGTAACAGTCCTGCTGAAGCTGCCTGCCGCACAAGTTAGATTATAGGGTTGAGTTTTTTTTTTTTAATCAGATGTCTGATTATCTAATTTTGCATTGATTGGCAGATGTGACATCATGACATTCAGTGAAATGATGTACTTTTATTTGAGCTTTAGCTTATTTCAATTTTATAGAAACATTTCAGGTAGAGAACTAGTTTCTCAAAACCAAAATCAGTACCGGAATAAATTTGTATATTAATCCGTAAACTTTTGCTATGATACTAAATGGTTTTATTTCAAAGATCTGTAATTATATTATAACATAACTTGGTGATTTGTGCTGCCGATTTGGGGTGGGGTGGAAGCACGGAGCTTCCTGGTAGTATTCTGCCTGGCATGTATCAGCATCTTGGATCCTACCTCCGCATTATGTAACAGATATGTTGTTTATTGAGTGATTATTTTAAAATGAGCGTATACTTTATGAAATAATCTCTCAGCTTGAAAAATATTAATCATATGAGTGTTTTAAGAAAAAAGTAGCTTCAAAAGTTTGCCTTGTACTTTTCCTGTTTATTTTATTCCCCAGATGCATTATTTAACAGAAGCTGTTTGCTTTTCTGTTTATGTCTCTTAAAATTTATTTGTTAAATGACTGTTGGGTTTCATTATCATTTTAAAATTAAGTTTTTGAGAATTTCATACAAGAATACTATATTTAGTAGTTTCCACTGCTTCCTCTTTCTCCCCAACTCCTTCCGTGTTCCTTTACTTCTCAAATTCATGACTTCTGTAATTATGGTTACATACTCTCTCTCCGTGTGTCCCACCCACCTGAATTTTTAATTTTGAGTTGTGAGGTTTAATTTTTCAACTCCCCTCTTTATATGTTTTCTTAGCAGGCTTTCCAATTTGGCTTTTTATCAATTATAATGTATACATGCATTATATCGTGTATCATATTTATGATAGGAATGCTTACATCAAGGTATCATAATATTTCCTCATTTTTGTGTTCCACCTTGTTTTTTAGTTTGCTGCTAAAGATGTCTTAGTTGTTGTCATTAGTTGATTCTAGACTCTCTGGGTAGACCCTAAGCCCAAGGGGTTTGGTTTCTTCTCGGCTGTGCCTTCTGTTCAGGTCTCTGTTGCTTCCAGCAGCTCTCATGTTGGATGCCCCTCGGAAGGAGAGAAGGCAAGGCAGTAGGCAGGAGGGAGGCTTGAGAGCTCATGCAGGGCCATTGCTCACCTGCTCAGCCCTAGGCTGCTCATGGCCTTCACAGAATGTCTAGATGACGCAGAAGCCATTCCATTTACATCACCTTCAGGACTGCTGTTGGGGTCACCAATACTGGTCCTTCTTACTTCTTATATTCCTGCTACTTAAAAGACCATGGGTATTTTAGAATATTACTCTGTGTTTGGAGCGTTTGGATTTATTTATTAATATCTTGCTTTTACTCATTCAGTGTAACTTTAAACCCGGAAACTTTAGCTGTACAAACATTTCTTGCCTTATTTCTTTATCTTTATAAGCTCCCCGACCCATCCCATTTTCTCCATTTGTCCTGGGTACTCCTGATGGCTGGGTATTTAATTCCCAGATTAATGTAGAAAATTTCTGAGTTTTCTATTTGCTTTATAATATCTTTGATTTCCTTTTTATTTTTTCTTGGGCATTTTAATAACTCATCTTGCAAATTGTTGTATGTGTTTAAATGCTTTCCATGTCTCAGACCCCATAGTGATCTCTCCCTTCTCCTCTGTAACTGTTCTTATTTATATTTGGTACCCAGTGAGTTTCTGTTTGAGATTGTTTCAGATACTAAATCTGTTTTTGTTAGGATTAAGGGAGCAGGGGTTGCCCATGCTGAAGGGAGCTGGTGGAGTTGAATGTTTTCCTATGTGTTCCAGCACAGAACTGGCTTCTAAGTAAGAAGGGTAAGGGACTTTTTTTTTTTTTTTTTTTTTTTTTTTTTTTTTTTTTTTGTTAGTGATACTAGAGATGAGAAATTATGCTATGGCTCTATGCTCCTCACATGTGAACGCTCCATATTTTAGATGTTTTAGTAGTTTTACAGTGTAGTCAGAAGTTTTTTGTCCCACCTACCTGGTCCCACAACCATTTAGTTCCAAATAATTACACGAAGGCTTATATTAATAATAAATTGTTTGACCCATGGCTCAGGCATATTATTGCCTAGCTTTTTACTTAGCTTAACTCATAATTATTATCTATGTTTAGCCACGTAGTTTGGTATCTTTTCTCATTGCAACATTCTCGTCTTTCTTCCTCTGTGTCCCCCTGCTTTTCCTCTCCCAGAATTCTCCTAGTCTGGTCACCCCACCTCTACTTCCTGTCGGCCTTCTGACCAATCAGCATTTTATTAAGCAACAAGTGAAAAATATTCACAGCATTATCCCACATTAAAGCAGCCATTTTATTTTTGTGTGGGTTTTATTTCAAATGACAGGTGTCACTGAACACTCTCTTTGAGACTAGAATAGTTTGCAAAGGAAATTGTATCATGTTCATCACAAGATAGACAAAAGCTTGTATTTTTTTTTTCCCTGTTAACCCAGCACTTCTAACAAAGAGCCGCTTGTCAGAGAGCAACCATTTTACATAGTTGGCTTCTATTCTTGACCTTGATGCTTTAGAAAAGTACTTAAAAGTCAAAGACTTAATCCATCAGAACCTATGGAGAGGGAGGGCATGGCCATGAGCTTCTGGGGGTGGGGGGTGGGTGTAATCTGGTGTGCAGGTCTCTCTTGCCTTTCTCCTTTCTTCTCTATGTCCTCCTTTCCCCTAGACTCCTCATGGGCCTTACACATTAATTGTGGTGACTGTCTTGCTAAGGAGAAAACCACCCCAGGGATGTAGCTCCCAAAGGCTTTGTCATGGTCTTTCCCACTCACTTAGCATTTTTCCTTTCTGAGACATGTTCTTCTGTGTGGCCTAGATTGACCTGGAATTCACTACATAACCAGGCTGTCCTTGAGCTGACCTCCAGCGTCAGCCATGCATGCTGAGACTGCAGGCTTGAGCTGTGTACCCACCTGTCTCCTGCATGGTCTCTGTCGGCACATTTGGCTGCCTTCCTTCCAGGATTCTCTTCAGGTTTACTTCTAGTACTGGGCTAGTTCAGATTATGACTTCTTGAAGGACTGCTAAGCATCTTCCTGCAGTGCACCCTTGACTTTTTGGCTACAGATTACAAAACATGGCAGACTGAATTCATGGGAGTTTCCAGGCTGTAGCTTGAAGCTGTGAGAGTAAACTAAACAGCTAGCACTTTTGAAGACAGTGTAAGGAAGGGTATTTTGAGGGGCATATACTTTTAAGTATATAGTGACTATACCATATCTGTCTTAAACAATTTGTTGAAATAATGTTGAAAGTAAAGTCATTGCCATCTTTTTCTAGTATTTCTAAATTTCTAGTCTATTAGAATTAAGTTAGTTGATAAAGCCTCCTGAGCACTGATCAGAGTGAGATTCGGTAATTGATTCCCTGGTGTGAAGATGGACTGGGAGATGTTTGTTCTCTCTTTACAGGAACACTGTTTTGTTCATTATGCCTTTTCTGAGAAAATGAGTTATACCTCAATTTTATGCAGAATTATCAATGCTTAATACAACTTTTTAGCATGTTTAAGCATTGACTCTTTGGTTTTCTAATTGACTGATTTGATGCATTTTCTTAGGCGCCCAAAAGAACCAGTTTTCATTGAACATTTGGTATTGTAAATGACATCCTCCTAATCAAGACAAAAGCCCACGAGTCATATGGTGGTGCTCATTAACTGTTCGTTCCCTGGATGGGGTTTAAATCTGTTTTGTTCACTGCTGTAGTGAACTCAGACTAGCTGCTAGTGAGTGCCTCGTGGGTGTCGAATGCTAATTACTGAATGGATGAGTTTGGTGGAAGGAAATTTTAGTGACTAGGCTGTGTCCTCAATGCCCCAGCCTTACTCAACTGTGAGAATTTCAGTGTCTCATGTGGTAGGAAGGAACATGGAAAGATGTCACAGGGACAGTAGAAAGAGTTCAGGAATATGGAATGTGAATTAGCTTTGAAAACTAAGACATGACATAAACACACAGACATTTCTGCTACAGGTCTTTGTCTTTCAGGACTTGAACCTAACACACAGGATTCCTCCTCTATGTGTGGCTGCTTATACTTCATAGAAGATGTGTCATTTTTTTTTTCCCCCCTGGGGGTGGGATCTGTGTGCTTTACCTATAGAGATGCCTATTTGAGTTAGGGATCTTAATCTGAAGTGCTTTAGAAGCATAGTTTATTTAAACATAATAAAAAATTCAAAACCCTTCCTTAGTCTGTTTTTTATCTCTTCTGATTCTCTTAGAACTGTTGGTACAAGCTGGGCATCTCTAACCTGAAAATGGTTACAGAGTGCTCCAAAATTAGGGGGAGATTTAAAGCCAACAACATGTTACAAGTAGAAAATTTCATGCTATGAATTTTATGCATGAAATTCTTTAAAGTACTGTGTATGATCACCTTTAGTCTGTTATGTCCAAAGTATTGGTGAAACAAATAAATTTTGTGTTTAGACTTGGGTCCTTCCTATCATTAAGATCTTCCATGAATTAAGAAATAAAAAATTCAGATTCCATGCATTTCAGATAAGGACTATTCAACCCATTTCTGAAAGGCTTATCTTTAGTCTCCTACCCTTTTGAAATGCAAATAGCAAAACCACATTGAAGGAGATAGGGTCAATTCACTTGAAAGCCTGAATTGGAATAATGATAATGTAGAGGTTTTGGTAAAATCATGTCATGGGGTTGGGATGTTAACCAAATAATGATCACAAAGCTTATCTAAGTAATTTGAAGCGCCCAATATGTGGCTCATTTAATTTGTGTCCAGTTAATAAAAGCTTATCTGACTTAAGGTGCTCAGATGTCCAGCTGAATCAGGACAGGTCACATTTGAGGAGTGTAAGTGTTGTTTTTACAGATAGCACAGTCCTCACATTTACCATCCTTGCTCATGTTTTACTGTGGCCACATCTCGTTTCCTTTAGGGTCCTATGCTGAGAAATGTGAATAGACACTGGCCCCTGTTCTTTTTTCTTCTGTCTTTGAGTGATGCCTCCATTCTTTGTCTCAGTTGTTATAATATTAATTCCCGAGTTTGGTCAGACAAGAAGAGCCTTTGATGTGACCCAGTGATCTGAAGGTGGCCTTTTCATTTGTAAAAGCCACACAGATTGAACTGAGCCATTAAGAGCTTATCAAGTATCTGTCTCCTGGCACCTGTCCGGTGTCTCTTTGCATGGCCCAAGATGCTATCCTTGCCAGCTCCTGTTTCATCTCTTGAGGTGCCCTGTCACAGTTGGAACACCAACTTAAGACTTAGCAAGTTGAGTTCATTTTAGGTAAGCTTCCCCCAAAAGATTCTTTCTTGTTGGAAAAAAAGTAATTTGGAATTATGCTAAGTATTTTTGTGCAGAGAAGGGTCTCCTGGCATTTGCATATTTCTGTGCTGGAAATTAAAGACACATTGTCACAACCATGGGGTTCCATCATGTGCTCGATTTGCTTTTATGTCCAAAATAGCCTTCATGCTTGTGTGTCAGCTTGGGTGATGATTTAGTATAAGTTTCAAATACCTAAGGACTTTTAGTCCATCTGCCATTATATTATATCCAACAACCTGGAGATGTTTGCCAAATATCCTTAAAGAACCCTTTTTTTCTTTTCACTTGCTAGTTATACGTGTGTCTATGGGCTATTAATTCTGTTTTGCATTTCCACCAAGTTTAGAAAGATATTTACTAAAATAACCAGAAACTCGTGGCAGTGCAAAGTAGTAATTACTGATCTTCTGTTTTATTACTTGTAAAGAAAAAACCAGCACAATAGTTTCCCCAAGCAGTGTGTGTGTGTGTGTGTGTGTATGTGTGTATGTGTGTATTAGGGGTTGAACCTAGGCTTGGTGTGTACTAAGCCTGTGCTGCATTAATGGTTTCTGCATCCAAGTCCCCACCGTAACTCTTACTATTTTTATATTGCTGGGATGTTTGGTTAAATTTGGTTATGTAAGGATGAAATTCGCTATGGCAGATAGTCTTGCCTGATTCTTGGGGCTTCTGAAATGTATGTAGTTACATTGAATTTCTAGGTTCTCCTTTTAGAAATGCTAGTGCTTGACTGGAGCTGGTTAGAAGGCTGACTACTAGTTGAGGCATGATGCTGTGTGCAGATAACCAGAGAAGCAAAGTATCTGGCCTTTGGACTTGCCAAATTCATTCAAGGGACAGCGGATGGCAGGAAACAGCTCTTGTTCTGTTTCTTTTTCTTCCTCAAACCATTTATGAATAAATAGGGCCAATGAGATGGTGTGGGTAGTAAAGGTGCCTGATGACTGGAGTTCAGTCCTTGAACTCAGGTGATGGAAAGAGAGAATTAGTTCCTGTACGCTTTCTCCTGACCCCACATGTGCACTGTGGCCTGTGACCTCGCCCCATTTCCTAGACAATAAAATGAATGGAATAAACTTTTATTTTTACAACTAGCAATGTGAAGCTAACAGAAAATTGAAGTCTCCGTGATTTTGAGGGATGGCTTTCCTGAGGGTGTGACCTGCCAGAAGAGATACAACAATCAGTGGAGTCATCAGCAGCTGACTCAGAGGCTCAGGTCAGGGTGGAAGACTGTCCTGAGTGTCTGGACAGACAGAGAATGTGACCTAGCTGTGCAGTGCCAGCTTAATTTGCAGGGCATAATGGTTGTGGGTGGTGTGGTGGTAGGAAACACAAAGAAGATATCCTGAACTGAGTGTCTTCAAATAAATGAAGGGATTTCAGAGCAGGTACAGATTCCTAATATGGTTGAGAAGCCCTTAGGAGTTCAAAGGAGGGGCAGAGCTGACCAGGAAAGCTACAGGTTGTTCAGGGTTCAGGGTGTTTTCTTCTGAATGTGTTAGAAGGCAGACACACTTTTTTTTTTTTTTTTTTTTTTTTTTTTTTTTTTTTTTTTTTTAAGGTGAAATAAGTTCTGGAGAGATGGCTCAGAGGTTAAGAGCACTGACTGCTCTTCCAGAGGTTCTAAATTTAATTCCCAGAAACCACATGGTGGCTCACGACCATCTATAATGAGATCTGGTGCCCTCTTTAATGGCATGCAGGCAGAACACTGTATGTATAACAAATAAAACTTTTTTATAAATAAAAAAATAAATAAAAGGTGAAATAAAATCAATCAAGACATTGAGTGGCTGCCAGTCTGTAGATGCTCTTCATATGCTGGTTAAGCCCCATACGCACCACCTAAATATAGTCATAGGATAATTTTATCATGGCCTCCCGGTGACACAAAACAAAACTCACAGAAAGTGGTTGTCGGTGAGAAGAGAGAGATCGACTCGTATTTGGACTCTTTCAGTGTATTTCACTATTTTGCTTGCAGATACTGTAATAAAGCCACGAGTAGGTTACTTTAAAGACTCCTGTCCAAAGGTTTCCCTTGATGGAGCCTCTACACTTAGGTAAACTCTATCATCTCTTGGGACAAGTTCCTAGGGTTCCTAGGCCACTGGGATAGAAGGCATTTATATTGTATCCCTGACTGGAAGAAGAACACTTTGGCCCAGAGGATACTAGGAATGAAGGTCTGTTGGAATTCTGATCTCTTTTTGGGGGGACTTTTCCAGTGCTTTCCTAGGGTTGACTGGGCATGGCTTTCTCACTGAGCCTTAAGCCATTATGTATGAGAAATGCTTTACAACTACAAGCTAATCTTATTCTGGGGATGGAAGGACTCCTTTCTTTTCAGGGGTGAGATTATTTGCCCATCTTTCCTTGAGACATAGTACCATTCCATCTTTGTCTAGACTTACTCTGTGGAACTTGGAAGCTAGTAATCTATCTGGCTGGCATGGCTTACGTTGTGACTGCAGCTAAGTGGAAAGCAGCTGTCTATTACCTGTGTGACCACATCAGATCAGCGACAAGATAATTAGATCTTCCTTTCCTTTCTCCTTGATTTGAATTAAATTGTAACTTTCACAGAGACCGATTTCATGCGTTCTGTGGCCTCACCCACTGTCCTTGTTTTTAAAGTATAGCAGACAGGTCTAAGGAACGAACAGCTTCCTTAGAAGTACATGCATCTGAAGTGTGTTTTTAACACATGTATTGAAGTATCTTTTCTATTTAAGTTAGAGTTCTTGCTCTCCTCTCAATTTCAAGGAGGAAGGCTGATGCCTTGTGAAATCATCAGGACCACTCCAACCCTGGATAGTGTTCTGTTTGGGTAGGATGTGTTTTAGTCAGAGTCTCATCTGCAGTTTTGAACCATGATTAAGGGAAAGTTGACAATGCAAGGAAGTTCATCTTTCTGACTAGCTCAAATTTAGACCGGTATTCTGTCTAGTGAAGCCCTCCAGAAAGATCCGGTAACCAACACACTAGTGAGAGAAAAGTATTGTAGTGTTGCCATGAGGGATGCTTAGGGTCTAAGACATAGATCTTACCTAGGAACTTCAATCATTCAGTTATGTTAACCATTAGGATCCAGGAAACGTTTGACCTTAATATTAAGAAAAATTATAAAAAAAATATGATGATCTTTGTGCAATGTTGAGTTTCGCTATTAAACAGTATACCTTAAATTTATTAAACTGGATTGGATTTCAAAGCGCACATTAAATATATATTTTTGAGCTCATTGTTACTTTTATCTGAAATATGTGTAAAACAATCTTAGCATAATGAAAACAACTTTTTGATTAACTCTAGATATTAGTGATATAAGCAAGTGAGCTGTTTTTCTTTTTTACTTTTAAAAAAGTGGTATATAAATCATTTTTTATAGAATGCCACGATATTAATATAAAATCTTTACAATGTCTTGGGCTTAGAAATCTACACATTCATGTAATATTTAGTGATTTTTAAATAATTAAATGCATGATCATAGTTAAAACAAATAAGAACTGTAGGAAAAATGTAAGTTAACCCCTGGTGTTTCTAGTGATACATGAAGTTTGTAAAGCTTGGATAGAATGATTGACAGCCTGTTTAAGGATAAGGCAAGCTCTTTACCCCTTTACTAGTCCTGTATGCACTTGGGTCCTTTTTTATCTTGTGTATGTTGGGGGAAAGCCTCATGGACAGCTTTCTCACAGAACCAGAGGGACTTTCCACACCTTCCCGGCCCCCATATGCTTGTTTATCAGGTAATGTGTGCTGTGGGGAGAATAAGGCCCCTCAGGTTTATCCAGGGAGAAGAGTGGATCAGGTAACTGCGGACCAGATGCTCCTGCAGGGGCCTTGCCTAGCGAGGAACCAGCTCCGTGCATCCAACATTGAAATTACTTGTTTTGCTTCTTTAGTGTAGCAGTTTACAAGGGGGAAATGAGAAAATGTGGCCTTCACCTGGGTTTTAAAATTCCTTTTTTGTCCAGATATTTGAGTATGTCTGTGAGCATTTCTGAAGGTTTGTAAAAAAGCAACAACAAATCCCTCCCCCCCCCCAACCAAAAACCTTGATCACTAAGAGCCTGTGTACAGGAGGGATCCTGTTCAGAGATGAAAGGATCTTCATCTTCTTGCCCCAGTGGGTTTTGGGTATAGATCAGAACGCTGTGATCTGGGAGAATGTGCTGGAAATTTGTGGCATAATAAAAAGTGAAAGAGATGATAGTTTCTACAAGTATCGAAAGAACTAATAATAAGGCCCCTCGTGTCTTCACAATTCTCAGATGAGGTGCCCACTGGATAGTAGAAGCCATGTGGCTGGTCTCTTCCCATGTGGCTTGAGTGGAGGCCCAGCTTTCTGTTAGGCTGGAAGTGTATAGAGCCCTGCCTGCTTTCCTTCCCTTCTAGGGCTGTGGCAGTGAACAGCATTGTTCCTTTAACAAGGCCGACCTCCCCATCTTTCTCAGGTAGTGCTCCTCCCTGGCATGCAAATACATGAGCCTATAGTGGACATTCTTATTCCGACCATCACCATTTCCCTGAGGTAAGTTTTGAGCGAATGCATGTTGACTGCACAAGCTGCTGGAGGCTTACACACAGTGCAGTACTTTGTTTCTGAGGTGTGAATGTCTGAGGAACCAAAACCTCCGTGAAACTGGTTAAGGTAAAGAGTGTGCCTGTCATTTAAACAAGGCTCTGGGTTTAACTCACTGAAAAGGGAAAGGGGAAAATTCTTAGAGATATTCTCTTCTTCACCTAGGTTTTAGAATATTTTCCTCAGAAGGTAGATTATGTTACAGTTCTCTGGAACTTTCTGTTTATGAAATGCATTACAGTGTGCTAATAACAGTGTATAATAATATAATAATATCGTGTGTGTGGCTCACTTCCATACTGCACACTATGGTCTTATGACCATCCCACAGACTTGCTTTTATTCCAAACAAGAAAACACTAGTGTGGTTGTTCAAGTCTAGAAACTAGCCCATGGCAATATGGAGTTGGAATGTGGGCGTCTAGCTTCCTGTGCCATGTAGTCTGTGGTTGACCTTTATCATAATATTTTATGAAAAACTGTAGTAAAGTATTTTAACTGGGTCTGGCTCTCTGTGGCTATAATTTCAGCACATGGAGGTTGGAGCGGGAAGAATCTTAGGTCAAGGCCAGCTTGGGCTACGTAATGAGTTTGAGAGAAGTTTGGGTGTATAGGGAGCCCCCGAATCAGAACACCCGTTCTTTCTCTCTTTTCAACAGACAGACCTCATGGTTTCCTCTTTTCTATTGTATTTTTATTGTTTTAAACAATTTTTAAATTTAAATGTTTTGATCATGTTCTTCCCTCCCCGAGTCCTTCCAGGTCCCCTTTCTTCCCTGTTCACCCAACTTGAAGTTCTCAAAATAAGAGACAAAGACCCAATGTAATAACAACAAAATTCCCCCAAACCAAGAAAATAAAGCAAAACGCCACCCAAAAGGAAACGCCAAACTGTAATCAAATAAAATCACACTCCTCTGAAATGAGGCCTGCTCTGGAGAGGTTGGTATAACCTGTGTCCTTCTGTTGGAAAAAAAACGTCTTTTCTCTTTTCCAGCAGATATGCAACAGTTCAGTGGTTAGCTGTTACCTTAGTGGATAGATATTCACTCATTATTTTTAAAACTATAACAAAATAATAATAATAATAAAATAAACTATTGCATCAAAGTTGGGCAAGACAAAAACAACAGAAGGAAAAGAACCTGAGAGCACGCACAAGAATCAGAGACCCACTCGTTCACACAGTCAAGAATCTTATAAAAACTCTGACCTGGAAGCCCTAACATAAACCCAGAGGACTTGGTGCAGAGCCGCTCAGGCCCTGTGCGTTCGTATGAGCTCTTCTGATCAGAGGGAATCCTCTTCTTGGTGTCCCCCATTCATCCACTCTGTCTTTTACAGTTCACTACCTCCTTTTCTGCACGGTGTTCTGAGCTCTAGCCAAAGGGATTTGATGGAGACATCCCATTTAGGACTGAATGTTTTAAAGTCTTTCACTCCCTGCATATTGACTGGCTGTGGGTCTTTCTGTTTGTTTGAAGCCTCTCTGATGATGGCTGAATGTGGCATGGATGACTATAGCCGAATATCATTAGGAGTCATTTTATCACTACTGTTTTCTTCTTGGTTTTTTACCAAAAGTATTTGTTTTTTTTCCCTTGGTCCCTTGCCTATCTAGTCTCTGGTTCTTAGTCACCCATGCGGTGTTGTGTATGGATTCTATCTTATGGGTTTGTCACTCCCACAAACTTTGTGGTGCCATTGCCCGAGCATATTTTGCAAACAGGACACCATTATAGACAAAAGGTTTGTGGGTGCCTTGGTGTTTACTTTTCTCTCTCGATATCCCTTAGAATACCTTCATACCAAAGACACTGGAGCATAGATCTACCTAGGTTCTGTAGGTACTAGCTCCACGTCTCTGTGTTCAATGGTACCGAAATGTTGTCTTCAGCAATGGGGCCTTGCTATCAGTCAATGGTGGACAGCAACCTGTAGAACATCCTGGTTGTTTGGGGATTCCCATGGGGCCCCTTTGGTCAGTAACTCAATTAGTTATCACTCAATCACAGTACTGGAAGCTTCATTCCGTGACAAGAGATGGCCAGTTGGGAGTGTCTCTCCCATTATTAGGTGGTTTCATTTAGATTGCTTTCATAGATGTATATATGTATATATTTGAGGAAGAGTTTTAGTTTAGGTTTCTCTTGCTGTGATAAAATACTGTGACCAAAAAGAAAGTGTGTGTATGTGGGAGGGTAATTTAGTTTATAGTTGTTGCACATTATAGTCTGTCAGGGAAGGAAACCAGGACAGAAATTCAAACAAGAAAGGATCCCGGAGGTGGGAGCTGATGCAGAGGCTATAGAAGGGTGCTGCTTACTGGCTTGCTCCTCATGGCTTACTCATCCTATTTTCCTGTAGAACCCAGGACCATTAGACCGTGGGCTGGTCTAACCACACTGGGCAGGGCTCTCCTACATCAATCACTAATTAAGAATATGCCCTACAGGCTTGCTTGTCACCTGGTCTTATGGAGGCATTTTCTCAATTAGGCTCTTTTCTCTCAGAAGCTTGTATCAAGTTGACATAAAAGTATCAGGTTTCTATACTATCCCTCAAACACCCCTTAATTTTATCTGTCTCTCCTCATATTTCCGTCCACAACCCCGTTTTTCCTCCCCCTTCCCACTTCTTCCTTCCATTTTAGCCCCCATCCATATCTTTGTATTCTATTTTCCTTTCCTAACAAGGTCTGTCTGTTTCCTCTAATCCTTTACTCTATACTTACTCTCTGTGGTTCTGTGAATTACAGCTTGGTAATAATTGCCTCCACAGCTAATATCTATGTACACGCAAATACATACCTTATTTTTCTTTCTGGGTCTGGGGGACCTCATTCAGGATACTTTTTCTACTTCTGTCCACTTGCATGCAAATTTTATGTTATTTTTTTTTTTAATGGATGAGTAATCCAACATTGTCTAAATGTCCCACATTTTTATTTATCCGATTTATCCTTTCCACTTTGTGACTGTTATGAGTAGAGCAGTAGTGAACATGGTTGGGCAAGTGTCTCTGTGTTGGGATGAAGCATCCTTTGGGTATGTGCCCAAGAGTGTGATAGCTGGATCTTGAAGTAGATCGATTCCTATCTTCCTGAGGAACCACCACACTATTTCCATAGTGGCTGTATGAGTTTGTCTTTTCACCAGCAATGAAGCAATGTTCCTGTTACTTCACATCCTGTGACAGGTGTAAGTAGTTCTGGTTTGCATTTCCTTGATGGCTAAGAATATTAAATAACATTTCTTTAAGTATTTCTCAGCCATTTGAGTTTCGTGTATTGAACATTCTCTTTTTAGATCTGTGCCCATTTTTAAACTGGGTCATTTGTTTTCTTAATATTTAGTTTCCTGGGGTCTATAGATTTTGGATATTAGCCCTCTATCACATGTGTAGTTGGTAAAAATATTTTCCCATTATATAGGGGCTGCTTTGGATGATGGTGTCCTTTGCCATGAAGAAGCTTCCTCAGTCCCGTGAGGTTCTATTTATTAATTATTGATCTTAGAGCCTGTGCTAGTAGTGCTCTGTTCAGAAATTCTTTTTCTTGTGTCAATATGTTCAAAGCTATTTCCCACTTTCTGTTCTGTTGAGTTCAGTGCATCTGGTTTTATGTTGGGGTCTTTGGTCCATTTGGAGTTGAGTTTTATGCAGGGAGGCAAGTATGAATCATTTTGTTTTCTTCTATATGCAGACATCCAGTTTGACCAACGCCATTTGCTGAAGATGCTCTCTTTTGTCCACTGTATATATCTGGCCTCATCATTAAAATAAAAAAAAAATTAGGTGTTCATTGGTGCATAGATTTATGTCTGAGTCTTCAATATATTTCTTTAGATCAATGTGTCTGTTTTTGTGTGTATAGCCATGCTATTTTGTTACTGTAGCTTTGTAGTACAACCTGAAATCAGGGACGATGAAGCCACTAGCAGTATATTTTTCAAGACCATTTTAGCTCTCCTGGGTTTTTTTTTTTTTTTTTTTTTTTTTTTTTTTTTTTTTTTTTTTTTTTTGTGTTTGCTTATGAAGCTAAGAATTGCCCTTTCAAGATCTGTGAGGAATTATATTAGAATTTTGATGAGGAGTGTGTTGAATCTGTAAATTGCTTTTGATAAGATGGCAACTTTTTACTTTGTTAATCATACTGATCCATGATCATGGGAGATCTTAAACCATCTTCTGATATCTTTTCAATTCCTTTTTTAGTTTATATCTCACAACTGTTTCACTTGCTTGGTTAGAAATACTCCTAGATATTTTATATTATTTGAGGCTATTGTGGAAAGTGATGTTTCCCTGGTTTCTTTCTCAGACCATTTGTCCTTTGTATATAGGAGAGCTACTAGTTTTTGTGAATTAATTTTGTATCTAGATATTTTGCTGAACGTGTTTACCAGCTGTAGGAGTTTTCCGGTGGAATTTTTAAAATCACTTATGTATTATATCATATCATCTTCAAACAAAGACACGTTGATGTCTTTCTTTCCAATTTGTTTCCTTTGCTTCTCTTATCGCCCTAGCTAATATTTCAAGTACTGCACTGAATAGGTATGGAAAGAGTGGACATCCTTGTCTTGCTCTCGATTTTAGTGGAGCTGTTTTGAGTTTCTCTCCATTAAGTTGATGTCGACTATGAGCTTGCCTTTATTATATTGAGGTATGGCCCTTGTATTCCTAATCTCTCTAGGGCTTTTATTGTGAAGAAGTGTTGAATTTTGCCAAAGATCTTTTCTATATCATATCTTTATATATCCTTCAGTTTGATATGGCGAGTTACATTAACTGATTCATATGTATTGACCCATCCCTGCATCTATGGAATAAAATGTGCTTAGTCATGGTTGATGGTCTTTGTGATGTGTTCCTAGATTGCTTTGCAGGTGTTTTTCTTGTACACTCATGAGGGAAATTGGTCTGTAATTCTCTTTCTTTGTTGAATCTTTGTGTGGTTTGGTATCAGGGTAACTGTGGCCTCATAAAATAAATTTGTCAATGTTCCTTCTATTTCCATTTTTGTGGAATAATTCGAGGAATATTGGAATTGACTCATCTTTGAAAATCTAGTAGAATTCTGTGCTAAAACAACCTGGCCCTGGGCTTTTTGGTTGGGACAGTTTTAATGATTGCTTCTTTTTCACTTGGGGTTAGAAGTCCGCTTAAATTAATTAGCTGATCTTGATTTAAGTTTGGTAAGTGATAAATATCAAGAAATTATCCTTCTTTTTTAGTTTTTTCAATTTAGTAGAGTATAGGTTTTTAAAGTATGTACTTATAATTCTCTGGATTTCCTTGGTACCTGTTGTCAGGTCCCCCTTTTTATTTCTGATTTTGTTAATTTGGATATTCTTCTCTGCCTTTTAGTTAGTTTGGATACGGATTTGTTTGTCTTATTGATTTTTTTTTTTTTAAAACCCTTTCTTTCATTGATCCTCTACATTTTTTTCTTTTTACTGTTTTGAGCTCTGTGTTTGATTATTTCTTGCCAGCTACTCCTTTTGGGTGTGATTTCTTCTTTTTGTTTTAGTGCTTTTAGGTATGTTGTCAAGATGCTACTATGAGCCAGTTTTTCACATAGGCTCTCAGTGCCATTAACTTTCCTCTTAGAACTGCTCTCATTGTATCCGTAAGTTTGCATATGTTATGTCTTCATTTTCATTGAATTCTACAAAGTGTTTAATTTCTTCCTTTTTCTGTCTTGACTCCTTTTTCATTCAGTAGAGATATTCTGTTCTCAGGAGTTTGTAAGCTTTCTATTATTTCTGTTGTTGATATCTAATTTAATTTGTGGTGGTCTGAGAGGATGCAGAGAGTCACTCTAATTTTCTTCTATCTGTTGAGACTTGCTTAGTGTCCAAGTTTATTGTCAATTTTGGAGAAAGCTTCATGAGATGCAGAGTAGAAGGTATATTCTTTTGTGTTTGGGTGAAATATTCTGTAAATTTCTATTAGGTCCATTTGGTTATAGCATCTATTAACTCTGGTATTTCTCTGTTTAATTCTTGTCTGACTGACCTGTCCAATGGGGAGAGTGGGATATGTCAGTCTTTCACTATCATTGTGCGAGGGTCAATATGTGATTTAAAGCCATGACAGGGTTTCTTTTTACAAACTTTGGTGCCCCTGTGTTAGGGGTATAGATGTTAAAAATTGAAAGGCCATGTTAGTAAATCTTTTGATTAATTTTGGTTTGAAATCTATTTTGCTAGATGTTAAAATGGATCACCAGCTTGTCTCTTAGGTCCATTTTCTTGGAATATTTTTTTTCCAACCCATTTACTCCAAGATGATTTCTATTCTTGATGTTAACATGTGTTTCTTGGATGCACCTACTTTTTCACCCTTTCCATTTGTCTGTTTTTTTTTGGAAACTGAGATTGTTGATGTTTAAAGGGTTCAGTGACCAATGATTGTTAATTCCTGTTATTTTGTTGTTAGAGAGAGAAAGAGAGAGAGAGAGAGATTGAGATTGTGTGTGTTTATGTGTTGTAGCATGGAGGTTTCTGACCCATGGTCCAGTCCTGCCTGAAGCCACTTCCCCTCTCCCCTGCCACAAAATGATTCAGACGCTTATATTAACCTCATGCTCTTTGGCCTATGGCTCAGGCACATTGCTAGCTAGTTCTTTCATCTTAATTCAGCCCATATCTATTAGTTGGCCACATGGCCCGTGTCTCACCTGTGTTCCTTACATGTTGCTTCCTTGGGCATCTGGGTTGTTTCTTTCTCTGACTCCACTCTCCTCCTATATATGCTCCTGCCTATGGCTACAGTGTCCACCAAGGGCCAAAATAGCTCCTTTATTTAGAGAATGATATTCAGAGCATACAGAAATACATTCCCACATCAGTGTGTATGTGTATGTATCTATGCTTCCCTTCTTGTAACTTTTTGGTCTGGTATTCTTTATGAATTTTGAAGAAATCTATAGCTTTTTGTTTCTTGTAAAAGCACAGGCATAACCTCTCCCATAGTGCAACATATTTCCAGACTTCCATTCTGAAGTTAAGACATTCTTAAAAATCAGGATTGGTTTAATTTAGCAGTTTGTTTGCAATCAAATGTCTCTCAATAGCATTTTCCCTTTCCTCATCAGCATTTACAATATTTAAAGTCAATAAAACATGGGGGATCCAGGAAACCTGTATATTTTTCATCCTTATGTGGCTATATATAGATAGTGTCTTAATATCCTTCTCCAGTATTGCAACAGTTTCCTCCAATTCCTGAAGCTTGGAGACCATCTCTTTTTCTAGGGTCCGAGTTTCTTGAATAGACAATCTTTCTGATGACCTCATAGAACCAGCAATCTTCCTATCTCATCATTAACATACAATTCCAGGGAATTAATACTTTTCTTATTCTCATCATTAGCATAAAGTCTGCACTTCTCTTGTATTGTCTTAATATTCATGTCCGAGGAGGAAGTTCTATCTGAAAGTTTGTCATAACCAATTTCCAGAAAGTTAACTTTGCCTGCCAATTTATTGGTTGCAATTTCTATATTACACACTTTACATAACTATTGCTCATTCTTAGACTTTAAATCATCCATCATGCTAATCATAGTCTCATATTTAGAATGGGTATCTGGCTGTTTTTGTTTTTTTTTGAAACATAAAATATAGAATCAAGCCAAAAAGTAACAGCACTGAGGGATTGGCACCCTCAAAAAATATACGCATGCAAGAAATTCTAGATCATAATGGTAAAAAGGTTCCTTGAGAAGTGGAGTTATCTACCATTGTAGGGAAAAAATTGCTATGTATTCAGTTACCTCAAACGAGATGTAATGGTGATGTTTGTCCAGCAAGTGTCCCAGTTGCATTGAGTGTCTTGCTTTCCAGAGCGCAGCAGAATAGGTGGGGCCAGGTGGTTGCCCAGCTGGCAGATCAGACTGAATAACCTTACAAAAGGCAGTTTCTCACAAAATTGGGAGAATATAGCAGAACCTGTGTTAAAAGTGCGGTGTAAAAGTACAGTGTTTAGCCCCAGTCCTGGGAGTGCAGTGTGGCTCCATTCACACAGTGGCCCTGAATGAAAACCAATCTGCTAGGGGACCAAAAACCATGGGGCCGGGCCACTAGCTGGGGAAGTGCGGAAGAAGGTACCTTTTTAAGTGGCCCTCCACTTTTTAGCTGGAGCTGAAAGCACAGGTTTGCTGGCCCAGACCCACAGGGCTCTGGCTTCTGGCTCGTGGCCCAGGTAGCATGGAGAATTAAACCCACATGGTCGCCAGATATTATGAAATATACACTATCAATATATTATATAAAGGATTAATATTTATTACGGGGTTATGTAAAAACACTCACTGATACAATTGAACCTTAAGACAATTCTTGGAGCATAGAAATGTCCTGCCATGGATGGATTGATCTACTCTCCAAGAATGCAGGAACAAACTGGAAGGAACCTCAATGTCCCTGTGTCACAATGGGGTCTGGCCATGCCCCATTCAGTCTCCCAGTACTCCAGAGACATGCCTCTAAGCTTTGACAGATAACACCTGAATCCCACAACATCTCCCCCATTTGTTTAACTAAGAAAGTTCTAAGCTAAGTATAAGACTATATACAATAGAAATCATTATAAGGTAAAGTCTGGGGGAGGAAAAGGCAAAACATAAGCAAGGTCAAACTATAACTAACAACAAATATAAGGGACATTCTACATGTCTAGAGTATTAGAGATTAGACAGAAAAGGGGAAGTGATGTGAAAATGTCTTTTTGTATGCTGTGAAATAAAGGAACTGTTTTAGCCTATATCCTTAGTAGTAGGTGGGAAATCAGAGCATAGGTAGGAGAAGGAGGGCAGAGTCAAGAGATAGATGTGATCCAGCCACTCAAGAATCAAGATGTAAGAAAATAATAGGTAATCCATGGGCCATATGGCAGGGCAGATTAATGGAAATCTGTTTAAGATGAAAGAGCTAGCTAGCAATGTGCCAGAGCCATAGGCCAAGCAGCATGAAATTAACATAAGTGTCTGAGTCATTTTTGGATGCCTAAGCAGTGGTGGGCAGGTAGGCATACTGGGACCATAGGTCTGTGGGTCTGGACCTCTGGCCAGACGGGGCTAGAAACCTCTTGCTGCAAGCTGTGTTTAGCATTATGGCTAAGTTTGGCTCTGGCAGTTATGACCCATGGATTAGAATGCCTTTTATATTTTTAAATAGTTAATGAAAATCAAAAGAATACTTCCTAACCCATAAAAATATTATTAATTTAAACCTTCGTTGTATGTGAAGTTTCTCTTTCACATAGCCTTGTTATGTATGTATCATCTGGGCTGTTCTCATAATTTTAGTGTTAAAGTGGTTAGGACTGCAACCTCATGACCAACAAGACCTAAATTATGTATTAGCCAGCTCGTTGTTTTGTCTTAAAGCAATTTTCTGGTCTCTCTGCTGGCCCTTTATTGTCATTTCTGATGTGGAGCAGTCTTCTAGACCCCTGTTTGACTTCTTACTTTTCTAAAATCATGGTGGTGATATCGTCAGTCATTAGTATTTGTATAAAGTAGTTTTTGGCCTGGCCTTTCTGGCCTAGCCCAGAGGTTTGAATCTGTTTTTAGCTCTGCTGCTGCCAAGCCCTAAATAATCACTCAAAGGCTTATATTAATTTCATGCTGATCAGCCTATGGCTCAGTCATATAAATTTCTAACTCTTAATTCTTAAACTAACCCGTGATTAGCCAAGTGGCTCAGTACCTTTTCTTAGAGCAGTATTTTGACTTCTTTCCTCTGCATCTGCTGACGTCTCTGTCTGTCTCTTCTTCTTCCCAGAGTTTTCTCAGTCTGTTAGCCCCACCCACACTTCCAGTCAGCTTTCTGGCCAATCAGTGTTTTATTAAACCAGTAGGAGGGACAAATGTTTACAATGTACCAGAACATAATCCCACTACAAGTATTTGCCTTATTTCACTCATGAATTTTGATAACACCATTAACAATATTTCCATTAAATAAAAACCATGTAAATCTGAACCCCTAATACAAATCATCAGGCAGATACATGGGACTGTCTTGGTAAAAATACTTGGTAAATTATTGATGCTTACATGTTGAGATTGGTATCATTCCTGAGATATGCTAAAGAGTATCTTCTAAACAATCCGTTTACTTCTCTGTGGTTAGCCCTTTTTCTTATTTTCCATAGTGGTCATCCCAGACTTTTGTTACCAAAGGTTAAGGGTGTAGTCAGTTGTAGAGTAAGTACTTAGTGTGTGAAAGGCCCTTGATTCAATTCCCAGCACTGAAAAATGAATTCCAGACCATTGCTACACAAAACTCTTTATGTCAGCCTCTCCGCCTTCTCATGATATTTATTGCTCTCTAATTTGTACATAAAAGGTTCCATATGACCCACATTCATCTCCTGTGCTCTCCTTTCCTTGTTTCCAAGGCTCCCATTCCAAGGCTGTTCTCCATCTCCCTGTCTGCCCCCTCCCTCTGGTTAGCAGATTTGCTGTCCCTTTCTTGCGTGTTCCCCTTTACCCTACTGGTCCATTCTCTTCATTCTGTGAACACGTTTTTACTCCTAAACACCACCCTCTTTTCCCTTTATCCTTGAGCCCCTCGTATCTAAACCACATTTCTCCTTTTGTAGTCAAGCTCTCTTTAAAGATTTTATTCTCCATCTCCTGTCTATTCTCTCTTTTACACTAGTCTCTCCATCCTTCTCTGTAATTTGCATTCACTAGAGTCTGAGGTGTTCAGGCTAGCCGTCTTTTTCTTAGTGTTTTTCTACAGGATCCCTCTGTTAAAAATGAACAAACAAACAAACAAATAATAAATAAATAAATAATAGCAATGCCTATAGGAATAGTTCCCACATCAGCCCTTTGAGTATCTTGCATCTTCAAGGTGACATTTCTCAGGTTCCTTGACTGATTTTTCCATATATCTACTCTTTACCTTTTACACCTTTTACTCTGTAGCCCAGTGTGAACTGGGACTCAGGATGATTCTTCTGCCGTAACCTCTCAGCTCTTGGATTATAAGCCATCATTTTGGCTCCATATATTCATTCTTAATTATTCTTTCCTTAAATCTCTTGTCTTGCCCATGTCACTCTTCTCTGGAGAGTCCCCTCTTCTCCGGGCTTCCCCTTTACCCCACACCTGCTTCTTAGACTTTTCTGCATCTGTCTTGCTGTTCTTTCCTGAATTCTAACTCTGTACTGGCACCAACACATGGGCCTGTCCAGTGACTATCTCAGCTCAACCTGGCTTCGTCTTTGGTTTCAACATGCTTCTCTCATGTTCGTTGTGAGTGGATGCTGTAACTGTTTTCTTTCTTTCTCCACTGCCATATTCACTGGGTGGTAAATGTCTCCTCTTCAGCTCAAGTACACTTGTTGAACCTGTTCTGACCAGGTGTTCTGAGCATGCTTCAGTGAGGACTATGTCTTTAAACTTACTGGAAAAACCCCTTAGTTGTTCTTCCGGTCATCAGTCTGTGTGTCGTTTTGTCCACCTATGGCTGTCATCACAAAATATATATCTAATTGTAGCTGTTCCTTGTCAAAGTCAGACTCTAACTGTAAGGTTTATAGAGTGTATGAGGTGGTATTGCCAACCCCACCAGTGTCTTTATACTCACCTCCTTTCACATATTCACTTGGCCTTGGCCTAAATATTTACCACTCTAGGCTGAATACTTCTCTTTTCTGCCTCTGTGCTTTCACTGGTGTTTTGAATGGTGGGGACTGGTACTTTGACACACAAAGGCTCTACCCTTGCCGTGGCCCCTTTAAACTTTATGTCTTCTGTTGGAACCTCTGCTCACTGTCTGAGCTTTGTTGTACTATTCATTATGCTTCATTGCACTTCCGCATTGCCTTACTTCCCTGCCTGTGTGTCTCTCTTCTGTAATAGCTACTATTTAGAGTTAGAGTGGGAGGGAGGTGAACATCCCCCATGTTTTACTCATTTCAGTGTCTGTGGCATCTGGTACTGTAGAGTGTGATAGTGGGTGCCTACGCAAGTGAAGGGGGAAATGAATTTTAAAAAGCATCTGGGAACATAGGGCCAAGCATAGTTCCCAACATGAGTGGGGAGCAGGAGAGTCTGCAGTGTGTTTCTATGAGACTGATCCAGCAGCCACTAGAAACTGACCTCTATTGGTTTCTGTATCTCTTGGCAAATATGGCTCTGCATGGGTTTTGTACACATTGATGGTCTGTATCATTTTGTAGGCAGGCTCCCTTCCTCTCTCCCTCCTTCCTTCCCTTCCCTACCCTTCCCTTCCCTTCCCTACTCTTCCCTCCCCTCCCCTCCCCTCCCCTTTTCTCCTTCCTGTCAGAGCTGCATAGAATTTTCCTTTCAAAGATTAACATGGCAGTTGGCCAGCTCCATAAGGCAAAGGCATGGGAAATGATGGAAATTGTACATACAGATATTTGAGAAGAGGAGCCATGAGAAAAGAAATAAAAGATTATGACTTATTTAGAAAATAAGCCTGTGTAATGTTTAGTAAAGTTTGGTGTTAAAGAGTTTTTACTAAGAATTTTTAAGTCTGGAGAGCCAACACTGGACTGCTCTAGAATGCCTCTATTTGTATGACATCATCATGCCCATCTGGAGTTACTCTGGATCTAGGTCACCCGCTTTCTTTGAGGGGTGAGTAGGAGACTACTGCATTAAGAGTTGGCATGGTGTCTGCGTGCTGCAGCTTTGCCCAGCACATATTAGTGTAGTAAGAAGGAGGAAAGGCTGCAGGTCAGGGCCACCCTCAGTAGACATATGAAGGGCCATGAGATGCCCTTGGAGAGATCAAAGTATAGTCACAACTTTCTCTGTCCTACTCAGTCGGTTCTGCAGCCATTTAGTCCCAAATAGTCACACAAAGGCTTGTATTCTAAACTGTCTGGCCTATGCTCAGGCATATTAGTGACTAGCTCTTTCCCACAGATTAACCCATAATTCTTATCAATGGTTAGCCGTGTGGTTTGGGTTTGTTACCTTTGCTCAGCATTCTCATCTTCCTTTCCCTGAGTCTGGCAGGTGACTGATCCCTACTCTTTCTCTTCCCAGAATTCTCCTTGTCTGGTTGCCCCACCTATACTTCCAGTCATCTGTCTAGCTTCTGGCCAATCAGTATTCCATTAAACCAATATTTATAGTGACAAATATTTACAGTGTACAAGAGCATAGTCCCATAGCATTAAAAGCTCTGCCCTCCAGGGCTTCTTCACCTGATTAATCAACACAGATGCTTTGTAATCAACAACAGTATGTGTGTGAACCCTTTCAACAGAATTGAGCTGTGAATTTGCTGGAGATCTTAGAGGATGTGGACTTTTCAAGATTGAGGAAGCCTTCTTGGCCTTTTGTGTGGGTTAACTGCCAAATGGCTTGTGCTTTCATTTTAACTGTGCAACCAGGAATTCTTCATAATTGCCTGAGACAGTGACTCCTATTCAGCTAATTTTTACAGGTTGGTTTTCCCAGTCACCATTGTTAATATAAAAATCTTTAGCTTTGCATCACAAAATTATTCCTTATTAAGTTCAGTGATTTAGTTGTTACTTATGAGTACGGAGGAAGTGTTCAGTGTTTCACTGAACCTATAGCTGGCTTGAAATGTCTTGTTAAACTCACCTTTGTCTCTGGGTGGTGGTGGCACATACCTTTAATCCCACCACTAGGGAGGCAGAGGCAGACAGATCTCTGTGAATTTAAGACCAGCCTGGTCTACAGAGAGAGTACCTGGATAGGGTCCAAAGCTACACAAAGAAATCCTGTTTAAACATAACAATAGCAACAAAAAATATCCAACAACAACAACAAAATGCTTCTTTTTTTGTCTTCAAGACATTATACTGAGCACTGTTTTTTAAGTTTAAGGAACTGGATAAAATAGTATAACTGTAAAACTAGAAGTGTAAAGATGGTTTTAAAGTCAATAGATAATAGTCAGTTTACCATATTTTACATTATTACTGCGTGCTGTCTTCTTCTCAGTTCTCAAATGGCTTAGAAGTTTCTAGAGAGAGCTTATCTCTACACAAGAAGAAAGTATGAAAATGTTTTTTATAGAGAGAGTGTTTAACAGCATAAATTATTCTCTCCACTTTGTTATCTGCCTGTAGGGGTCTGTGATTATATTCTATGTTTGTAAAATTGTGGAGGCCAGAAGAGGTCATCAGATCTTGTCAAGCTGGAGTTAGGGGTGGTTGTGAGCCACCAGGCCTGGGTGCTGACAGTCAAGCCCAGGTCCTCAGGAAGAACAGCTCCCACACTTTCTCTACAGCTCCCTATTTCTTGGTTTTTGAACTCTTGTTTTAGTGTAGAACCTATCTCTTGAGGATCATCTCTGAGATTTTAATAAGATCAATTTTTTCTTTCATGTGAGTTGGGTAATATTAATTCTTTGGTTTGATTTTGATAATGTGCACAGACATGTATTCAATGAAATCTGAATGTTCCCTGCATTTTTTGTATGTTTAGGCAAAGCTGATTGGACAGAGGTGGGACCGTCAATGTTTCTGGGAACTTCTCTCTGGCCACTCAATAATTCTTTGGGGGTGGGATGCCTGTAAGTTCATTCTGAAAGCGACAACTGTCTCCTGTCATCTTGTGATTGTCTGTTGTCACCACTGGAGACTTACCTCATATTATATACAATAAGGTATAGAAATAATTTATAGGTATTCATTTAGTTAAGTTTGAAAGCTTTGAAGGTGCACAGGAAATAAATGAACAGAGGATGTAAACACATTGGACCTTCTTCCCCCAAGGGGTTTGGATGAGATGAAAAGCCAACCTATGTCATCTCCCTTCTCCTCACAGCCAGGCCTTTTCTTAGAGTAGGAGGACAGGACATTGTAGAGGAGTTTGTCACCCACTTTCTGCCTTGGTAACATTGTCTTCTTCCTCTCAGGTCGTTTGGGGAATCTTTGAATATCCCACAAGTTAACATCTTCGTATTAAGACACTCTGCTAGCTGGGAGTGATGGCATCGCTGTAATCCCTGCACTTTGACCATAGTAGCAGGACCAGCCTCAGTTACGTATTATGTGTGAGGCCAGTGTTTGCTGAATGAGAAAGACCTTGTCTCAAAAGAACAATAAAACAAATCCCAAAGTAAACGAAATCAGAAAATTAAAGATATAAACTACCCTTTAAATGTCCTGTTTGTTATTTATAAAGATGGTCCCCATTGTGGTTCTTTAGCTCCACGGAGAGGAAGAGGAGGAAATGTCCCTTCTGCCTTCCTCTCGCTCCCTTTCCCTCTCTACCCATCAGAGCCTTGCGCACTGATAGAGCTACATTGTTTCCTGAGACTGCCTCTACAAGAATTCTGCTCCCTCTCCCTAAACACCAATTGCTTGCTGAAGAACAATGTAGAATGTTCAACGTCTTAAACAGATGCCATTTGTGTTCTTAGTTGGGATCTTGCTGTCATAGCCACAATAACTGTGCCATTGTGCAGGAAGCGGGGTCACTGTAGTTATTGTACAGAATAACAAGTGCTGTTTACTTGTGATATGTTAGCCCCTGCATCTGTGGGTGAGAACACAAACTCATTGTAATTTGCCTGGCGAGCGATCAGACTCATATAAAATACCATTGTCTGTCAAGCAAGTTAGCAGTCACAAAGAACTATTGACTTTGTTTTTTCAATATAGAGTTTGTAATGGCAGACGCCCAGTAATAAAGATTTGAAGATGTAAGAACGGCTACCTAGTGTGCATGCTGCATAGTCACTGCAGTTTTTTGGTATACTGGGGGTCAAGTCAGAGCCTAGGTACTCAGGGTCCATGTCTACCCTGGCCCAGAGCCAGAACTGTTGAAGCACAAACATGTAGGTTGAATAAAGGACACACAGGTCCTGTGTCAGTTAGAAACCAGATCTCATGGCACCGTCTTCCAGGCAACCTGAGGATGTTATTGTGAACATAGTTGCTTTGCTGGCTTTTAAAAAACCTATCTAGGAAATAAAACCATATTTACATAATTGAAGTAGTACTCTAAGACTCTGCACTGAGGGAAGAAGGAACAGTCTACTCTTTTCAAGGATGTGGAGTCCCGGCTTTCCAGCTCACTGTCCACATCCACCATTTCTCCCCATCCTGCTCATCATTCTGAGTATTTTTGGTGGGTCAGTGCTCATTAGCATTCACCTTAGACAGGCTCAGGGATGTTTTCCAAAGTTTCCTTACAATGTTTTATCAAATGTTTACACGGACTCTATTTCTCCCTTCCGCTTGCGATGTCCAAGTGATTTTGCCTTTGGGAAAGGTAAACTTTGACCACCTTAGTGGTTGGCCGCTGTGAAGACTCAGGACATGTGTGTGATCCACTCAAGGTTTTGTCATGTGGGGTCTTTTTCAGGAACTTTAAATTAACAAGGAGGAGATGATTTTGAGAGAAAGAAATGAATTGGGATACGTGAGGTAACGGAAGAATTAGATTATGTGTTAATTCTAGGCACAATTCCTTTATGGTTTTTTAAATTTAGTATCAAAATGGTATTAAAATATTAATGTATTAGTCTGTCTTTAAAAAAAACTACAGACACAATACTTGTGCTGTGCAGAGAACCTGCAGATTCTTATAAAAAGAAAGGCATCACTGGTAATCTCTACCACTGCCATCTAATTTAGCTGCCACGATGTATGTGTGGTGGCAGCTTTCTATGATTTGTGTACCATTTCACCCAAAGCTTGCCTAAAACGTGAGGCCTTTGGAAACAGTAGTCTTTATGAGTTTGTCTTGTAATCCAAATTCAAATTTCCATATAAAATTAAAAAATACATTTATTAAATTTGTATGAGTGTTTTTCCTGCATGCATGTGTGTGTGTGTGTGTGTGTGTGTGTGTGTGTGTGTGTGTGTGTGTGTGTGTGTGTGTGTGCATGCCTGGTGCTCATGGAGGTCAGAAACTCTTTCCTAAGAACTGGAGTGATGAGCAGTTGTGAGCCACCACGGGGGTGCTGGGAGCAAAGGATCTCTGCAAGAGCAGCAAGTTCTTAGCTGCTGAGCCATCTCTCCAGACACATCTATATAACATTTTTTGATCAATACATTCTTAAGTTAACTGCACTGAAAGTTGTAGTAGCGGGGTTTCTAGGTCCCGGTCGGCCAGGGACCTGGACCCACAGACCCTGCTGCGCCAGACCCCTTAGCCGCCCAGCGCTCAGACTCCCAGAAATGACTCAGATGCTTATATCAACTTTATGCTGTTTGGCCTATGGCTCAGACACATTACTAGCCAGCTCTTACATCTTAAATCAACCCATTTCTATTAATCTGTCTGCCACGTGGCCCGTGGCTCACCTGTGCTCCTACATGTTGCTCCTGTGGGCTTCAGCTCGATCTGCTTCTGACTCCGCCCTTCCTTTCCTACCTATTCTGATTCCTCTTCCTACTTCTTCTATGGTGCCTGTCATGGCCCAAAACAGCTCCTTTATTTAAAGATTGAGATTCACTGCATACAGTAAGGCATTCCCACATCAGAAAGTGAACAAAACAATTTTTTAGGGCTCTAAATGGTCACTACTAAGAACATGTCCCCAGGCTTCTAGAAACTTCAAGGTTTTTATTCTTGTTTTTTATCTTTTGGTATTTGTTTTATGCAATCATAAAACTCTTAATTTTTATTCAGAAATGGAAAATATTTTTGTTGTAGGAATTAAAATTTTTCTCTTTATACAGATATTTTGGCTTTAATGAGAGCGAGGCAGATTTGCTCTGTCTCAGGTGTTGTGTGAATGGGGCCTCACGTTTTGCACATTTTTTCCTTAGATAACTGGTAGTCAGTTAACATGTAAGAAGTTGCTTTGTTTTCCTTCCCTATAAACCTCTCCTTTAGTTCCTCTGATGAACCAGCGCCTGCCTCTGTAGAGCTAACTGCTGCTGTGTTTGCTTCCGTGCAGCGAGCCGATGGCGGAGTCTCTTCTCTTCACCTGCCTCACTGACTTTCCCCTATAGTCCTGTTGCAAGACTCAGCCCTTATAACAATGGCGTTAGTACACCCAGCTCCTCTAAAACCTCCAGCAAAGCAATACTAACACCCGAGAGAACAGGTAATATGTCAACTTCCTGACCAGCTGCTTGCTTTGCTACTTAGTCATGGAACGGGACTCACCTCCATCTGTCGCGGGGATCCCGAGGGTGGCCTAGTATCAATGAAGCTTACACCACATGCTTGCTCTGGGTAGAAAGCACGTGCATTTGTGTGCTCATCTTCGGCTTGGTCTCAGCTGTGCTTGAGAGATCGTCTGCCCTCTTTAGCAAATGCCTGACATGGAAGGCCTGGAACAGTTTAGTTCTTTACTGATTTCAAAGTCACATGACTTTATGTGATTTTTCTAAGCCATTTGTGTTTTCTGTTAGCTTTTAAATACAGGCTTCTGGGGAAGGAATAGTTGTATTAGATTTTCATAGGATTAAGCTCATCATTGCCTTTCTTAACTCAGCATTGGGTGAATCCATCCCATAACACTCTTTCATCTGGCTCGTTTCTTCTTGGCTCATTTATCTGAACCTATTGGTTATTTTTCATTGTGTTTTAGCAAGATTCGCATGGTTGCCCACTGCTCTAAATTCTGAAGTGTATATGTTTTTACATGTATCTGTTATGCATGGCATTTTCCATATATAGCACTACTGTGTCTGCCCACTAAAAATGGGCTAGGTTAAATTTAATTGTGAAATATATAATCAGTTATTACCAGAGATGTAATCATCTGATTATCAGTTAAAAGTATGATACATATATGTGTGAGTGTGTATTGTGTGTGTGTGTATATATATACACACAAACACTGCACCCTTAGATTTGGGCATTAACTTTTTAGTAGACAGTACAGAGTGATTATGTTTTCATTCTACAAGTTGGATTAAGAAAAAAGAAATCAGTAAATAAATTACATCATACTTAGGAATTATGAACATGTAAAGATGTATTTATTGTTTGTCATATGGCAATGTGTCAGTCTTTTGTGACATTGCTTAAACAAAAATGCCACTTCTATATGAATTTTAGCACATGAATATCTTAGAATATCTCTAAATAATAACACATTTCCTCTGTGTTTTAGGTTACACCTCCAGGGGCTCTCCTCTTAGTCCCCAGTCGTCTATTGACAGTGAGCTGAGTACTTCAGAACTGGAAGATGATTCTATATCCATGGGATATAAGTTACAGGACCTCACTGATGTTCAGATCATGGCTCGTCTGCAAGAAGAGAGTATGTTCTTTTAAATCGAGGGCCGTGAGGTTTCCACTTGGATGATAAAGGATGGGTGGGGCCGGATACTTTTCCCTGGGGGTGAGAAGACAACTGGATCATTTGTTCTGTGTTATCTTCCTGTGTATTGGAAGAGTCAATGAAGAGCATTGCGGATGTTAGGCCGACTCTCAGTGTCACAACGTTCTTCGGAGTTTCTAGACATTTTCAACATGTTTCTCACAGCAGTAGAAATGTGTGTTCACATAAAATACACATATTTTAGTCATTTACTTCTCATGGTAAAACACCATGACCACAGGTAACTTAAAGAAAAGAGAATTTATTTTTGCCTATGGTTCCAAGAGGGGTGAGAGTCTATCATGGCATGGTGGAGGCATAATGGCAGTAGGCAGCAGGCATGGTGGAGGTGTCATGGCAGTGGGCAGCAGGCATGGTGGAGGTGTCATGGCAGTGGGTAGTGGGCATGGTGGAGGTGTCATGGCAGTGGGTAGCGGGCATGGTGGAGGTGTCATGGCAGTGGGTAGCGGGCATGGTGGCAGGAGCAGGAAGCTGGGAGATCACATCTTTACCAACAAACTGGGAACAGAAAGTAAAGTAGAAATAGGTTAAGGCTGTGAACTCTCAAGGCCTCCTGTAGTGAAGTACTTCCTCTCCAGCAGAGCTCACAACCCCTAAATGTCCCCAAATAGAGCCCCCCAACCAGGGACCAAGTGTTCAAATGCCTGAGCCTGCGGAGGACATTTCTCATTCGTTCATACCAGGTTCTAATGGGATGTGTTTAGATACCCTTCTGCAGTGAATGGTTGAGTAAGTGTGTGGTGCGCCCATACCACAGAATACTACTCATCATCAAACAGAAGCAAGCTGTTGATAGGACATCTTGGGTGGGCTCCAGAGAATCATAAAGTGAGAGCAAGATGATCATAAGAGATTGTATGCAGTGAGATTCTATTTGTGTAACATTTTGAAATGACAGAACTTTAGAAATGTAGGACATTGGTGGATGGGGTACATCTTGGAAAGGAGAGGGTAGTAGATAATGCGTGTAAAAGGGTAACACAAAGAATATTCATGGTAATAAATTGTTCAGTATTTTGAATGGTATAAAAGCATGTAGCTAGTAAATTATAAGAAATTTAATATTAACCTGTACACACATAAGTAAATGAAAAAAACTGAATAAAATGGGTAGACCATGTCACTGTTGATACCTTAATTATCATGCTAGTCCACAAATTTGCAAAACTGTTGGAAGCTGGGTGAAATGTTAGTATTACTTCCTAGGGTTTTGTGAGAATCTATAGTGACCTTTTAAAAATTCAAGTAGTATTCATTAGTATGCTCCAGGATAAATAATTTTGGGGGGACTGGGGCGGCAGGTCTGTGGGTCTGGACCCCTGGCTACCCGAGACCAAAAAACCTTACTGCTACGAGGGACATACTGGCAATGGAGCCCTTTATCAAGTATCTGCGTAAAGGCCTTCAGAGGCATTGGTACTATATATAATGGTATAGTAAGATGTCTGTCACAGAACTGGGCAAAGCTTGTCTTCAGATTATCTTTTTAGCCTAGTATAGTGGGAATAGTTAAACACACCAATTTCCTACCTTTACAACTAGTCAATAGTACTAAGAAACGTGGTGATACTTATGGAGGCTTTAATAAGAAACATGTTGAAGAGCAAGGTGATTATTTTGTATCATTAATGGTAAATCTAGGGCTTAGTCTAAAGTATAGAAAAAGATTAGGTGTATGTTTCAGTTAAGTAATCCTGAAGAGACAATGTTAAATACCGAAAAAGCTACAGTTTTGACTATTTTTGGTGTGGTTGCTGTTTGAGATGACCTAAACCTACAGAAGCATTAAAACACCACCATACTATGAAGAAAATACTAGCTAGTGACATACACGACTGGAGGAGCCACGACTGTGCTGGAAAATATCTCCATCTCTTGTTTTAAACTTCTTCTTGGCCCGGACATTGATAGAGCGAGCAGGTCACTTATTCTGTCATTAGTCATTAGAATTAATTATCTATAATTATAATGAATACTTCTTAAACTCGGTTTTCCTAACTATTTTCAACTTGAAAGGGGGAAATTTGGAGATTTTTGTAGGTAATGATGTCTGCAGTCATGGCAGGTAGGTCTGACCTTCCCTGAAGCAGGGATATCCTTTTTCAATGTTGGTTGACTTAACATTAGTTTTGTGTTTGGTAGATAAATGTACAGTTTTGTTTGTTGGGAGGGGGGTGCTAATAACCTGAAACAAAATGGTGTGTCTTTGTTTGAGAGCAATTTATTGTCCTTTTAAAGTAAAAGTATGAATTGCAGTTTTTAATGTTACCTGACCTTGCTCATAAGCACTCTTGGTTTCAACAGGTCTCAGGCAAGACTATGCTTCCACTTCAGCATCCGTGTCCAGACACAGTTCCAGTGTATCGTTGAGTTCAGGAAAGAAGGGGACATGTAGTGATCAAGAATATGACCGGTTCAGCCTGGAGGACGAGGAAGAATTTGATCATTTGCCACCACCTCAGCCTCGCCTTCCAAGGTGTTCGCCTTTCCAAAGAGGAATTCCCCACTCACAGACTTTCTCCAGCTTTCGGGATTGTAGGAGGAGCCCCAGTTCCCAGTATTTTCCTTCAAATAATTTCCAGCAGCCACAGTATTATTCACCTCAAGCCCAAACTCCAGATCAGCAACCAAATAGGACCAATGGAGGTAGGTTCTGTTTTACAGCCAACAAATCGTTGGCAAGTGTTTCTCAGATCTTAGTTCATCATCATTTTTGCTCTAAATTTGAAAACTGACTATCTTCTAGCTACGCCTCAGCTTTAGAGATGTCTGACTTTAGGAAAAGTACGCACACACATGTGCTTAGGTTAGAGGTTAATGGCTGTTGACTTCCTTAATTTTTCTCCACCTTATTTTTTGAGACTAGGTATCTCACTGAATCTGGAGTTGCCGATGGTTGCAGGGTTCGTCTGTCTCTTTTCTGAGGGCTGAGATTATAGGAATTCTTTTAATCTAGGTGCTCAGGGATCTGAACCCAGGTCTTTGTTCTTGTGCTCATGCCTTTTACTGACTGAGCTATCTCTTCAGCCCCCAGTGTGGATATCTTCATGTTGCTGTTTGTCGACTGTAGGATGGCAGTATTGAGCAGCCTGAGGGCTTTATGGCTGAGCTCCACATAAAGGCGGCTCCGGTGTTGCGTTCATATCATCAATAGCCTCTTCTGTAGGTTTTGAGCTTAGACAATATTGGGAGGATGCTGCTCTTGCACACTTAGATTTAGAGGAAGTCTGGTAAAGCATGCAGATTCCTAAGTAACTTAATCGGTGAAGCAGCAGGATTGGGGAGACGGCTATGTAGTATGTTAATGAAAAGTTTATCTGTAATGTCAGTGTGATGGGGTGTAATTATTTTTATGTTTTTTAACTATTCACTTTCTTATATTCTAAGAATTACAGAGAATTATAGAATACCCCAAGGCTAGTGTGTGTGTGTGTGTGTGTGTGTGTGTGTGTATTTATCATCAGCCAGAACCTCCATGCAGAGCCTAGAAAAAAAATGGAAGCAACTATTTAAGTATTATGGACCTATATAGTTACAGCTTTGATTATTAAATCATATCATTTCTCAAAGTTTAGAAGTAAATAATATTTCTAAATGTCACGAGAGTGGATTATGGATCAAACGTTACACATTTTAGTTTTTATTGTTTCTTCCATCATACCTGTATTATTCCACAAACAGAAAGTTCATTTGGAAGTATTTAAAGCATTATATTACAGAGTTCTCTCTTTATATGATCAGATTTTAAATATGAGACTTGGCTAAAGAAGGTCAGAGCAACTAATATCTTAAAGCTCTCAATGGCGGCCAGATGGTGCCACATCCTCCATGTTTACTGGATATTGTGGCTCTGTGACACAGTTGGAAGGTGGCACCTGGACTTGTCACCTGAGGTATTTCAGGTACCACAATTGAGTATGTCATGCAGCTGCTGGCTCCACATCTCAGCTACTGTCTTAGTTTAGGTTGCTATTTCTTTGATGAAACACCGTGACTGGGAAGCAGGTTGAGGAGGAAAGTGTTTATTCAGCTTATGCTTCCACCTTGCTGTTCACCACCAAAGGAAGTCAGAACAGGAAACCAAACAGGGCAGGAACCTGGAGGCAGGAGCTGCTTACTGGCTTGTTTCACAGGGCTTGCTCAGCCTGCTTTCTTATAAAACCCAGGACTACCAGTCCAATGATGGCACCATCCACTGTGGGCTGGATTCTCCCCCAGCTCTCACTAGTTGAGAAAATGCCTTACAGCTGGACCTCATGGGACATCTTCTCACTCAGGCTCTGTACTCTCTATTGATTATACTTACGTCAAGTTGATACACAGAATACATCACTACTAAGCTACAACCTATTCTTTCTTATTCGTCCTCAAGATATCGCATTAAAAACATAAATAACTTTGAAAGCCCTACAGTCTTCATAAATTTGAGCTCATTAAAATTCCAGTCCCTTTGAAATAGCCAGTTTCTTAAAATCTAAAATCTTTTAAAATTCAAAGTCTCTCAACTGTGAGCTCTAGTAAAATACTTTTCTTTAAGAGGGAAAAATCGGGGTATGGTCACAATCAAATCAAAGCAAAACCAAATTCCAACCATTCAGTGTCAACCACGCACGACCTTCTGGGCTCAGGCCACTTTTCCAGCTCTGCCTTCTGTAGCACGCACAGCTTGTCTTGTCTCTAGCTGGGCTGGCTCCACTCTACTGCTGCTGATGTTCTTGGTGGTCGCCCCATGGTACTGGCGTCTCCACAACACTGGGGTTTTCTGCTGCCCCTGGGCTGCACTTTCACTAATACCCACTCACAGGCTGTCCTCATGGTCCCAAGCTTCAGCTGCTCTCCATGACCCCTTCAGTCCTGGGCCTTCCACTGCCACCGAGGCTGCACCATCACCAATGGCTTCTCCTGGCCTCTCACAGTGCCAAGCCTCAGCTACTCTCCATGACCCCTTCATGCCGTAAAAACCATTACTATCCGGGTGACTCTTACACATTACCAAGTCTGGCTGCCAGCATGAAGTACAGCCTTGGTGGCCTCAGGAACAGTTGCTCTGTGCTCTCAGGAAACACTTCCTAGAAGATTTTACCTCAGAGATGCTGGTTTCTTCTTGATCACTGCTAACCAGCTTCAAGTACCCCAACAAAATAAAGTTTCGCTTTAGTAGTTACAGTATCTTGTTAATCACAGCTGATTTTTGTGCCCCAGCTGACCAGAAACACAGCATCTTAATTCAAAATAACAAATGGCCCTGATAGAGTCTCCAAGCTTCCCTCTGAAGCTTCACACATCAGGCCTCCTTTATCTGCACTGCTCTCAACTTTCTGATCTTCCAAGTTCTCACAGAACACAAAGGGCTCTTAACTCTCAATGGCTTTTCTTGCCCAAAGTTCCAAAGTCCTTCCACAGTCCTCCCAAGAAACATAGGGCTGTCACCGCAATACCCCTCTCCTGGTATCAATTTGTCTTGGTTAGGGTTTCTAGTGCTGCAAGGAAACGCCATGACCAAAAGGCAACTTGGGGAGGAAAAGGTTTATTTGGCTTATACTTCCACATTGTAGTCTATCGCTGAAGGAAGTCAGGACAGGAACATAAGCAGTTCTGTTATCTGGGGGCAGAAACTCATGCAGAGGTCACAAAGGGGTGCTGCTTACTGGCTCACTCCCCAGGCCTTGCTCAGCTGCTTTCTTGTAAAACCCAGGACCATCAGCCCAGGGATGGCCCCGCCCATAGTGGTCTGGGCCCTCTCCCATTGGTTGAAAAACTGCCTTGCAGTTGGATTTTGTGGAGGCATTTGCTCAACTGAGGCTCCTTCCTCTTTAAAGCCTCTAGCTTGTGTCAAGTCACACAAAACCAGTCAGTGCAACTGGTGTCATCAGTGGGATTGTTCTCTTCCATGGCACTGTTAATTCTGCCTTAGAAAAGTGATAACACTTTCATCCAGCATCATTCAGAAAGGACTAGGTTTCCCTGAGGCCCACCCTGTGATACTGCTCATAAGAACACAGGCAAGGACTCCAGTCTAGGCTCTGGTTCTGGTAGTTTTAAGATTCTGCATGTGAAAGGGCATGGAATACAAAGGTAATTTTCTGATGTGCTTCTAACTAACTAGCTTCATGGCTGAGATCACAGGCTCTGAAATCAGAGGGCCCCCAGTTCCAGTCCTGCCTTCCCACACAGTCCTTCCACACTGAAGCTTCTCAGACCACTGAGCCTTGCTTTTCTAAGCTGTAAAACGAAGAAAAGATAGCATGTAACTTTCAGAAAACATCACTGTGCTTTCACATCAAACCATCTGGCATATTTTCTCTCAATTTAAATATGTTATAAGGAATAAATTAAATAATGAACACTACACCGCCTAGAGTAGATGTGCTGAATAAAATTTCCTTCTCACCCCACCTACACTTCTTAACATTTTTAAACACGAGGCTCAGATATCTGAGTCTCTGTTTGTTACCAGAATGTTATTTGAACCAACTTATGAAAGAAAAATGGTAACTTTGACAATATCCAATGTTTTTTTTCTCAATTACTGAAACCATATAGATGAAAGAAAATAATTATTAGCTCTTGGATCTATTTTTAAAAATAATAAATTTAAATGAGGATATAAAGTTGGGGTCCTGGAGTAAATTGGAACAGGGGATGGAGGATAAGGAAACATTGTATTTATGTATAAAATTTTTAGAGGGTAAATAAAATATTTTTAAAATGTACTGAATTTTGTATAATTGTTATAACAAAATATACCTCACTCAAACTAAACCAAACTAAACTGGCATGGTGCCACACACCTCTAATCCTAGCACTGGGGAGGTAGAGGATCTCTAAATACAAGACCATCTGGATCTGCATGGTGAGTTCTAGGCCAGCCACATCTACGTAGTGAGACTGTCTCAAACAAACCACAACCTACACAAAACAAAACCCATTTAAAATAGTAGAAATAGATTTTTGAAACTATTGTTTCTGTGGCTTATGCACCATCTAGTTTCAAAAGAGATAGCTTGTAAAAGTTCTTGACATGTTTTGGGGAATCATTGAATTGGGATTTGTTTGTCAGATGGTAAATGCTTTGTCAGATAACAGAAGTAACTGAACTGTACAAATTATTTCTACACACAGTTTGGACGGGATGATGCAGTCATTGGTAGCCTGTCTGGGTTGACTGGCAGGTGAAACTAGTGTCTCCTTGATTCCCGTGTTGTCTGTGCACCACAGAAGGCTGAGCTTTGCTGCTCCCTGACTGTGAACATCTGAACTGTCTTCTTGGTCTCTTTCACATTTCTGTTGTTTATTGGTTCTTGAATTTCTTGAAGATGGAATTAGAACATTGCTTTTTAGTCCTTGGACTTTAAGTGTGTGAGCACATTCTGGATTGTTTGCCAGGGAAGTGAACTGTATTTCTTATTGGTCTGACTCAATCGGAAATCATAGCTCATCCCAAAATGTCCTAAGGATTTACACTCAGACAGCTTATTAGTATGGACGTATTTCATAATTATGGAGTTATTAGCAAATTGGCTTGGTACCCAAATTCAAGAAAGACTATTTTTAAAGATCAGTGTGTCTGGATTAATGGAGATTAACCACATATGATGTTTGTACCTTCCTAGATTGTGGTTTAGGGGGAAATGTAACAAATGGCATTCATGAGGTGTTTGGAAAGTTTTTGCTTATGAGTTACATGCTACTGTGTTTAAACATGATAAAAGTATTGTGATCCTATAGACTTTTCTTCCTCTTAGGAGATCTGTTTGCATTTGGGCTTAAGGTATGAAGAGTGTCTGAGGCTTTTACACTGTTACAAGCAAATATGCTATGATGAACTGACTGGGAGAGTAAAATACCTGGTAGGTCTAGGAATAGAACACACGTGCTCAGGGAACAATTTTCAATTGCTAGATTTAAAACATGTATGGTAGATTTTTGAAAATAAATGTGTTTTAGGTTGTATTAGTTAATTAACAGTACCAAGGATACAATCCAGGGACCAATCTGTACTAGGCAAACTGTTCTACCACTGAGCCACACAATTCAGCTCCTGGAATTCAAATTTCAAAATATAGAGAAGCTGAGTCTTCTAACTAATAGCATGTGATTGTTTCCCTGTGTGTCCATAGTATCTAGAACAACGTAGAGTGTACATAGCCTTATATTGATAAAGGCTTTTCTTCACATCAGATTTGTGATGTTCAAGAGACCGAGTTGTGGGTTCTTTCAATGTCTTGCTTTTATTCCATACTGTGCACCCCCAACCCTTTGTTATATTAAACACCTGCTGTTTGGAGCTAGGGCCTTTAATAGGAATGGGAAGATATATAAAAAATAGGCCTTAAGTAAGTCTGGGGGTGAAGTGAAGCTCACTGATAGAATGCTCATAGCACTTGTGAAGCCTTGGGCTTATTCTCAACTTTGGGCATCAGGGGAGCCCCAAGGAGATAGTCTTCCGGTCATCTGGGGTCCTATTTCCTGGGCTTTGTTATCCCATTTACTGAGTTTGGGAGATATCAAATAGCAGAAGTAAAGTGTACTGGCTGGTTTTATGTCAGTAAATGGTGAGGAGGGAGCCTCGACTGAAAAAAAATGCCTCCATAAGATTCAGTGGGCTATAGGGCCAGGTGGTGGTGGCCTACGCCCTTAATCCCAGCACTACAGAGGAAAAGGCATGAGGATCTTCATGAGTTTGAAGCCAACCTGGTCTACAGGGTGAGTTCCAGGATAGCCAGGGTTACACAGAAAAACCAAAGGGAGGCGGGGAACCGGACTGTAGGCAAGTCTGTAGAGCATTTTCTTAATTGGTGATTGATGTAGGAAGGCCCAGCTCATTGTGGGTGAGGCCACCCCTGGGCGTGTGGTCCTGGATTCTGTAAGAAAGCAAATGGAACAGGCCAGTAAGTAGTGCCTCTTCATGGCCTCTGCATCAGCTCCTGCCTCCAGGTTCCTGACCGGTTTGCATTCCTGTCCTGACTTCCCTCAGGATCAACAGTGATGTAGAAGCTGAAAGCCGAATAGACCTTTCCCTCCTCAACTTGTGTTTGGTCATGGTGTTTCATCACAGCAATAGCAGCCTTCGCTAAGACACAAACAATACATCTTAAATAACTTTGAGTATTGACTTGCCTATAAGCTTTTATTAATCCTTTATTATAGGTATGAACGTACAAGAAAACTGGAGTGTGGACATTTTGGAACTATGTACGGTTTTTAAATAGCAGGATTTTGGAAGGGATCCTCTGAGAAAAGGAGGAAATGAGTATGACGAAAAACCAATTGTGAACTAGGAGATTCTGTGGCAGGATGCTAGAGCGCTGCGCATAGGCAGGAACGGTGGGAGGGGCAGATTTCTCAGCCAGCAGGTTTGGAGAAGAGCTCCTCTGTGAAGCGGGAGTTGAATACATTCTTAATGTGGTACTAAGAGTTTGTAGGTTGGCTCAACCGCTTTCCAAAATTTTTTATTGTACTTCATCCTACTTATTATGAAATATGTTTTTTATACTTGCTTGATTTTTTTTTTTTGTGTGTGTGTGTGTGTTCCCTAGAGCAAAAAGTTGCTAGACAGAGGTTCAGTTAATGAACATCAGCATCAAAGATGATGTGGTGGATAAGGGAAGAAAGATAAAGTGCTCTGGTTTGGTTTTCAATACATCATGAGGCACAAGTACATCACTGGTTTCTTATTTATCTTGGAAAAAAAGTGACCATGAGACTGAGACTGTTTGTCCTGACATGCGCACTCCAGTGCATTAGAGTATATTAATAGAGATAATTCTTAACAAATTTGAGTGAAGAAAAATATTACAAATTTAGACATTACCATGTTTGTGATCTTCCAAAATTTCAGCCCTACTCTGTTCTTCAAAGTGTTATTGTTTAATATTTAATTTCTTTCTTTTTTGAACAAATGGAACTTAAATTCATGTTAATTTTTCTCTCTAGGATTGATAATGGGACAAAAGACAAGGCATGCGGGTTTAAACCACAAGCTCAGTGCGGGTTGGAAGCTGGGGGTCTCCTTCACTTTGGTTCCCCACCATATACAGAGTGCTCGGCATTTAGCATTTGCATCATAAATATTTCTTCTCTGTCCTTTCTTCCTTCCATGGAATGGAGAAATGTGTCCAAGTGGAGAGACCACTGTGTCCAATAAGAGAGTACTCCTGTCGTTTGGGATAGTCTGGATGGCAGGAGTGGGGTTTCTGTTGAGCCTGTAATCGGGAGCCCCAATCTGGCCTGCATTCAGAACTTTAGGCTGTGGGGTTGAAGTGAGATGGATTAGAAGTCGACCTGAGCTGCTGTGTCCCTGTGTTCTTCCTACAAGAGCATGGCAGCGTCCCTGGAAACCAATTAAGTGGAGTTTGTGGAAAGTGGTCACAAAACAGCTGTGACCCGTGTGGTGGAGGTTTGATGACTATCAGAACTGACAGGATTTGGAGTCTGGAGTACAGAAGGCGGGACGTAGGACAAGCTGAAGGGGAAGGGGTACAGTTTAGTGGTGGATCGGGTTTGGGCTCAGCGGTCAGATGGCACCTTTGTTTCTGAAGTGGCCTAAACTGAGTGTGTGGTGATGGGGGAGGGGACAGAGTGTGTAAAGAATCAATTATCTTTAACTGATTCTTGGGCTTTCAAATCTGAGCCCGGCTCTTTTATGTAACTCTCTGTCACCTCCTGGTGGCCAAAGCTGTGCCTAGCAGGAAAGAAATAAAATCTGTCCATTCAGTCTTTTAGTCTTTTCCCAAGTAGGCAAACAGCCTGCATGCTAGGAGGGTTATCACTTTAAAGACGTTACTGCAACTGGTGTCCATCCTAAGACAGTTAAAATTGGAATGGGCGCGTTGCTTTATTGATGCATTTTATTTTGACCTGTTAGCAAAAGATACGTTTTGGTTTTGAGTAGTAGTATTTTTTACATTAGCATGTACCTCTGTTTTTAGTGCTTTTGTTAATAAATGACTCCAGGGTTATTTTCTATTCTTATTTGATGCAGTGCCATCCACTTACTGAGAAGTAACAAACAACAAATTGATTAGAGCGGCCTTTTCTTTATCATACAATCTGTGCTTTTGTCAACAATGTATCAGTTAGAATTTTCTAGAATGTATACTGCCCATGCAAGAGGTTAGTTCTCCCTTAGTCTGTCTGCTATTTTCTGTGTGCCACGCATCAAAATGCCATTTTTATTTGTTTTCTTTTGAAAGCAAATGTTTTGACTGGCGTGGAGATTGTGGTTTTTAACTTAAGAAAAATCCTTTTTTCTTCTAGATAAGCTACGAAGAAGCATGCCCAATCTGGCCCGCACGCCAAGCACCCCTGCAGTCAGCAGCAACCTCAGCTCCCCTGTGACTGTGAGGAGCAGCCAGAGTTTTGACTCGAGCTTGCACGGGGCTGGAAGTGGGGTTTCCAGGGTACCGTCCTGCAGTAAGTATACAGAGTGATAGCACTAATCATTCCAAGTAGTCATAACACCGGTGGGAAAAGAACTGACCTTCTCATCCTTTCTTTTATACTTAGGCACAGCCGAGGAGGCTTTCTCTGTCTTGTAATTTAACCGTCGCTATAATCAGGCCGTATCTCCTCCAGTGCCCATGTTACCAACTGCTACTTCTAATAATTTACACCATGGATAGCAGACATACTAAATAGTTTGCCCGTTGTACAAACCCCTTAGCCATGTAGGGTCTCATCTTCTGTCTCTTATTTTCTCAGTTTTCTTTAGAGAAGCACACTAGTTTTGTCCAGCTATTACTTTGGTCGTGTTTTCCACCATTCCAAGCATTTCCCTCCGAAGGTGAAGATATATTTTAGTGTGTGTAAGGTACTTTGTATCTCCTCCACGCCAGCGACCACATAGTTGTTGCTCACTCCCTCACTGAGGGATGTAGTGTTAACCCTCTCTCTGTTTTCAGCTCCTGTGGGGATGTGGTGGTGGCAGGTATTTGGCCCATTCCTACATAGGAGGAAGACAGTAGGTCAATAGTCGCATATCCATAAGAGGTCACGGAGGCTGCGGATGTGCTGGCTAGCAATTTACATTTTGAGTAGTTCTTAAACTCTTCTTCCTCAAGCCCGGTTTTGGATACCAGTTTATTTCTCAACATGTGGTCTGTTTTATTTCTAACACTGGACGACTGCAATTATTCCGTGGAAGCAGCTGAGCTAGCTGGGGTGTAGACATTATCCTGCTTAGTCTACCAACAGCTCTGTGAGGTTGTTTCAGTTATTCCTATTTTGATGATGAGAAGCAGTTTCAAATAGGTTAAGTAGCAATTTAGCCAAGCGTGGGTGGGAAGTGCAGAGTCAAACACCGGTCTGCTGGGGCTGCAGCTTCCAGCTACCATAATGCTGTCCTTCTATGGACTGCTCTCTTGTTTATTTCTTTCCTTTGGAAAGTCCTTAGTGCTTTACTGGCAACCCTAACACGTGCTCCTGAACACTATAGAACTAGCCTGGGTAGACTTTTGGCCAATCTCTTATTCAGTGTACAGATTGAACTTCTGCAACCTAGAAATTAAGAATAAAAATTTTCAAGATCTGAAACTTTTGAAGGCTGTGTGATACCTCAAGTGGAAAATTTTATTTGTGAAGCTTTGTTTCCTATAAAAATACTTACAATGTTGTATAAATTACCATTAAGTTTTGTGCATATAAATGAATTTTGTATTTAGACTTTGGTTCATCAGCAATGTGTGAGCATTTCTGTCTCTGTTGCTGAGGGAGGCAATTTAAAAGGAAGAAAGATGTATTTGGTTTACATTTTCAGAGAGGGCTTTGGTCCATGGCTGGTGGCTCTATTGCTTTGGTGCTGAGACAAGGGAAACATTAGGGAACATTTAAAAGAGGTTGCTGACCAGTTCACAGTGGCAAGAACACTGAAGATATATAGGAAGATGTCCTTCAGTGATCTGCCCCATGAACTGCCTCTTCCATCAACAAGTCCTAAAATTTCTGTCACCTTCAAAATAGTGACCAAGACTTTGACACATATGCCTATGGATGACTTTTTAATATTTGAACTGTAGCATTTTGCCCCTGGCAAGCTCTTGTCCATCTGGTAATGCAAAAGGTATTTAATTTATGTCCATGAATTTTTATGGTATTGACAGTTCCCACAGTGCTCAAAACTCCAAGTTCAGAGTCCCACTGGGACCTAAGCCAAGTCCAAGCAGTGCCTGTGCTGATCAAGCACTGTGGGATCAAGCGAAAGGTCCAGACTTTTAGCATAAGTGATGCAGAGTCAGCATCTCTATCCATTAGGAGAGAGTAGAGTCAGAAAGGAATAAATGGACCAGTGTGAGGCCGAATCCCAGCAAGGAAAGCCCCTGCTGCCCCAGTGTCAAGCATCGTGACTTGTGATGTCATGTGAGTGCCCAGCTCTGGGGTAGCCCTGCATCTAAGGCTTTGCTGCTGGCAGACCACATGGCTGCTCCTTCACTTGTCTTCTGATTCCCTGCCTCTTCCCGCGATATATGTCCTTGTTTATGCATCTGTAATCCCCGCAGTCTCAACTCTAAGGCTTCTGGCCTCCCACACACCGAATCTCTCTCTTTACTGTCCTTCAAAAGCTTCTTCAGAGGCCCTGTGAACCTGTCACTCTTGCCTTCTGACTACCCACAAAACCAGCATCACATGAAATGACTTCAGAGTCTCCTAACCATCTCGAGAAGTAGCTGAGCTCTTTTGGACCATGGCTGCAGTGGTCTGATTCTCTCAGAAGAGTCCTCATTTCCATCTGCACCACCAAGAGACAGTCTTTTCTGTCTTCATGTCTAGCTGGCTTTCTGGTCTTCTGAGAATCACTAAATGAAAAGTTCTTGTTGTTCCTTTGTTTTCTTCCCTGCTTCTCCAGAACACCTTTCCAATTCAAACATTCCTCCTGCAAACCAATATAAAGGCTTAGGAACCACAAAGTCTCAGGACCAGAGCAGCCATCCTGTTTTCAATCGTTTGTTAGATTTTTGATCACTGTGGCACATAAGCCATCTAAAGGGAAGAAAAATTTGTTTGGGTTCGGTTTTGGATGTGTCAATCATGGCTGAGTGGATGTGTCACTCTGGGTCCGAGGCACAGCAAATGTCTTCCTGATGAGAGCAGGTAGAGGAGGGAGTTATTGGCTGCCTGGTGGCCTAAAAAAGAGTTAAAGCAGCAAGGGCCTACAGACATGGTGTTCTTTCCCGGATGTGACCAATGACCTGCTTCCTTTAGATAGGCTCCACCCCGTAATGTTTCCAGTATCCCTCAAAACGAGACCAACAGCTAGGAACTAAGGTTTCAACATGTGAGCCTGCCTATACCGGGCCATTTTATGATCAAACCACTAATACAAAGGTATGCCAGTGTATATGTAAATGCTCTTGAAATTGAGAGGCTAGAGAGGTGGCTAAGTGATTAACTGGCTGTTCTTTCCAGGACTCAGGTTTGTTCCCAGCAGCCACATCATAGTTCACAGTGTTCTGTGACTCTAGTTTTAGGGGATCTGATGCTGTCTTTTGGTGGGTAGATAGATGGATGGATGGATGGATGCTGGATAGATAGATGATAGGTCGTTGGATGGATAGATAGATGGATAGATAGATAAATGGTGATAGGTAGTTGGATAGATAGATGATCATTGGATAGACAGATAGAAAGATGATAGATATTTCTCAAATTCTAGAACATCTCGAATCTAAATCTACTGTCTGTTTCTAAGCATTTTAGATAGAGAGTGCTCAATCTGTATCATGCTTTATTGTTAATCTGTTTAACCAGGGTGTGAGCTCTTCTAGGCTTTGACCTTCGTTTATTTGATTTTCTGTTTGCAGCACGACATGTTGCCTGGACCCAACGAACTCAGAGTGAATAACAGTGAAATAAAGATGAGTGGATGAATGAATGCATGCCATACATAGTTGCCTCTCAGGGCTTGGCCTGTTAACTAGTTGAATTAGTGATGCATCTAAGGCAGAGACAGTTTATGAGTTTACTAATGATGTGAAACAGAGCGAACTCTTGATTATCTTTGTCATTTCTTTAGGCAACAAGCTAATTATATCATGAAATTTAGCTGAGTGGTTGAGTTATGAAAATCAACAATGTAAGTGTAGGTGAGAGAAAAATGCTTTGACAATAGCAAGTATGGGACTGATTAGGAATTTGTTGACTGTAACTCAGTGTGGGCAACAGCATCTTTGAGTGTCATAAAAATTAATATAACCCAAAATAGGATGTAGTGTACATGACTTAGATTGTCTAGCTTTGAAATACTCAAAAGCTGATGAGAATGTATTGGAAGCATGAAAGAATCAATTTTGAGAGATGGCTTATAGCCAGAACTGAGGCCATGTGAACCACAGAATAAGTAATAGTAATGATAATAATAAATTATAATTGATAGCACCAAAAAATATTTCTGGGCCCATGCTTAAATAAACAAATAATGGATGGATGGGGGAATTCTTTTAGTATATGCTATAGGATTATATTTATAATATGCATAGACATGAAGAACATACAGAAATCACAGAGGGCAGAATTACAAACAGGACGCATTCTTGTGTGATAGAAGGCAGTCACTGTGGTGCTTTAAATGAGAGTGGTCCCCATAGACTCTTAGTCCTCCGGGAGTGGGATTGACAGAATAAGAAGGGTTAGAAGGGTGGCCTCATTGGGGCAGGTGTGTGTGTGTGGGGGTTGAGGTTTCAGAAGCCCATTGTAGACACAGTTTCACTCTGCGAATAGTGTGGAGTTCTAAGCTACTGTTCCAGTGACTGCGCACACGCCACAGTGTTCCTGCCGTGGTGACAGTGGACTAAACCTCCGAAACTATAAGCAAGCACCCCCCCCCCCCAGCAAAGGAACAGTGGCTAGGACAGTTGTAATTCAGATTCAGAGATGACACCCTTGGGTTTTTAATCATAAAGCTCAGGCATTATAGTCTTTCTATTTTTTCTTACTCCTAAAACTAGAATTATGACCATTTTTTGCTAGTTTCTTTAACTACTATTTTTTTTTTTTTTTAAAGCAATGCCCTTATATGTATTGGCTATAGGGGGCATGGTATCACCAATAGGACTCTCTTCCTGAGAACTGCTCCACAGTTTTATTTCAAACGAAATTGGAATTTCATTGAATCTGCAGGTCACTTTTGTGTGAATCAGCAGCATATTTAGTGTTCTACATTAATACAGAATGGGCTTTTATTGATTTAAGTCTTAATGTGTCTTAGAGTGTTTTATAGCTTTTATTGAGAGGTTTTATATTTCTAAAATTAATCTTATTACAAAGTATTTAGTTACTTATTTTTAAGTATTTATTTTATTATCTTTTCTTTAAATTTAGCTTCTTCTAGATTCCTGGTATATTGATTTTCTTTTTTCTATAATAAAACACCTGACCAAAGCAATTAGGGGAGGGAGAGTTTATCTTGGCTCACAATCTGAGAATGTGATCCATCAAGGCAGGAAGGCCTGGAGCAGGCGGCTGGTCACATGACATTCACATGGTGCTCAGACAGCTGCCATCTTTCTATGCAGTCCAGAATCCGCCAATAGGATAGGTCTTTCGTCCTCAATTAAACCCTTCTAGAAAAGTCTTCATTGACACATGCAGACGTATGTTTCCGTGGTGATTCTAGTCTGTTTAAGTTGACAGAGAGCATTGACTGTCAAAGATGGCATTTAGAATATAGTTGATCTTGAGTTTTGATTTTATATCTGGTGACTTTGCTGAATTGCTTACCCTAACAGTTGAAGGACTCTATATACCCACATTATCAACAAACTTAATGCAGAATGTTCATAAACCCCCAAAGAAAACACGGTATCTTTTCATCATCAGGAAAACAGATAATTATGACATTCCATACCATAGCACGCTGGGCTCTCGCACACATAATATTGGGTAAAAGGAGCCAGGCACAAAAGGAACATAGGATGTGATTCCAATGTCGGACTGGCCAGAGTGTGAGGAAAGGTGAGGGAATGTGTTCTTTGGAGCTGTGTTCCCGGGGAGGTAGAGCGTGGCAGCCCATGAGGAGTTAGTGAAGCTGTGCATCTTGACACGGGGAGCACATGAACATGTTCCCTGTCACCAACATGCGTTCTTAAGGTTTATTATATATAATGCTTCAAAGGAAGTTGAGCCAGATCATATGTTGAACTGTGTTTTATTAGACTTTTTTTCCCCAATTAAAAACAACTAACTTAAAAAACTTTTTCATGAAGGCAAAATTACCCATCTTCTTTAGAGAAAAGGAAACAAATATTTCTGCTTGTGTATTGGTGTTGACTGTAAGATGATGCTACTCAGATTGCGTTCTTCAGATTGCATTCTTCATTTTACAGATTTTTGCTACTGTTATAAAGGTCAAAATAGTGCTTTTAAATTGAGTAGTTGCTAAGGGCTTTAGGTACTAAGACGTTAAGTAGATGATTTTAATTTTTAACTCTAAGATAGTGTCATAATGAATACTACTTAAGAAATATGTTTGTACCTACAAATATGGCTTCTGGCTTCCTCTATAATTACAGCTATTAAATTGTCCCCCTATTTGTGAAAAACTATTATGAAATTCTAATATGGTCCGGAGAGATGGCACTTTCTGTTCTTCTAAAAGACCTTTGGGTCCCAGCATCCATATCGGGTGCCTTACAACCACCTGCACATACACATTGGCGAATTCACCAACTTGCGATTTCTCTCTCTCTCTCTCTCTCTCTCTCTCTCTCTCTCTCTCTCTCTCTCTCTCTCTCTCTCTCTCTCCTCTCTCTCTCTCTCTCTCTCTCTCTCTCTCTCTCTCTCTCTCTCTCTCTCTCTCACACACACACACACACACGTAAATAAAGAAAGAAAGAAAGAAAATAAAAAGTAAATCTTGAAAGAAATCTTAATAATTTCTAAGCAAACACAAATTTGTCTTGGAACAATCAGAGTTTCTTAAACCTTCTAAGGGAAAGCATTGATCTTCTAAATATCTAGCTAACCTGTCAGCAGCACACATTTGATTTGAGGGGGTCCTTTTACATCTCATTTTTTAAAAAAGATATTTGAAAGAAATTTGAAAAAAACTTGCAGTTAAATCTTGAAACTTAGAAAAAATGAGAAAGTTGAAAAGAATATATAATGTATGCATAAAATAAAATAGAAGGTATTCTATTTTTATTTAATACCATGAATATTTCAAATCTGTTATAAATGGTTTAAATTATAATTTATGTGTATACCATACACAACCATATATGCTAGGGGAAGGCAAACAAATATAAAGACACAATGTAAATCCTAATTATTTTAAGTATAATCTGACAATGTTAAATGATGAGGCTTTGGGTCAAGGGGGTGGATGCCTATGTAAGCCTGGGAAGCCACAAGTTGTCTGATTTCCGCCCTTCATGTCATTCATGGATCAGCTGTATTTAGGCCTGGTGTTGCTGACAGACAATGGAAGACCGTCATTGGCGTATTTCCCCTACTGTATATAGGTGCTTAGAACCTGTACATCTACTGCATGAGTCCTAGTAATTCTTTTTGGAATTATAATAAAAACCCAGAGCCTGATATTAGGGAAAAGCTGAAATCTCAGAAATATTCCTGACTATTTTTTATTAAATATATGATATAACACCACAATCATCACTTAACTCTTCAGACAATGTAGGTTCCTATGAATGTAATACACATCTAAACGGGGGTGTTTGAGAGTTCTTTACATGTATTATTTTCTCCCACAGTCCCATCACCAGGACAGATGCAGCACAGAGTTCACAGCGTGGGACACTTCCCGGTGCCCATCCGGCAGCCCCTTAAAGCCACAGCCTATGTGAGTCCAACTGTCCAAGGCAGCAGCAGTGTCCCTATATCCAATGGCTCACAGTTATATTCCAACACAGGAATCCCTACTCCAAACAAAGCTGGAGCTTCTGGGATCGTGGGCCGTAGTGCCCTTCCACGACCTTCACTGGCAATAAATGGGAGTAACCTTCCTCGGAGCAAAATTGCACAACCTGTCAGAAGGTAAGAATAACTTTAGTTTTTAGTTTATTTAGTTCAGATAACATTATCTGTATTTGGAAATTCAGAATGTATCTATATCTCTATATCAGCCACGCTTTTCTCTGGCTAAGTTTAAGGGTAGCTCACTGTCCTTAATGACTCACCCTGAGTCCCTCTTTCTCAGTTAGGTATCTCTCTGTAGTCAGATGCCCTTTCCCTTGTCTCATTTATAAAGAGCTTTGAGACCTCCTGCCCCAGGTTCCTTGTGTGGTTAGATTCCCCCTCCTTCAGGTCTGTAGTCACAGTGACACCTCTGTCCAAGGTTTGGAACATCTTAATTTTACTCATGAGGAACTTGTCCAGTTTGTATTGGTAAGTTCCAGGTGACTCAGCCAAACGTTTTTTCAAATAAAGAAATGTCAAGTTCTTTATAAGGGTACACTTTAGACAGGGTTGTGATAGTAAACCATGGCTTATTTTCCTTGGTAAATGCAGAGATGTATAATGTTTATGGCTGAACAGAATTATATGGCTTTTATATATGTTCATTATTGGGGACCCTCCATTATTTTTTAATATATACATGTATATATATATAGATCTTGAAGTAGGAAAATTGCTACTGTCAAAGTTTAAGAGCGTCTGTTTTCTTCAAATTTGAAAAAGCATTGGGATTTTCAAAATTATTATTTTTTTAATATTTTCAAGTTCTTTGTAACTATGCTAGAAAAATCTTTATCTTAAATGCTAAGAATTTGTACATGTGTTTATATATCTATGCTGTGTTTTTTTTTAAAACTGTTTTTCCATTAAAGACTTTACCTTTTACTTCCTATTAAACTAGTTTTGATATATTGAAAATTAAGTTGTGTACACGGGTCACATGTGGCTCTGTGCTCTGGCCTCAGGCTCGAGCAGATGGGCCTACACTATGAGAACCCAGAAGGATGTAACTTGACACACATTTGGGACAGTGCCAACAGCTTGTCATTACTGATGGGAGAGGGGATCCAAGTGAGTGATGTGACTCATGGGACTATTAAAGCCCCTCTGCTTTTTTATCTCGTCACAGTTTCCTGCAGCCCCCAAAGCCCTTGTCTTCACTCAGCACACTGAGGGATGGAAACTGGAGAGATGGCTGCTACTGATGCAGTTTTATGGACCCTTGAAGAATGAAGAAGAAGTGGAAATGAGGGTTGTGTTACCTAGCTGGCTGGGTAACAGTGGATGCTGGGATATTCTTCCCTTTTCACATTTTAACATACGTACCGCGTTGTTTTACAGTGGACCAATCACCAGAGACTAATGATTGCACTTACTCTCTGCCTGACATACTGCGGCGTTCTCAAACCCATGGGTGCAGTATTGTTACACTTAGATCTAGGAAGTTTTTGTAGAACTGCTCTGTATCTGAATACTTTTTGAGAGAATTGAAACGTACCAATAATGCTTTGCCATATGAGGTTTTTAAAGTACCTTGTTCATTTTACTTACATGTTCTAAACATCCTTCCATTACATGTTCTGCATTTTAATACATTGCATATTTACAACTAAGTTCTATAACATGGTTTGAATTTTAATTTTTATAGTTTACAGGAATTTTATTTTTTGTGCCTATTTCTTTTTATGCCTATGTGAACCACTATGGAACAACTTAAATTTTGTGCCATAAAAATATTTTTGTGGTAAGGTACTATTTTTTTAGCTCTAGGGATATATCAGCAAAAATACACCATACAATTTGAGACATAATTTTGCGTTGAATGAGCACAATTTAATCTAAAGCATTGCAAGGGGACAGCCAGAGGGTGGAGTTAAATGGTCTTGTCTTTTTCATTGTTAATTTATTGTCTTACATGAGTTTCATATTTATGATGATATCAAAAGCACATTGCACTAAAGACCTGCAATGTTTGCTACTCAACCACAATTGATTTTCAATACTTTATTACAAAGGATGAAACTGTAATGTTTTATTAACAATGCTTCTGGAAATGAATGCATTTTAAAGCAAATAAATCTTTTTGATAGACCTTTTACAAAACCCATTTGCACTAATGAATGCTTTCTTATGGTCTGTGACTTACTGTTTGTTACTGTGTACACTGCTGTTTTGGAATGTTCAGAAATAAAGACTCTATTTCAGCAATATCAGGTCACGCATGAATGCGCAGCATCCAAAGTGCTCATGTTTCATTGCTATTGTAAAGGCAGTGACTGTGGCCATGTTCCTGGATGAGGGCTTTGCAGAGACGCTTAGAAAACTCACATTATTAAGATCACATTTTCTTTTTTCTCAGATGCATTTGATGAGACATACAAGGTTTTAGTTTCATGAACAGTGTCAGCAGGGATCTGAAAGGCATCGGATTTAAGGGCTTTCTCAGTATCAGTGAAACAGCAGATGACTGTCACCGTAATTCGTGACCTCATCAGAAGACACCATGAAAAGTTTCAGCAAAGGTTTAAAGAATGTCTGTGGTTATTAACTTAACTTTTAATGTTCTTTAAAAAGGATTTTTAAAACTTACAACACTGAAAATGAAGAGTGGGTACATGGAGATGGTTCTAAAGGAGGAAATAATAATTACCAAACACGTCTTCAGTGATAACAACCATCCTAGGCATTTTGTATACATCCACTGAATTTTATATCTAACAGTCACCCACTGTTATTTCCCTTTTAAAGACTGGGACCCTTAGAGGGAAAAAGGTCAAGGGCAGGTCTGCCTTTGGGGAGCATTAGTTTGGCAAACAATGAAGCTGCTTTTGTCTAGGTCCTTCTGACTCAGAAGCTTTTTTTTTTTCCCCTGCCCTGTTCTTTCTTGGGAACGTGTGTAGTTAACATGTATACACACACACACACACACACACACACACACACACACACACATCATATACATGATATATATTAGTTGATATATTTCATTCTGAAGAAGTTAAAGGATTGATTTCATTAACTTTCAGTTTGACTGTTTATATTTTTTAAGTTCTGATTCCTTTTGGGGATTAAAAGAGGTCTCTTCATTTCAGATTTTATATTGTTGTTCCAGAGAGTCTATTCGAAACCTTAAGTTAGTAAACCATAGTGTACTCTGTCCTAAGAGCCATGGAGGGAAATAAGGAAACTGGAGAGAATAGTGAGCATCATAGAACTCATGCTCAGAGGGGCAGCTGGCCGGATGACGTCATTGAGCTGCACAGTCCTAATGGCTCTTTGTGACTTTTCTAACCTGGGAATTCTACATAACACAAAATCATGGATGTTTTTATATTTCACTGTAGGGTACATGTAAGTACAGTAGAATCACAAGAAACAAATACAGAGTAGATAAGTGGGTGGTGGCTCATTCAACTGTGATCCCCATGCAAGGTGAAGTGTCTTTGGGCATTCGGAGAACAGGGCTGGAAGTCATGAGGATGAATAGGAAGGTGGTGTGCAAGGCCAGGTAGAGTGCAGAGGCCTTGACGATGACTTCAGTTTTACTCAAAAGAACGCTATTTCCTGATCTTGAGAAGCAAAGTCTATGACATGACTGACCATGACTAGCATTTGTGGAGAGTGAACGGTAGGAGCCTGATTGTGGACCCAGCCAGGTGAAAGCAGAGGCCTTCCACCTAGTCTTCAAAGGGGCGTGCTATCATTTTTACACTTAGTTTGTGAAAAGCTTGTCACTAGGTCCAGTCTTCAAGAGGAAGATATTACACAAGATCTAAGTACAAGAGGTAACGACTGTGAAGTTCCTGTAGAAACTATGAACATTCTATGATCTTACCTGTAACATGAAGTTTTTGGGCCAGCCTTTTTGGCCTAGCCCTGAGGTTCTGAATCATGTCCCCACAGTCCCACAGACTCACACAGACACTTATATTAATTACAATCTGCTTGTTGATTGACTTGGGGCCCAGGCATATCACTTGCTAACTCTTTACCCTTAAACTAACTCATGACTCTTATCCTGTTCAGCCATGGGGCTTGGTACCTTTTCTCAGAGCAGCATAGTTGTCCTCTGCATCTGCTGGCTTCTCTGGTCTCTCTGTGGCATCTCTGCCCTGTTCTGAGAGTTTTCCTAATAGCTCCGCCCACACTTCCTATCTGCCTTCAGCCAATCAGTGTTTTTATTAAAATAGTTGGCAGGACAATATTTACAATGTACCATAATACAACTACACTTACCAGATCTATACCCATCTCATTTACAAAAGTGGGACAGTCCTGTGTTTTTTACAGTAGCATGCAAGCATTCCAGTTGTCATTTACAAAAGTGGGACAGTCCTGTGTTTTTTACAGTAGCATGCAAGCATTCCAGTTGTCCCAAGGTGTTGGTCTTGGTTTCTAGCCTTTAATGTTTAAATTGCCCGTGTGTTGGTGCCTCTGTGGTTACTGGGCTGCTAGTGAGCTTAAATATACTTTTATTTTCATTAATTTATTGAACACTTATATAGAATCATTTATAGATTCAGACACATTTTTCTATGACAGTTTTTTTTATTAGTTTGTAATGTTATATATTTTTCTAAGTTTTTCATTTACATATGTTGTCTTTTAATTTTTTTAATAAGGGTGTTTTGATAAGTAGAATCATTCATTTTAATTTTATATAGTTTGTCATGCTGTTGTTTTTATTTGTTTGTTTTGCTTCTTACAATTTTAAAAATATTTGTTTTTCCAAGTGTTTATGTGAGAGAGAGAGAGAGGGTGGAAGGGAGGGAAAGAGAGGGAGGGAGAGATAGGAAATGCTCAAGCATGTTCCTGAGAAATCTGAAGACATCAGAGCATCTTTATGAGCAGTTGTAAGCAGAGTACAGCCTGATGTGGGTGCTTGGAACACACTGTGTACTCTGCAAGAGCAGCACATACTTTAAACATTGAGCCATCTCTGCAGCCTGCCAAATAGTTCTTAAAGGTTAATCCTTGTGTCTTTTAAAGAAATATGCCCTTATCCTGTAATCAATGAACTACACACACACACACACACACACACACACACACACACACACACACACACACACACACACACACACACACATACTAGAGAGAGAGGGAGAGAGAGAATATATACGTTCTCCTATAGTTTAGAAGTTTTATTACTTTGCTTTCATGCACAAGTTTATAGTCAGCCTTGGTTTTTATGTACTGTATGAAGTAGAGGTATAGTTATATTTTATATCTTCCGTGTGGACATCTGGTCTTATGAACACTTATGAAAAGTTCCATTCTTATCTTGTCTTTGCCACACATCAGTTGTTCTTATGTGTGTGTCTAGGCCTGCCTGTGCTGTCATTAGAACAAAGATTTGTAATCACTCTGCGGTTCTAATGCTTAAATAGCAGAACAATCTATTGCCTTGTTTTGCTTCAGGTGTCATGTCCAATCCCCTTTATTATACACACACACACACACACACACACACACACACACACACACACACACACACACACACACACACACACGTGCGCATTTATTTAAATTCATCAAGTTCTTGCTGGCATATGTCTAGAGTTTTTACTGGGAATGCATTCAATTTGGGATAAATTTAATCTTTGCAATTTGAAGTCTTGAACACCATGGCTAACTTCCGTTCAAGTCTTTTCTGATCTCTTACTAAAATTGTACAAAATCTTCATGAAGAACTTCATGTCTTGCCAGATTAATTTATAGGAATTTGACCTTTATGCCATTTTCTACTTAATTTTATATTAATACTTAAAAATTTCTCTAAGGCTTCATTTGGATATTTTATCCAATAGTCTAAAATATGCCCTATCAATATGTTTATCTTTGTAGTTTTTACATAAGCCAAATGTCTTTGATTTTTTCTATCTTTTATTTTCTTTCTGTCTGAATAACAATAGGAGACATCTTTGTGTGTGTATGTTGCTAATTTTAAAAGGAAAGAAATTTAATAAAAAGTGCACTTTGATAATTTCTCATGTAATATATTCTGGTCAGTCTTCCCGCCCTTTCTTGTTTTCTTTGCACCCCTCCCCCCTTGCTACTTCCTTACAAATCTTTCCCCCAAATTCATTGTGTGTTGCATCCTATAGGGTATAATTAGGGCTCTGTGTGTGACCCTGGGTTTAGAAGTGTCCATTAAAGCCTGTTGTGCTCCTTAGTGGGGATACACCTGGCTGTCATTCCTGCCTTTTTCTTGGAATCTGTTAGTTGCTAGTATTTCAGCAGTGAATGGCAGGGCTGGCCCCTTGAACCCCTTTCTCTTCCATGGTGACTCTTAGGACAACCTGACTTTGTATGGGCCCAATGCTGGTAAGTATAGCTGCTGTGGGTTCATGGTCACCATGTGTCATGTTTTAAAGATGGCATTTGGCAGTTCTCCCCATTTTCTGGGTCTAACATTCTTTCTGCCTCCTCTTCTGCAGTGTTTCCTGAACCTTAAGTGAATGATATTAATACACTCCTTAGTTTGCCAATAGTATCCTTTTAAGAAAAGAATGTGACTCCTAATAAACATTTCCTGCATATGTCAAAGTTTGTGTAGTCTTTTTATTTGCTGACTTACATAGTTGCTTTTGTTGTTGAATTGTGGGAAGCTGAGCTTAAACCATTCTGAGTTGTTTGTGTACTAAACCATTCTATCATGGTTATGTTACTTTTCTGTTGATGTGATAAAAGGCCAGGATCAGAAGCAAGTCAGAGTCTGTTGGCCTTACAGCTCCAGAGGGAGTGAGTCTATAGGCAGGGCATGCATGGCCACAGATAGCCAGAGCCGGAAGCTTGGAGATTCCATCTTGAGCTGCAAGCAAGAGAAAGTGAACTGGAAGTGGGCCGAGGCTCTAAACTGCAAGCCTGCTCCCAGGAACACACCTAAAGGTTCTGTGACCTCCCTAAACAGTGCCACCAACTGGGGGAGAGGTGTTCAAATACGTGAGGCTATGGGGAACATTTCTCATGTAAACCACTACAGTGGGTTATTATTGTGAAAGCTGGGAAGGGCTTGGGTGACAGCTGTTGTAAAATGGTGAGTTTGGGTTCCCATCGTGCACCCGCCTGTGACCCTGGTGCTAAGAGAGTCATCAAGTGAGCCTTTTAAAATCTTTTGCTGGCCAGCCTCACCTATCAGCTCCAAGTTCAGTGACAAACCCTGACTCAGAAACAAATTAGAGAGTGACTGAAAAAGACACCGGCCTCTGTCCTCCACACACACGTGCACCCACATGAACACATGCATGCACCACAAATAGATACACAAGTGCTTAAAATTTAGGTGCATTTGATATACTAATATTTAAATTTTTATCATCCTTTTAGGCAATATGAAATTTCCCAGTTTCTTCCATCCAATCTTTGTGAATGCAATTCGAGTTTCAGGTAAAAAATTGGGGAAATCGATCATATATAGATGGTGGTGGGCATCTTGGAAACTCAAAACCATAAAATGATTCAACATTTAAGATAAAAGATTTGGAGAAAGGTCTGTGGCATTGTGTTGGGGTTGAGAGGATGAGCAGCTTCTGAAGGGCCCAGCGGGTTTCTTGGGCTGCTTCAGTAGAGCTGCTTTATATCTGTTAATCCCACATGAAGTCTATGGGGAGCTCACCTCTGTCCTTTCTGAGGGTTACGGCACGCACCTTCAGATGTAGCTTGAGTATTTAACTTTCAATGAGGTCCTGAGTCCATTAACTGAACAATATTTATTCAGAGCCTGAGTTTTGAGCTAGTGTTCTGTGTGTGTCAGTGGAGTGAGCTCCAAGCACTAGGAAAGAGGTGAGAACTGAGTTTGAGGAAGACGCAGGGCAAGGTCCTTTTAAACCTCAGGTTTGTGTTCAGGACTCCCTGTTTTACTGCAAGTCAAATGGTGTGGATGATTTTTTTTTTTTATTAATTAGTTATGAATGCTCAGACTCAGCTTAGGCTTGTCCCAGTAGCTCTTTTAACTTAATTTAACCTGTTTCGGGTCATTTATGTTTTACCTTGGGGATTTTTACCTTTCTTTCATCCTGCATGTCTTACTTCCTTCTTCCCCCATGTCTGGCCCCTGGTGCCTCCATGTCATCTCCTTCCCTGAGCCTAAATCCCTCCTCCTACTACGGCTCTCTGCCCTGAGTTCCGTCTATACCTCCTCCCTCGCTATTGGCTAATTAGACCAATCAAGTGTCTTAGGCAGGCAAGGTAAAACAGCAACACGTCTCTACATAAACAAATGAAACACATCTTTACATACTTAAACGTTCTGCAAAAACATGGGAAACTGTTATGAAAGTACATGGGCAGGGTGCTTCTTCATTCTTTAGAAACATGGCTGATGCAGTCCACTTACAGCCTTGGAGATGGAAGTATTAGTGTCCTGCTTCTAAAGTGAGAGGATTCAGGGAAAGAAAGGGTAAATAGTTTGTTGTCACCGAGTTGTTTAGAGACAGCCTAAATGCAAAGTCATGCTCTTTCACAGAAAAGGACTGACAGCAAGGATGATTCCAGTAACCCGCTTTACCTTCCTGTAAGAATCGGGGGAAGAGCTCAGGGTACAGTCAGGGACAACACAGTCATGGGCGTTTGGCTTGAGGGAGAAGCGTATACAGTAGGACAGTGTGTGCAGAGAATGGAAATTCAACTCAATGAACGGAAGTACATCTCTGCATTGTATGGAGGGACAGTGCTCTAACGCTAAGCTAGAGGGATGGCACAAGGCACATTTTGAAGAACTGTGCCCATGCAAGATAAGAATGATGTCAGGTCTCTGAGAGAAGGTGGAAGGACACACTGACTTTTAAAGCAATTTCCTCATCTTATCAACTGTGTATTATTTTTCCTGGTTGAACATTTAGGGCAATGTCTTTTAACTACTCCATTGTGCATTGTTAGTTACCAGAATGTGCCGTAGTTTAACACCAGAGCTTATCCTCTACTTTAACTGTAACTGAGCTTGTGTGCCAGTGTCTCCACCCTCTTCCATGCCTCATTCCCTTAACAACTATTCTGCTGTCTGTGACGATGAGTTCATTATTTTTATTCCACATGTAAATAAGATTGCATGGTATTTGTCTCTTTGCGCCAGCAATTTCAGTGGAAGTACATACCGAAGGAAATGAAAGAAGCACATTCCAAAGATTCCTGCTTTCCCCATGGTCATTGCAGCATTATTTAAAAATAGGAGAAAGTTTTTTAACACACATATACACACACAAACACACACACTATTTAGCTTTAGATAAAAGTATGACAATCTGATTGAATTAGAAGGAAATTACATTAAGCAGAATAAAGCAGGTTTTGATAAGAGATTTCATGCCTCCAGGTCACTGGGCAGCCAGGTTAGGTGTGCTTCTGAGGATGGCTGTCCATGTAGCATCATAGACCCAGCCTGCCAGGGTATTTGCTAGCGTACATGAATGATAGGCTGAAGTTGCTATGGAACCAGTCTCCACTTACATACTGCATTTGGATCATAGCTGCATCTGTCTCAGCCAGATCTGCATAAACCACAATGGATGATTCATGTGTTAATCACTAAAACAAAACAAAACCCCCCAAAAAGCTGTGACCAGAAACGGGACTTCCAATAGCATTGCCACAGCATAAAGAGAATGCTCCCACAACTGTGCTTGCTAACAGAAATGCCATACTCTGTTGAACAGACTTATTTCACTGTAGGGATGTCAACGAGTGAGCACTAATCATCTAAAAGAAAGATGGATAGATGTGGATTTGACACATAAAGAAATATCATATTCTGAGAATGGATGTACCCACATAGACATGGATGGGATGGAAGGAAAGTGTAGATGATGCAGGAGTTCAGAAAGGTAAACAGGCTCAGTGGGAGATTTGGTTTCAACAGAGCGAAGCCAATAAGATGATTTATATTTGACAGCTTCTTATCCAAAGAGGCAGATAAGAGCAGTGATCTGTCACCCCCACAATCTGATGTTATCACAGTTAACAGCTTTAACACATATCTGACCACAGCATACTGTGGCAGCTTTTCCCCACTTCTGATAGCCATTTTCTCAATCTCACTGCTCGGCTGATGAACGGGTGCCCTGCCTATCACATTAAACTGGAGAAGCATCTCACTTCATGCTCTAATTAAAGACCAATACAGTGTTAGATCCAAAGAAGATCCTGAGACAGGCTCAGCAGTTTAGTTGGGAAGGGTGGGGTTCACTGCTGGTGAGAAAGGGCAAGGGATGTATTAAGAGGCGGATTCAGCAAGTTGCCGCTGAGGACATCTAGCTTAAGCCCACAAGAAACTCCTGAGGATAGTATAAACACATGCACCATATGCACTCAAGAGCTGAGCTATTTTTATAATATGTCTGTGTTGGCTAGCTTTTTATTATTATTATTATTATTATTATTATTATTATTATTATTATTATTATTAATCAGCTTTACACAATCTAGGGTCACCTGGGAAGAAGGAACCTCAATTGAGGAAATGCCCCCAAAAGATTGGCCTGGAGATAGTCTGACAATCCTGTGTGCTTTAACATTCCTGGCTTCTTTGGAGGTTTAAGGGTGCAAGGACCTTTCCATCAGCCCAGCCTCTGGACAGATTGTCCTAGAGTGCTAGTAAGCTTGAGTATGAGCAGCAAGCCAGGGAGGAAGATTCCACCATGGCTTCTGCTAACCGACTGCAGGTTCCTGCCTTGAGTTCTTACCCTGACTTTTCTCACTGATGCTCAATGACAGACTGATGCAAACATGTGAGCCAATTAGATCCTTTCCTCCCCAAGTTGCTTGGATCATGGTTTTATATCACAGCACTAGGAAAGCAAACACATCCCATCAGCTATCAGTCGAAGGGTACCTCTAGGAATGTTAGCGGTTCCTCCAGTGCCTTCATGTTAGAGTGCAAAGCTGTCTTCTCCAGCTGCGGAGGAAGCTTTCATTAGAAGACCCGCCCACGGTGGTCTAAATCAGGCTCATGTATTAAATCCTGCCCCCAGCTGCCTCTTATAGTTTATAGGTGAAGAATGATTTTTAGATTTTTTTTTAGTTGAAAACTATATGGCTTCCAAATCCTAAAATAGTCATTAATGTGACTTTAAAGAAAGGATTGGTCAATCTCTGATTTAAATAATTTTATCACAGTAATCCTCATCTTGGGTTCAAAACAACCCCTTTGTCCTCACACTTGAGTGGGGTCCTGCCTTACTTTGAAACAGCCAATAGGGGGCGCTGGAGTCCAAGAAGAAGAGAAAATTAGGTTTAGGTGCTAACTTGGTGGCCCTTCACAGATACAGGTCACCTACACTGCCTGTTGCAGGGCCTCTCTCCACTGCAAAAGGAGAAGGTAACTCAGCATTCTACATCCAGGAAGGGAAAAACCTTGGATCCTGTCGATCACATCCTGCATAATGCTTCACACTGTTCCCCCACTTCCCCAGTATAATTGGATTTTGATGCAAATATTCATCAATTTAATGTATTTCCTTATTCGAGAATATATAACATGTAAGTTTATTGAAACAGATTTCAAGGCTATCACTTTTTCTTGCTTGCTTTTATTTTTTACTTTTATTTTTTAACCTTCTATGTGATTCTATAAAATACTTCTTCCAAAGTCAAAGAGCAGGTAAACTCTCAACCCCATTTTAAGGAGCGCTTTGTAGAGTTGTACAACGGTCAACAATAGTTACAAAACTTAATTTTTAAATGACAGACTAATAGGAGCGTTTTGGAAAGGCGGTTCAGCAGTCAGAAAAACGAGTGCCGCTTTTGCAGAGGACCTGAGTTTGGTCCCCAGCATCCACATGGAATGGCTCCTAACCACCTGTCAGAGCTGGGCGGAACTAAATTAGCCTGTTACAAAGCAGACGCTACAGTGTCTATCTGGCTGCTTTCCTTTTTAGTGATCAGGGTCTTCCAAATCCAAGCTTGGAGCTGTGGGAACCAGACACCTGTTCTCTTGGTTCTGTTTCGTCCACGCTATGTCTTGTCTTGGGGCCCTTTTATTTCCTCCAGCTTCAAGGAGTCTTTCTGGAGAGATTCAGGTTCCTTAAAGACCTAACTCCCTTAACCCAAATCAGATAAAACTGAACCCAGAAGTCGTGAATTCGATCAGATGCACATTTTAGTGGGTACTTGAAGAATTTCACAAACTTCCCACTGTGGGGGTGGGGGTGGGCAGTAATCGTGCTGCACCGCCTTAAAGTTCTGCCTTCCATACTTCATTTGTTAATGGTCAAATTAACGGAAAGGATCAACGGACATTTCCTGATTAAAGTTTCATATTATCCAATCAGTTTTATACCATTTGTAGTTCAAAAGGATTTTTTTTTCATTCACTCGGGCCTTCAAAACATCCATGTAATTTCTTAATTTTCTATTTAGTATTTTCTATTTTGATTTTGTATCATTTCTGTTAAAAGCAGGTCAGACCCATGATTTGGAAAATAGTTTTAGTGAACACTTTTTTCTTAACAACTTATCTGGATAAATTTATTCACAGACAATCATGAAATTGTGTCTATGCAAAAACTGTTTCTGAATGAATTAATAGGAATTTATTTAACTAGGTACAAATGGCACGAGACAAACAGCAATACCAGTTCAGTCCTCAGGAGGGCAGCATCTACCCAAGATTGCTGGCTTTCTTTCCCAGGAGCAGAAACTCTGGTCAATGAGTGTGTGTGTGTGTGTGTGTGTGTGTGTGTGTGTGTGTGTGTGTGTGTGTGTGTGTGTGTGTGTCTGTGTCTGTGTCTGTGTGTCTGTGTGTGTGTGAACAAGGAGAGAAAAGGGTGGCTTGTGTTTGACAGTTAAGAATCATTCTTTCAAAACCAAAGAGATCTAATTTTGTTAATTTAATCCAAGATATTTCGTCAAGGACTTGGCTTCTTTCCTTTTACATTCTGCCTCACGTCCTCTCTGGCCCATTTCTTGGCTGGGTGGTCCAGGCCAGCCTAAGTAACGTGGGTCATGGACATCTGTGCTGACTCGGTCATTGCCAACAGTCTGAATTTCCGCCCTGACGCTGACGCTGACTCCCACCAGCCGGATCCCATGTGTGCTGACTGGAGGCTTGGGCTGAGCCACTTCTGTGAGAAGCCATGAATCTTTTGTCCAGTGGGGGAGCTGTTATCTGCACACTTTGACTTCTAGATGCCTGGGAGAGGCTCTTTCTAACCCACAAATAAACAAAATCAAACTGTCTAATAGTCTTCCTTACACTAGTCAGCCTTTTCGGCTTAAATCTGTGATGTCTCTCAGAATGAAACATATTGTTTTGATTTAGGTAGAGCCAGCACCGGCTCACCTTAAAAATCACCTGCTGAGTTAATACTGCACTGCCCAGCCACTATTTTTGCAGGAAATAGGCAGTGGGTCCACTCAGTCTTGTCAGATATGCGACAAATTTCCTGCCCTTTGTTTTATTTGGGTGTCTATCGTCACAGGTTGTAGCACTTGCCCTAAGTATATATTTGTTGCAGGTAATTCTATTTTGGGTGATGTTCACTTCACAAGATCGTTTCTACAGCTTGGAAGACCCAAAGGGTGTTTGGTCTATTACTTATGAGGAAATTCTTGTTTTCCTTTGACCAATATGCTACATAGTGTTTTGACACTTGGCCTGGCTTCCCTTGCTTTCCATCCTGTGTGTGTGTGTGTGTGTGTGTGTGTGTGTGTGTGTGTGTGTGTGTGTGTGTATGTGTGTGTGTGGCTTGCTCTGCTCACAACTCTGTTCTGATGACTCTTAACCTCCTTTCTATGCTTTGGTAGTCAAAGAGACCTGCTGGGAAAGCTCAGCCCTTCTGTACGGCTGAACAATGCTGTGTGTCACCTCAACATTTGGAGGCTCCTGCTAAGGCTAGGGGTATTTTCTTCTTCTAGGACTTGTGCTGTCAGGTTGCAGGGGACACACAGCAACACTTCCTGTCTGAACTAAACCACAGGCAGCTGCTGATGATCTTGAGCTGACAGACAAGATCCTTGTTGGACAAACCATTGGAGAATCGATTCCTTAGGACAAAGAAGCCATCATGGTAGCAGGGCCGTTGGATGTATTTGGAGATGAGTGGGTGAGGTGAGGTGGAGAAGCTTGACAAAGGGAATTGTTGGATGATGATGGGCATTTAGAGTCAGAAGAGGTGGAGACAGAGCTGAATGCTTTGTTGGAGAGAGGGATTGGTAGCAGACTCTCATGGCATCTTTTTTGCTGGTTGCAAGGACTTACAGATAGACCAGTCTGCCCAAAGGCTGCTTTGTAGAAGAAGGTATAAATGTACAAGGATGGAGGGATCTGTTGTGGATTATGGTGGGGCTAGGCCTTTGAGGAGTAGGTGAAGAGGAACAGCCTTGAGCTATGGGGAGGGAGAGCCACATCCCATATGAGAGGAGGGAGAGCCACATCCCATAGGAGAGGAGGGGGAGCCACATCCCATGTGAGGGGAGGGGGAGCCACATCCCATGTGAGGGGAGGGAGAGCCAGATCCCATGTGAGGGGAGGGGGAGCCACATACCATGTGAGGGGAGGGAGAGCCAGATCCCATGTGAGGGGAGGGAGAGCCACATACCATGTGAGGGGAGGGGGAGCCACATACCATGTGAGGGGAGGGGGAGCCAGATCCCATGTGAGGGGAGTGAGAGCCACATCCCACATGAGGGGGGAGACCAGCACCCTTCTGAGAAAGCCCAAATGATATCCTAGAGCCACAAGTTCTGCTTTTGATTTTGCATCAAAATAAAGACTCATTTTCTCCTGAAGAAAGAAATTGTAAAAAACCCACATCTTGTTTTAAAAGTTTATTTCATCCCTTTTCTCAGACACAGGCTTCCAGATCTCTCCTCCTTCATTAAGTGAAGGCCCAATGATGTTCTCTCTCAGCTGCTTGGAGACTGGCTTCTAGGAACAACCCAGCAGGACCCACTGTTATCACCTTTCCCAGAAGTGACCAGGGCCACTGAGTTGCTGTGGTCTAGTGTGTGACCAATCCAGTGACCAGATTGTTATTCCAGGGTTTCAATGGGAAATATATTGTATATTTGGAGAGGGGTAGCTCCCAGCCTAGGAACAGAAAATGCAACACATGGTTCAGTAGCTCAGCAGCTGCAACTGTTTGAAACCACAGTTTCAAAAAGATGACATGGGGGGAAATGCATTATTAAAAAGCAGGGACCAGCCACATTCTAGAATTCGGCTACTTTGCTTGACACGTGTACAACAAATATTTCACTATGGATCATGTAATGGCAAACCCTTGCGGAAATCAGAATCCTCTATTGAGTCCGTGAAAGCTGGGAGGCTTCGCTTTGTAAGAGCAGGTACTTAAGCTGATGAACACACCCTACGTTTCTCCAGCTTCAGAAAACACAGGCGGTGTTCACTGCTGACACACAGATGAGCCTTGGAAAGAGAAGGGAACCGAGTATCTCTTAATTTCACTTTCTAATTCTGTTTTCATTGGCATTTCTAAAAGGAAAGTGATGACTAACTTAAAAACAAAGTATATGAATGACGTTTGAGAAAGAAGTACAGGAATACTCAGTGAGAAGAGGAGTTTTGATTGTATTAATCTTTTGAGACAGAGTCTTGATGGGTGGTCTAGGATGGCCTTGAATTTGTAATCCTCCAGCCTCAGCTTTCCAAGTGCTGAGATGACAAACAAGTGTGTACATCATTCCTAACTGGTGTGTGTGTGTGTGTGTGTGTGTGTGTGTGTGTGTGTGTGCGCGCGCGTGCGTGCACGCGTGCCTGCTCGGGTGATATCAAATCAGGTGTCTGAGGAAGCCAGAACAGAATGTCAGGAGAGAAACCGGATTAGGGGAGTTGGACATGGGTGAGGGGGACCAAACTCTAGTCCTCTGCAAGAGCAGCAGGTGCTCCTAACAACTGAGTCACCTGGCTCTCCTCATTATCACCATAAAATAGGAAGCAATCTGATCCACTTACACATAGAAATACGGATTAAGAAGACCATCATATGGTGGTTACACTGAGCAAGTAAAAGCATACAGAACCATGAGGAAAAAAATCTTGAAACATGATGTTAAATAAGGAAAGCCATGACAGACTGTGGGAAAATTCTAGTATAGAAGCAAAATTATAAATTACATACAATCTGTATAAAATCATAACAAATTTTACAAATGTCTACCAGAGGGACAAAGCTCAAATTAAGGACAATGATCTTCAAAGCAAGGAGAGGTTTAAAACATGAGAAAGTGGGAGAGATTGTTGTTATGATTAAAGTGTCATTTTTTTTAAAAAGTTGAAATTCTGAAACTAATATAGTAAAATGCTAAAAATTTATTATATTTTCACAGTGACACATAGATGATTGCATTGTCTTCTTTTGGTGTTTTTAAACATAAAGATGAAATTGTGCCTCAAATAAGAATGGCTGTCTAGAGACATGGCTCGTCTGTCTAGCCGCTTTAATTGTAGCCCTTCCGTGACGTCACTGCTGCGAGAGACTGCTAGAAGAAACATATACATTTGGATACCAAGAGGCTCGTATTCTCTTACACACTGGAAGCTTCTAAAAGGCCAAACAAAAAAGTCTGTGATCTCTGTGCAGCAGTCTAGTGCCTCCAGCCCAGTGCTAGAAACAAAAAAGGAGATAAGAGGCATCTTAACAAGATGTTCGCTTGTTCTTCTGAATAGCTCCAAGTGCGTTCCCAGGACCCAGCCTGCAGCTTCACCGGGGTCCCGAGATTCCCATTCGGGTCGCGTTACCCGTGCTATTGGCCAGTCTCTGCAGTCTTGTCCTTCTCAATATGGAACTGAAAGGGCTTTGTTCTAGGAATGTGACCTGGGGAATCCTGTGCAGACAGGGTTAGGCCACTTGCATCTGCTTCATGGGATTACATCTGCTTCATTACCGCATTGGCGAACATGGACAGTGACAACCGTGTGAGCTTCACCGAGAGAAGTTTTTATTTAATTAGTATTAAATAAAATGATGGGCCCTTAACATACTTTCTCTTGGTGCCTGCCACATTTCTAAAGGTTTTCAAGGTTTCTATGCATAAATCAGAGTTGTGTTGTTTTCTGGGTTATAGTAAGAATTATGTCAGTATGATACAGAGAACTGGAAGTTGGTCTCACATTTTTTTTTCTATGTCATGGATTCATAATTGTTATTTTTTTTTCTCTAGGCAAAAAGAGGAAGTATGTGTGTTTAGTGTCGGCGGGATTGATGAGTGACAGCCCTGTTCAGCTGTTACAGTGGGAGCCAGGGGCACAGTGCACACCATTCATCACTTACTTTTCAGAGGCCCCTCTGCTCTTAATTTCTGCTACCAATCATTTGATTGCTCCAAAGGGTAAGAAAAATCCATGGACATTCTAATGCAGATGTCAGTGCTTACTAGGGGTGTTTAGGTAGGTGTGGGCTCTAGTGTAAGCTTAGAAATTTAATCTCACCCTGAGAATTCTAAAGTATATGGAGACACCAAAAACCATCAGTTAATCTTTGTTGCTGATGATTATAGACAGCAAATTATAATGTGGGAACTTCTGATAAAGTATAGCTGATGGAGCAAAACTAATTTTGAAAGTAAAATTGCAATGCACTGTAGCTGCATTTATCTGTTTACTTATGTTCTGAAGCTGAGTTGAATATTTCAAGAATAATGCCATGCCTATAAAACCCAAAATAACCATGCCCGTGTGGAAGAGGGAAAGCTTATGGGGTTCTGTCCTAGACAAGAGCCACAGGCAGCTAAGGAATGCAGAGGTGGGAGAGATAATCTTCCCCAAGGAAGAGCAGCGCACCAATTGGTTATCCAAGGCCAGATGATGTGCCCTGAAAATATGTACACACAAGTAACAGTGCACTTACTGAGCAGGTTGTATTTTTATACTTAGGAACACACACGCCGTGCACAACCACAGCTGAAGAAAAAGGGGTTATTAGTTTGAAAGACAGAAAGCAAAATATTCATGGGAGAGTTTGGAGGAGAGAAAAAGGAATGGACAAATAATGTAATTACAATTTTAGAAAATAAAAACATTATCTTAAACCTTAAATATTTGCCATGCGGCATTTTACAAGTTAGCTAACCCTTCACTTGAACCATGAAGCAGAAGTAGACAATATAAAATAAAAGCTCTGACCTTGATGTTTAATCACCATAAATAGAAATAGGAAGAACCTGGTCTCTCGAGTAAACTCTTTTTAAACTTATTTTCTGTTTTTCACATTGTGTACTTCAATCAATCTGGTTCATTTCCTGTTCCTGCATATCTGCCCTCTACCCTTGCAGCAGTGCAGTAAAGCCTTCTGTCCATATATCTTTACTTGCAAATGTTCACTGCAAAGAGTCATTGATCTGGTTTGAGGCCTCCCGTTTCTGCTATACTATCACGGCTGGGCTGTCACTGGAACACTCTTGGTCATCTTGCTGTTGCCCTGTGTTGTGAAAATCCTGCAGCTTTGGGCCTGCAGGGATAGTCCCTTCATGTGTTCCAGCAGATCACAGATGGGGTGGATGTTGGGGTGGGCCAACCCATAAAACTGGTTCTGGACCTGGGAAGTCGCAGAGTTGGTCAATCCACCATTTCTCCCTTGTCCTCACCACCAGGGTGAGCTTTCCTGCATTGCCCTGCCTAGTTCACCCTTTCCAGCAATGAGCAAGACCGCAGGGCCAGTTCTCCTGCTTTCATATCCTGAGGGTCAGCTCTCCCACACCCACACCTTCAGGGCCAGCTCTACTGTGCTGCCCAGGCATGGTGTCGGGGCCAGTCTCCTGAGTGCTGCAGCATATGAGGGGCAAGGACAGCTCTCCCACCTGCCTCGGGTATTGATGGGGGCACATTTCTCTCCCAATCATCTCTCCACATGACAGGTGAGTAATGGGGGCAGCTCTCCCATGCTCACAACTTTGGGGTTGGCTCACCTACACCTCCACCAACAGGATTGGCTCTATTGTGCTGCTCAGGTGAGGTGCAGGCCCTGCTCTCCTGAGTGTTGCAGCTGGGGAGGGGGCAGCTCTTTTGCTTTTCTGACATCAGGGCCAGCTCCCACCTGCCTTGGCCATTGATGGGGGAGGAGAGAAGTCAACTTTTAAAATTAGTACTCTGTATATCATTACCTAAAATCATATATCAACATTTTCTGCGTCAAATTGGTGTTGATTTGGAAAAAGAGTTAACAGAAAACATAAAGGGAAATGCTAAAATGAACTCAAAGGGGCACTTTGTACAAAAGCTAGTCTTAACCTCCCCTTTTGGAATATGGCTCTCAGAGATACCATCTCTCACCTCACTCAACAGGAAGAACTGCACAGATTCAGTAGCCAGGTCCATCATGCCTGGTTCTTTGATAACCTGGAGCAACTTGGTCCTATCCACACATCAACTGCTGGCTGGTTTCTAAAGCAACCCTAGGATTATATGTGCTTCTGAGTAAGGTGTGTTTTTCTATGCCCCTTTAGAAATAATACCTCAACCAAACCTAACAGACTAGCATTGGGAGGACCTTTGGTCCTTGACCTGTCTTTAAGGTCCTCTATAACCCTGCTTCAATGTGTTCATCCTTTTCCCCCAAACTCCCCGAAGCCATGGTCCACTCACAAACAGAATCTGAATGGCTCCGATCTTTTAGCTGTTATCATAGCCTAGATTGCCATGTTTCTGCTTTCTCTCAGACAAACTCATCTTCTCTGTCCTCTGATAAGCTCACACAGCCTGAGTCAAAAGCATTCCTTGCTTTCAGATACTATAATTCAGGCTGTTGACCATTCCATTAAGACTGAACCCTGTGTGCATTTGGGTCAGCCTCTTTGCCTATTCTCTGAAGATTCATACTTACTTCTCTTCCATAGCCCAAATTTGAAGGTTCATCAAGTCTCATAAGCACAGACAATGCTTTTGAATATAGTCTCTAACTAACTTATTAAAGTTGCACTTCAACTATTTAAAGTCAACAGCTAACAGAAATAGCCTTTTATGATATAATTCAGTTATAACTAGGATATTTACCTAATGAGGGTATGTCTTGCTGGCTAACACACTCCTCATGTGAGCTCTTGACAGCAGCTTTTCAACCTCCTTCAGGACAGAGGAAGTGACAGAAAGTTTGGATTCTCCTTATGTGGAGTGCTTTGAAGTAAGTGACTCTTTACCATATGACTTCACAACTTGCTGGAGACTATGATCTTACAGTTCCCCTGCAAAACACACATGTTCTCACCATGATTCTTGGTCACCAAGCAAAGGATGTCCACTGCCTAGTCCACTGGTGAATGTTGACATCCTTCTGTCCCATGTTGCATGGAGATAAGGCTGAACTCGGTACTGCTTAGTCACAAACTGATGGATTATTGCTTCATCTCTGCTTGGAAAATCCCAAGAGAAAATTAACCATTCTCAAACTCCTGGAAACTTGGTGTCCCATACTTGTAAAGAGTCAATAGATTGGGTGAATGTCTTCAAGAAAATGGCTGATTCTTCTACCTGGTCCTAAGCATTCTACTCAGCCGTCTAGCCAGACTGACAGTAAAATGTCTTGTAAATAAAGTGCTACTGATTTGACTAAAATTGTTTTTCTCCTCTTCGCTCGTTCACTGGTCATTTGTCTCTGGTCATGTCTGTCTGGATTTGTGGTATCTATGAGGTGCTATCCTGAGCCAGATGCATGCTTTTACAATTTTGTGATCTCTCCTTACTTGAATAAATGCTCCAAAGGATAGGATTGTTGTTTTAGCTTAACTGGATGGATCACTCAGTGGTTATTACCATCAATAGTCTCAGGCACACTGTATAGAACATGGTGCTTAACCTGTTTTTGAAGGCATGCTGTTGTGGGCTATTTGATTACACTCTGACGTGCCGAGACAGTTAAAATTAAGAGGACTGTTAAGAGTTGGCAATAAGGATAGGGAAGACCAGAAGGAGAAGGGAGGGACTTGGAATTTGAGCGCTGTCTTTGATCTGGGAAGCCTAGAGAAGGACAATTGGTTGCTACTCCTTTGCTTCTTTGATCCATCAGGTTTTTACTCCAATATTGGACTCAAGTTTTTGTTAATAAATAGAACAATTTAGATAAAGGCTTCAGTTAGCCCTAACCCTGCCTTCAAGAAAGTTCCAGTGCCTGGCCCTGGTTTTTGTTTGTTTTTCTTTTTCTAGCCCTGTTTTGACAACACAGACTCCGTATGTTTTAGTTATGCTATTAACAGGTCTAATTATACCCCTTTCATTTCCTTTTTCTCCATGGGCCAGTGATTCCTGCTGGTCACTTCCCAAGTGCTGTGCAAATCACACCTGGAGGTGTAAGATGCTTCCAGCTTTGGCAGACAGAGCCTAAGGTGGGCAGGGAAGATGAGGAGCCAGTGCTCTGGTAGATACCTGGGGAAGTTTCATAAAGCAGACGGTGGGCCTCTCTGCCTGCCTTTCCCTACACCCGCGAAGTCCAGAACATGCACAGTCTATGCTGTACTCCCTCAGGCTTTGTGACCTGGTGCCAATTTGCAAACCTGCATTTCAAATTGTGTATTTTATAGTCCCTGCTCTGATTTGGACAGCTGGCTTAGTTATAAGGAGAGTGGTTTGAATTTGGGAGTCAAGGCCAAAGGCTTAAGTGGAGAAAATCCCCCAGTTCTGTGAATCTGCTTGTGCCTGTTTACAGAAGAAGGAAGGCTTGAGGAGATCTCCCACTGCTCTCCCTTTGGTTCGTCTCTGCCTCCTTTTCGGATTCTCTTCAACTGCTGTCATCAAACATACAAGGGATTCCTGACATCAGGAACTATAAAATTTTAAGTTAAAGACATTAAAATACCATGGTATATATATCCATGCACACCCACACATGCCTGTGAAGGCCAGAGAACAACTTTGGAGAGAAGCTTTGCTTGTCCCCCACGAGAGTGCCAGGACCAGACAGGCTGGGTAGCCAGAGCATTCAGAGGCTGAGCTTTCTCACCTGCCCCAAACATTTTTAAATGGCTAGGGCATTTTCCTTCCTCCAAAGTGAGTATTGTCACTGCACACAGACAGATTATCATTCAGTTGAGAAGAGAGGAGGAAATATGTGAACCCCCAAACCAAAACCAACCAGCTTTCCTCCCCTCCCCCACCCCAGGCCCTCATTTGCTTCTGACATAAAACATTGTCATCATCAAATTCACCATTTTGTAAACTCATATGCCACCCACATTTGCTCAGTATTCTTTTTCTGTTTTTTCTCACATGGAGATGTGTCATATTTGGAATGGGTTAATTAGCCTTAATTGGAAAGTCTGCCTCAAACCCGCCCATCCTTTCTCCAGAAATACTACTGACAACAAATGGACTCATCTGTTTCATATTTTCTTGTGCATGACTCATGAGGCCGGAGTTGGTTTCTTCCATTATCTTAATTGAATCCTTCCTCTACGTATAAACATTTCAAAAGGAAATGTCAACTGGACAAGCGAGAGCTTGAGGACTCTATTTCATTGATTTTTTTTTTTAAATGTCCTATGATATTCAAACATAATTTTGTCCTAGTTTCCCTTGAAATTACCTCTAGTGGCTCTACTCACTTCATAAATGTAAGTAAGAAAAGGAAGATTAGGTAAAAGACACAGATTTTTTTGATTATTGGTTAAAACACTTTAATTACACATTAAAATAGGAGGATATCAAAAAAAAAAAAATGGAGTTCTCTATGCACAGTCCAGAGCAAGATTTGTGAGGTTTTCTATTTCTCCAGTGTCCTTTAAGGTCTGCTTTAGATTAACTAAGAACTTACGCGTTTTCATTTTTACTCTTGGATAGAGGGACATTGCATTGTCTGATAAGGTAGAATAAGTTTAAATGACTCCAGCTTGAACCAATGGCAGCTTTTAGCTCCTACTCTTGCCCTGGTTATATGAAGTCTTGCTCCCACAGACATGTATTATCTCTACCTACTTAAAAAAACAAAACAAAACAAACCTGAAAATAAGTTGTCTTCCTGTTTGTTCAAAGACAGCATCCATAAAAACACCTACATACTTAAGTTTACAGTGGATGAAAGTAAGAAACACTTTATATATATTTACATATCTATTTATATATATAAAGAATGTCTGGGTCAGGTGTGGTGGAGCATACCTACAGTCCCAGCACTCAGGAGTCAGACAGGTGAATCTCCATTGCACTAAGGCCAGCCTGGGCTATGTAGGGAGACTCTATCCATAAACAAATAAGTAAATGTGGGAATGTTTTTTGTATATTGTGAATCTTTAAATAAAGGAGTTGTTTTGGCCTATGACAGACACTATTAAAAAGTAGACAAAAAAATCACAACATACATTAAAAAAACAAGATAAAGTCAGAAAGACTGAGCCAACTGCCCCCCCCCAAAAAAACATATAAAAACACAGGTGAGCCACGGGCCACATAACAAAAAAGATTAATAAAAATAAATTAAGTTAAAATAAAAAACAAACTAACAATGTACTTGAGCTATAGGCCAAACAACATGAACAATATAAATATCTAAGTCATTTATAGAATAAAAACAATGGCGGGCGGCTAAGTAGTCCAAGACTATATAGGTCTATGAGTCTAATCTCTGACCAACCAAGTCCAAAAAAACCTCTTTGCTACAAGTAAGTTTTTCTTTTAAATTTATTTAGCTCACAGAATTATTTCAGTTATTATTCCACTTAGAAAAGAAAATTTGTTCCAATAAATAGAAATTCAATGGCATTTGGATTCTTGTCCTTGTAAAATTAAGGATCACTGTCATGCCTCAAAATTACTATTGAAGGTACCAAAATTTGGTTTGGATACTGGTTTTTAAAAAATAAGCTTAACTTATACACATACTCCTAAAACAGTTGTTTTTTTAAATTAAAAATCACATTTTTAATTAAGAAATTGTGTGTATTGCTGTTTTGCCTATCTGTGTATCTGTATACCATGTGTACACAGTGCCCATGGAGGCCAGATGTTTGCTGCCCTGTGGATGTTAGGAATAGAATCAGGGTGCTCTGGAAGAACCACCAGTGCTTTTAGCCTCTGAGCCATCTTTCTACTTCCATCTTCTAACCAGATCATATGTTACATCCTTGATATTCCTGAGAGAGGTGTCCTGCCGTATTTACAATAGATGGCTAACCCCTTACTCTAACGTATAGGACCCAGTATCATTCACCTTGGCCTACTTCAGCAATATTATCCCTCACTGATGTTCTTTGCATAATTACTTTCTCCTACACTCATCTCACTTGTTTGTCTGCTCACTTTACAGATATCTGGGGAGGGCTTAGTATGTATTGAAATATGTATTTTTTCCATATCATTGCAATCAAAGCCAGCAATGTTCCTGCCTATAAATAGCATAAATCCTAGGGGCAGCTAAGCAATAAATGAAACAATATATAATACTTTAACGACAGAACCAGAGGAGCCAAATGTGAGATACACTGCAAGCAAAGACAAAGAAAGTCTTTGAAAGGCGTGCGCAAATGAGAGGATGGATTATGAAGTGGCAGAAGAGCCGTCTATGCAGACAGAATCAGAGAGTACAAACCCTGGGGAGAAACAATTTCATGAATCTGGGAGACAACAAGAAGACATCACATTACTAGAAAGGAACAGGAGAGGAACTGGGGGACAGAGGTGTGAAATGAAGAAGAAAGATGAGGTCACATAAGCACTGGTTATGGATTTTAGAAATAAAGTAGGCACAGAGCATGAGATAAAGTGTCCAGGACTATATGTCCCAAGCTCAACTCAGGTTCCGTTCATTCTCCATTCTCTACATCAAATCTCTTGAGTTATGTTTCTTTGTGTATAGTGTATAATGTGGGAATATTAATGACTGTATCAAGAAAATTGGTCCCAAATGTTCTGGGGAAAAGGACTGGTAGGTAGCTCAACTACTGAACTTGGCTTTCTTAGTTGTTACCAACAAGTTAAATGGACAACTTATCTAGTTACTAAACACTCCGATGCCAAAGAGAGTCACTTCTATTATTACCTTGTATTATACATGGAAATAGTTCAGTTTCAGAATTGAATGGGAAATCTGACATGTTCTGTTTCTAAAATGTAGAGCTTTATTTCAGCTCACAGTTTTGGAGGCTTTCACTGATTGGCCAGTAATGTCTGGATTCAGTCCATCATGTCAGAGTTGTTCACCTGAAGGCAAAGGAGACATAGGATCCTATGATCCTGTTTGAAATCACACTGGATCTGAAACCTCCACTGGATCCCTGCTAAGGTGCTGACTCAGGATTAGGGAATAGAATTAGAGATGGGGCCTTTAAGAGGTAGGCTTCTGGGGGATGCTGCAAGCCACACAGTAGCAGTCAACTGCTTCTTCTTCTGAAAGTGGCTGAAGTTCATACTAAGTGAGTTTCGACTCATTTCCTGGAAAGAACTATTCTATTTTGTTTTTTTATCTTTCCCCTCAATTTAATCAATCACTTTTTTCATTCTTTTTAATGCTTATCTTTTTCTTGTCTACATTTATAAAGTATGCTAGCTTATTTTAGGAGGAAGGAGACATTTTAATTACGAGAAGACAAACTAATGAAAGCCACTATAGATGACTTGTTGATATGATTCCCTACCGGGCAGTTTCCTTACTCTCATCTGAGCCATCCAGCTTCCTGTTGAGGGCAGGAACTTCCGGTCCTCTTTCAGCAGACAGTGAATAAATGCAAAACAAACAAACAAACAGAAACCTCTTGGAAACTATTATAAAGTTGACCTTTGTAATCTCTTGCAAATTCCTCGTTTTTCATTTTCTTTCTTTCTGCATCAACACCTTCTTTCCTGGAGCATTTGCACCTTTAACATCCCCCTGTCCCCCATTTTCCAGATGTGACTGAGCTCTGAAAATTCTTTATCCCAGCTCTATGATTCTTTTCCAATGTTGGCTCCATTGCTACTGCTGCCGAGGACTTCTGTGCCCAGTGACAGATGATGGTATTTTAGGAAACCGGCTCCCAGAAGGAAGTATTGTGGGTGAGGCTGCCTCTTTTGTTTATTGTTTCTTGGAGATGCAGGGGTTTAGAGTGACAAATGTACTCCAAGGCACCCTCCCCCCTCCTGCAAGATCTCTCTATAGTTCTGACATGGTGACCTGTTATATGAACCAGGATAGTCTTGAACTCATAGATACCTGCTTTCTTTGCCTCACAAATACTGGGATTAAAAGTGGATGCTACCTACCACACCCATAAGGTCTCTTTGTGCTCTCTCTCTCTCTCTCTCTCTCTCTCTCTCTCTCTCTCTCTCTCTCTCTTTCTCTCTCCCTCTCTCTCTCTGTGTTACTGTCTTTCTTTTAGAAACAGTTGCACTGTGCAGGCCTGGTTGGCTTGAAACTCACTTGTAGACTGGGTTGTCCCTGAACTCGGATGCTGTGATAAAATGCACGTGCAATCGTGCCCCACTTGAGGCACCCCATAGATAAAGCTGCCACCTCTATTTTTTGATTCATTTGTGTCTGTCACACTCTGCTGTGCTCTGTGGAAAGGAAGGGGCAGGTTGGAATGGTACTGGAGGAAGAAGGACCCACACAGACCTCAGCCAAGCTACTGTCTCATGGCAGCTTCTCTGTGCATGTGGTCTTGGTGAGTCTTCAAGTGCTTATGTGACTTTGTCAAGCACCTGTGATTTATGCTTTGAATGTTGCCAAAGTTTGTGTGGCATGGTTTTGGTTTAGTCGAAAAGGGACACTTGGAACTTAATGACTAAAGACTTGTGGGAAACATAATGGTGTGAATTGAGTTGTGTTCAATGAAGAAAGTATGAAGTCTGAGAAACCATGTACTCAGAGTCTGCACTGATGTTCTTGGATAAGGGACAGAGTGGATTCAAGAAATTCAGAACTCTGAAAAACCTTGCCTATTTGCCTTTTGATTCTCCTTTGATTTGCCTACTTGTCCTTTGAAAAGAAGGAGTTGTAGTAAAGACCACGGAAGCCCATCAATGTCACTCAATCCCAAAATTCATCAGCTTGAGATGCAAGCAAATCCAAGTGGCAAATGTTGGATCTAGATCTCAGTGCAGTTCTAGTAGAAAATTCACAGTGACACTCACTTCTAATCCCAGCATTGGGAGGCAGAAGCAGGAGAGTCAAGAGTTCAAAGCCAGCCTGAGCTCCAATATGAGTTCAAGCAGTTAAAGATAGACACAGTGAAATATGTCTCAAAAATAAATGATATCATTTAAGAACATATGTTATAACAAAACTCTTAGCAATAAGTTTAAAATCATGACATAGTCTTATTTTTAAAAGTTTTCAGCCATTTACAAATATGAACCACATATATGCCTTATTCTATGTGTGAAGATTGTGTGAGGACTGTTTTGGGGTTTATTTTGGTAATATCAATAGTTTTAAATAATAAAAGCAAAAAAAATAAATCCAGTCCAATTCATTTACTACAGAATGTTAATCAATAAGAGTTTCATTTGCTGAATCCTTAATAAATCCTCTATAAAAGTTTTGAAATGTTTTAGAGAATGTCAAAGATGACTGATACTTTTCTACCAAAAATTAACAGATTACCAAAAAAGACACAAGCCCCAAACCCTACCCCCCAAAAAAATATAACAGCTTCCAGATATTTCTCTCAGAATCCCCACAGTGATATCAAGGCATCACACAGCAGAAACCCATGCTGTTGTTATGTCTGGTCTTTCCAAATGTGGGAAAAAAAATAAGCCCCTTCCTTCCCTTAACAGTTGTATCTATTGTAGGAGTTGTGGGCAATGATGTCTTCATCTTAAGTGAGATGGTGGAGTGTGGTAGCTACCGAAAAGAAACCAGTTGTAAAGCATTATATTCTATCTACTAAACACCATGAGCGAATGTTTCTCAGATCCTTGCAGTACCGTAAAAAGAACTGTGTCATGCCCTTTCTTTACTGTGAACTTATTGGGAAATTCAGGGATGTGCAAAATTTTGTAGCCTAAAGTACAATCATACATGTCACAGACTAAATGCTGCTTTACAATACCAAATATTGTGTTATTTACAATACCAAAGACATAGGGCCAACCTGAGGTGGTTTGGATAAGAGGGAACTCCATACATTTGAATGCTTACTTGGTTCCCAGTTGGTAGAAATGATTGGAAAGGGCTGGAAGAATTACGTCACTTGGAGCAGAATTTGAGGTTTCGAAAGCCCACACCCTTCTCATTTAGCTCTCTCTGCTTTTGCTTGTAAGTCATATGAAAACTTCTAATCACTGCTCCAGTGCCATGCTTGCCCAGCTAAGGCCATGCTCCCAATCCCTGATCAGGAGGCCCAAATTAAATGCTTTATTTTATAAACTGCCTCGGGCATTGTGTTTTGTCATGGCAACCAAGACACAACCTGGATGAACGAGTAAAGGAAATGCATACGATGGCTTACTACTCAGTCTATGGAAGAATGAAATCCTGTCATTTGTGCCGTGGACGTTCATGAGGATACTATGATAAGTGCAATAAGCCCAGCACAGAAAGACAAGAAGCAATTGCCCTTGCTCAACATGTGTTATCTACAGAAATTAATCTGGTGACAGTAGACGCTTCAAAAGTGGCTAGCAGGAATGTGCGAGGCTAAGGGGAAGATGGGCACAGGGAGTTTACTCACCAAGTACAAAATTATTGATGGCGAGAACAAATCCCAGCATTCCTCGGAGAGGAAGTTTAGAATATTACCACTACTAATAAATGAAATGCGTGAAGTGATGGATGTATAGAATACTTGCTTTTATTATTATGTAATATGTACAAATAACTAAATCCTATACCCAATGATATATACATGATTGTATGTCAATTAAAGACAAAATGATTAGAATTATTGCTTTTTTTTGTGAGATCAGCAGCCTTTTGGCACAGAACATATGTACATGGCACCAAGCTACCCTATGGATGATGACCTACTTTTTTCTGGGTGTTTCTTACAGTCAGATACAGAGGCTTGAGTAGTAACATTACTAGAATATTTGGAGTTGTTTAGAACAGTGTTATTTAACTGATTAAAAGTATGTGTACTTTTTGACACTTCCTCACAGCTGGTTGATTAAAGTACAAAATAGGCATTATCTTTCAAAACAGTTATTATATGCAGTGATCTTTAGATTATTTTCCTGAACACACCCAGGTCAGGCTGATAGGAATTCACGGACCGTGGCTAACACAGTACATTGTTATTCTGTCTTTTGGTGGGTGGTGATTATTTCCATTATATTGTGGGAATTATTATTTTTTCATCTGTTCTCATGTCTTGTGTTCTTGGAAACTACCAGGTACCAGAGGAGGAGAGGTTATTTAATAATTCTTTTAAATTTTTTTGATGATTCCTTTTTATTTTTATGTCCATTGATGTTTTGCTTCAGTGTATGTCTGTGAGAGGTGTTGGATCTCCTGGAACTGGAGATACAGACAAGTGTGAGCTGCATTGAATTGAATCCGAGTCCTCTGGATTAAGAGCCAGTACTTTTAACCAATGAGCCATCTCTCCAGCCCCTGGATAATAGTTTTTTAATAGCTCTCTTTTCTCACCTTTCCCGGAACGACAAATGTAGCTCAGTCCTTGGGTGATTCTGTAAGTTGAGTTGGTTCCTACTAAATGCCTAGGAGAAAAAGCAGGAAACACCAACTCAGGAGTCTGGTGGTTTGTGAGGGAGGGACTTTGTAGTGAGGCTGTGTAGTGACATCATCCATTGAAACCTGCATCAATTTCTGCTTCGCACTCTCATACAGAGTACTGCCTCTTCAGTAAATAACATTACCCTCTTCCTTACTATCTGTGGTATGTTCTGGCTCACGGCAGAAGTAAGTGAAGCTTCTGAACATTTTCCTTTCTGAGAAAGACGTATACAGGAGAACAATTTTTGTTTTACAACCTTTGCTTAAAATGGTGTCACACATTGGCATCAATGGTATACGAAGAGATATGGCAACCACCCCCAGGCATAAGCACTCAAGAAATTAAACCCAGAGCAAAAACAAAACCTTCTGAGGAAATTCCCCAAAAGAACTGCATTGAGACCTCAATATGATGCTGTAGGTTTTTCTAACTGTTACTTCTTAACGCAAAGGACATGTTTTAAACTGTTTTAGGAGGTTTGTATTTATAGAAGTTTATAAAAATTGTTTCTAAACCGGATTTAACAACAGGATGCATAGAAGATGGCACCCATATTCCTGCCCACTCCCCCAGGCACACATTTGCAACCTGAGTGTGAAAATGTCCAGGTGTGTTTCCAAAGCCTTGGCAGCAGCAAAGCTTAAAACAAGGTGGTAGATATGGCATGAGCTGTTAAATCTGCAGTAGTAAATCTGCTAATTTTAAATGAACTTCAATAGCTATTAACCTGTGAAGTAGCATATTTTAACACACCACTTAAAAATTATATATATATATTTTTTACCATTTCACAGCATAAGCACTTGGACTTCGGATTGACATTCTAATTATGAATGGATACTTATTCCTCCTATAGTTTACAGAAAGTAGAACATTTTATTGTGAACCTAAACTAACATCCAATCTTATTTGAATAATTATTTAATTTCACCTAAATGTTTTAAATCACCTGGATGGGTCCAAGTATTAAATAGCTCTAATAATAATTTTTTTTTTTTACACCAGCAAGTTGTTTTCAGCAGTAGATTGATTATACAAGATGGGAAACCTTTTGTGCATCAACCATGAGCCCAGTTCCTGGGAAATAAGTCAACGGAACACTAATCAGTTCATTTAGGAACTAATAACATCAGCCCCAAGGCTACAAGAGGCGTTCAGAAGAGGCTTCTCTGTGAGGGGCACACGGTCTCTCTGAACTGGTAGTGAAGTGGATTTCATCAGATAAGCTGTCAAATGCTTCATAGAACATGCCTTGGAGAATTAAGTTTCCACTGTTCATACAATTTTATCAGACACTAGCAAAGTAGATTTTCCAGTAAAACAGGAAATTGCCCTTGGGCCATGCTTTTGAACATTTATTCAAGACGTACTTTAAATGCTGTTTCAGCTGTCATTTTCTTGCTATTGGCAGGAACGGTTTGCTTTTGTTGTAGATGAGCAGTTCTCTTTAATCACCAAAATCAACTAAAGTGCAGGGAACACAGAGTGTGAAATTAGGGCATTTTAGAGAAGGGTGAGACAAGGTAGGTTTTGAAGAAATATAACTTAAGCGGCTTTGGAACCAGGACCTGGTTTGTCAATAAAGAACCTCATATTTCTTTTAATAGATGTAATAAGGTGTACTACATAATAAATATAGAAATAGACAATGTTTTAGTGATTTACAGTATAGACTGTAAAATCAGACTGGTTCCCAGTGTCATTTTTAATGGTTCTAATTTGCTGGCTCTAGACAAATTACTAAATGACCTTGATTTAGTTTCCTCAGGAATAATTGCCTAGCATATCAGCAAGAGAAGACTACAGAAGACAGGTGTAACATTTATGCAGCATTAATAATAGGATAATTGTAAAATGTAGAATGAGTAAAAGATCATTTGAGCAATAAGCATACTATATAGATATTCAAGTATACACAAATGACTTCTGGAAAGTATAGGATTTTAAGAACTAATATAAAACTCATAACTTCCTTTAGGAAGTACAGGATGGAAAACAAGCAACAAATGAAGACATAGCCCACTGAACAGTTGCTTTTTCATAAGGAGGACTCAGAACCTCATACCTCACAGAAAGAAGTAGAGACATTCGAGTGTCTCTATCTTACAAGTATGTTTATTAAAGCTAGCAAACGAAAAGCGTACATCTCTCACTATTATTTGTGAATCCCATCCAGAGACTGGGGAAATGAGTTCTTGATCTCATGTGGTATTCATGTGGCTCTCTACCTCCTTACCTCTGAAAATAATGCCATTAATGCCATTTGCCTCCAGTCCTTTTGGAGGAACATCAATTCATTTCCTCAGTATAGTAAAAGAAAATGATGTTACTTCCCTGATACTTGTCTTAAAACTCTAACTTAATGTTAAGTTATAATTCAGCTCTTCAAACATTCGCTTAATTACTGAAGAGGTAAATTGGCTCTTTGGCTGCTATGGGCAAGGTGAGCAATGCCTGCCCACTAAGTGACCAGCTATTTGTCATGAGGCAATTGGGAAGCTAAATTAAAAAAAAATTATAATAGTCTTTATACACACACACACACACACACACACACACACACACACACACACACACACTTTCTTCTGTGTTATTTACAAATAATTGAAGATAGACATTAGTGTAACTAATTTAAGATTATTAATACAGAATAATTATAATTTTAAAAATTGAAATGCTTCATATGTAAGGCATTGTAGTGATTTTAGTACTTACTGTGAGCATGAAATTATATGAAATAAAAAAGAACAAATGCATAACTGATATTTGTTGAGCTTTGAACTCTTGATCCCTGTTGCCTTAAATTTTGTGGATCCATAAATTTTACACAATAGTCCTTATAAAATGAGAAGCCAGGAAGTGGTTGTGATGACCCTGTACTGTAGAGGGCGGGTGAGCTGACTGACATATATATGCTAGAAGCTAGATGTTCCCCAGCTTTCACTCATTTATTCTTTTCCTAGACCCTCCAGGAATATTGTATTTCTCAGCCTCTGTTGTGTTATGATGACATAATGACCACAGTATCACATAATCTTCCCTGCATAATCGAATTCTTGTTCCTGTTTGTTTTGTGATGAGTATGGAAAACCATGTGAAATGATCAATATTGTTGTCAATTCGATGGGTTTGGGGTGTTTCTGTGAAAGGATTTAATAGAGAGGATTAGCTAGAAATGGGGAGACTCTCCATGAATGTGGGACGGTCTTTTCCTGTTTTCTGGTCAACGTTGCTCCCCAATGTGTCCCTTGCTACAGTGAACTGAACGGTGTAAAATCTTGAACCGAACACACCTTTTCCTCTTTTAAGCAGTGCTGGGCATTTTGTCACTTGGAAGAGAATAACAATACAAAGTGATTTAAAAATAATGATCTTCAAGCAATAGGTTGATTTGTATTTTGTTGTGTATTAACTAAGAATTTAAGGTAGTTCTTCATTACTTCAGAACATCTTAACTTACCCTGAACAAAATATAAGGATAACGTGAGAGAGTTTTAAAGCTTTCTGATACAGTTCACAAGAAAAAGATTTTTCTCCATATGAAATAAAAACTTTCAAGGGGGAAGAGAAACAGGCTTGGGTACTTGCCAGAATATCTATTTTCAAGAGAATATTTTATAAAACATTAGATTGTAACTCACTGACTAGGCTAACATTTTCTTTGAAAACCAGAAATATTTTTGTCAATTGGGCTTCTAAAATTACTTGGTAAATTTGAATGCAGTATATAATTCTTGCCAAAGCATCCTCTGTGATTCAGATTGTGGTGGGATTCAGGTATCAGCTGATAGGGTCCGAAGACGCTTATCCAGGGTCCCGGGCTCCTGAAGGGGAGTGGCCAACCCCATTCATAAGGGGCTGCCGGGATCCTGGGAATCCCCGTTTCCTGGTTCCTGACTGTTGGAGAGACTGGTTCAGCATCCATCGTCCACAGCTTGGATAATCCAGTCTATTAGGCGCCAATATAAGCTGTTGCCTGTATCGTGAGTGTTGGCTTATATTTTAATAAATATTAATCTTAGATTGGTGCATTTTAAGAAAAATCCCACCTACAGATGGTTAGGATGATTTCCATTTACAGGCTTCTGGGTTTATTTTTACAATTTCCTATTTTCTTTTTACATTTTCTCAAATAAAAGTATGTTTAATATTTAAGCATTCCAAAATCATCTGTGTGATTAGAGCTGAGATGAAGTTATGTGTGGTTCTGCCTGGGATTTAGAAAGGGATGGATGGGAGTGTGTTTACGTTAGGGGTTATTTTATAGAGAAGAGTTCTGAATGGAGCCTTGATGGATAAAAGAATAATCAGCATGGCTATGGAGGCTACAAAGCATGTAGTGACTATCAATCTTCAGAGACTCATTCAGGCTAAGCTATTGTTTATCTGTAGGGGCAGCAAACAAAAAACTTAGATTGGCAAGTAAAAGTTATGGAACATTTTTACTCACACGATAATAGGAAAAGAGATCAGATTATTTGAGATGTGAAGGCAACACGCACATGTCTCTTTTGGTGTGCAGCGAGAGGTCTGGATACATATTGGAGACTGGAATGAGAGGTTAGTTGTTACAGCAACAGAAAATAAGGAATCAGGATCAGACCTGTGGGTGCCAGACACACGGTACATGTGAAGACATAAATACACAAAAAGGGGGAAAATATATGAGTTGGGACCAAAAAAATGAATTAAAAAGGCTTGTGAAAGTGCTGTGTGGGATTGTTCAGAAGTCAGTAGCATATCCACATGCAGAGTGGATAAGATCAGAGACGAAACAAGGAAGTCTGGATTGAGGAGTCACTGAATTGAATAGGTAACATATCCCAATCCAAGGGAGAGGAGATAAAGACACACAGGATGGCTAATCTCCATGCTAACTTGATTCGCTTGGGAATCACCCAGGAAACATACCTCTGGGCTTGCCTGTGATAGAGGTTAATGGAGATGGGAAGAAAGATAAAGCAAAGGGAACACCAGAAACCTTCTCGATCAGCTTCCTGACTGCAGGTGCCGCGGGGCCAGTTGTGGCAAGCCCGGCACTCCTCTGGCATGCTGTCCCAGCACAATGGACTATGACCTCAAACTGGAGCCACACAAACCCTGCTGTCTTAAGATGCTTCTGTAGTTTTGGTTACCACAACAAGAAAAGCTTCTAACATGCCGGTTTCCAGAGCCCGGGCAGCACACACATTTAAAAAGGAAGAAGGGAAAGCCTTGTGGAATTTTTAGCATGGTGGTCACAGAGTAAGAGTGATGTATAATGAAGGAGGATTTCAGAACAAGATGCTAATAGCATCACGTGTCATGAATATTAGGATTCAGTTCAAGCCTCTGAAGCCACGCCCTGCTCTGAGTTCTGACGTCAAGCTCCATTGTAGAAGTATTTCGGGTGCTGCAACATCCTTCCTTGCTTCTTTCCTCTGGGAGTGCTCTACCTTTCTCTCTCCTCTCCCTCTCTCTTTTTTGTTATTATAATTGTTTATAATAATAAAGTCCTCTTATGTAGAAACAGCAAGCGTCTCCTGCTGCCCCCACCTCTCACCTACCATCAACTGTCCACACCTCTTGTCCGTTGTCCCATATCTATGGGGCACAAGGCCTCTCCATTCATAGACAACATGCTAAGCTGGTAAAGCATTATCATATCATGTCAGATCAAACACATGATCACAACAATAAATACACAGAAAGAACATAAACTAGATTTTAAAAGGCGAGATGTGGCCTGAGGTTTCTGAGCGGTCTGAGCCTATGTCTGGAGGAACCCTTCCTACCCCATTCTGCAGTCACTGCTTATAACTTCAGAGGCTTATAGTAATTACAAGCTGTTTGGCCTCTGGCTCAGATTCATTACCAACTAGATCTTACAACTTAACTCAGCTTATTCCTATTAATCTATTGTATTGACACATGACTCATGGCTCTACTCATTGACTCCGTCCCTCCTTGTCTTTCCAAGCTGCCTTGCCAATGTCTAAAACAGCCTCTTTATTAACAAATGGTAGCAAAGTGTGTCCACAGTGTACAGAAAGACATTCCACATCAGTGAGACAACTTGGTCAATGTGGCATGGCAGCGGTTAGGTAAGTGAGAAGTAAACCTGAATTATAAAGGAGAGGCAAGGAATACATAATGTGTTTTAAAGGTCTTGGATTCTAAGTCAGAGTGAGGTATAATTATATGAAGTGGGAGACAGCATCAATGGGGAAAGAAAAGAGATTATGTTTTTAGACAAAGGAAAAAATATAGACAATCAATGGAGATTTTCTGAAAAAGTCAGAGAAGTGAGCCCCGCTACTTATTCTAGGATTGTAGGACATGAATGCGAAAGAGCAAGCTCTAGTATAAACATAAATATGTTCCTGAGTATATTTGAGATATTTTGTCTGTTTTTGCAGTGATGGGCACTGAGACCAGACACATGATAGGCAAACACTCTGCCACTGAACTACATTTCCATATCAGAAGATGACTATACATAGAAAAATCTTGTACAATATTTAGATTTCTGTTGAAGTTAAGATAGTAATTCTTGATACATGAACTTGCTAGGTTGCATGGACTTTGTCTAGAAGGCAGAATGAAATGGCTTGTACATAAACTGTAGTTTTGGGGGTAGGTATACAAAAGAAACTGAACAAGGAAGATGTTTCGGGCTATTCTATCTAGGCATCCCTTGGAGGATGGGGTGAGAGGGGATAGTGCTAATGGCACAGACACCAGGAGTCAGGTGAGAAGCAAATGGCAGACTCATTTAAAGCAAACAGCAGACCCAGTTAATGCAGATATAGAGTAAACCTGTGGAGACTACCCTAGCTGTGCTGTCCCCCTCTTATTGGCCTCCAGAACCTCCATGATCATGTGTCACCAATCAATAGGCACAGAGGCAGACTCCCCAAGCTGGCTCAGCAGGAAGTGGCTAGTGCACATGCCTATGCACATTATCCAGAACAGGGCAACCTCAGCCTTACCAAGCCAGCTGGCTATGTTCCCCTACAGGAAGGATACTAGTAATTATAAGAAATAAGAGTTTTGTTTAATCTGAAGTAGCCTGATGGCCTCAGGATAGAGAGGTTGGAGAATAAGAAAACAGAATAAAAAAATAAGAAAATTGATGTTGGTGACATAATCTTAAGAGAGTATAAAGGAGAGAAGGAAGTGGTCAGAATTTGGGATAAAGAAGCTTGTGGTCATTGAAATGACCCCTAAAAGATGCTTTGCTTCCTTATCCCATGAGCCTGTGGATGTTAGTACAGGTAGAGACAAAGTCTTTGAAGAATTCTAATATATGGCCTTTTCCTGAGTGACTTGGGTAGCTTCAATGTGTCCTTTTAAAATAGAGGCAGAGGAAAGTTTACACAGAGAATGAGAGGCCAACAGAAAGGGATTCGAATATGCAACACTGTGAGAGTTCAAGGTGGGAGAGCGGCCATAAATCAAGGAGAACAACCCCAGTGGGGTCATACAGAATGGTCCCATTGGGGATTTTGTCACTGGGGATAGGCACTCAGTCGAGTTGCATTGAAGTCTAGACCCAGTTGGGCTTCTGAGACTGTGGTGTGAATGGGCTCCCTCTGCCTGTGTGTACAACGCTTCTAGCACAACAGAAGCCCAAAATGGAGAACACTTGTTTATTGTGTTCCAGCAGATTCTCACTATATAGCCTGGGTTGGCCTTGAACTTACAGAGAATCGCCCACCTCTGTCTCCCAGGCCTAAAAACCTGTGTCACTATGTCTGGTGGAGAAGGATATTTGATTTTAAAGTAGAATTAGTGTTAAGAGGTTGAGTGGCAATGGGGATGAGGTGTGAAAAGACCGTTATCTCTAAGTTTCATTACTTTCAGAAAAGCAGGGAGAATTGGCATGAGGTAGGAGCACCCGCCAGGTGGGGGTGGAGCTGCCTCTCTGATGCCCAGTTCCTGCACTGTGGAGCACTACGAGAAAATCTATCTTGTGGCCAAAGACTCAGAGGAAAGTGAACTTGGAGAGAGGGAGCCAACTTTCATTTTAGAGCAAGTAAAAATTCTTACCTACGGTATATTTAGATCATTTGCTTACGAGTGTTTCTAAAGATGGATGCGTTCAGTATTAGATTTTAGGTGTCTCCTTAAGTCATACTTTCCATGTATCCTCTTTAAAACATCTTTGCTGTGCCTGCTTGTCTGTCAAGCATATTAGTTTTTAATATCCTTTTAAAATGAAGCTAAAAGTAATAGAAACTGAAGACAGCAGAAGCTGTTTCATGAACATATTGCCAGCAGCAGGCTATTATATAAACATATTGTCAGCAACATATAATGCCATTTTCTCTCTCATTTCTTCCATTAGGGCCATAGAAGCTAGCTGGGGATTATACTGAATGAACAGCTGGTCATTGCTGGACATGAACACATTAGCTAGGAACACTTGTTGTTTAAACAATGCACCATAGGCCTGTGTACTTTACATAGAAATATTGGCTTTCTTTTGAAATTATGATTTTTAAGATAGTACAGAAATGTTGACATAGCTCAGTCTTTGATACATAAGCAACACAACTATGTTATGAACTTTATAAAGGATTCATTCCTTAAAGCTAATTATAGACTTCATCTCGGTGGTCTGTGGAATACTATCTGTTCTTTGCACTGTTCTAGTCTCATAAGAACACATGCATCCTCATTTAGAGAATGTAAAAGATAAATGGGGTAAGCCTAAGTGATTTGCCCCTGTTAATTATGTTCCAAAAGGAGATAACAGTCTTTGTTTTTGGCTTGCAACCCTGTGCTATGAGTTTACTTTTCCTCTTTTTAGAAGCATTAAAAATAAGAGTGTGCTTTGATGAAAATTTGGTATTTTAAGATATGGATCAAGAAAATTTCATACCACACACACAACATGGTAAGTCAGTTCTGCCACAACACTTGCTTTGAAAATATAAGTGTGTTCCAGCATAGTTGATAAACAATTTGAGCCTGATGTAAAGTGCACATCTGTTTACATGAAATTTTTTCGTTAGAAACACTAGGTAAACATGGCCGACTACACCCAGCTGGTTAGAGCAGCATAGGAATATACAAAAATCACCCCACATACCTCACATGTCCACCAGCTCTTAAGTCATTGGCTGTGTTGCAAGACCGTACACTCCACATCTGTTAAGACAACTTTCCCATGCAGAAAACCTACACAATGACGGTTAGACACCCACTCCTACAGGCAAACACCAGAATGTTTTCCAGTAATGTACCTTGTTTGCTGCAGAACTTATTTCTTAACTACTTAATGTGTACATGACCCTGCTGCTATTTTTACTTCATTTATTCCTATCCTGTTTGCATGTGCCAATAATGAATATTTTCTGTGTCCTATGGTTCATATTTTACATGGTGTTGTACACATCCCGCAGTTTAGATGCAAAATGCAGAGTCTCTAACTCCATAGTAGTTTTATAAAACTTCCATGAATATTTTTTGTTACACAGAAAACTGTGTTTCAAAAAAAACAAACAAAGACTGGAAGAGATGGCTCGGTGGGAATGTCTTTCTATATGCTGTGAATATCAATCTTTAAATAAAGGAGCTGTTTTGGCCCATGACAGGCACCATAGAAGAAGTAGGTGGGGAATCAGAATAGGTAGAAAAGGAAGGGCAGGGTCAGAGACAGACTGAGCCAGCCACCAAAGAAGAAACATGTAAGGAGCACAGGTGAGCTACAGGCCACGTGGCAGACAGATTAATGAAAATGGGTTGAATTAAGATGAAGGAGCTAGCTAGCAAGGTGCCTAAGCCATGGGCCAAACAGCATAAAGTCAATATAAGTATCTGAGTCATTTTGGGGGCCTGAACAGGGGCTGCTAAGGGGTCTTGGGCTGCAGGTCTGTGGGTCTGGACCTCTGGCCACCTGGTGCAAAGAAACCACATTGTAACAATTTTTAATGCAAGTCATACTGTTCTCTTAAGAGTTACAATAGTGAGACTGAAGAATGCAATTCTACCCCAAAAGTCCTAAGAATATTTCTTGGATGGTGCAGAGGAGTAAGTGTACAGACAGGTGGGAAATAATAAACCAATGTTACTTTGAAAGACTTTGCCTTTCTTGGGGTTGTTTTTTTTTTTTTGCCTTGGTATAATTTACTAATGTAGGTAAAACCTAAATAAAATGTTCCTTACTTTAGGAACTTGCAAAGCTCAGGGGCATTTTTAGAGAGGGATCTAATGTGGAAGAACACAGACCACAGATAAACATGTCCCAGGGACTATGCAAGTCCATGAGTCCCTGTACTCTATGATTTCTCATACCCACTGCAGAAGGGTGGAGATTTTTCTTAAAGGAATAGTAGTTATTAACCATGAATGCACACTAGAATCTTCTGGAGTGATGGAAAGAGCCTTAAAAAAAACTATTTGTCTAGAATATAAATCATACCAGCAATTAGGATCTAGGGTGTTATGTGAGATTCAGAATTGTTTTTTAATTATTAGGCGATGCTAATGGTCAAGATAAATTGAAAGCTCCTGCCCTGTGAAATGCCTGAGGTCCCAACATACCTACTTCAGAGGGAAATGTGAAAACAACTCTAAAGCAAATTCAGTTTCATTTAAATGATAACAATAATACCAGGAGGGTGAAAACCACTTAAAAAAAGACTTTCTCCATTAGATTGTGTGTCTGTAGGACCTATGGAATAGTAAACTTCAATGAAGGTCTTTATCAGTCTCTTAGCCAACCCAGGATTTAAGAATCAACAAGCAGGGTAGTTCTTGCCATGGGGATGCTAGAAACAATGACTGCCCTAGAAAGCGGGTGTCAAGGGTGATGCTCTCAACCCCAAAGTAAATGTTAAAGAAACAGTGCATGTCATGTATTGAAGAATGCAACATGGGTTATGAGACCCCAAAACGCGCAAGCTATGTTACAGAGAGGAGTATGAGAATTCCTCACTCAAAATAGTGGGGCAGGAGAAGCACAGTGATTCGTGATAGGTTTTGGTGGGGAATCAGAAAAACAAAAACAAACAAACAAACAAAAAAAAAAAACCAGGTTCTTGAAATTACCAGTCTCCAATCCAGCTATCAACAGAATCAATGGTACAGTAAGAGCTGGTATGTGGCAGAGACATTCAATCCCAGCATTTGGGAGACTTACTCAGGGTGCTCTTCATTTCAAGACTGGCCTAGACTACATAGTGAGATTTTGTCTCAGAAAAACAAAAATAAAAAACAAAACAGTAACAATAATTAGTAGTGTAATGTCCATAGTAGAAATAAGAAAGACAGAAAGAAAAATATTATTTTGACTGGTGGTGGGTGTATAAATTTCAGGATGGAATAGACTAGGAAAAGAGAAATATATTAAATTTGCTTTGGGTTCATATCATTTTAAATGATAAAAGCTCAACCAATGTTGATGTTAAGTTCCAAGAAAAAGGCACAAAATTGTTGCTCTGGTTTCAGTGGGTCACTAAGTTACACCTTCATCTGGGTCTGTTCCTGGGGATTCTGAGCTCCATGTTTGCTCATCAGTGACCTGGACTAGTTAGTTGGCTGTCTGTTTCTGTTGGTCCTGATCAAACCCTTTGAGTCTTCTCTATCCCTAGTGTATGGATGTTTCCTTCCAGACAACGGGGAGCAGAGTCAGTTAGAATAGCAACACAACTTGGAGAGAATTAAAAGAAATATAAAATTCTCTTGATAATTTACTAGAGGATTCCTGGGAGTTGGGAAATGTCAGTCTGGGCACATCAACAGCTTCTACCTTCTTTGGGGTTTTGTTGGGTTCTTCTGTCTCCCGTTCCTATCGGCTGTATGCCTTTTCTTGTTTTGGGCCCAGGAAGCTGATTCTAGCCTATAATGGGATCCTGATTTGAATTACCAATGAGAGAGCCTGGCAAGAAATCAAAGGATAAGAGGAGATACAATCAAGGGTTTCAACTCCACTCCACCCTGCTTTGGTACTTTAGTAGTAGCTAAAATATAACCCTGGCCTGAAGGACTCTCATCACTGGTCCCAGTTTTCATTGTGTTCTGATAACACCATTTCCTTTCTTTCTTCTTTAATCACAGTAGTAGTAACGACTTCCTTTGGTTGCTAATCAGTGCCTCGCTGCTCCTTTAGTCCTGCTCATAGACCTATAATTCTTCCCATTGTAAAGGTCTGTTCATCTTCACTCCAGGACCTCTTAGAGCTGTCTTGAGATTGTATCCTGGTCTGTAATAATCCCTACTTCAAGTAAGGGCTTTGAACCTACTATAAGATTATAAGATCAAGCCAGAGATGTTACATTTGAAAAGTACATCATTTATCATATCCAGATACATTACTATATTTTTTACTAGGGAGCTAAGAAGACCTCTGAGCATCCTTTGTGTTCTAAAACCAATATCTACATTATTTTCAAGAGAATGAGCATTAATGGGCAAAGAAAGGCATTGCACACACATCACACAGGATAGTGAAAATCTACAATACCTTCCTCTTGACATACTTTATAGTAAATTAACATTGGAAATGGTCAATATATTTACTTTTAATGGTGTTCTAACATGTTTGAACTCGTTTTAGGTTCCTAATTGTTACTTGAATCCTAATTGATATTAGCAAAAACCTGGAGTCAGATATTGGGGTAAAGCTAAAGGATTGGAGAGACAGAGGAACAAGCCACGAGAGAAACTTCTCACCATTACTGAATCCTCAGGCCAAAAATGGAAGATCTTGTCTCCATGAATCCTGAGACTGAATGCTGCTTAGTCCTCAGCCAAAAGGGAAGGGAAGCAAAGGGCAGCCCAGGGAGGACTCCTGTTTTCTCCCACCTTACATTTCTTTCCCTGGCCAGCCATATCACTTCCTGCCTCAACCTTCCTAGTGCTGGGATTAAAGATATGTGTGCTTCCCAAGAACTGGGAGTAGTGGTGTGGCATCCCGAGGGCTTGGATTAAAGGTGGGTACCATCACTGCCCAGCTCTGTCTCTTCTTTAGACTAGATTAATCTTGTGTAGCCCAGTGTGGCGTTGAACTCACAGAGATCTGTCTGCCTCTACCTCTGAAGTACTAAATTAAAGATATGTGCCAATACTGCCTGACTTCTGTGGCTAACTCAGTGGCTGGCTCTGTCCTCTGATCTTCAGGAAAGCTTTATTTCTTAGTGGATATATAAATTATCACCACACCCAACAAAGCCTAGACTTCCAGTATTTTTCCATTATGGTGATCGGGCACAAAGCATTTATCTTATCCAAGACAATAGTCTCCAAAATTGATAGAATTATAGAAGGGAGCTCAGTTGGTGAACGAACTGTCAATTACACATAAATGACTAAATTCAGTGAGTATGTCCATCAAGAACTAAAATTTGGTACACAAAGGCTGGGACTTTATCTCTATACTGTAGTGTCTTGTTTAGAGTTGTGGAGAAGACACATAGAGTTTATAAGAAATATGTAAAACTGGGCAGAACATTAGAAATAAAAAAAAACTTTCTGGAGTCTTTAGGTGAATTTAGGACAATAGTCAGTAAAAAAAAGAATGAAGTTAACAAAAACCTTATGATGGGTTTTTCTCATCTCTTTGGAATAAGATGATATTGAAAACATTTGTTATCTCAGCTACATTCTGATCTTGACTGGAGTTTTTCTGTCTAAAGCACCTTTAATTAATTTATTTATTTGTCTCAGCAACTCCCCTGGGCCAGGATGCTACAGGGTGGGGCAGGAAATGTTCTGAGTGACAGCTTGAGAGATAAGCCAACAGAAATGTCAACAATAGCAGCTGAGCAAAGGAGCTTAATCTAGTGACCTGGCCTCAGGATAGAATGGGCTGCATCAGGGCAAGGAAGTTCAGAACAGAGAGTAACAGGTTGTCTTTGCAACTAGTCATGCCTAACTTTCTGTGTTTACCTTGTCTGTCATCCCTGGTAGATTTCCTGAGGCCAGGGATATGTACTCTTTTAATTTCTCACAATTCCCTATAGGGAATTTGGAGGTTAGTTTATTTGTAATTGACTTACGATCAAGTCAAAATTAAACCCCCAAACTAATGCTGAAATAGATATACGGACTCCCTTTCTTACTGAGCATAGATCATCCATCCAGTGATCAGAAAGGACTACATTTACCTTAAAATAAAGCTTAAATTGGATTATTCAGTAAGATACTTTGTGAACCTCATGTTCTGGAACAAAGAGGCAGTAACTGAAGCTCCGTAGTGCTGATTGCCAAATGAATTAATGACTTTGATTTAAGCCATCTGTATGGAATCGACTGCTCATTGAAAAGTGAATCCAGTTTTGAACAAACTCTCTTTCCCCAGAAGGATCTTGAGTGGATTATACATGAACTGGGTGAGACTGGGCTTTCTAATAGGCACAAGAGGCAAAAAGTAAACTCTTCCTTCCTCATGTTCGTGTAATTGTGACCAATCTTTAAGGCTCACAGCAATAAGCAGGATGTAGGGCTGATGAGAGTGCTGGTAGAAAACCCCTATTAGAGGTGAATGAGGTCTTCTCTCTCTTACTCATTTGCACTGCTGCTAGAGTTAATGTTTTGAGTCTGAAGGACACTATGACTGTTATCAGTTTTATTGGACAAGTGACTATAAAGGTAATTAAAGAGACCATGCCTAATAACCCAACTCTTACAATTTAAAAGTAAGAAAGAGGCCTGATAGGGTACCAGGGATAGACCTATCATCCTAATTAAGTGCTAACAAGACAGTTGTCCTCAGTTTGGGAACTCTAGTGTATTCCCTGTGTTAACCATCTCCATCCAGTGGGCTCATCTACATTTCTTAATTCTTCTCCATGGTTACCCTTCCTCATTGTCCACTTGAGCAACGTTTCTATGAGTTTCAGTGTTTAGCAGGTGGTGTCCCCATGCACTCACCCCAAATTGTTTATCCAGTTTGTCCATTTGTCCACCTTTCACACTTGCTCCTATACTTTAAATCTGATCAAACTGTCGTGCAGTGTGGACTAGCTGTGTCTCCCAGAGCCCTGCTTTATTAAGGTCGAATGTCATGTCTCAAGACATGAAGTGAAAACAGGAAGAAACATTAGATGAGACCTTTCTCTTCTGAGTGAAATTGAAAAGAATCACCTAGCTAAGTTGGCAAAGCACCACAGAGTTAGTAGAGATAAATCAAATGTTTAAATGAACCAGAAGCATGTAGACAAGTGAGCAGACATAATCAAGAGGTAATTTTCCAAGTCATAGAAGTATCTGGCTCTAGCTATGCTCCAATATCTGAATATTTTGATTATATGCCAAAAGCAGATATGCTATTTACTTTAGAAATATAGAACAATGGTTTCTAAAATACAAGTCAAGTCTTATTAAGTATCCCCAACTATCCAACTTTATTTGTGAATTTGTAAAACATCTTTTAAATTTCCTCTTTATTCTAGAGCAGATGTACATGGCCATTTTCTGTGAATGACATCTGTTAAAGTCCTTTAGCACAAGTAAAAAATACTTTGTGCTCTGGTACACTTATTAATAATCCTTATATGCTTTAGTCATGTTGATCCCATACAAGAACTTTTCAACTTTGTTTCTCTGTAACTATGATCAGTCATTTGAACGAAGTAGTCTCTTGGCCTGTATTTGCCTCCAGAAAAGAAAATAAAATTTATTGAAGAGGGAGTGTTAGAAACATTTTCATCTGACTTTCCATAGTGCTGTAGTCTGGTTTGTGTCTTGATTTTATTTTTATTATATCCATGCTTCTTGTAGATGTGTCTATCTTAAAGCATATTCTAGAAACCAAGGAGTTGGCTGATGTTGCTCTCTTTGTATGCCTAGAAACAATGAAGCAAGCCGTTCTTAAAGTGCTTTCAAGTATTTTATACTTATTATATATTGTTCAGAAATTTCCACTACATTTGAAATGTCTATGGTTGCCTAAGCAGAGAATCTTGGAAAATTTGATTGACAATAATACAGGAGGATAACAGAATATACCCAATATCAGATGGAATTTTAACTAATTTATTCTAACCAATCTCATATACTATATACAGGTCATAATATCAACTTGATAAAAGACACATACATTTTCCTTGTCTCCTTCCTTTCTTGCTTCCTAAACCCATTTTATTTTACTCACTTTCACATAGTTTCTCTTCTTTATGAACATTGCCATTTTATTGATGAAAAACAGACATTAACAAATATTGAATAAATCATGAAGGCTCACACAGCTCATCTACAGAAGAGCCTAAATATGAATTGAAGTCTGTGTAGCTTAAAAACTACTGCTGTTTGATTCATTTATCGTTACCGCATTGGATTACAGGCTTCTGGCCCACTAACTGCCTGGTTTCCCTACAGGAAAATCATCACTGAAAGTTGTATTTTTAACTGGAATCTTCCAATCAAAGAGCAGTGAGCTGAGTGATTTATCACCAGGCTACTATAATTGAGCAGTTTATCTAGGTTATTTTATTTCTTTCAGAGGCTAAGGTCTACTAAGATAATTCAGTGTTTAGTTGTATGAGGTACAATACCCTTCCCTTGCATAACACACACACACACACACACACACACACACACACACACACACACACACACACACATTCTTCTTTTTTTTTTTTTGCTTCTACTCTTTTAAAAGTTTGCTGTCCTTCAAGCAAGATACACAACTAGATAAAAATAAATATTGATGACACCCTGAAAATGACAGAGCACAGAGGCTAAGAGGATACTTAAAAGCATATCATCGAGCCAATGAATTACATGTTGACACTGTTTATCCCCTAAAAACTTACTAATAAAAGTAATATTAAATACCGTTTATGCAATTATTTATCAAGTTTTCTATAACTAATAACTAGAAGTATCCCCACTAGAGGTATTTAGACATATAAAAGGTCTTACAGAAATAAAATACCAGAGTCACATTTTATAGTGGCATTACATTGTTTATTATTTTCAGCAATAAAGAGACAGGTTTCAAGTAGTAAAGCTGTTTCCAGCACTTGGAAATGCCTTTAGACTAGAGATACTCATGTGAGTTCTGAGAAATAGGGTCTTGCATGAGGTGTGACCCTCCTGGATACCTAAGGGAAGATGAATCAGCATTTGTTAGGAACACCATTGAGAGGATGTCTGTGTATTGGCAATTTGGATCAGCTGACCTCCTGTATACCTTTCTAGTGGTGATTTTTCTAAGGTGTAATGTCTTTCATAGAGATGGCCCCTGTGTCAGATGGGAGACTCATTGAAAAAAGCTTTAAAAAGTCTAGGCTTTGGCTATCTCTACCTGTCTTTATGACTCTGAGAAAGTAGCTCCCCCAGGTTCTATTTATTCCTCTAAAAAAGAAGATAATTTTATGGTTTAAAAAAATAATGAAAAGACTCCATTTTCTTTCTTCTTCTGTTAGTGGCTTATATTACACAAAGTCCAAGAATTAGACCTGTGGAAGATGTGTCTGATCCTGCTGAGGCCAGGACGGGTCTGCCAATGGCTTCATTCTTTACCTCTCTTCTACCAGCTACCATAGATTGTGGGGCTGTAGAATATGGCTTGGAAACATTTCTTTTAAACATTTCCAAGTTATTTCTAATAAGAACTTTAGATAGTCTCACTGCAGGCCATGCACAGAATGCGAGCAGGAAGACAGTCATAGATTTCACATCCATGAATAAGAACTGGCCTGTTGCTTCACCTCCCCCACTTCTGTTACCCTGTTAATACTGACTGAAGTCATTGTACTCATTGGCCCAGGAAAGGAAAAAAAGGTTTCATCCAAGAATCACTAAATACATGGAGTCATATTCTTTGACTTTATGCAAATTTGAAAATCTGGCAACACTGAATGCAAGTTTTCAGATGTTCTCCTAAACTGCCAATCTCTCTTTATAAACATTCTGACACAAACATGTTTGCCCACTGTTCACATAGTGAGCCTTTAAGGCATAATACAAGGGGTGCTATTCTTACAGAGGGGTGAAATAACCAACTAGCATCTTGTCTGTCAGACCTTGCATTTGCCCTTTCCCAGAATGTGTGCGTTGAAATAAGTGTGTAAAGAAAAAAATATTACTTTCATTCCTAAAGTGATTTCTTTATGCTTGTTTTATATCAGTTTCTTGCCCAGCTTGCAAGCTAAAGCCTCAAAATGCATAGACAGGGCCTTTGTTATGCTTTGAAGATCTGGCATACTTCTCTGTGAATATCATTACAGCTGTAGCATTTGAATTGGGAAAATCCTTTGTGTGATTTCAACAACCTTTTGTCTTGGGAGTTAAATGCACTGACAGGGCTTTTTTGACAGAGCCACAGAAAATTCTCTGCTGCATAGTTAATCAGCTCCTAAACTGGCTGGTTTCCATTTTTTTCTTTCTTCAAGACTATATTGCCAGACTACTACAGGTTTTTACTTGGGAGTTTAATAAAGACAAAATAAACTCAAGCCTTTTCCATACCACTCAATTTCCATTATACACTATATTGTTTTATATTTTCCCAACACATAATACATTGGGATATATTGGTATTTTATGCTTACACTTTTGAAACTGAGTTGTTTTTAATTCTTTAATAGTACATACCTTTAAATTCAATGAACTACTTTTTAATTACTTTATATAGATTATCATGATGTATTTAGTTATTAATGCAGAAATCTAAATAGAATGGATCCTAAAGGGAAATTCTTGGGATTGTGGAGAGCTTATTGGCAGTTGTTCTTACACTTAACAAAGAATGGCGGGGGACAGGAAGTCACATTTCAATTTCCTCTCTGCTCATCCTTCACAGCAGGAACTACTTCTGGCAGGTTTATAAGCTAAAAAGGCAAGAGTCTTTTGGGTGTCTGGAGTGAGTGAAACAGACCTTAGCTAGTTGACTGCTTGCTGTTTCTTTACCTTCCAAGGTAATCAAATCAACCACATGTTTTCTCACTGTATATTCTCTAGAGAAATGGACTTTGTTTAACTCTGTCTCATGGCTCAATTCTTGAAAGCGTTTCTTTATTACTGACAGACATTGGCAACAATGATAATCATTTATAATACCTCAAACTCTCTCTTTGGCTCTTAATTTTAATATGGAGAAAGAAGGTCATCTTTGTTTAGACAGAGATTGAATTTGGAGAAACATTGCTTTGAGAGACACAACATGCATTACAACATCATGATGTATTTAACCAGATGTCTGCAAGACAGAAGGTCTCATGGATAACCATACCATGTGAATGTTCTTAAAGGTGGAAAAAAATAGAAAAGAGAATCTAAACATGTGTCAGATATTTCCTTTGTGCTTCATGTTATTCCAAATCATATGGGTGCCTTATGTTTGCAATTACCAATCATGAGCTCTCCCCTACAGACGGTAAACTCAAGGATTGCTATCACTTTATTCATGTGTCATAGTCTTGATCTGACTATATCTATTTAATTACAGTCATCTAGCACTTCCCAGATATCTGTTAGAGTAGTTGTTAGATTAGTGAGAAGTTATTTTTGGCACCCATTGCAACTTATATAGATATGCATTTATTCTGTTGGAATTCTGGCACATATATTAGAGAGAATATGCATATGACAGTCTTAAATAAAACAAGAATCATTGGATTTGTTTTTTATGTTGCTAATCCCATGATCATTATATCAATAAATAATCACTGAGTGATCACCATGTAGACCATAATTTCTCAGTTATTCATGAATCATTGCCTTTTTCAGAAATATTGTAACCAGCAAGTAAGGGATTAGAGTGTTTTCATTTAGGAAAGGGGAGGAAAAACCCAGATGCAAAGAATGGCTGTTGATTTGTTGTTATTTTATGCTATTTTAAACAATCTAGTTGCTTCTCTGGTGATGTTGCTGCGCAGCACAGCCTCTGGCATATGGCAGGCACCCAGCGTATAATTGGTAAATGAAAGGATGAATGGACTTTCCAGGGCATCCATTTTACTTTCTCTGCAGTCCTACCACTGGCAGAACAAGAGGCCAGGTAATATGCTATTTTCATATTTTCTTCTGTTTTTCCTATGCTATTTTCCACAAGGTAGCAACATATGTACTTTGTCATGTATCCCTACCATGAAGTTTTGTGTATGTATCCTCCAAGTAAGTATTTTATTACTAAAATACTCCACTGCTCTATGAAGCATAGTTAATTGCTGAGGATGAGATTAGGTGGCATAGTGGATCATCCTGCTTCCCTAGCTTGCTCCACTCTGGAGACACTTGCAGAAAGAGTTGAGGGCAGGAGAAAGAGTAAGTCAGTGAGTGATTGCCTTGAGTAGCTTACAGCCTTCTGACAGATCCGATGAACACAATGCAGGGAACATAATAAGCATAATGAGAAGGAAGTTATTGTATGCTATTTATTAATGGAGAGATACTGTATGTAATTTTGCTATAAATATCATATTTCAACCAAATTGATTTTATTGTTAAGAGCTACTTTTTTGTCCTTTAGTGATGCCCCCCTTTTTTTCTATCTCAAAAAAGCATCCCCTTGATCCTGGACTACTAGTCATCCAGTATAGCACATTTTACTTTTTTAGGTGACATGTTTACCTGAATCTGTACTCCAGGGAAAGGTTAAAAGGTAGATATTTCATGAATACAGTTCAAGGCTCATTTACTTCAGTCTTACTGGATAATTAGCAGTGTGTTTATAAATCACAAAGTAAGGACAGTGACCCTGTAAATAACCCAACAATCCCAGCGTCTCAGCTAGCAATCTGGACACTCACATCCAGGAAACATCCTTTTAGCTACTGTGTATGTCTCCCTCCGTGTTCCCTAATTTTTCAATCATTTCTCTTCATTCCCATTTCTTATTTTCAAAGATCATAGCTCATAGGTACCTATTTTCAACAAATTCAAGTAGTTCCAAAAATAGTAGAAAGGATCACTAATCTATGATACGTTTAATAAATATCCACAGAAAGACGATCCATGAAGTAATTTGTGGAATTCTTTTTAAGTCTCTATCGAATGAGTTAGGTATATGCTTAAGAGTAACGTGGTATAGTGGCTGAGGACACAGCTTAGCAGTATAATTCTTCCCAAGGGAGCATGAGGACCCGAGCTCCTACCTCCAATTGCCATGTAAAATCCTAACCTCAGGAAGCAGACGCAGAGAGGATCCTGAAAGCTTACTGGCCAGCCAAACTGGTGACCTATAAACTCAGTGAGACTCAAAATACATAATGTAGAATAACTGGGTATGATATTTCATATCAACTTCTTGTTCATATGTATGAACACACATACACATGCACGTATGGACACACACACACACACACACACACACACACACACACACACACACACACAAATGCATACTCCCCAAACGGGTATAACATTAATGTACTCACTTTTGCTACAATTTAACTATTTAAAATAATTGTGGAAGAAGAATGGCAGTAACCTCAGTATCTGGTGAGAGAAAGGGACCCTCCAAAGCAAAGGTTAATAAATATTTCTCTAGGAGTAGTTGCCCTGGGTACTCTAAGCAGCAACTGTGGCTAATGCCTGTAATTGTAGTGTACCTACCTGGAAGCCAATGGGAAGGTGGTGGATGCTTTTGAGTTTAGCATGGACCTTGGACTGTATTTGAAGCAAGCTGGTATGTATATGTCAAGATCCTGTTTCAAAAATATATTTCACCCCTCCTCCCCACAAACAAAAATAACAAAATAAACAAACACAAATACTCTTCTTCTGAGGCCCCAGCTAGCTTCTTTGACATTATTTCTCTTTGGTTAGCTCTCTTGTGCTCTCTACTGACTTCTATAGTCAACATAGTCTGTACTTATATACTATGTGCCCCCTGTGTAGCCATGATAACACTAATCACTGTAAAATACAAACCCCCAAACTTCAGTCAATAAATGGAATATAGAAGTAGCACACTAATGTAAATGACTTCCATGGAGCCAGAGTAGAGGGTGCTTTGCAGTATGGTGTCCAAACTCCTGGAGGAAGGGCTCATTGCTGCCTTTGAGAGCTGCTTTGGTAGTTTTTTGTCATCTTGACACAAATCAAGACACCACCGAGAAGAGAGACTGTCAGTTAAGGCTCTGTCTCCAGGCATTTTCTTGCTCTCTGATTGATGTGGGAGGGCCCAGACCACTCGGGAGGTCCCATCTCAGGGCAGGTTAGCTTAGGATGTATAAGAAAGGAAGCTGAGCAAAGCAAGGGAGAGAAGGTAGCCTGTAAGCAGCATCCTTCCATGATTTCTGCTTCAAACTCCTGCTTTGAGTGCTGCTCTGACATTCTTTAGTGACTGTGATCCAGACACATAAACTAAAACCCTTGCCTTCCCTAAGAAGCTTTTGGTTAGTGTTTATCACAGGAACAGAGAAGCTAACTAGGACAGTATCTCACAGGGAAAGAGATTTCACGTGGGTAGGAAAGCTCACGGACTTCATAACTACCCTCAAAGAAAAGACAAGTATTTTTCCTTCTCTGTTTCTACTGGGGCAAGTCAGTTACATGCCCATGTGCAGATGAAAGGAAAGGATTAAGAAATACAGTCTCTGGCAGGCCAAGCACTTCTCAGCAGTAACCCCACGGTAGGGAAGGAGAATGGGGATCTTTGTAGAACAGCTAAGCCCTCTCTGTCACAACCCATAGCATTGTGAAATGTTTCCAGGGACAGGAGAAATGTTAATGTAATCATCAAAAATCCCTTGCTTTGAAAAGTAAACCTTTGATGCAGGGTTTTGTTCATAAGAACAAGGCATGTATCTTACAGTAACGTGAAAGTTTGACTTGGAAATTACAGTGTTTAGACTGCTTTCAATTTACAAAGTAATGCTGAGATCTAACAATTACCTATACTGTTTTGTGGAGACAAGCAACATATAGACCTAATATAGACATTAACTAAATTATTTTATTTAATCTCAAGTAGGAAAAGGAAAGCAAACTCCTCCTTTGTTTTATGTTTCATAAGCACAATAAGAACTAAGAATGTGCCTTTAAAGAAAAATTAATGTCCCACATTATTTCTAAGTGCCTGGAAAAAGCAAAGTTTGAATTATTTTTTTGTTTCGTTTTTTTAGATGCAAAATTTTAATAGATCAGAAGACTAACCTGGGCATTTATTTTATGATGTGGGGATCTGTTCATGAAAATATTCTGTGGTGTAGAAAGAGAGTCCATGTGATATATCAAGTTACAGAGAGTATTGCTCAAAGATAAATATATATTCCCTAGCACATGGTCCGTTAGAAATGTAGAAGTATTTAATGGGCAAGAGATGAGTTTATGTAAATATTTGAGCTACGTCTCCAAAAAAGGACATGTAATCTTAAATGTGTTTAGATTTCCTGCTTGTACAGTTTTTTACTTGAAAAAGCCCTCACTTTCTTAATTCTATATCCAGTGAAATAAAAAGCAAATACAGAGCCAGAGCAGCAGTTTAAGATAAACTTTTTATTGAAATTGTGTCTTATTTTATTTGTTGTCATTAAATTTTTTTCTTCTAATTAATTGAACTGCTCTCGTTATTATAGATAGTTGAAATGGCTGACGTGGTGAGCTAGCTAGCATGCACCCCACCTGATCAAGGAATAACCCATGTCACATTTAGCAAAACAAATGGAATGCGGACAGAATGTGTCAGAGTTTGCGGTGTCTGTTTGGGGCTCAACTACAACTTGGTGATAGAGACTTGCCTAGCACTTTCAAGACTCTCAGGCACGCATCCGCGCGCATGCAAACACACACACACACACACACACACACACACACACACACACACACACACACACACACTCAATCTATATAGATGTTTTGTTAAACCATATTTAGCAAGATGGCATAAAATGGTAAGTAAGTCTGCGTATTACAGTCATGAGGGAGATCTTGGGCCTGCTACCTTCCTTTCCAAATTGAAGAATTTTGAGTGAGTAGAATTCTGTAGGAAACACTATAGAGACAGTTACCTTACATGGTAATAAAGCTAGTACAGAACCAAGGACTAAAGACCTCCTCCATTAGGGACTATATTAGAGGATGGGAAATCAGGAAATTTCAGAATGTCCATAAAAGCACTATCATTCCTTCCTCTTTGCACAGGTGGACCTCTGTGTTTGAAGTTGAATACTTTCATAATCTTGAATATTTATTTGTGAGGAAGGAGTGTGAACTCATCGTGAGAGCCTCCACCCCTTTCCCTTGGCGTGTCTTCCTCTCTCCATAAAGTCTCCACAACAAACTTTTTGGATCTAGAGACAAGTTTATCATCACACTTTTGCAAGTCTCTGGTCTTCTTCTGCTCTGACTTCACTGACTGCCCCAGGCTAGCATCTCCCTGCACACCATAGCAATTATTTATGACTGGGATATTTGTAGCCAGGGGCTGCTTTACCAGCACTGTTTTGAACAAAAACAAAAGGAACTCTTTCCTCGGTTGCTCCAGGATTCTTTGATTCTTTGATCCAGAGGAACTCTGTCTTCTGTCAAGCCGCAGAGGAGGGGTGCACAGGAAAAAAGGCCTTTTATAGACCAATTCCCCTGCTTGTTTTATATGAGTTTAACTTTCATAATAAATCTTATCAATAACATCATTTCTTCATGGTCACTTAAAACTTGCGGCATTGGGGTGGGAAAGAGAGAATTGCGGAATCAGTTGGTTATGTCCAGATATGAACCAGTGAAACAACAGACCATGTTCTAAGTAAAATGACCATCTCATGCTGTAATTATATCATTAACCCTTGTCTGGTCACAGACCTGTGCATACTCAGCCACCCCCAGCCCCTCTTTGGTGTAGTTTGAGCTGTCAATATATTTGTTTGTATTTTAGCTCTATGCCATCCTTTTAAAACTCAATTAATACATCATCTTGTTAAGGAGAATTTTTTGTCCTTCATGGGCTCAGTGGCCATAACATCTCTGCTTTGCATATATCACCTGAACATGATAATAAATGTTGTGTCTGTGCATCTTGGTATTCCTGATGCCAGCTTCTAATGCCCTGAAAATTCTGGAAGACTTAACTTTTACTTTTATTTAGCTATATAGGAAATCCTGACTTTTTCCTTGCTGGTAAGGCCACAGGTTTCTAGGCAAGAGATTAGAATTCTGCCCTGGAATTTGACTTCTGAATACATTCAGACTCCATGAAACCAGGTTCTTTCCTTTGAATACAAACACTGCGTAGGCATTCTAACAGTGGGCCACTCAAAAAGAAATCACCACTAGCTACATGGATGCAGCAAATAACCAAGCACACAATTAATAAGTTTTGCCCCGACATCTGTGTGCAAGCTTAAGTACAGACACAGGATGGTATACTAGTGACTTTGATACTGTGTCGAAGGAGAATGTCCTTTAGGAAGATCAGTTTTAGTAAATGTCTTTTCTCCTCACACACAAGTCTGAGGAGAAAACTCACCTAGAGCTTTTTTTTTTTTTCCTGGTCAGACTTTTCACTCCACATAAACTATGTAAACCTGGCTGGCTGTGTGAATCTCCTGCTTGAAATTTTTGCCTAAAAATATTTCATTGCCTTAGCTATTCCTACCAGGTAATGAATAGGTCACAAGATTCAGCAGACTAACTGCAAAGTTCTACCCTTGTATGAAATGCTTACCTGCCTGCTGGTGATGGTAGCAACGTTTGCTATTCTTTTCTTGAAAAATGATCATTTCACAATGCAGAACTTTATGGTACAGCCGACAGTCCATTCCCCTACTCTGTCATATACATCTGGGCACTTTTGGTTTTAGAAAGCCTTTTAATCTCTGATCAGTATTTCCTGTGTCTGCCTCAGCTATGAGAGATCAGCCTTAGATATATGTGTCTGTCCCTTCCCCACATCCCTCACATACTTTCTAACATTACACTCATTATATCACACTGTATATTTAAGCAAAGAATAGGATTGATTTTAAAATCTAAGAGGGCAAATTGATGTCTTACTCATTTTTAAAATCTTACTTATTAATACTCAGCTAGTCCTCATTCACTATGTTTTTCATGAACGAATGATGTGTGTTTGTGTGTGTGTGTGTGTGTGTGTACGTGCGCGCACGCAGGTCTACACATCAGTGTGTGAGCCTGCAGAGGCCAGAGAGGAATCAGACTTCCTGTAAGATGACTTTCTGCTTGTTACCTTAAGACAGAATCCCTGGACTGGCAGCTAGCTCTTTATGAGTTAGGCTGGCTGCCATAGTCATCCTCCTGGCTCCTCCCCTTAACACCTGCCAAGAGCTGACTGTACAAGTATGAGCATCCACATCTGCCTCTTACGTGTGTGCTGGTGATCCCAACTCTGTTCTTATACTTGTAAGTATAAGAAAGCAAGTACTTTCACCCATCTCCCAACTCAAGAAATACATTGTTGACTTAGGTCATTCAACTTCATATTTTTTTATTATTAGGAGATTACTTTCTCTTCAGAATGTTTGATGGATTATAAATGGATACTGTTAACACTACAGTATCGTTGTCTCAAAGTATTATGTTGTACAGCACATTTCTATAAGTTATTTATCTTCTGTAACTGAAATTCTATTAGAAGCCTGCCATTCCCTCTGCTCTGCATCCTCTGGCAACCACCACTCTATTCATGGCCTCTATGAGTGTCATCATTTTATATTTCTCTTTCAAATAGAGTCAGGCATTATTTATTCTTCTGTGCTAAGTTTATTTCTCTTGGCATGTCCTCAAGGTTCATCCATGGTGTCGAATATTTCTGGGCTACTATCACTTCTAAGTTTGGATACTCTTCCATTGCACACATCTGCCACATTTTCTTTCTCCATTCATCTGTGGATGGAGCCTTAAGTTTCCTTACCTTGGTTACTTTGGACAGTAGTGTAATGAGTGTAGAAGTGCCAATGTGGCTTTTAAAATTCTGGTGTTAGTTATTTGAACTAAATACTCAGTAGAGGGATTGATGGATTTTATTGTAAGTCTGTTTGTGATATCTTGAGGAATTTCTATGGTATCTCCATTATATTTTCAGCTCCACCAGCACTGTAAAATAGCTCAGTTTCTCCATAACTTTGTCAACAACCACCCCTCCCCCGTATGTGGGTGTATACAAGTGTGTGCAGGTGAATACAACCTTCTGTGCACATGTGGAGACCAGAGGTGGCTATCTGGTGTCTTCTACTATTCTTTCCTGTAGATTTTTCAGAGGGGCCTATTGCTACATCTGGAACTTCCATATGTAGCTTGTATAACCATACTCATGTAGTAGTGGGGTTTCTTGATCTCAGGCGGCCAGGACCTGGACCCACAGACCTGCTGCGCGCCAGACCCCTTAGCCACCCAGCTGCTCAGACCCCCAGAAATGACTCAGACGCTTATATTAAGTCCATGCTGTTTGGCCTATGGCTCAGGCACATTGTTAGCTAGCTCTTACATCTTAAAACAACCCATTTCTATTAATCTGTTGGCCACGTGGCCCATGGCTCACCTGTGCTCCTTATATGTTTCTTCTTGGGCAGCTGGCTCATCTGCCTGACTCTGCCCTGCTTCTCCTACCTATGCTTTGATTCCTCCTCCTACTTCTTCTATGGTGCCTGTCATGGCCCAAAACAGCTCCTTTATTTAAAGATTGAGATTCACAGCATACATAAACGCATTCCCACATCACTTCTCCCTTTCTCCATTTGTAGTACGAGGTTTCTGGCCCAGACTTTCGGGCCTAACCAGCCCAACGTGTGGCAAATATACCCACAAAAAGCCATAGAAAGCTTAAGAAAATGGTCTAGAGCCCAAAGCAGCCTCTGAATTGTGTCTCTCATGTGAGCCGTAGTACAGAGACGCCCTGCTGAAGCACATAGGCTTGAACTACAATGGTGGGCTTTTGGAGTGCAGCTTAAGGTGTAAAATGGCTGGTTCCTCAAGTCTCACAGGACCCTCAATATAAGCAAAAGGTTATAAATGATTTGTTTAAGGTTTACCTTCATAAGGAGAAAAAGGGAACAGAATCAAAGATGGCTTTCTAGTGTTGATGTTTTCATGGATCAGCTCTGTTTGCCTGAGGCAAACTGAAGCTTGACTTTTTTAAGAGAAGCTTCCTGATTCAGCCTTAAAGGCAAAATACTTGTGAGTCTTTTAAAAGGCCCTGCTGCCTAATACTTAAATAGAGTTAATGAGCAGCAGATGTCAGTTTGACTTGGTCATTATATGGACCCTAAAATTCCCCAGAGTACCTGGATTAAAAAGATAAATTCTATGAAATTAGATTAGGAGCTGGGTGGAGCCATCTAACCTATCATACCAGCCTTTAACCCTGGCAGATTAAAGGTGTGTTCAGAAACAGAAAGAAATAGAAGAATCTGGGTGGAGTCAATCACCCTAGACAAGCAAAGGTGTGGTCAGAGACAGAAAATGTTAAGAAATAAATATACAGTAAAGACAGTTTTTTTTTTTAAAAAAAAAAGTCTAAGTGGTAAAGAGTGTTTTGAAAAAAAAAATATATATATATGCGTAAGGAAAGAAAAAAGAGGTAGAGAAAGCCCTTAAAGAAATAGGATAAATAAATAAATAAATAAATAAATAAATAAATAAATAAATAAATTAATTAATTTTAAAAAAGCCAAGTAAAGATGGAAAATACAAAGAATGTCTGGATACTGTATATTACTGTCTTATCTTTAAGCTTCTTGACTGAAAATGACTTAGTAAAAGCTGCTAAAAGACAGTTGATTATAAATGTTGTTGGAGTAATTCAACCTATATATTTTGTAAATGAGCTGAAATCCAAAGATATGCTACTTTGGAGAAGAGGTTTTCCTTTTATTTTCACAGAAAATGAGAGGCTGTGGACTTATTCCTGGATAAAGAACATAAAGTTTGATAGAGGAAGACCCCCTGAAAAATCTCCAATGGAAATGGATGGACCAGAATGATTCAGCATTTCAGAGCACCTCTGTTGAAGTTCCAGAGCTCTGAATCCAGAACAATTTCAAGGAGACTGGCTGAGATGACCCAGCCTTACAGACTATTCCACTAAAGACTTGTCCATAATCCTACATTTTTCTTTGGATTTTCATGAGATTGTCGGTGTCCCCATTCAGCAGGAAGTAGCCTAGAGAATGACGCCCACATTCCCAAAACATGGATTATGGATGTTTGTGTTTATTTGCAGTGTTGCTTATAAGCTGTTATAGATAAGGGGGGAAAAGAATTTTAGAATTGGAGTTCCTTTTGTTTTAAAGAGAAAAGGGGATATGTAGGGATATTGTGTTGTTTCATGGTAAATAATTGTCCCACCCACTGGTTTAATAAAAAGAGCTGATTGGCCAAAGGCAGGCAGGAAGTGTAGGCGGGGCTACCAGACTAAGAAAATCTCTGAGAGCAGAGTGCCAGACAGAGCACCAGAGAGAAGCCAGAGGAAGCCGAGGACAACTATGCTGCTCTAAAGAAAGGTACCGAGCCACATGGCTGAACAAGAGACATGGGTTAGATGAAGGGTAGAGAGCTAGCAAGTGATATGCCTGGGCCTGAGGCTGAACAGCCAAAAACTAATGAAAGCGTCTGTGTGTCTCTGTAGGACTTTGAGGTTAGGCCCAAAAGTCTGGGCCAGAAACCTCCTACTACATACTCACATGCAATAATAGATATTAACTAATTTAAAATAAAAATAGATATCTTCAAGATCTTATTTTGTCATTAAATGTGGAATTCATGTACTTCAATATATTCCAGTTACTTGTCTGGAGACTATTCAATGAATAATGACATTTCTGGTGTCCTACCTAAGAAATTTTGGTCTAACCTGGGGTTACAAGGACTTGTTCCAGGCAGTTTCTCCTTCCTTTAGCTTTTATAGTTTCATTTTTATATTTAGATTGGTTTATTCTGAGTTAATTTTGTATGTGGTATGAGATAAGCATTAAATAATGGTCTACCTTTCTTTTTTGTAAATATACTATTGTAGCCACTGTACTTACTAAAGACAGTGTTAAACTTTGAGTCCCCTAACATGTCTGTTGAAGGTCACTGACCATGTATATAAGTACTTATTTCTATACACAATTTGCTTTTGATTTATGTGTCTATTCTTTTGCCAATAAAACTCTATTAATATGGTAGCCTTAAAAGTCAGGCGTGATAGCACATATCTGTAATCCAGATTTGGGGAACTGGTTGGTGTATGAAGTTTTTTATTTTAGTGTCCACTTGTGTTATATATAAAATTCAAGGCTATCCTGAAATTCCTAGCAAAACCTTATATCGATAAACCTGGTGCATACACAGACAGATACAGGGGGTAGTGAGCAGAGGAGTGAGCAGGCATAGAGGAGAGAGAGAGAGGCTTCAAAATTAGATGGTTCTAATTTTATCTTTGCTCTTTGTTTTCAAAACTTCATCTTAAGTATAATATCCCCAGCAGGCTCATATATTAGTTTTCTGGTTTCTAGTGATGGTGTTATTTTGAGAGATTATGGAAACTTTAATAAGTAGGTCCCAACTGGAGGACATAGGGTCGAAAAAACTCACATTCAAAGGTTATTCTGGTCTCTGTTTTCTCCCTCTGCTTCTGGTCTTTCATGAAGTGAATAATCTCTGCACTCATTACTTAAACTTCAAGTCCCTTTGACAGCATCCAACATCTTGTGCCATGTATTGAAAGTGTCTTAAGTCCCTACCTGCTGCTCTTAGTTAAATATGCTGACCACTGCAGGGCAGCAAGTGACCACTTGATGCTATACATTCACACCAGTTCCCATCGGTTGGATTAGGTGCTAGCAATAGTCTGTTTTACAGGTTTCTTAATGGTTGATTTCAGCTACACTCATTCTAATTGGACAAATTAATTAAATATTTGAACAAATGCAGTGTGAAAGGCTGAATAAAAAGGACAGGGAAATCCATGGAACATGCAAAAGAAAAGGTACCCCTCATCTTGGAGTCTGCTTGAAACCTCTTACCAGGCAAGAATAAAAATGTGTAGGGCTGGAGACTAAAGTTCATTAGTAGAGTGCTTACCTAGCTTGCCCAAGGGCTTGAGTTCAGTTCTCAGCTCAAAAAAAAAAAAAAAAAAAAAAAAAAAAAAAAGACCACCTCTAACACACACACAATGTGTTTCCCAGATTCAACAAGACAGTTGCACGAATGCACTCACAAGAGTTGTGACTACATGCGTGAGACCAGGATCAGATCAACTCAGACAAAGTCCCACCCTTAGCTGAGGAACTTTGGTGAGTATGGCTTCAGGGAAAAAGAGGAGCCAGTTTTCTTCTGTGTCTGACTCCTGACAGACTACGTACACTCTAGTAATGGTTCTACACCCAGGTATATATATAGGAAGCTCTAACTGGACTTAGTGGATTTTTTAGTGGTAGAGAGGATAGAAAGGAATTGGGTAAGAACAAGGGTTGGATTTGAGTTGGACTTTATCAAAGCATATTATGTGCATGTATGAAATTCTCAAACAACAGCAAAAATTCCAATATAATATACATTTGCTTAAGTGCCCCCTAGCTGTAAATGGGCAGTTTCCTGGAATTCTCAGCAGAAACATAGTTTACACTAAAAGGATGCCCTAGACCCCCTAATGCAACTTTGTGGCTCCTGCTGTTATTAAATCAGGCTGTAATTCTATTCAGGCATTTCTGAAGCCGCCTTATAATCTCAGGTATATGTTATAAATGAGGAAGAGAAAAGAAGAAAAGAAAATTTCCTAGTAACTCCTGAGATGTCACTTGAGCGACACATACACACATTGATAAGACACTCAGTTGTTGCTCCTCTCAGAGAAGCTCACACCACGCTTCCAGTATGTCTGTTATTATGAACCCTTTCCTTTCTCTAAGCCCTCATGATTAAAATCTACAATTAAAGACATTACTAATAAACTTCAATTATGCTTCAGACTGGGCTGTCTTGCAATTATTCCACGGTCTGCCTGATGACTTCTTTTGTATCAGAGTTGAAATCTTTAAAAGATTAAAGATATTTCTCGAGAGGCTTTGGACCACATGTGGAGCTATATGATTTCCGCTGTAGATGGAGATACAAAGAGGAGTGATTTTAAAAATTATGTCAGATTTGAGATTAATAAAATAACATTGTTTTGGGGAAGAATTTAAATGTGGAATTCTGCAGTAAGCCTGCTTTGTAAGCACTTGCAAATGTTACATTTACTTAAAATAATTTTTAATAATGACTCTGAAATCTTCAGCAAACCTTAGTGGGAGTCGAGCAAAGGATATCCCTAAAAAGCAAATTCAATTGGTTGAGTTCTGCTAGAAGGCTAAAAATGATTATATACTACTAAGTTAAAGTTCTTTATGTTTGTGTATGTGCATACATACATTAAATGTCTTTTTTGATTAATAGTCACTAACAAATTCCTAGTTTGTCGGATAAAAAGCCTTTATATATACTTTTTACTTTAAAATAATTTTGGTATAATTATAGCTTTTCCCTCTTTGCTGTCTTCTCTCCAAACCCTCTTGTACACCCCTCCTTGCTCTCTTTCCAATGTGTGGCCTTTAAAAAAATATTATTAAACACACATTTCTAAATATAACCTACTAAATCTTTTTAATGTTATTTGTGTGTATGACAATAACCCCAAGGGTACAGTTTTGGTAACAAACAGCTCTCTAATTAGATTTAAGACCCACTCAACAAGAGGGAAACGATGCCTAATATTGAAAATTTAGCTAAGTATGCAGTGTTAAGCCATGGATCTTGGAGGAGCACACACAACCACCACTATACTAGACCAGCATAATCCCTAACAGCAATCTAAGCATTTGTCCTTATACCACAGATAAGTATAGTCTTCACCACTCATGAAGGAGACTTATGGCTATGGACAGAGACCACCACACAAATCCACAATGCAGCTGGCACAGAGCCAGTCCCAGTGGATACACCTGTAAAACATTCCTGCACCTGAGGCTCAGGGAATGTCGCAGAAGAAGTGATGATATTGTAAGTTCCCAGAATATCAGGGAGTTTGGTGTGAGATTGTGTCTCCTAACAATGCCAGAAGTTACACCCAGGAAGTCTCGCCAACACAACCATCTAAACCTAAGCTGAATAAAGATGACACCAATGGTCATACTAAACTGAAGCGGGAAAAGCCTGTCAGGTTTTAATCCTACATTAAGAACTACAGGCAACTAAAGAATACTGAGAGCAGGAGAAATAATCTTTTCCAGGGAAGAGGACATCATTTGGTTATCTATTATTAAGTGGACATTGATAATCAGCTCTGAAAACATACATACAAATACGAAGTCTTTCATCAAATTTTCAAAAGTTCTTATTTCTTGAAGATTTATTTTCTTTTTATTTATTCATGTGCATGTACCCATAGAGACTAGGATTCGATGTCATTGTAATCAGGCTTTTCTTTGTGCTGCCAGGTCTCAAAATATGACATGGAGACATATTAGTCATGAAAGCTTGGACTTAGCCTGGGCTTGTTTTTAACTAGCCCTTAGAACTTAAATTAAACCATTTCTAATAATGTACTTTCTGCCTTGTGGCTTTCTTACCTCATCTCCATACTGTCCATCCAGCTTGCTCTGTGCCTCCTGGCATCTCTACCTTCTTCTTACCCTCATCCTCTATTCTTGGAAATCATGCCCAGATATTGGCTGTTTAGCTTTTTATTAAACCAGTCAGAATGACTCATCAGCACAGTGTACCAAAAGATTATTCCACAACCCGTCATACCCTGGAGCTTAGAAGTAGAGTGCATTGTGAGCTTTAGGGAGCTGAACACTGGTCCTTGCAAGTTGTAATTACTCCTACCTGCTAAGATATCTTTCCTTTCCCTGTTGTGTATTTCCTCATAAGGCTTTTCCTGTCACCTCAGATAATACTGATAATGACAGATCTCAGAATTGATTCCACCAAACCCAAATCTGTTGAGCTAATGAGTTCATTGGAATGGCTACAGAAGCATGGATGAGGATTACTTTTAGAAGCACAGGTGACTGGTGGAAGCTTACCACTAAAAAGCCCATCGCAGGATGACTGATGCTGCCACAAAAGCTGAATTCCTGTCTTTCTACAGCAGTGGTTCTCAACCTTCCCAATGCTGCAACCCTTGAATGTGGTTCTTCATGTTGTGATCCACAAACATAAAATCTCCTCTTTGCAACTTCATAGCCATAGTTTTTCAGCTGTTATGAATGATAATATAAATATTTGACATGCAGGATATCTGCTATGCAACTCTTAAGAGGTCATGACTCACAGGTTGAGAACCACAGCGTTGTTCTAAAAGGTAATGTTTCAATCCAGACACACAACTGCATCATAGAGCTCAGGATGTTTATTTAACTATTCCATGCTTTGTAGGTACCCAATATGAAAAGATAAAACGAGAAAGGTGAAGTGGGTCCTTTCGATGGGCCCTGCCAAAGTGTGTCACTAAGGAAACCCACCCCAAGCAACAGAGTTAGTGCCAGAGGTTTGGGCGGGGGAGGGGTTGGCGGAGAGCGAACTAGCAAAAGGCCACCATGTCAGTGTTGCGGGGACAGGAGAACAGGGAAGAGACAAGACAAGAGAGGGACAAGAGGCTAGAGAGTGAGCTGTGTCTGGTGGGCTCTTTCAAGGGACGCATGCTGCATAGCTGATGGTGGAAAGGCACCTGGCAACAGGTGATGATATAATTGCTTTGATGGTAGAGGCAGGCTGCTCATTGTGGATGAGAACTCATTATCCTTTCTTTTGTTTATTTCAAAAAGGGTAAGGAATAGGAAGGGATAACAGGTGAGGTGGGGATGGAGTCACTGTGTCATTTAGAGTGTTTCCTGTTGTCTGTGGGCTTCAGCAACTTTAGGGGACCTGAGAAAGCTGGAATGCTGGCTATGACCTGGGATAGCTGGCTGCTTCAGTTGTTGATTTTGCTCTGTGGGACCATCTGTTAATGTTAAGACTAAGAACTTTTGGAGTCTTAATAAAATAACAAAATAGCAAGAGAAAGAAATCTGAAACATGTTTTATTTTTGTATACCTAATAGGGCAGAGCTAGCTGAAGCAGTCTATGAAGTTGGATCATTTGGGGTAGCCATTTTCAAGCTATGTAGAATACAGATTTTGAGGGGACCTAGCAGGATGATGGCAGAGCAGAAAGTAAAGTTGGGAAGTTTAGGGTAAAAACATTTTCTCAGGTTCTGGTAATTAAGGGGAAGGAGTCCAAAACTCAGGGAAAGGTGGGGGAGATCTCACCATCAGAAACAGGAAGTAGGTAGGGAAACTTAGGCTGTTGGTTAACAGTATTTATCTGGAACTCATATTTGGCCTGTTAGGGAAAGATCCAAGTTGACTTCCTGGAGCTTAAAAGAATTTTTTTGAGTCTACAGAAAGAGATAAGTTTTAGATACATCAATATTCTCACTGCTTGTATCTGTACTGAAATCCATATTGGAGAACAGACAGTAGACTTATATCTTTGAATCATAGGGGACTCCAAGATGATTCTGCTTAAAAGCATGAACACTTCTCCATCCAGAAAACTGAATTATATAGACAGATGTTATTTAGCACAATGAAAAGCACTTTTATGTCTTTTGATTATGATAATAGTAGTCATACTTTACTAGAGCTAGATTTATAGCTTATCAGAACTCCACTGATTAATGTTAAGACTAACTTTTGGAGTCTTAACACAACAGTAGAATAGCAAGAGAAAAGGAAATCTAAAACATATTTCATTTTTTTATATACCTTAAATCACTTTTTAATTACCACTTAAGCTTTTACATCCTCAGACCTTTATAATGTGCATTTATTCAGTTTAAAACATCTTAGACCCTAAATTGTATTTGTAGATCTTCACAACTTAAGCCTTTATATTTTCACATAAACTTTATATCTTTCTTCTATCTAATCATTTACCAGGACACGTAGATGATTGATTACTGAGAACAGTTATTGTAAAGCAAATCTCTTTCATTAAAGGAATAGTAAAACTTACAATAAAGTCTCTTCTGTGAGTCTCTCTTTTCTGGAGTCTAGTAACAAGGTAAATTGTTTCTAGACCTAGTAGTAGCTCTAGGAGAAGGAGGCTTATTGTTTAAATTTTACATACAAAGAGACCTGAGAAGGCAGTTGAAGTCTTGGTTGCTGCTGTTAAGCTGACTAAGTTATCACTAGCCTGGCCATCAAACACCAGAGTTATGAGAAGGATAATGTTTACCTGAATAAGCAAAATTGCCAACCAAGTAGCTTCCAAATGTATTTAAAATGACACTTACAGGTCGCCTAGATAGCTAGCCCAAGTTACCCTGTGAGTTAAGGGGTCAGGGGTCCCCAGGAAAGCTTCAGTTTTTGAATGCCAGGCCTAGAAAATCCAATAGACTTTCCTGTGGAGTAGGAACTTGGGGTTGGGGGAACCAACCTACCTTTTAGGCAAAGTGGGGAACTGACTCCCCAATGTCATGCTTGTCTGCAATTTGGACAGGGTGTTTATAGAAATTGAGGTGAAGAGCAGGGTTTTTTGTTTTTGTTTTTTGTTTTGTTTTTTTGCCCTGTGTCCAACTTTGCCATATTTAAAGCAAGTTCCAGGCGGGAGTTATTCTGTGCCCATAATGTTTTTTGAAGGAAATAGGGATTCTTCCAGGAGCTGGAATATCTCTATATCATGAAAAGCATTTTAAAAAACACTTTAAGTGCAGTGCAGTATTCTCTGATCTCTGAAACCTTTGAATACTGTTTGTCCTTCAGGTATATCTGAATAGGCAAACTTTGCTTGTTTCTAACTACTTGATGTAAGCTTAGCTTTGCTGAGGAATAATCTGTCTGTACACTGGGAATATGTATGACTCTGATTGGTTTAATAAAGAAGCTGACTGGACAATAGCCGAACAGGTTAAGATGAAGTAGGAGAACCAAACTGAGAAAGCTGGGAGGAAACAGGGTGAGTCAGGAGTTGCCAGCAGATGCCAAGAGAGGCAAGATGGGTATGTATTACTGAGAAAAGGTACCAAGCCCTATGGCAAAACATATATGAAAAGTATGGGTTAAACTAAGGTAAAAGTTAGCTAGTAACAAGCTTGAGCTATTGGCTGAGCATTTGTAATTAATAACAAGTTTCTGTGTTCATTACTTTGGAGCAGCCTGCAGCATAGAAACATCTCCCTACAAATGGCATTCCAATGTGGAGCCAGAATTTCCACATAAGATCTGACAAAGCTTTAAAAGAATTCTAAATACACAAAAACAGAATCAAGTGTGGCTTCCTGGTTAGGTGGTAGTAGAAAAAAATGGACATGGATCTTTTAAGAGGTCCTGCTACTGGACACTAAAATGAGGTTTATGAGTAGAAGGTAGTACACTACTCAATGGTACCATGAACCCCAAAATTTCACACAGTTTGGGGAATACATGTCAATACCTCCACCATGAAGTTAGGCTCCCAGCCACCAAAACAGGGGGAGGGGAGGTTCTAGCCATGACACTTAGCAGTTCTGAGGCTTAAGTGATCAGAAAAAATTACAAATATGTAGTCAATGTAGATTCAGAAACAGTTATAGTGTGTTTAAAAATATACATAGGCTTGGGAGAAAGAAGACAAAGAGTATATATAGGTTTAGTTTAAAATGTTGTTTTAAAATAGTAAAATCCTTAAAATGGAATGGAGTATTAAAAGAGTTTGAATTCTGCATGTTGTATTGTCTTTAAATTTTCTAATTGTTCAAGAAGGAACAACAGTAGCTAAAACATATTGGATTATGAAAACTGAGGGATTAAACTAACCTATATATTTTTAAAATGTCTTGACTTCAAAATGAAAATCAAAAGATATGTTACTTTGGGGAAGAGGTTATGCTTTTATTTCCACATGAAATGAGAAGCTGTGGATTCATTCAAGGTTAAAGTTGAACAGATTTTATCCAGGAAGATCCCTGAAATCTGGCTACATACATAAAGAAATAAACCTAGAAAAACTACAAAACATGTATTGTATATTTTAGCTGTTCAAACATAAAACAAAAATTATCTTTGACTAACTTGTGTACATGTGTAGTCTAAACTTGTATTAATACAGATATGTATATTACCTTTAAAAGTTTATATAGTTTTAGAACAACAGACCAGATATTAAAAAACAAAACAAAACAAAACAGATGGCTCATGTGACCTCGCATCTAGAACAACTGGTGACTGAACAAAATACCCCAGCCAAGACAATCATTATTCTAAATTTTCTCAGGGTCCAAAGATGTCAGTGCCTCCAAACAACAGGGAGTAGTCTAGAAAACAATGCCCACATTCCCCTCAAATGGGTTATAGAGGTTTATTATCATTTAAATGGGATGGTTACAAGTTGTTATTGGTAATAATCAGAAAAATAACTAAACAAAAAAAAAACAAAGATCAAAGATCTCTTTCTATAAGAAAAGGGGGAAATATGATATAGAAGCAGTAGAATAGAAGGGTAAATTATTTAATCTACTTTAACCCCCCCAGGAACTATTAATCCCAAAATATTTTACATGGGTATGAATTTTGGTTTATTGACGTGAACTTAAAGTTAATTTTGTTATATTGTATGCATGTTTTTTACTCTTGTTTGTGATATTGTACTCATGCATCATACTTAAAAATATAACATATGATTAAAAATACAGGTTAATAGTCATCTATAATAGTCAAACTTATAGTCATGTTAGGTATGTTTTCAAGGTTAAACTGATATATTTAGATAGATGGTCTTCAAACACTTCTGAGACCTACAGAATATGGCATTTAAAACGTTTAGTAACCTAAGGCTTTTCATGATGACACATGTCTGCTCTTGGTAGTGTCAATTTACTTCAGAGAAGACAATGGACATTGAAGAAGCTCTGTATGGATTTTGCTTTCTTTGTGACAGAACTTAGCCACTGTACCAAGAAACTCAGTTTATGACAATATATTATTGTCCAAACTGGACCAACAGGATGCAGAAGAAAGTGACTGCCAAAATTTATCAAGACAAGGCAGTATAGTCCTTTAAAATGTCCGCCAGATATACAAGACCTGTAGGCCAAAGTTGGGTACCTCAGCATTACAGAGGAACCTCAGATGGCTGTCCAGGCAGCATAAAGGTAAATTAGGTATAAAACTATAGACTCACAAAGATAAAATAAATAATAAAGTGTTTTCTTTAAATTTGCCAAATACAAATAGACAAAATATTGTAATTGTAATTCTTACTTAATAACTGTTTTGTTATATATAGTTTTACTATGTTAGGGTTAAAACCTTTTTTTTAATTAGAAAAAAAGGGGAAAGTGCTGTGGAATAATTCTTTTGTACTCTGTGAATATGTATTACTCTGATTGGTTTAATAAAGAAGCTGACTGGTCAATACCTGGAAAAGCTAAGGTGAAGCGAAAGAGTCAAATTGAGAATGTTGTGAGGAAGAAGCGTAGAGTCAGGAGTCACCAGCAGATGCAGATAGAATCAAGATGGGCATACTATATTGAGAAAAGATACCAATCCATGTGGCAAAGCATAGGGAAAAAAATCTGGGTAAATTTAGTAACAAGCCTGAACTATTGGCTGCGCATTTAAAATTAGTAGTAAGACTCCTGAGCTTTTACTCAAGAGCAGCTCCCAACACAGGACAACTTTGACTATACCAACTTTGAAAGCATATGCAGGGAACTAAATAAGATTTATCCTTGTAATTAATTATATTAGTACTTAGCATGACTACAGCTAAATAATTTCATCATTTATAAGATGACCATTAACCTGTGTTTTTTTAACAGTCTACAATAAGTTAGCAGCTTTCATAAAACTAGGACATTATGTTCCATACCTGTTTAAGGTGACTGATCATTAACTTGCATTTCTTAATTATCCTTAACTGTTTACAGTAAGTTAATACCCATTATATGACTAGGATTTTATATTCCATGTCTATTAGGTTTAGCCCTTAAAATAATGATTTTGAATAGAAGCCCTTCTAGTATCAAAATAAAACTTTTTAATCATAGATAATGGGGTGAGTAAAGAAACCCAAATAGCTGTTCTGTGGATAAAAATGAAACAAGTCTGTTCCAGACTACTAAGGCAGCCTCCAGAGAAGGCAAGAAAAAGTAAGAGGGGAAAGATCTCCAGGGTGAAAGGGAACAGGGGAAAAAAGACCTGTGAACTGGGAGGGGCCTGTGAGCAGAGACTGAGGGAGCCCAGAGGCCAACATTTCCCTTGACAAGCCATGAAAGCCCTGGCTGAAATGCCCAACCCTGGGAAAGGACCCTCTCAAGGAACCAGACATTTTACTACAGAATATTGTAGGTTTTGCATGGCTTAGTTTGTCCAAACAGCTAAAGCTTAAAGCAAGCAAAAAGAAGCTGGACAAATATTACTGTGAATCCATCGACAAATCTTATTTGTTAAACACCTTGTTTATAAATCATATCTTTCCACTTATCTAAATTCTTTAGAAGTTTGATGTTGAACATGTACAGCAAAGACATAAATACTTAGGCAGAAATCTCTAAACCAGCTTTTGTTAATTTGAATAAATATTTATAATCTTACACCACATAGAATATATTCTAAAACAGAGTTGACTCACATACAGAGTATATTATAACAAATATAACTTTGTATTTCTATCATCATATAAAAGTCAATACCAATACAAAATATTTGAGGCTTGTTTCCTTAGTCTAAAAGTCTAAATCATTAGGATTAAGAAGTGTCACATGATAGGCATTCTTTAAGTTTAGTAAAGATGGTTGCCAACCCTCTGACTGTTTGCATCCTGAGGAGGCCACCAGCCAAGATGGAGGAGAGACATCTGGTTACTATTTAAAACATTTTCCTAACAATAGTTTGTAGGGGGATTATGTTGTTCCATTGTAAATAATTGTCCCACCCACTAGTTTAATAAAAATTCTGATTGGCCAAAGGCAGACAGGAAGTGTGGGCGGGGCTACCAGACTAAGAAGACTCTAGGAACAGGAAGATCAGGACAGAAATGACTCAGAGAAGCCAGCAGATTCAGAGGACAACTATGTTGCTCTGAGAAAGTTATCGAGCTGCATGCTGAACAGGATGAGAATCATAGGTTAGATTAAGAGCAAGAGCTAGCAAGTTATATGCCTGGGCTCCAGGTCTGTGGGTACAAACCATGGGGCTAGGCCTGAAAGTCCAGGCCAAAATGCTAGGCCCAAAAATATGGACCACAAGGCTAATTCCGAAAGTCCAGGCCAGGAACCTCATACAACAATAGTTGAATTTAAGTTATAAGCGTAGATATGCAGTTGAATCCAAGTTACATATTCATACATGCAGAGCTAAATCCAGCTTAAATTCATACACATAAAGAGTTAAATCTAAGTCACATACGTATATGAACACACACTCACACACATTTTAAGCAAGAGTTGAATTACACACACACGCACATACACACAGAAGTCTAGTTATAAGCTTTCTATTATGTTTAAAACCAAATTTTGTGCACATTATACAGATTTTAAACCATATCTCAAATGCAATTTACAAATTCTGAGAAGAGTTTACAACACAGTCTTAAGATGTTATTATTTTTTTTGTGAAAGCAGAGCACAAAGAAATCATAGAGATAAAAGATTTTTAGGAATGGAGAGCCTTAGAGGTAAGGAGCTTTGGAAATATAGCAGAGCAAGATTAGTTATAAAATATTTTTGGACCCTTTTTCTGTGGCAGTAGCAGCTATTAACAGATTTGCGATAATTTGGAAATTAAGTTTGCAAATTTTGGCCATTGATTTGTACAGAGACCAGGCTGTTGTAATAAAACCCAAATCTATGGAGCAAGAAAGGGTTATAAAGTGTGTATGTTCCCATGAGCTCCAAGAGGACTTGAGAGAGAAAGTGAGCTGCAGGACTGCAGGCAGCAACTGAGAGACAGTGTAGTGCATCTACAAGTTGGATGCCAGAAAGCCAGGAAGGAGCAGAAGAGAAGGGAGATACTCCCAGGGTTCAGCAGGCTGCAGGAGCAAGAGCCACATGGAAAATACAGTGGGCTAGCAATTAAGCTGTGCATCTCCCAGCCTGCCCGGAGAGGGAAGCAAGCAGGATGGTGATGTCCAAATGGGAAGTAAAGCAGGACAAATGCTCTGAACATATGTTACTGAGAGGTAGATCAGCAGATGTTCCAGGGGAGAACTAGTGTGCTGAGCAAGACAAATCTGGCTCCATCTCTGACTTCCACATTGCAACAAACATACAGACCAGACATATATGAAGTCTAGAGACGAAGAGCTGACAGATACAAGCAGGTCTTGAAGCAAAGAAAACAGAGTGGAGAGGTCTTTCTCAGTTTCCAGATTGTCTGGTCCAAGGTGGTCCAAGGCCAGATTTGATTTGAAAGGAATCATCAGGGGTTCTCCAAAAGATATCGCAATGGAAGTGAGGAGTTGTATAAAACAGATCCCAAGGATGAAGCAGAGAAAAGTTCAGAACCCTAGAGCCTCAGATGTTCCCAGAAACTCAAAGGAGGACCCAATAAAACATGCACAGGCTGTTCAGTGCATCATCCGGCAAGAACAGGGCCAAGGGCTAAGAGACACAGTTGCCTGGTGCCAGGACTGTGGTAAAAGCCAGAGGGCAAAAAAAAGCTGTGCTCAAAAAACAGAGCTTCACATCCAGGAGAATGGTCAGAGGTAGGTAGCTATACCAGAGACCTAATTGCTGATAGTGAGCGGAAGACAAAGCCATCATTAAACGAGAAAGCAGATATGTTGAAGGGGAAGTGGGCAGGTAGGATCCCGGTGTGGCCAAACCAAATGTCGGGATCAAAAAAGAAAGGCGAAGTGAGTACCTGTTGGTGGGCCCTGCCAAGGTATGCCAGGAAGCAAGCATGTCTCAAGTAACAGAGTTAGAGCAAGAGGTTTATTGGGGGAGAGTAAGGGAAGAATGAAAAAGCCCATGTTAGTATGGAGACTTGAGAGAGACAGGCAGACAGACAGGGAAATGGGGATAACATAGAAGAGGCAGAAGGAGAGAGACAAGACATGAGAATGAGATGCAGCTGATGGCTAAGGGGTGTACATGTGTAGCCGACAGTGTGAAGGCATCTGGTGACAGGTGATGACATAATGGCTTTGGTGGCAAAGGCAGGCTGCTGCCGTGATGGGAACTAACAGAATAAGCCTTCAGATTTGAAGTAGCATGGGATTCAGAGAGAGGATGTCCACTTTGCTTATGGGTGTGAGAAAACCCACTAAAACAACTAACTTGGAATTGGATGTTACTGCATCACATTTCTGTAAGTGATTAAACCACAGGACCGTGAGCAAGTTTTGATGCTTCCTTGTTCAGTCAATAGTTACTTAGAAACGGACAAAGACAATGAAAGAACATGAAGAAACCCAAGAACACAAGCAAAGGGACACAGTAGAGTTAATTTTGAGACAGACTCCTTGAAATTAATTCCAAGCCAAGAGAAAGGGTTGAGGTAGAGAAAAGAGAGTTGGCCTAAGACCCTGTCCCTGAAGCGTTGCTCATTATGTGGAGAAATAGTCATTTGGAGCCAAGGGACCATTTTCTGAAACTCTGAGTGTTTGTTTTTATGCTGTAGTTGGCCAGAGTCTTTTCCTAGGTGGACACACTTGAGAAGAAGACTTATGTTAGCTGACTTCTTCCTATTTAATTAGAAATCGAAGAATTAGGCTTTTGTGATCTAATTCGATGACGACCTTAGCATGATGAAGGTAGTAAATAATTAATTTTTTAAAAAAACAAATTTCAGCCCTTGAAATAACTCAGTGTGGTGAGGATTAGACTGAAAACAAAGTTCAAGAGACAAGGAAGAGCCCTCTTTCCCTCATTGAAACGTCCATTAGCAACGTGTGAAGAAGCAGTAACAAAGCCTCCAGTGTTTCCTTCAGGGGCCCTTCAGAGTTGGGACTGTCTGTAAGAAGCTTTCTTTTGCTAATGTGGCCTGAATCACTGACAAAGGCCGGTGTGGGGGGTTGGCTTCCAGACTCTAATCCCTAGAAGGGTAGGGAAAGGAAAGGAAGAGAATCAATCCTTCATTGGATAGCTTTGTAATGACCTTGTCAAACATTTTAAACCATTTAACGGCATTCTTTTTGTACTGTGATGACAAGATACAGCATCTCCAGTTCTTGAGATGCATGTGCAGTGAAGCAATTGGGTGCCTCTTTCTGCTTCAGCCGCGAGGCACCGCACAAGCTCATGTGTGGGGCACTCTTTGCTCCTCTTTGTGGATAATTAGTTTTGACTGCACTTATTGGCTTATTTTGCAACTGTTAACTTGCAGAACTTGTTATGAATGTTTTGCTGTAAATAATAAATCTTCCAGTTAATCTTAAATTTCCTTTTGAAAGCTAATAAAGTCATGATTACAGACACATCTTGTTCCGCTCTCAGAAAAGGACATTGGGGTATAACAAAATAAAGCTGGATGGAATCTTCCTTTATTCTGCCAGTTGAAGATTAATTTTCAGACACTTCTTTCCAAGCCAAATACAGTCAGTATCCTGTTAGTTCCGTCTAAATGGCTGAATCTAATACCAACTTGTCCAGGGGATTAATGTAGCTATTGTTCTGATTTTACAATGAATTGGCTTTATGGCTGCCAAGCTCTATAAAACTGGCCACACTCCTTATGATGATTGCTGGGGTCAAAGACAGGACTCCACTGTGTCAAAAAGACACTCATTTCCCAAATCAAACATGCTAAGTACTTTAAGTTCTTATTAGAATAAACGGGAAGAGAAGAGTGGTGAGCAAAAGAGGCTTCCGACTTCAGACTAAGAAATCGGTGGTCTTACATGGGCACTGCTCTGAACTTTCCTGTGCGATCTGGAAGAATGTGGAGTATTAGCACTTGCTGTTAATCGACTTTGGTTATAACTGTGTTCTTAGCAGTGGAGAGAGGAGAGGATTGGTAGAAAGTGGTGAAGCTCAGAGCCATTGGTTTCCAGAAATGCTCTAATAAATGTTTTCATTGTCTCTTCCTATTTCTCGTCTCTTTATTTTTTTCTCTTTCTTCTACCTTGGCTACTTCCTTTCTCTTGGCCCAGCTGTCTCATTCATTCTTCTCAAAGGCTCCTGCTCATTTTTACTGCTTGTGAGGAATATCGCTTAGGTGTGTGTATGTGTGTGTGTCGTATGTCTGTGTGTATGAGAGAGAGAGAGAGAGAGAGAGAGAGAGAGAGAGAGAGAGAGAGAGAGAGAGAGAGAGAGTAAATTGAATAGGAAGAAGAGTTTTCTGGATTCACCAGGACTCGAGTCCTGTAACTACCATTAAATGACTGAGTGAAGCTAATCTGTCTAATCTGTCTATATGGAGAAAAGTGTGTGGGCAAACTCATTGTTTATTTTAGCACTATCTGTAGGTTCAAGGCTAGGAGAACTGGGTGAGGAGTTAACTGATGTTTTGCTGTGCTCAGCCTCTATTTTATATGGGCTCAAATAGTGAGTGGCTAGCAACACAAAACAGAGTTTCAGTCTCTATTTCTGTGACCTATTGCTACTAATTTTAATAAGTACAAAACCAGGCACCATGGCATGCATGTTACTTTTACTTACTTAATCCTCATAAAAATCCTTCAGAGTGAGAAATAATATGATTCCTATTTGTGCTAGTAAGATTTCTATTATCATAATAAATAATAAGAGAAATGACTTCCTTTGACACAATGAATTGGCCTTGTTGCCTTTTGACTTGTGCTGAAGCAGAGAAGCACAGTGGGAATGTGTGAGAGAGGAAATCTGGTTATCCCATAGCTAAGGACCCAGAGAAGAGAAGTGGCCAGAGCCTGACAACCCTGTTCAAGAAAATATCCATAACCAGACGGCTTCTCATTAGGCCCTGCTTCTTAGAGGTTCTACTACCTTCCATGAACCTAATCTCTGGAGATCAATCTTTCATCCAGTAGGTTCTTGGGGGGACACTTATCCAAACCACATTGCTGTTTTTCTAGGAAGTAAAGTAAGGATTAAAAAGACTAAGTAACTTAATAAATTTCAATAACTATGTGGGACCCAGAAGCAGATGCCATCCATGGAGGAGCCATCACCTAAGGAAAATTCTGACAGTCTAAACAGTCCCTTCCTAGGAAGGGGACAAATAGTCAGTCTCCTTGTATGCCTGCTGATCTGCTGATATAGGCAAACCTTAAGGACCACTGCTAAATGTTGAAACATCCCTAGAATTCAAAGTAGTCAATGAATTCATAACAGGTACCTCTAGCCCAAGCTGGGTCTAATCCCAGGGCTGTAACCCTGAAGCTCTGAAGGCCCTAGAGCCCTTCCCAATAAAAACTTTTGCCTTGCGCTGTTCAGGTTCGCTCTTAGACCACAGCAGTGTCAGACGGACATAGTGACCGAAGCAAGCTTGTCAATAAAGAGATTCTTTGCTGTTGCACTGGCCTCGTCTCTTAGTGTCTTTTGGGGACGTCTCGACTCTGGGCACAATAACTAAAAGCTAGAAGCAGAAGGTTAGTTTGATGCCTAATTTTAATTGTCAGCTTGACACAATCTAGAACCATCTGGAAAGATAGTCTAACTGAAGGGCTGTCTATCTCGGGCTGACTTGTGGGCATTTCTGGGGGTGGGAATTGTTTTATGTTGATTGGTATGGAAAGATAGCCCACTGTGGGTGGCACTACTTCCTGAGTTTGGTTCTAGGACTGTACAAAGAAGGAGAATGTGAGCTGATCATGAGTGAATTTACCTGTGTTTACTTCTTTTTGTCTTGATTATAGAGGTGTCTATTTCCTTTGACTTCTCCAAATTCCCACAAGGATGGATTCAAATATAAGCTCAAGTAAGTTATTTCTCACCTATGTTTCTGGGCGTCAGAGTGTTTTATCATAGCAGGTATTTATTACAGCATCAGAAATAAAAAAGGTTAGGCAGTTACCTAGCAGACATGCAATTCCTGTTTGTTTGGGTTACCTGAGATTCTAAGTCATCTTTTGTTGAAGTAGCGTCCATCTGTGTCATGCTACTTATCTGAGAGCCTTCAGAGTACCTTCTTCTTCATGTCACTTTATTAGTATTTATCTTCATGAAAAATATTAAATTTATATGGAGAAACTGGGTTTGAGAAAAGAAATATTTAGAATTTTCCAAGAATATTTAAAGCACAAAATAGAGATTATAATTTCAGTAGAATTTAGAAAACGTTCTTATTATTTAAAAAAAAAATATTAAGGGTAACAAAATCTTTGAACCTGGATTCTACCAATTTTAATTGCATGAAAACTCCATATAGCTTATATTAAAATGTGCCTTGGCATAATTCTTAAAAATGTCACAAATAAATTTTTTCCATTTTATTATTTTTTTGTAAAAGTCTTTTTTATCCATGTATGCCCCTGTTCCCTTCCCTCCTCCCAACCCCTGACAGTCAGCCTTCAGCCTCCCCCTCCCCATTCCCCATGCCCTCCCCCAAAGAGCAAGAAGTCCCAAGGTGGGTCAGCTCAGTGTGGCACATCCAAAATTTTAAGGGAATGTTTCTTAAAAGGGAGTAAACAATTTCAGGTACACTTGAGACAACTTTTATTTGTATATTAAATGATTTATTACTAACATTTTTTGCCAAGTTTTAGAAAAATGATATGTATTGATATTGAGTTACATTGATGGAAATTAAACAAGGGAAACAAAAAATGCATAATGAGACACAACTCTAATTCTCATTGATTTTTCTGTATATAATGTCTGCAAACCTTCAAATGCAAATCATTTAAAAGTTGGAATTTCAAATGAGAAGCTACATCTTTTATTCAGGTTTTTATTTAGAAATTTGCTTTGTTTCTGGAGAAGCATTTACTTTTCTGACATCCGTATGAATCATTTCCCTACTCACAGCCTCTGACAAACAAGTGAAAGCCTAATAAAATGAGCTTTATTCATGGGTGTGAACAAAATTCCAAGAGTTCAATACTTCCTTCCCCTGCTCAAGGGGATTATTCTTTAACACTTTCTTGTTCTCCACTGATTCCTTCATTTTTCTAGATGCACATGGATTCTCAGAAGCTGAGTGGTATGACATTAACCCAAAGTAGATTACGCTGCCACTAAATTTTGTATTTGTATCTAGCATACTATGATAGAAGTATAAGAAATCTTACTCTACTGACTGCCTCTCTCTGGAAGTTTTCTGCTGGATGGTGTCTTTATTTATTTATGTTCTTTCTAACCTTGGAGTCTAAGTTTTACACATTGTACTGAGTGTTTGTTCTGCCAGTAGCTTTGGAGTACCAGCCTTTTGTGCATGACTTTGAACTCATGATCCTCCTGCTTCTGCTTCCTTCAGCAAATTCTACTGGCATGTGTTGCACAAATAAAGGAAACTCAGAGCCAGATCTCAGAAAAAGGCTGAGATATCAAAGAGGAAACACCACAGTCAAATCTTACCCAGCTGCCTTCCAGCTTCCTCAGCCTTGCTCCTTCTGGCTTCTTCTGTTTCCTCTGTCTGTCTATGTCTGCCTTAAATACCTTCTTCACCCAGTTGTTTCACATCCAGGTTAAGATTAAAGGCGTGGCACCACCACTGCTTGCCTGGGAGCCTGGAACTCCTTCTGTAAATTAAACTGACTCAAACTCAGATTTGCAAGGATTAAGGGAATAGGTCACCACTCCCAGACATTCTCTGTGGCTGAGAATAAAGGTGTGAGTTACCACTGTTTGACCTCCTAGACTGACTGTGCATAGATCCCTCTGATGTCTCAGAGTGGTTTTTATTAAATTTGAAACATAACCCATAAGCATGTGCCGCCACAACCACAGAAGATGAGAACCTGTGGGTTGCTTCCAGAATAATATGGCTTGATCAATCAAGACCCCTTGAAAGGTCTCCATTGACAACCATAGCCCAGCTGATCCAACATCCAAAATAGCTTCGAGGCAACTGGCTGAGATGATGTAGTCTTACAGACTACTATTTTTAAGACTTGACCATAATTCTAAAATTTCTCAGAATCCTCATAAGATTCAATTATCAGGAAGTAGTATAAAAAGCTATGCCCAAATTTCCAAAATATTTTTTATGAAGGTTTATTTTTATTTAATGGGGTTGATTATAAATGATTAATGGTCATAGTCAATCTCTTCCTAAAGAAAAGGGGGGCATGATATAAAAATGATTGAAAATATAGATTATTGAATCTAATTTAAAAGCTATTAATCTCAGATATTTTATATTGATCTGAATTTGGGTATAATGACACAAATTTAAAGTTAATTTTGTTACACTGTATATATGTTTATATTCTTATTTAAATAATTTTTGTGTATTGATACAAATTAAGGTTATTTTGTTACAACACATTGTGTGTATATTTTAACTCTTGTTTAAGGTACTATGTTTATGTAGCCCAATTAAAATGTAATGTATAATTAAAATACAGATTAATAGTTATTTATGATAGTCAAACTTATAGTCATGTTAGTTAAGTTTTTTATATATACAAAGATATATTTCAATTAGGTAGGTAATCATCAAACACTTCAAAGAATATGGCATTTAAAATGTTTTAAGAGCTTATACTTTTTTGGATAGTGAGACACATCTGTTCTTGGCAGTACCAATTATAGCACCAAGAGGATGATGGGCCTCAAAGAAACTCATTATGGAGTTTGTTTATAATATAAAAAGACTAGCCATTTGGTAAAAAATCTGCTCTTGCCTGTACTGTTTGACAGTATGCTATATAAACTGGATGTGCATAACCTATAGGAAAAATGACCACTGAACTTTGCCCAAACAAGGCTATATGGTCCTTCAGGTTCTTGCTTCACAGAAGAAACTGCCAGGCATTTTGCAGGACACAGGGCAAAACAACTGTCAACATTTTCAAGAGTGGAACAGAACAGTCCTTAAAATTTCCTGCTTCATTGAAAGGTATGCTAGAGAGTCTAGGCCTGTAGGCTGATGATGAATGCCCAATGTTACAGAAGAAATTTGGCTGACTATCCTGGCCAAATGACTATCTGTCATTTCTGAAATTTTGGGAGTTGCTTTCAATGCACTTTCTGTTTACTCAGGTAATATTATAGTCTTCTATGGTCTTTGATGAAGTTGAAGACTACACAGTTATAGTTTACCTTAGTCATGAGAAAGATAAATTAGATATAAAAATTTAGACTCATAAAAATGAGATAGATGATAAAATAAAATTTTCCAAATACAAATAGGCTAGATATGGTAACTAATTCTTGTTTGATAACTGTTCTATGTTAAAATGAAAACCTGATTAGACAGAAAAAGGTAAGTGCTGTGGGATGGTTTTTCTGTATTCTGTGAATATGTATTGCTACCATTGGTTAATAAAGAAGCTGTTTTGGCCTATGACAAGACAGGATACAGCCAGGTGGACATTCAGGAGAGAGACATGGAGAAAAAAGAGTGAGTCAAGAGAGCTGCTGGGAGCTGCTGGATGAATAAGATGTAATAGAAAACAGGTAAATCCATGAGATACTTAGTGATACATAGATTAGTAGATATGGGTTAATTTAAGATGGAAGAGTTAGCTAGTCAGAAACCTGAGCCACAGAGCAAATAATTTGTAATTTATTTATTTGTAATCTGGGTGATTATAAGTGGCTGTGGAAAACACAGGGCCGAGCCAGATAGATGAGAAACTTCCATCTACAACTCGTAATCCTATAACTATCCATTATGTATTAGCTGAAATTACATCCTATTACAACAGTTTCTCTGTCACTGCTTCTCCTACTTCCTTCCTGCTGCCTCTCTTCCTCCCTCCCCTCCCTTTCTCCTTCCCTTCATCCCTCCCTTTCCCTTTTTCCTCCCTCCCTCCTTTTCTCCTTTCTTGCTTCTTTATTTCCTTCCTATTTTGTCCCCCTTTCCTCCTTTCAGCCCTTCTTTCTTTTATTATTAGTCTCATGTTTTTATTTCTCTTAAAGATTGTAAAAGATGAATGGAAAGCTAAAAGACTAATGTAAAAATAAAAAAAATAATATTTTGAAGGTGTTTAGTACCAGCTGTTTGTTTGTTTGTTTTTTCCAATTAAAGTAGAAAGTTTCTTGGCTGTATAGTGTGGACGATACCAAGCCTTATCAGAATTTGCAAAACACTATTAATAGCAAAGTAAAACATAACAAAACAAAAACCAAGTTGATATTCCAAATCATTCAGCAAAGCCAACATTTTCATAATTTTGGCTATTCAAAAACATTCATCAGTTATCTAAGCTAATTAGATACATGCAATATTTACTTTCAGAGGATCCCTGCCAGACCTATGTCTTATAAAAGCAATTACCATAGTCACTTTGGGGATTAATGTTTCTTGGTGGAAGGGTGAGATAATTTAAGTTTTGATGTCCAGTCATTATATAATTAAAGGTGCCTTTAAATGTTTAACCCAGAATTAGAGGCCTGAAGCTACAAAGTTTACTTGAAAGAGAAATGATTCACATCATTAGTGTTTCATGTCTGAGGCTTGCTGGCACGCATGGCCACCAGAAGTTTGCATTTTGTCCTCATTTCTCTCAGTGGGACATCCAACAGCTGTTGCTTCCCTTAACTGTAAACTCCATCTTCCTGTGTTAGCCAGACTGTTTTAGGCATAGACACTCGAAAATCTGAAACGTTTTGGAAATCATAGCAGTTAACAGTAATTGCAGTAAATTGTTGAACTTCTTAATATCAAAGCAGGGTTCACTAATATCAACACAATAGATTCAGGTACCACTTGTAAAGTGAGGAATGGGGCCCATCCACGTCAATCTTATGAGCTTGTTTTCCCATTGAGGATAAACACAGGAGACAGATACACTGGCTTTTACCCCAATCTTCAAACAGTTAATCCTTTATCTCCACTTTAACTAACAATGCATTGGTTTTATCTTATTTTTTGTTTTTTATTGTCAGTAAAGAATTTATTTCACTTGTGCTGTATTTATCTTTAAATTTTTATTTATTTTATGTGTGCTAGTGTTTTGCCTTCATGTCATGACATCAGTGTGTACCAAGTGATGCATGTTTGGTGACCTTAGAGGACAGACTAAGTTTAGATCCTCTGGAACTGAATTTACAGACAGCTGAGTTGTCATGTGAAAGCTGGAAATCAAAATTCAATCCTCTGGGAGAGCAGCCAGTGCTCCAATCACTGAGCTACCTGTCCAGACCTCTTCACTTCCTCTGACACCTGATACAATGCTTCTTCACCCTTTCCTAATATTTTTGGCTCAGATTTTAAAAGTCATAGATAAAATATTTGTTTGTATCAACTAATAAGTGCAATAAAAGTTTTAGATCCAATATTACATTTCAGATAAATGCTTCTACCTCCTGATTTATAAAAATCTTCCTTTGTATAGAGAAATAACTAGGGTTATTACAAGTATTGAGCTAGAAATTCCAAGAAGGTTTTATCATTCCAGTTTTAAGATAATAAATTCATATAATTACAAAGAAAAATATCTTAAACATTCAGATTTTAGGTTTACAGCAGAGATTTTCAAGAGACACAAAGTTTGGGTCAGTCAAAATCTGGTTTTGAGACTGTGAGGTAAGCTATAGAGAAACCAGAAAAAAAGTGAATGAATTTAGGAATACTTTTCATAAAATATTTAAGAGGGAGTTAGATGATCTTTGCTAAGACTGTAGAGATAAGAGATAGAGCGAAACCTCACACCCACTTCTCCCCTGTCCAGGCCACACATACCTGAGGAGACTCTAAGAGGGATAAATGGCTTGTCTGAAGCCATGCAAATGTGCTTGGCTTTTCATGATGACTTCTAAACCTATGAAAACTCTTCACTTTTTCATATTTCATATCTTTAACTGTAAAATCATGTGAAATATTCATTAAATTAGGTTTTCTCATTAATAGAATATTTTAAGTAATATTGTGTTTTTGTCCAACTTGAGTAAATGCACAAAAATAGCACTGCCTAGAATACTCTATTGGATTATCTGTATAATTTGTTATTTTAAAGTGAATTTTAAATTTATTTTTGTAGAAAAGTAATTTTAATGTAAATAACTTTTGTGCATAAAAATCAGATGAATTTTTATCAAGTTTGCTTTATTGTATGTATGAACTAATCCTGAATATATTTGTCAGTTCGTGTCAATATTCCTGACTATAGTGTTATGGGGAACCTACTAGAAATGACCACTGAGGTACAGTTTATAAATAATTGAAAGCCTTTGTTTCATCTGGCTGTAACTATGTTCAGGTATTGGAGACTCAGGTGTAGCCCTGTGTATTCAGAACATGAGGTATTTGAAGGCAAACTCATCTCTTAGTGTTTCACTTGACGGCTGCAGGGAATTTGTGCAGAACAGTTCAATGGATACTAAAATAAGTGGATAGTTTGGGGGAAGGGGGTTTTGCAGAAGCAGGCTATTTATCAGAGGCTAACATAAGTAGTTAGTCCAGTGGTTCTCAACTTTCCAAATGCTGTGACCTTTTAACACAGTTCCTCATGTTGTGGTGACCCCCAACAATAAAATCATCTCCATTGCTACTTCATAACTGCAATTTTGCTACTGTTATAAATAATAATGTGAATATCTAATATGCAGGGTATTGGATATGCAGCCCCAGTGAAAGGGTTATTTGACCCATAAAGGGATCTCAGTCCACAGATTGAAAACAGCTGGTAGCTTGAGAGGGAGGTTTGCACAAGCAGACAGTTTAACAGAAGCTAAGATAAGTTAGTTTGGGGCATCTTGACTTTGAATTCTCAGAATGAATTTGGATAATTTTTTGGAATTCTTCATCAAGAAAATTAAATTCTAGTTAAATCTGAAATGGTCTCAGCAAGAGTAGAAGAAGGAGGAACTGCTACCTTATTATGCCCTCTCACAAGAGCATGGATGTGCATCCTAATTTTTTTATATCAGTTTTATAATTGTCCCAATTCTTTTATAAACTGATGAATTAAATACATTCTATTGACTTTACTCTTTTAAAATTATATTTCAAAAATTAAAACTGAAGTGGTGATTAAAAAAAAGCAAAATAAAAAAGTTTAGTGTGAAGCCTCACTGATAGAATGAATTTTTTGTGAAATACAGAATATTACATTATGAACACAAAATAGAGAATTGGATCATTCAGTCAAGGTAAATCATAAGTTTTTAAAAAATGCATGAATGGAACATATGAGAATTAAACCAAAACCTATATACTACAGGCATACAGAAGGAAAAGAATTTTACTCAAAAGACATAAAGATATACTTTAATAAAACCATAGAAGAAAATTTCCCAACTCTAGGAAAAGAGAACCCATCCAGATATGAGTTATATGGACTGTCCCATAGATAGCACCAGAATAGAAACTCCTACATGTGACCTGCAGGGATGCATCAGTGGTTAAAAGCATTTGTGGCTCTTGCAGAAAACCTGAGTTTGATTCTCAGTACCCACATGGTAACTCATAACTATCTGGAATTCCACTTCCAAGGGATCTAATGTCCTCCTTTGACTTCAATGGCCATTAAGCACACACATGGCACACATAAATATATGCTGACAAAACATTCATATATAAAATATAATAAATAAATCTTTCTTTTATAAAAACTCCTCACTTTATAGTATAGTAAAAACATTAAATTCACTGAACAGAGAAAGTATAAGGAAATCAGCAAAAAAAAAAAAAAAAAAAAAAAAGGGCCAAATTACATACAAAGGTAGGTCCATATTAAGGTGAAAGGGTAAGAAATTGAAATCATGTGAAAAGTAGGTACTTCTCTTTTTTTATTATTTAAAAGTTTTAAAATATTTTTTTACATACCAACCATAGTTCTGCCTCCCTCTCTTTCTCCTGCTCAACCCTCAGCTTCTCCCCCTTCACTCACTTCTCAGAAAGGATAAGACCTCCCAGGGGAAGTCAACAAAGTCTGGTATATCACATTTGGGAAGCACAAGTCCCCTCCTAGGAAATGCACACCAAAAGCCAGTTCACAAACTAGGGATAAATTCTGGTGCCATTGCCAGAGGTCCCACCAACTGCCTATGCCAATCCCCGCAGCTGTTATGCATATCCAGAGGACCTAGTTCAGTCCCATGCAGGTTCCCCAGCTGTCAGTCCGGAGTCAGTGGCTGCCAGTAGCTCAGGTCAGCTGTCTCTGTGGTTTTCCCCATCATGATCTTGACCCTTTTGCTCATATAATCCCTCTTCCCTCTCTGCTGTGAGATTATGTTCTGGTATGTTATAAATATTTGTTCTTCCACTGGTTTAATAAAAATGCTGATTGGCTGAAGGCAGACAGGAAGTGTGGGCGGGGCTACCAGTCTAAGAAAACTCTGGGAACAGGAAGAACAAAGCAGAGGTGTCACAGATACCCCAGAGAAACAGATGCAGAGGACAATACTGCTCTGAGAAAAGGTACTGAGTGGCATGGCTGAACAGGATAAGAATCATGGGTTAGTTTAAGAGCAAGTGCTGTATTAGGTTTCTGACCTGGTCTTGCCCCAAGATCCCAGACTATCACTCCCAAATAATCACACAAAGTCTTGTATTAATTTTATGCTTATCAGCCTATGACTCTGGCATATTGCTAGCTTCTGCTCATTGCCCCATTGTGTTTTATTTGTTAATTTTATTTAACTTACTTACTTACTTACTTACTTACTTACTTACTTACTTACTTTATTTATTTATTTATTTATTTATTTATTTATTTATTTATTTATTTATTATTTAAGTGCAAGTTTGTATCTAAAATGAAGAGAGAAAGAAAGAGTGTAAATCTGGGTGGGTGATGGAAGTCGGGAGGATCTAGGAAAAGATGGGGGAGGGTAAACCATAATCAGAATAGATTGTTTTTAAAATGTCTATCTCCATTAAAATGTATTATAGATAAAACACAGTTAATAATTTTAAATACAGTTAAACATCTCTCTCTGAAGAATAAAGTTGCTTTAAGCATCTTAGAGATGAATTTAATTTAAGCAGTAAGAAGTTTGACTTCTTAAATATGGCAAGCTCTTAAAGACTAACTAGAGACCTTTTATTTATACATAGAATTGTTTTTCTAGCTATTTTTATTATAAGTAATTTTGCTTTGTGATTTATGGAGTTACTAAAATGTTGTCATTTTTATCCTAACTTTATTACAGCAAAATATCACTATAGACAGTAAACCTACTTATACTTTTTCACTGACTATTTTCTTATTAAGAGTTAGCATTGGTTGATTACTCTATCAATGCCTTTGTTGCCTTTGAGTTGGCATTATGGAAAAATTCGCCTGTCTAGGTGAATTCTGTAATATATGCTGGTAGATTTGACTGATCTGACTTTAGCAGCTGGCTATCATTTTTGGATTAAGAACAGAAACTGAAACATTATATATGGCAGGAAAACCAGATTTGTGATTCTTGAAAAAGTTATGACAAAAGAAGCTTTGAAATAATTTTAAGCACAACCCCAAATTCTACAGAAGGTGCACATCATTTGTGTTTCCTGTCACGTGCAAGGGTAACTTCTTGGTTTCCATTCCTTAGCTCTCACTTTTACTGAAACAATTACCTGAAGAACTACCTATCTCTCTGTCTCTGCCCCTCTGTTTTCTTTACTTCCTCTTCCTTCTTTCTTTTCCTTTCTTTTTTCTTCCTTCCTTTCAAAATCAACATTTCTAGAGACGAATAAGTTAAATAGTAAAAATGAATAGTATGTTATGCCACTTGTTTAATATTTTAATATTCATTACTTTCTTTTATGTTTTCAATCGCTATCTTTCAGATGCTTAGAAATATAAGCACATAAAAATAACCCTGGGGATGATATATATTGCTTCTAATGCTTGTCAGGAACTTTCTGGGGACTCAGCTGAGTCTCAGTGTTGAGAAAGTAATCTAATAATTCCTAAACAAACGGGCATGCTGTAATCTCAGAAGACAGAATATGGCAATAGTGAAACATAGGTTCAATATTGGTAACTTTGTGTGTCAGGCCTTTAGAGCAGGGCTATTTATTCCTAAAGAAATCAGGTTGAATAAAAACTGAAGTAAATGACTCTAGGGATGATCTGCATGCAGAAATTCATACAGCAAATCTTGTTATAATGTCGGTTTTGAAATTTTGGGCCAATACAAAGCCTAGGAACTGAATCATAGATCAAAAAGGGAAACTCATTATGAGAAAAATGGACCAGGTATGCAGATAGGTGAGTTTGTGTGATCAGTCCATGATGCCCATCTTAGCACTGTAGAGGTTTCCTTTGGCTGTCAGTTTGACTGGATTTAAAACCACTATGAAAACACATCCCTTGGTGTTTATGTGAAGGCATTTTCATAAAGAGCTAAATTGGAGGGGAGACTCAACCTGAACATGAACTGTGCACAGCAGGGTTCCATGGGCTGAGGAGGCAGATTGAATAAGGACAAGGGCCATGAACTCCAGCACCCATCTTCACTTCTGACTGGACTCAATGCTGGCAGCCATGTTCCTGCTGCCATGCCTTCTCTCCATAGTAGGCATCATCCCATCTTATGATGGAGTCAAAAGGATCCTTCCTTCCATTCTGTCAGAATTTTGTCATAACCCCCCAAAAGTGACTGTTATAGTCACCGAGATAAATGAATGTGTGCTCCCTTTTCCTCCCATGCTTTTGTTATGAGACTTTTTTATTTTGAGGCTAATCTTGGTGTTAACTGTAGTCTAGGAAAGGAAGGATGGTGAGGCAATGTGGCTCAAAGGGGGGAGAGATCAGACCCCTAACAGAGATGTTAAATTTTTATTCACACCTATGATGCCTCATCTTAAAAATACTTCAAAATTATCTTTTCATGAACAGCACTTCCTAACAAAATATTTTTTAAATATGCTAGCATGCAAATGTGCTGATAGCAATTCTTACTACAGCAATATCTGTTTATTCACCTGATATTTATTGAGAACATCCTATGCGCACATTGCATGTTATTCTCTGGGAGTAAAATTACTCCATCTCCATGGAGCTTACTTTCCAGATGGAAAGACTGACATTCAGACAACATGGTAAGGCCATAATAACTGTAGAGCTGATAATGTAGAATATGAAAAATACGAGAGAGAGAGAGAGAGAGAGAGAGAGAGAGAGAGAGAGAGAGAGAACACTGCAGTTTATTATTTTCTCCCAACTTATATCTAGTAGTAAATTCTAAAGTCCTTCTCAAGTTTCTTTGTTGTGGAGAGAATTTAAAGTTTTGGTTACGTGATATAGTGAGTGAAAGTACTTATTTCTCTATGGAAGGGACAGACACAACATATTTATTTTTAATAGGACAAAGGGCACTTGACCTCAATTTCTAGTTTGTAGTATCAGCGTTATGGATGACTTTAAATGCAGGTTTAAGGATCTTCCAGGAATTAAGTTACGTTCTCTTTTGAAAATCCACTCAAGAATCTTTGTGATGAATCAAGGCAGTTTAATATCAATTGTTTCCACACTAGCAACGTTAGGAATGTCCTGAGACACAATCCTAACTAGTAAAAATCATAGTTGAGTAAACAGATGAGCAAATATAATAAAGTAAGATGTTCAGAAACAGTGTAAGGAGGTCCGGTTAACCCAGCCTCATTTCTTCAAGTCCTGTCTTAGCAACGGCAGTGCAGTGCGTTTTGGGCATTGGATCTGTGATCTGCCTATTTTCCTCTAGCTAACTGCGGCAGACATTTCATTTTGGGTGTGTACAGATTAAAATACAGAACTGCTTTTGAACACTCCCACCTCTACCCTAATCTCTTGCAAAGTCCATCATAGCTTCCCTGGGGAGGGCAGAACATGATCCTTTTTACTTCTTAGCTCTGTTTTTGGAAGAGGGAACTTGGGAAAGGAAGTTGAAGGCAAATCTTTCCATATTCAACACAGGTTCTAAACCAGCCAGCTCCATATAGCTCAGTGTGGAGGCTATCAGGAGAGGGCAGCTGGGAAGGGGAGAAGCTATATTCCTATCCCACCACAAAGCAGAAGCATCATTCTTGGAGAGGCATCCACTCCTCCTGCCTCTAGATTTGGTGGGCAGGAGATTTTACCTCAGTAGAGAAGTGATTTTAAATACAGAGAAGCCTGACAGTCTCCCCAAAGGGGTTTATTTATTTATAACAGAGATAAAGAGAATTCAAGTCTGAGAAGCAAAGGAGATTTGGGTCTTGCTTCTTGCAATAAGTGAAAGAGAGAAAGGAATCCCTGAGATTAGCATGCTTGGAGACAAATATGCCTTTATGTAGGACAAGAGTATGTGGAACATTTATGAGACAAGAAGGAGCTGTGTGTGAATGTCGAGAGAAAAAGAGAAGAACATCCCAAGTGAGATTTGGGGGAAGCAGGTCTCAGTACAGGCAGAGATTCATTAGGAAGGAGGGTAATTTTTAACAATTTGTTTCGGTTTGAGCCTCTGCCACATGGCCCCTCAGATTGTCTTGCAGAATCATAGCGAGTATTCCAACCAGACAGTAACACTGATGTAGTCAGGGTGAGGAATGATGATTATTTTTCATCCTGTTGCTGAAAGTGGTCCTTGTACAGCCACACTCACCATCCCTTGCGCCTACTTCCCTCCTGTTCCCAAGAAAGTACAAATCTGCTCTTTTCTGTAAGACAAAGGGTCACAGAGCAATTAGTTCAAGATAAGTGTTTTGCAGTAGTTTGACCTTGCAAAGTTTTATTCAATTGGACCAATATCAGATAAAGAGTTTAAAATACTGTATTCTTTATATTTCTTCACATTATTTATTTATTTTCTCTCTATGTATGTGTGTGTATGTGTGTGTGTGCATGTGTGTGTGCATGTGTATGTATATATGTGTGTGTATGTGTGTGCATGTGTGTGTGCTTGTGTGTGTACATGTGTGTGTATGTGTGTGCATGTATGTGCATGTGTGTGTGCGTGTGTGTGCATGTGTGTGTGCATATATTTGTGCATGTAAATGTGGAGATGAGAGGACAACTTGAGGGACCTGGCTCTTTCCTTTCACCATGTGGGTTCCAGGGATTGAACTCAGCCCTCAGACTTGGTGCCAAGTGCTTTTGTCATCTGGCCCTACTGATAATTCATAATATGAATCTGATACCCACTTGTAATAATTTAGAAAAAAAACTGACACAATGTCATGCTAAGTAGCTGGGCTAGCTTTGAACTCATGGTTCTCTTGCCTTAAGTTCTCTGGTATCTGAGATTACAGAAATGTGTCACTATGCTTGGCAATTTAACTAGAATTCTTGAATAAGCATCTCATAAAGATGCTAACTAATGAAGTGCAGAGCAAAACTGATCAGCCAATTAAAGCAACCCAGTCAAAAGAGAGAACTTAAGAACTCTCTCCAGAAAATATAAACATATGCAAAAGAAAAGGAAGATGAAATGGGTTATTATTTGTAGAGATTAATTAGAATAAAAAGACTTTTTGTTGTTGTTCGTGAGTATCCTTGCATGTAACTAGTCAGGCTTTGAGAGACTGGAGGAGGGAACAGTTTCTGTATCTGGGAACATATTCTCTGAATGACTGGAGACCAGAGTGAGGTAGGCAAGTGTCTCTGGAGCCAGCTTGTACTATATCAAGAACTGGATAGAGATGCTGAACTTGTAGGCACAAACAAGGACCAGCAGAAGCTTTGCCCAGAAACTCAACCCAAGCCTGTTCTGTTCAGAACTGTGTCCAGATAATGGTGAGTGGGAACAGAGTATGGGAAAGTAGCTTTGGCTGAACAGCAAAATTGGTGGATGAGCTTTAATAATGGTCAGTGTTTCAATGTTATGCTTAGTGATTATGACTCAGTTGGTTTTAGGTAAAGACCAAGTTTCAGGATTCCCCATACCTCCCAGTGTGATACTAAACAATAGGCAAGACCAGGAAAGATTCTTTCAAAGTAGATCTAGTCATTACTGTAAAGTTTGTGATTTTAAATATTTATGTAGTGTGACTTTTAAAAGAATGTGAGTTGGGACATATAAGTTAGGGCACAAATAAAACACCTGAAATAAAAATGAAGCAAAATGGCTCTCAAGTGGCTCTCAGCTCTAGTTTGAATCACCTTGGAGGTCCTCTGAAATCCATTAGCTCTAAATCGGTGCTGGCTCCTTGGAAGATGGCAAGTATTTTTGAAACAGAAGAAAAACCTCTTGTGGACTAAGGGCTGATAATTACCAAAGCAACAGAGATACTAAATGATAGCTGTAAGTACCTGAAATACGTTGTTTGCCTCATTTAGACATTTGATTGAGCTCAGAATCCCTGGCAAGCAATGCAAAGGGGAAACACGTGTGGTAGTTTTCATTTTCCAAATGAAATATACAAAAGCTATTTCTTAGAGATGACATATTTTTGGAATGAGATTTGTAATGGAAATTTCCTGGGATGACCCTCATGTAAGGTCTTGAATGCTGACTTACTGTGTCAGCTAAAGCCTTACAAAAGACACTGGCACACTGCTAAAGTGAATGTTTCTTGCAGAGACATGTTGTGAATACAGATATTACATACTTAAAATAGGTCAATGAAGCAGCTGCTGACTCAGTAAAGGACCAAGACCAGAGAGAAGAACCTTTTTTATTCTTGACTCGCCTTAGGTATAAATTAGCTATTCCTCACAGTTAGTTTTCACATCTAGTTTGTGGCTCATAGAGTGGTTACTCTATATTTCTGAGCTGTGCTTCGCACAGGCACCTCCAAAGGCACGCATCCGTATTAAGATCTACTTCAACTTTGGTTTAGTTTCTTGGTTATTTGAAGTGTATTTACTGCCTGGAGAAATGATGAAAGCAGGGTGAGAAACTTTAAAGGAACATGCTACATCAGAGACAGAAGTAAGGACCTGACTCTTGCTTTAGGGCATGAACAGAACAGAGCTGAGTGTGTCTTCAGGAATGTGACAATAAACCTTCCTAGGGTGTGTGTCTTAGAGCATGGGATCTCTTGTAACCAATATAGTCTATGTGCTTTACAGGGATCACAAAATTTTATTTATGAAATAAATTCCATCTAGAGCTTGATAAAACAAAAGCAGAAGAATTAAACAGACAAGTTTATTTAGGTATTAATTAGTTCCTTCAGTTTTGTTCCTGGATGGCCTTCTTGGTAAAATCTTGCTTACCTAGTCCTGAAGGGTCTCTGTTAATTGATTCAAGAGTCTCTTGAGTTTCTAGTTGCCCTGCTGTAACAATGAGGTTTCTTGGTCCTGGGCAGCCAGAGGTCCAGACCCACAGACCTTCAGCCTCAGACCCCTTAGCCACCCACAGCTGCTCAGGCCCCAAAAATGACTCAGATGCTTATATTAGCTTCATGCTGTTTGGCCTATTGCTCAGGCACATTGCTAGCTAGCTCTTACATCTTAAATCAACCCATTCTCATTAATCTTTCCTGCCATGTGGCCCATGGCTCGCCTGTGTTCCTCACATGCTTTTTCTTTGGGTGTCAGGCTCCGTCTCTATCTGACTCCGCCCTGCTTCTCCTACCTATGTTGTGATTTCCCCTCCTACTTCTTCTATGGTGCCTGTCATGGGCCTAAACAGCTCCTTTATTTAAAGATTGATATTTACAGCATACAGAAAGACATTCCCACATCACCTTGTGTTGGAGGCCGCTGGCTCCAACTCCTCAAGGTGGCGCTATTATCTGGTGCTGGCCAACCCGCCTGAGTCAGTAGAGAACGCATGCGTGCTCTCGCGAGACTGGTTTCTCAGCCTCTTCCGTGGCGTCATGTGGGATACTGGACTGCAACCTATAGGAAGATGATACGTCTAAAGCGGGGGCCGTTTGGTCGACTTAAAACCGGGTGCTTCCTACCTCGTGGCCCCTTTCTCTCTTGCTCCGCCCCGCCGTGCACACGGACGCCAGCCCGGCTCCCGTGCGCAGGCTCTAGGCCGCGCGGCGGGGCGGCTCAGCCCGGGCCACGCCGGGGCCTAGCTCTCTCTCCTCTCTCTGCCCTCCCCTCCATTTTCCATAAGCTAAATGCTCTCCCCCAAGATCCATTAAAGCTGTACTGCAGAAGGATCCTAAGTGTGTACTGCGTCTTTCCTTGCTGGCGAGAAATAGGCGCGGGACAACCTTGCCATACATGATAAGTAACTGTCACATCATCTTCTTAAAAAAGGATAAGAAAAATAAATAATTTCCATCACCAAGAGAGTTCATATCATGAGTCCTCAATTTTGTAGATCATAATGTATGACTGGTAAATTGTTTCATAATCTTTGCACCTCACTCAGTTCATCTATAAAATGAGAAAAGCATTGACACTAGCTGATAATGCTGTTTTAGGAATGAGCTATTGCTAGCCAAAGGTTTTCCATAACTCTTGATTCACCTGGTAAAACGTAAGCCAGGACTGTAATCCCAGATACTCAGGAGTCTGAGGCAGGAAGACTGTAAGATCAAGGCCTATCTAGGCTAGTTATTGAGACCTTGTTTTAAAAGAAAAACTACAAAATAAGATTACAGTTTTGAAGAGTGTTAGAGTGCTTGCTGAAACCCCAGGTTCAACTCACAGTGCCAGAAAGTGAAAGGAAAGAAAAAAAGACTTTGTTTAAAAAAAGACAAGACAGACAGACAGACAGACTGAAGGAAACTGCTCTGTGTGGGAGCATAGATATTTCCTCCTATTTTCTTAAAACTTTATTTTCATTTTGAAGTGATATACAAGGATTTTTAGGCAGTCAAAATAAAAAATGAGCCAGAATCCCTATGTTAGCAATGTTATGATTACCAAGATATGAAGGGTTAAGGTAGGGAAAGAAGCATTCTTCATCAAGAAAAACATAAATGTGTTATTCAATACATTTTAAATGCCACATATTCATTTTAGTTAAACTACGAGACATCAAAGAAATGTGTGCTTGCCAGGTTTCCTAAATTTGCACAACTTCATGTTACGTGTCAGAATCTTTGAGGTCATGTATCGTTTCTCATCTGTCTTCAGTGGAATTTATTTGGAAAATTTGGGAAGAACCATAATACAGTAAGACTAGGGTCAATTTTGTCTTAAGTAGCTCTGTTCTCTAGAGGAGTAATAGACCACTGGTGTGCCCACGGTGACTCATCCTTACACCAGTCAGCAATGGTGGCACTAACATGGTACTTGAGATGACTTAGGAAATAACTAAATAGGCTGGACACACGAACAAAACCTTGCATGTTGACACAAAATGATGTAAGGGACAGCTGTTGATACTCTGTTCCTGAGAACAGCTGGAAGAAACCACCAACTCTGGAGCTAACGTAAGGCCAGCAGCTGCTGATCTGAGCTGGCACAGAGCAGTAAATAGAATGAATCCTGCAATGCGGTCCTTCAACGCTTCCCTGTGACTGTTTTTTTTTTTTTTTTTTGAATGAATCAATTGCAGGAAAGTCTCTGTGTGGGTATATGCGGTGTGAGGATGTGTGAATGAGTGGGCTGAGAAAAAGTTAAAATCAGTTTGGGATTTGTGGGAAGTGAGGTTCCTAAGGCTGCCTCTGCTGCATGCCACTGGCAGTGCTGGATTCCTGAAAATGGAGACTGGACCACTGAGTCAAATTAAAGAAACACAGTGGTAAATAAACAGGCAATGGTGTGGATGTCTAAGGCAAGAGGCTCATAAAAGGCAACCTAGACTTGCCAGCTGATGTCAGGGTCAGCTCTCAGTTTTCTTTCAACTGTAAGATATTTGGAAATGTTATGACCAGCTTAATGGAACTAAGTTATTTCTGATTTACTGTATATTATATATTCCATATTAAAGGATAGCAATACTTAGTGAATGCCAAATTTAATCTTTTAGTCATAGTCCATGGAGGCTTCTCTTGTGCTTGGGTAAAAGTAGAGCCAACAGTTGGGACTGGAATTTTAATTTAAGATCTATACTTCTCAAGCACTTGGACTCATGATACATGAGTACACGATGGTATCGTTTACATCACAGAAGCGACAGGACCCCATACAGGGCATTCATGTCCTTACGTGGAGCCCCGCGAATCTAACCAGTTTGATTTTTAGTTGCTTAAGGTCATCATCATAGGAATATCTTTTATATGCATAAAGATGAGCATTCAACTTTTATTTTTCACTTTTATTCCAGTTAGTATTTCCGCACTGGAGAAAGTAAAACAGGCTTAAAAAAAAGTAAAACCAAGGTTTTACTAACTTCTTCAAGCAAATTCAAAAGGAAATTGCAGTCCACAAAATACCACAGAAACAAATTTTGGTTTTTCATTGAGCTCTTCTGTTTTATCTCCAAAGAATCCATGTAATATCCTGTTATAACTGAGGATTCCAATGAATGCCTGAAGTGAGCAGGAATGATTTTGGCTCAAGTATGCTTAAGAAGACTAGACAAAATAAAAACATCTACACCTAAGACTTAATGTATGGGTCTTCAAATATAAAATACTCAATTTTCACACTTCTTTTAAAAATCATCATACACTAAAACTTGATAGGAAATGGGGCAAAAATAGTTTTACAGAGAAATGGATGCTGGAAGGGAACTTTTATTTTCTGTGCTCTCCAGAAGTGCTTACTGGGTCTCTGACAGCAGCAGCCTGACAAAGGTCTGTCCTCCATTTCTCCTCTCACATGTTCCATTTAATGTAGTCTAATCAAGCAGAACCTTGTTTTCTTTGAATTAATGCCATTCAGGCAAGGCTAAGGTATAGAAAGTAATAGAATCTGAATTCTCAAGCCAATGATGTTGACATTAATTCCTCCCTATGACAAGCCAACAAATCTCTGGTAACACTTGTTGGAGAGCAGAATTAAAACATAAGATATAGCTCATGCAAAATCTTCAGTTAATCTAAATATATTTTAAAATATTACTTCTTTTCAACATGTAACTATTTAAAATACCTATATGGGTACACATATCTTTTCTAGGGGCTGAATACATGTGGATAACTATGATTATAGCTTTTCGTCAGTTGGTAGTTCTCTGTTCTAGTATTGCAGAGACTTGACTTTAAGATTTTGAACACAACACTCTCAGAAGATCCCCCTGCTCCTGTTCTTTGCATGCTTAGGTTTGGTCCTTGTGTTTCTCTGTGTCTTATAAAATTTTCTCACAGAAAAAGTTTGCTTCACTAGTGAAATCCAGAAAACTTGGTTTTGATATTGAAAACATGTTGCTAGCCAGTTCCCAGTCAATCATGCACAGCCATTGGAAAGGTACAGAAGTAAACTTATGTGTAAGAACAGGTTGTTTATAGTTTTTTACACCTAAATTATCAACCTCTTTAGACAACAGTCTTTGTGGTTCATTATCTCAAATTTCACACGGATGTAAAGTTGGTGGAAGTAGAATTTCATGGCTTCTCCAGGGTTCATGCCAGGTACAAAAGAGTTGTCCTAAATTTTGGATGACTGATAGCCCATGAGTAGTAAAACACTAAGGTTTGTGCAAACAAATGAACATGAATAAGAAAAGGGTCCTTCTATATTTACTGTCCTGAAAGCAGATTTTAGGATATCCAGGCTATGTTGGGTCACATGCTTTTAGAATGTCATTTCTCTGTAATAGGGAAATTCCATAAGCCCATCTATGGTCACAATCTTCTTATGTGACAGTGTTGCCCTTTAATATGGAAATTCTCAAGGCAATAACTATTCAAAATATAACCCTGCCACAACCTCATTTTACATCTGTATTTCCAGCATTTAAAAAAAATATCCCTAGCACTCAGCTAACCAGTAAAGAGACTGGAGGGCTTAATTCTCCATAGACCATGTTCTCTCAACAGTATTTGAGAACTTAATAAGAGAATTCTCAGAAGTCCATAGAAATGCAAATGATTGTGGTTGAGCAGATAAATTTTTTTATGATGGATAACATAGAGATTTACAGTGGTAAATCCGTGATCATTTGGAGGAACTTTAACATTTAATACCGAATAAGACTCATCTGTATCCTCTGGTGTCATTTGACTTTTTAGAAAGCTGCACTAAAGCAGTTGAGACCATTCATGTCAACGATCAGAGGTAGAAGGCAAGACACTTCCGAGAGGTACCTTGGTCTGCTGTTGACTTCTCCTGCAGCAGTGAGTGGGATAAAGAGCAAACCTTTGAGTGTAGACCAGGAGACTATCTTCCAGACAGATTTTGGGAGTAAACAATGCATTCCTCTTCACTAAAGTACGTCACACTGCTAATTTTTAGATTTAAGAGTTTACCAAAGAAAATCTGGAAGCACTAAAGGCTACTCTCTCATTGAGTACCTTGTTGCTATAACATTCAGCTCTCTGGAAGACAAGTGGATGAGGAACAGTTTTAATTATCCAAAGTATCTCTAACTCACCAGTAATGAAAATAAATGCTGTTTGTCCTCTTGGAAGTCTACATCTCAGTTTCAAATTTTATAAGCAGAAAAATGCTGTTTATGCTTGTTTTTGAGAAGTACAATTTACTACTGTAATTTCAGTGGCTTCTCATTTTGAAGTCTTCTAGTCAGAGAATTAGAGTCAGACAGGACTCTGACAGGCAGACGGAGAAGGGAAAAGGACAACTTCTGATTTTTTTCAAAGCCAGGACAGGACTTGGTGTGCCTTCCCTCCTTCACCAACAGTGTGAGCTCTCCAACATCGCCGTGGTTAACTTATCCACTACAGCAGGCAGTAAGAAGCAAGAATAGTTCTCCTACTTTTAGACTCCCAGGGCTGGCTCACCTGTACCCCTACCACTAAGGTCAGCTTTACTGTGTTGTCTGGGGGAAGGTGCAGGGTCTGTTCTCCTCAGTACTGCAGCTGATGAAGGCCAGTGCCCCTCTCTCACTGTCATGACCTCAGGGCCAGCACCCTACAAGCCATAGGGTGTAAGGGGCGGAGGTGAAGGAGGGCATCTGTCCCTTTCCCACTTCACCATACGGCAGATGAGGGGTGGGGCCGGATCACCTGTGCCCCTGTCAACAGGGTCAGTTCTATTGTGCTGTCCAGGCAAGGTACAGGGCTGTTCTTCCCATTGCTGCTGCTGGTGAGCACAGGATCAACTCTCCTACTATTGTGACCCCAGAACTAGCTTTCCTGCCTGTAGTAGGAGGTAAGGGATGGGGGGGGCATCTCTCCCTCACACATCCCATAATATGGCAGACAGATAATGTGACCAACTCCTACACTCTCATGCCTGAAGGGTAGGATCACCTGAACTCTTGACATTGGGGTCAGCTCTACAGTGCTGCCCAGGTGAGGTTCAGGACCTGGTCTCCTGAGTGCTGCAGTTGATAGAGGTAGGGAGAGGACCAGTTATCCCTAGCTTCAGCAAGTGAGAGGCAGAGACAGCTCTGTGCAACTCTATCCTCACTGTCTTCAGTGGTAACAGGAGCCATGGACACAAATCTGCAGCATGGCTACAGACCCAGACATGGCTCTTGGCAGCAGCCTAGACCCAGACATCACCATAGCCCTGGGTGGCAAAAAGGCTATCCACCTTAGCTGGTTCCTCATGCTCTGGACTCTTCAGATCTGCTTCTTTTTCCAGCACATGAACTTTTTTGACTCTCTCTTTTATTTCCTTACCATATACTTGATAACCGTCATGATGAGCCACAGGAACCAGGATACTAGTAATTAATTTCTGCTGCCCTGGGTGAAAGTCATGGGGTGGAGTGTAGTTATTCTCCATGCTTCCAGGCCTCATGGTGCTGGACAGACCCTAAATAATTTTTTTAATAATTGTCGCTATATACATATATGTATATGTATACAGTCCTGCTAAGTCTATGTAAGTTCTAGTATTGTCTAAATAATTGATGTGCTCTACCCTGGGAAAGACTATTCTTTTCATTCTCAACATTTTTTAGTTCCCTATAGTTCTTTGTGTAGGGTTGATACAAGACATGTCTGCCTCTTCATGAAAATCACCTTCAATCAAAAATTTCTGTGACTATTTGTCTTTTGTCTGAGAATAAAAACCAACAAATACTTTGGGGTTAATACTTGACTACAATATGTGAAAAAAAAGGGACAGATACTCTGGAGCAAGACAGGCTGGCTTCATAAGAACTTAGTGCAAGAGAGGTTTAAGTAGCTTAATCCAAAGCTCTAGCAATACAACAATCCACGGGAGCGTCTCCTCCTTCATTAGCCTTCACACATTCGCTCAGTGGCTTTACATGACTTAAGGGTCCATAGGATGCTGGGACAAAACACACTGACACTTGGAGGGATTGAAGAGTTCCTTACATATAGGTATAAAGGAGAGAAGGCCAAGGTTGTCATCACAGGATCTGAGGCAGGGAAGGAGACAGCAAGCTGAAACAGTGGGGGACAATTTATCTGTGTCAAAGCAGTGTGGATTTCCAGGATTCTGGCTTTTCAACTAATTGGCTAATTTGAATACTTTGGGCATAGAGATGGTTCATAATCCTCTAGTGCTTGCCCCTGAGGCCATTAAGGCTGTTAGGGGAGGGAGGGCAGAGAGTGAGAACAGATTGGGGTGTGGACATAATTTGACCTCTCATCAGGGCCTAGAAACGAGGTCATGGCTGTATTAAACAAACAACTAAAAAAATAAATAAATAAAACCTATTTTCCACCTGGTCCTACCATTGTGTCTGGGCTTGCAGGGAGGCCATACTGTGAAGGTTATGGAAAAATATACTACTATGATTAAAGAAGATGTAGAATAAATCTGATTCCTCCAAGGACTAAATTTCCGTCTATAATAGACTGCTCAGCAAGTACATGACTTAGTTAGGGTTTCTATTGTTGTTATAAAACACTATGACCAAAAACAACCTAGGGAGGGAAGAGATTATTTAGCTTACAGCTCTACATCGCAGCCCATCACTGAAGGAAATCAGAGAAGAAATTTAAGCAGGGTAATAACTGATGTAGAAGCTATGGATGAAATCTGTTAACTGGCTTGCTCTTTATAACTTGCTCAGCTATCTTTCTTATAACAACACCCAGAACCACTAGCTCAGGGATTGAAACCAACTACAGTGAGCTGGACCTTCCAACATAAATCACAGTAAAGAGCCTGCAGTTCACTGGGAATCCATCGACCATTCCAGCCAGAAAAGTCTGTAGCCTAACTGCAGATCTTTATCCCTCTACTCCTCCAAATCCAACCCTGGAGTCTCACCTCCAGCTCTGCATCAGACCACATGCTCTGACATTCCCTCTTGTCTTTATCTGTCTGTCTGTCACATAGATCTCCTCCAAAATTCTTCCCCACTCATCGTTTTTCTCAGCTCCCAACTCCAGCAGCATTCACTAGGGACCCATCAGCGAAGTGTGCCAAAGAATCAAGTAGGCCATCAAAGATCAAGATCTTCACTCCCCCTGCTCCTCCACAGTCAATCCTTAGGTCTCATTCCCAGCTCTGAAGACTACCTTCTATGCTCCTCCTTACTCTCGCCCTACTTCCAGGGGACTAACAGATGATGGTGGAACACCTTAATTCCTTCCTTCCTGTGGACATTTCAGCCCATATCTCCTAGCCTATCCCCATTTTTATGTATCAGATTCCAATACTCAGAAATGTATTTTACCTAAAATCTGCAGTGGCCACACCTATCAGGACACCAAAAGGATTCTCTACCAAGCAGTACACATTCACCACACTCTCCTAAGAACCGGAAAGGAAATAGAAACCAAGGAATGAAACACTAATCCAGCAAAGACAAGACCAGTTATCAGAAACTAGAATTTCAATATTCCCAAATCTAGATGTCTAGATGTCAGTGTAAAAACACAATAACAGCCAGAGCGATGTATCTTCACTCGTGCCAGCAATCATACCAAAGCATGCTCTGAGTAATGCAACACAGCTGAAGTATAAGACAAAGACTTTGAAACAGCCTTCATGATTATGATCAAGTTCCTTAAAGACATCTATGAAAACATCAACAAACAGTGGAAGGAAATAATACAGTTCAAAACCTGAAAGTGGAAATGGAATTGTGGGATAATATTCTTGTGCACTGTAAAGATTTGTTATTTGTGTTGGTTTAATAAAACTCTGATTGGTCAATAACCAGGCAGGTAGTATATATGGGACTATCAGATTAGGAGAATTTTGGGAAGAGGAAAGGCAGAGAACAGGCTTCAGCAGGATGCAGAGGAAGCAAGATGAGAATGCTGCACTCAGAAATATTCCAAGCCACATGGCTAAACATAGATAAGATAATGGGTTAATTTAAGTGTAAGAGCTAGATAGGAAGATAGGAATATGCTTGAGCTACTGGCCCAGCAGTTACTATAATATTAAGCCTCTGAATAATTATTTCATAAGCAACTGTGGGACTGGCTGAACAGGACAGAAACTTGCAACTACATAGAAGACAACCCAAAATGAAGGAAATTTGAAAATGAAAAACAGGAACTTAAAAAAGAGCCATAAAGCCAAACTTCACCAACAGAATAAAAAAAACATGGATCAGGATCATAAGGAGAAAACCAAGCTGACCCAAGCTATTGGGAGCTCACTGACTCTGAAATGACAGCTGAGGAAACTTTATGGAAAAAAACAAAACAAAACAAATCTAAACTCTCTGAATGTAGATGACACTCAAACAGTGTGGGTAGTTTGTGGAGCCTCTTGAAGTAAGACCAGAGTTTATATCTGGTGCATGAACTGGCTTTTTGGAACCCACTCCCTACAGAGAGGAACGTTGTACTCAGCCTTGATGGTGGGGGAGGGACCCAGCTCTACCTCAACTGGATAGGCTGGACCAAATTGACTCACCTTGGGACTCTTTACCCTCCCTGGGGAATGGATGAAGAGTAGAGAGGGGAGGCTGAGAGAAGACTGGAAGGAGTGGAGGGGGAGCACTGGTAGTTATGAGAAAATCTTTTTAAATAGAGAATATTACAAAAACCAATAATCTCAAAAAAAGAGATGGAGGAGAAAAACTCAGACATTGAATACATGGGAGAAGAAATGAATACCTCAGCCAAAGAAAGTACTAAATCCAGAAGGAGAAGAAGGCAGGAAATAGTCAAGCATAGGACTGAAATCTATAAAATTGAAACAAAGAGAACAATAAAAAGAATAAAACGACAAGTTGTTTTTTTGAAAATAATCAATAAAATAGACAAATCCATATCCAAACTAGCCAGAAAACACAGAAAGAATATCTAAATTAACAATATCAGAAGTGAAAAGGAGGACATAACAACAGATACCAAGAAAATCCAGAGTCAATAGGTCATACTTCAAAAACCTTCACTCCACAAAATTGGAAAACCTAAAAGAAATGGACAGTTGTTTGGATAGGTACCACTTACCAAAATTAAATCAAGACCAGATAAATGACTTAAATTGACTTTTAACAGCTAAGGAAATATAAGTTTTCACCCAATAAAAGCCCAAGACCAGATGTTTTCAGTGCAGAATTCTACCAGTGTTTCAAAGAAGAACTAATACTAATACTCCTCAAATTGTTCCACATAATAGAAACCTCTGTGGCTTTGGCAGTTTGTGGAACCTTTGATTGTAAGAATCAGAATCTTTCCCTAATGTATGAACTGGTTTTTTGGAGTCCACTCCCTATAGAGGGATGACTTGTTTAGCCTTGATACTGGAGAAGGGCCTTGGTCAACTTGATATGTCAGACTGTATTGATGCTCCATAGGAGTTCTTACCCTCTCTGAGGAGTAGATAGGTGGAGTGGGGTGGGGAGAACTGGGGGGTGGCTGGGAAGAAAGGAGGAGAGAAACAGTGGTTTCTTTGTAAACAAGACCTTTTAAATACAAAGGAGAGAAAAAAAAAAAAAACCAAAGGTGTAATTTTCTAAATTAAGTTCAAAATGTATTTCTCATTTTATAACTTGCAATTAAATTTAGTTTTTCATTAAAAACTTATGCCGGATACTAAGGCTCATGCTTGTAATTCTGACGCCTGGGATACAAAAGCAGGAGGCTCAGAAGTTCCAGGACAGTCTATACATAATGACATGTTTCAATACCTTGCCATAGAAAAGTCTTCCTATTTTTATTATAAAAGAAATTTCTGTCATAGGCTTTATTCATAAAATTATTGCAGATTGTACTTGGTTTAGCTAGACTTATATAACAGATTATGACTTTTTCATTTAATTATTGTCATTGGAATGTTCTACAATGAGTGTAGAAGCTTATTGCCTAAATTAAAAGGTATTAACTTATTCTGTAGCTATTGAAACTGACGTGTCAATGTTAACTTATATATAACCTTAACAATCTCAATTTCCCGAAGAAATGTGTACCTGTATTTGTCTAACAAGAAATTAAAAAAAATACCTTTCTATTTTTAAATTAATAAAACTCCTTCTTCAATCCTTCCCCTACTCTCCCTAAAAAGAAAGTACTAAATTTAAAACTATCCTTTTGAAATTCATCCTAGAAATTTGTGACATAAAGAGCAAATATAATAATAATAGAAACAGAGGAAGGAGAAGAAACCCACATCAAAGGGACAGAAAATACTTTCAACAAAATCATAGAAGAAAAGTTCCCTAAACTAAAGAAGGAGGCAACTATTAAGGTTAAAGAAACTCAGAGAACACCAACTAGACTGGATCAGAAAAGAAAGCCCTCTTGGACTTATCAAGCTAATAATCAAACCACTAAACATACAGAGCAAAGAAAGATTATTAAAAATTACAAGAGAAAAATACGAAGTAACATATAAAGGCAGACCTACTAAAGTAACATCTGACTTCTCAGTGGAAATTCTAAAATACAAAAGGGGTTGGGCAGATGTTAGTCCAGACTGCTTTACCCAGCAAAACTTTCAATCACTATAGATGGAGAAAATAAGATGTGCATGATAAAGCCAAATTAAATAAAGATCAAATGAGTGGTTTCAAAAAAATCTATCACCCCCTAACAAAACAAAAGCATCCACTAAAAATCTCTCAGTAACAACAAAAATTCCAGGGCCAGATGATTTTAGCATAGAATTCTACTGGTTTTTAAAAGAAGAGTTAATGCCAGTACTTCTCAAATTATTCCACAGTATAAAAATAGAAAGAACATAGCCAAATTTGTTTTACAGGGCTCTGCAGGTATCCTGATAGACAAACCACATGAAGATCCAATAAAGAAAAGGAAATACAGGAAAGTTTACCTTATGAACACAAACAAGAAATACTCAATAAATACTTGCAATTTAATCAAAATGTGTATATATATACATACATACATATATATATATATATATATAAATATATATAAACCATTCAACATAATCTAGCAGGCTTCATCATAGAGATAGAGATATAGAGATGGTTCAACATATATTAATTGATAAATGTAATCTACCATATAAACAAACTAAGAGACAAAAAAACACATGGTCATCTAATTAGATACAGAAAAGGCCTTTGACAAAATTCAACACCTCTTCATGATCAAAGGGCATACTTAAACATAATAAAGGCAGTTTATAGCGAGCCCACAGCTAACATCAACTTAAATTGAGAGAAACTCAAAATAATTTCACCAAAATCAGGAGCAAGACAAATTTGTCCCCTCTTTCAATACCTATTCAATATAAATCAAAGGAATACAAGTTGGAAAAATGGAAGTTAATGTAGTTTTACTTGCTGATGATATGATATTATACATAAGTGACTCTAAAACATTCTCCAGAGAACTCCTTCAGCTGATAAACACTGTCAGCAAAGTAGCTGGCTACAAAATTAACTCATAAAATCAGTAGTCTTCAAATCCACTAATGACAAATAGTCTGAAAAAGAAGCAGAGGAAATAACACCTTTTACAATAGCCTCAAATAATATAAAATATCTTGAGGAAATTCTAACAAAGCAAGTCGAAGTCTTGTATGATTAAAAACTTCAAGACATTGAAGAAAAGATGAAGAAGATATCAAAAAATGAAAATATCTCCTACACTCATGGATTGGTAGGGTTAATATTGTAAAAATGGCCACCCTACCAAAACCAATGTATATATTCAATGAAATCCCTATGAAAACTCCAACACAATTCACAGAATATTCAGTTTTATATAGAAACACAGAAAACCCAGAATACTTAAAGCAATTATGAACAATAAAAGAACTGTTGGAGGTATCACATTCCCCAACCTCAAATTCTACCACAGAGCTACAGCAATACAAACAGCATGGTACTGGCAGAAAACCAGACACGATCAATGGAATCAAATTGACAACAAAAAAAGAATTCACACACCCATTGGACACCTGATTTTTCATAAAGAAGTCAGAAACACACATAAGAAAAATGACAGAATTTCTAACAAAGTGCTGGTCAAGCTGAGTGGCTGCATCTAGAAGAATCCAAATACATCCATAATTATCACTCTGCACAAAAACCAACTCTAATTGGATCAAAGACTTCAACATAAAACCACATACACAGATCCTGAGAGAAGAGAAAGTGGGGAACAGCCTTGAAGTCATTGGTACACACACACAAAAGAATTTCTGGAGCAGAATGCCATTAGCACAGTCACTAAGACCAACAGTTAGTCAGCTGAATCTCATGAGCTGAAAAGCTTCAAGGACACCTTGATTCGGATAAAGTGGCAGCCTACATAATGGGATTTTTTTTTTTAAACCAACAGCACATATGATAGAGGACTAATATTCAAAATTCATAAAGAACTACAAAAACCTAGACATCAAAAATTCAAACAACTCAATTAAAAGTGGAGCACAGACTTAAACAGAATTCTCAATAGAAAAAAACTCAAGTGGTTGAGAAACGCTTCAAGAAATGTTAATCATTTCCCGTTAGTCATCAGGGAAATCCAAATAAAAACTATTTTGAGATTTAATCATACACATATCAGAATGCCTAAGATAAATCATTGACAGCTCACACTGGTAAGCGTGTAGGGAACACTCATCCGTTGATGGTAGGAGGGTAAACTTGTAGAGCTACTATGGAAATCAGTGTGATGGTTCCTAAGGAAGATGCAAATTGATTTGCCTAAGGATGCAGCTATGCCGCTTAACCTTAGCCAGTGCTCTATTGCTGTGAAACACCATGATCATGGTAACTCTTATAAAGGAAAACATTTAATGGGATGGGGCGGGGGGACTGCTTAGAGTTTCAGGGGTTTAATCCATTATTGGCATGGTAGAATGCAGGTAGACATGTTGCTGAAGGAGCTGAGAGTTTTACATCTGGACCTGCAGACAGTATAAAAAGGAAAAGAGGAAAACTGGGCCTGACTTAAGCTGTTGAAACTCCGAAGCTAATCCCTAGTGGCACACTTCTTCAAACAAGGGAACACCTTCTTCAGTAAGGTCATACCTCCTAATGCCTGTCAAGCATCTCTACTCCTTAATGACCAAAAATTAATTATATGAGTCTATAGAGGCCATCCCCATTCAAACCACCACACTCTCCACTCTCTGGCCTCCATAGGCTTGTAGCCACATGGTATTGCAAAAACTTGTTCAGAACGTGGCTTGGGTCACTCGCCCACCAATCCAAACCTCCTGTGCTGTTGCCATTTTGACCCACAAGCTATGCTCCTCTGGGTCTAGCTGCCTCCCCCCTCCCCTTGCCTGCACTGACTTCCCTGTGCCCAGCCTCACACTCTAGAGTCTCCTGCTTTTCTGGAGCCCAAGAGCAGAGCTAGCCAGCCAGGACTTGCGCTTCCTTGACTGGCTTCCTCCCTGTCCCCACTTCTCCTACCTCTGGCTTCTTCTGTTAAATGACTGGTATTATCACATTTTACTGCAGGTTCATGTTATATTGTTCTGATTTTGTGAGAAATTGCCTTTTTTAAGGTTACTTGGTGTGATTTGCTGCCTGGGTAACGTGGCTTCATCACGAGAACCAGCCCACCCTCTTTTCCCCACAATGGCAGACAATATGACTTATCAAGAATTTAGAAACTTATTTACTGTTATGATTGAAGATTTCTTGCATGATTACATTTTCGAGGGCTTTACTCCCTCCATCATGTTACTTTTTTTGGCTGGCTTCTATATTTTATATTTTAAAAAGGCCTGATACCCATTCTAAATATGAGACAATAATTAGCATGGTGGATGATTTGAAATCTAGGAGTGAGCAATTGATGGATGTTTTGAAATCTAGGAATGGACAATTGCTATCTAAAGTGTGTAATATAAATGACAACTGATAAATTGTCAGGCAAAGATAATTTTCTGGAAATTGATTATGACAAACTTTCAGATAGAACTTCCTCCTTGGACATAAATATTAAGACTGTACAAGAGAAGTAAAGAATTTATGTTAATGATGAGAATAAGAAAATTATTAATTCTGGAATCATATGTTAATGATGAGAATAGGAAAATTGCTGATTCTATGAGGTCATTAGAAAGATTGACTATTCAAGAAACTCAGACCCTAGGAAAAAGATGGTTTCTAAGCTTCGGGAATGAAAGGATCACATTGCAATAATGGAGAAGGATATTAAGATACTCTCTACCCAGAACAATTCAGGACAAGCCTCTATGAAATATTATGGTAATGTGGAGGTTTCTGCCTAAAGTAGTGAACATAAAAGGGATACTACTTTCTCCACTTGGTTACGATTCAGAAAAACACATATGGCCAACTTCCAGAATTCGTAATAAAATGAATGAGTATGCTATTGTTTTTGTGATTGGGTCTAAAAGTATGGACATGTGCATTATTCCATACCCTCCTAGTTTTAGTAGGATAGCTGCTAGAATTGTTGACCCAGCAATAGGAGCTTTTACATGGGCTTTAGGTTCATAGAAGAACACTGTATATAGGTATTTTGACATGAAATGCTGTTATACATACTAGACAGAGGATATCATTAGATCATGATAAATCCATGGGTTGTGAATTTAGTGATATATTTCATATATTTAAGGTTCCTAGAGAATCTTGTAGTGAAATTAGAGCAATAAGAAGAAGGATAGATCCAATAAGAGTATAAAAAAGAAAATATAGTCCTGCATTTAATTGTTCTATTTGATTACCTTATCATGTAATAATAATAAGTGGGGATGAGGATTGTTTCAAATAAAATGTAGAATATAATTATTTTGTTGGCAGAAAATGTGTTGATAAGAAGAATTTGAAGGCTGATCAATATAGATATATAATTTTTTGTTTAGTTTAGTTTCTTTTTTATATGATTTTGACTTGCAAGTAGTATTAGTGGTAGAAGTCAAATTGTAAGAATTAACAGAGGGGTTCATAAGTAGTCTGTGAAGAACTACTGAGAAGTTTTTCATTATTTTGTTGTAGTGAAGTTAGGGCAATAAGTTTAGTGAGGAATGTTATTTGTACCTCAATAACAGAATAGAATATCAACCAATGATTGGATGTAGTTAACAACTTCCGTATTGGAGCAGAGCCAACATATACAATGGAGAAATTGGCTTAGGGAAAGGGCTAAGACCATAGAGCTTCAGGGAAAAATTAGGTACTTTTGCCTTTCTCAAGACCAAATGTTTCATGAAGGCTTGTTTGCTAATGTGAAGGTTCAAATACTTACAATGAACATACATTGCTGTTGAGCTGTACTGCTGCATTAAACATTTGGGAAAAAATTTTAGACCCAGGACATAAAATTGAGTCGTATACCAAGATCAGGCAAGACTTCAAATAACCCTATGCTGACTTTCTGCTGACAAAGGCTATACATAGAGCAGTATCAGGTCCAGAAGTTAGGAAGCAATGAGCACTTTCTTTGGATTTTGACCATGCCAATCTAGAATGTAAGAGAATGTTTATGCCACTAAAGATCAGATCTGCATGCATAGAGAAATGAATTCAGTATGCAATTAATGCTGAATCTCTGTATTGGGACAAAGAGAATTGATTAGGCCAAACCATTGCCAATGTTAGGGTGAGTAATCTAGTTATTAATTGCTTTAATTGTTGTGGGGATATGTTTCAAATATAATAAAAAACAGTTGGAGATATCAGAGGGATCTGCCCCTGGTCAGTCTAGGAGGATCAGAAAGTGGTAACTCACACCTTTAATCTCAGCACAGGGAATTCCCAGGAGTGGTGATCTATGCTCTGAATCCAATTAAATCTGAGTTTGACATCATCTTAGTTTACAGAAGGAGTTCTAGGCTCCCAGGCAGGCAGTGGTGGTGTCACGCCTTAACTGAGTAAAAAAGTACTTAAGGCAGGCATAGAAAGACCGAGCAGGCAGAAGAAGCCATGACACACACTGTTAGTCCCAGCACTTTGGAAGCAGAGACAAGAGAGTCTCTGTGAATTTAAAGCCAGCCCGGTCTTCAAAGCAAGCAGTGGATATTCAATTTCTAGATATTGAAATAATATTTCAGGTGAAACAAAGTGTAGCATGGCTTGAATACATAGGACCAGAAGGTCAGAAAGTAAGGTTGAAGCCTTCACTGGCTAGCGTAGCGTGAATATATGGGGTCATTACCTTCTATAACAATGGAATACCAAGATTAAAGTCTTTCAAGGCTCAGGTATCAACCAGAAACTCAATTATGTTTCTGAAAACAATATTTTAAGGTGCTACAAAGAATAGTCACCAGCCAGCCATTCAGGTTGAGCAAAAACATAGCTCAGTAGCTGCTGAACTGCTGATTTCATTCCTGATGATACAGAATTAACCTCATTGTTTATACAACTACAGGATATCATTAGAAACAGAATTCATCATATATCTATATCTATATCTATATCTATATCTATCTATCTATCTATCTATCTATCTATCTATCTATCTGTCTGTCTGTCTGTCTGTCTGTCTGTCTAACATATATCAGATTCCACACAGGTCTCTTTGGTCCCCTAGCACAAGGTAATAATGAAATTGATGTGTTATTAATAGAAAATATACTGGAGGCTTCAAAATTTTATAAGAGACATCATGCTAATAACAAAGGATTAAAAGGAGCTTTCCAATTACTTGGTATTAGCCAAGGAAATTCTGTAGAATTGTCCTACTTGCTTCTGCTATAACCAACTATCTTTACCTGCTGTAAGTAATCCTAAAGGTACACAGAAAAATGAGATCTGGCAGATGGATGTGTTTCAATTTGCAGAATTTGGAAAAATGAAATATGAACAGCATACAATCAACACTTACTCAGGAATGCAATGGGCAACTGCCCTGAGATCTGAAAAGGCTGTACTTACTCACCCCTAGTGTTCTTATCCCGGCTTTCATTGCCCTCTCTCTTCCCCATGCTTCCGATTTACTCAGGAGATCTTATCTGTGGATGTCTCTCTTAGGGTTCTCTTCATTACCTAGCTTCTTCAGGTTTGTGAATTTTAGTCTGGTTATCTTTTGCTTTGATATCTAATGTCCACTACAGAAATGTACATACATGCATTTTTGAGTTCCATTCACTTGCCTGTAAATTTCAAGAAGTTTCAAATGACCTTGTAACTTCTGAATTTATGATTTTTCTTAAAATGTCTCTATATAACTTATTCTATCAAAGCAGTGTCATAAGTGTGAGATCCATTATCAGCTGTGTTTTTAATCTTTTCTTCTATGGGTGTTTATTAGCCTTAATGTTCATCTGAGTTCTCTATCTGATACTATTCTATTTACAGCTGAAGCCAATCTTTAAAAAAAAAAATCACTGAAGGCTTCTTTTGGGTCTTGTATAATTTTAATAAATAATTCAGACCTCTTTGCTAATTCTTCTACCTTGTCCCAAGCATTCAAATCTGCTAAACCATGTATCACAAAGTCATGACCATTAAATTAAAGCTGTTTTTGCAAACCAGCATATTGACCTTTACCAAGAAACTGTTCTTGAGAAATATCAATATTTCCAGCCCTGTTTTGTTGTTATTTGGTCCTAGCTTCCTCTTTTCCTCACATTCTCCATTGTAACTGAGGACCACCTTCCAAAAACGCTATAGCTAAATCTTTCCAGTATCTGTGGATAATTATATATTGAGTTGCCCATGAATTTAACATTTGCTTCAGAGAAGGTGAATGCATATCATATGAAATGACCAGTTCCTTAAATTTTCTCAAACCTAATATTGCTATAGGATTCCATTTAACTTCTGCCTGTCTGCTGGGTGATTTTATATAGTAAATGGATAAACTAAGCTTGGGTTTTTATTTTTTAAATAACCTTGGGACACCCCTCTTCAGTTTCATCATGCAGTGGTGTACTAAGTTCTTGTCTAAATTGCTCTGTCTGTGGCAGAGTATTTTTCATATTTTTTAGTAGGCTTTTCTTTCTAAGGCTTGTATTTTATCAATAAAAAGTTTCTAAAGCTCTTATTTTATTAAACAAATTTTCATATTTGGCATAGTTATTAAGCCAATTTTAAAGGATGAATTAAGAATTATAAAATTGATAGCAATTGTAATTGGTATGTCAGTCTCATCTATGTTATCCCTTCACTAATTTCTTTTATTTTTAAGCCATGCATTATAGTAATATACAGATTTCAAACTCTCATTATTAGTGTGGAAATTTTTTCCTTTTTATTTACTTTTTAAAAATATTATTTTACTTTCTCCTTAAGAAGTTCCCAGGTGTTTCATCAAATCTTCTGACATCTCAATTTGTTTGCCACAGTGACATAATTGGCAAGCTCATGGTCCCTTCTGCAATTCCTGAGTGCTAGTCTGCTCTCTGAAGTCATTGCAAGCAGCATTGTTGGCTGGAGCCAAGCATTACAAGAGAGGCAGCTGACTGAGATGGTGGCTTAGTGGATTCTCTATGTGAATGAGGCCAATGCTGTGATGCAAAATGCTCTGCTTTCACTTTAACAGCTGTACTTGAATCTACTGATATTTCAACTACCATCTGTGGCCTCATACTACCCTGTGGCCTCATAGTCAGTACCCCACTGCTCAGTCTGTGGCCTGGTGGGATTTTGGGTCTTACTGACACTTGTTTGGCCATAGTTTATAAATGTAGGTTTTTAACTAAGCCTCTATTTGGTCTATTTACCAGTAAAGACTCAAGAGTCAGATTTGAAAACCTGCTAGATAAGAGAGGCAAAGGAGCAGCCAATTGGCCTTCCCTTTTGGCTAGAGAAGCATCTTTACACTTCTCCCAAACCAAAAAGACTCTGACACTCTAAGTCTGCCCTCTAAAGTTTTCTGTGTCTTTCCATCCTTATTCCCGACTTCTATATCCTTTCTGTGGCTAATTCTTGTCAACTACTTGCCGCTTCCACCCCTGAATCAAAATCAATTTTATTAACAGTAACGAAGTTTCACATTGTGATCAAATATCCTACAACAGGCAGTGGTGGCACAAAATTTGTGGGAATAGGCAATTAATATTTGTTTGACTTAATGCCCACTCCTTGTTCTGGAACCTATACCCAACACTGTTTGTGTAATCAAGAGCCTGAGACTAGATAGCCCAGAGATCTAGAGTAAAACTAAATGCAATAAAACGACTTCTAATGACATTCTGGCTTACTAATAGGTCAGTACCTTGCTCAGACATCATTAGAGAAGCTTCTTCCTGCAGCAGATGGGAACAAATTAAAAAAAAAAAAAAAAACACAGCCAGGCAATCTACAGAGTGAGAGATCCCAAAACACTCATTTCTAAATGGAATGTCTCTATCAAATTCCTTCTCTCAAGGCTCAGATAACTCTGTTAAAAAAAGAGACAGAAAGAGTGTAAGATCCACAGGGGATGGAGACACCAAGGAAACAAGGCCTTCTAATCACAACAGGATCTATGCACATATATACTCAGACTGAGGTATCATGCACAGAGCTTGCATAGGACTGCACAGGATGGGTTGGTTCCTAGAGCTCAAGGAAGTAGACACACAACCCATTCATACCCAGAAACCATCCCTTATTGGTAGCCACTTGTTGAGGAAAAATTGGTTTCTCCAGGAGAGTGTCATCGAGAAAACCAGCCACTCCTAAAGGCAGGCACCAGGTCCAACGATAGGTGGACAAAACAAAGCAAACTCAGTAGCATCTTTCAAAGTTCTTTGTTTCATAAAAAACTTAAGGGCAGTTTTAAACCTAACAGGCCCTTTGTGTATATATTATGACTTCCAGTTTTGTGTTTTTATGGGATTTCTATGTGTATGAATATGTATGTATCTCTGTGTCTACACGTGTTTCTTATAGTTTTTTTTTTCTTTTTTCCTCCCCTTGTTTTGTCTTATTTTAGTTGATATGGTTTCACTTATTGTATTTCACTATTATCCCTGAGAGACCTGTTTGTTCTCTAAGGAGAAACAGAAAGTGTATGAATCTGAATGAAAGAGAGGACCTGGAAGGAGTCGGGGAGGGGAAATCAGAATAAATTGTATGAAAAAGTCTATTTTCAATAAAAAGAATATTTGTGATGGTAAAGTTAATGTTAGTGTGTTGGCACAATTAAAAAATAAATATTCTAACTAATCAGTAGAGTGTACACTAAGGACAGAATGAAGGATTAATGTTACTATGGACTATGGTTCAAAGAACCTTCTGGTGGGATACCATTTATTTTATCCAAGCTAAGTTACCTTAGACTCTGCTTTTGAGCACTGCTACTCTGGAGTTTCTGTGAGCTACGTCTTTTTGTGCAGAATTTACTGGCATCTTGTAAGTGTCTGTATTTTGTTTTATAGAAAGCAACTATATTTCCATATAGTTTTTGTAACAGAATTTATATGTTTTCAATGTAAGCTTAATAATTTTTAGTAAATTGACAAATGTTCAACAATTGCTTGTGGTGATATATTTTATATTTAATAAAATCAGCCTGGAATATCAGAGAACAGAACCACCCACAATCGAGCCATGAGGGTCAGCGAGTGTTAACTCATGCCTTTAATTCCAGCACAGGAATGACTGAGTGGTGACCCATGCCTTTAATCCCATAACTCAGGAGACAGAGATCTTTCTGTGTTTTTGTAAGTTCAAGGACTAACAATCAAACAGTAGTAGCTCACATATTTAATCCTAATTCCAGGATTATGATGCTGAGTTGAACCCAGAAGTGAAACAACTGGGTGAAGAAGATATTTAAGACAAGTGTAGGCAGACATTGGAGTATTCTGTAGAAGCAACCAGTAAGAGAACTCTGGAAGATAGCATTTACCTTGGGAAGTAGGCTGGGTGAGAATTGACTGTGGTCTGTTTCCTCTCTCTGATATTCCAGCTTTTCCCCAATGTCTGGCTCTTAGTTTTCATTAAATACCAACTAGAATTTGTGCTTCAACTGTTGCAATCTATTCTTGGAAAAAAATTCATTACCAGAAAATCACTTGGCATCAGTACCCTTTCCAGACCCCAGTCTTAGATTATTAGCTAGCATAACTTTGAGACCCACTCATGACATGATATTTATCAGGTCTTTGTTCCTTTCAATTATGACACAGAATTACGCACCATGAATATCCCACTCTGCTTCTCTACCGGTTTGTGGATATTTAGGTTGGTTCTAGATTCAGGATATTGTGAGCAAAGCTGATATCAGTTAAAAACAAAACAACACCACTCTCAGCTCAAAGAGAAGATGGGAGGGACAGTTTGTTCTGGAGACAAGTATGAGTGACTATGACCTGGGAACAAAGATTAGGTTTACCTCAAATACCAGGTTTCAACATGGTAACATTTTCATGATGTTTTCTTAGTAATGTAATAAAGAATTCATAAATCAAGGCGTTTTTATAATACTTCTGTGGGAACATCAAATAGGCATGTTTTAGTAACTATATCTATATCGCTGCTATAGATCCAGACGTTATCTGGTGATAATCTTACTTTTGGGGTTGGTGGAAACTAAGAGCATATTTGTATGTTTCCTAAAGGATTTACCTGATAGTCAATGGATGTTAGGCCAAACACAGAGGTGGCTAGTGAATGGTTACTACTAGGTTTGATGCCTTTAATCTAGCACTTAGGAGGCAGAGGCAAACAGAACTTGTGAGTTTGAGGTAGGCTTATGTGGTGGGATTCAGGTGTCAGCTGATAAGATCCGAGGATGCTTACCCATGGTCCTGGGCCCCTGAAAGGGGCATAGCCAACCCCATTGATAAGGGGCTGCTGGGACCCGGGAAAGCCTGTTTTGCTTGATTCCTGGCTGCGGGAGAGACCAGTTTGGAATCCATCATCCATCATTCCAGACTCCAGTCCCTGTTCAGGCTCCACCATAAGCTGTTACCTGTATCGTGAGTGTTGGTTTATATTTTAATAAATACTAATTTTGAACTGGTGCCTTGTAAGTAAAACTCTGCCAACAGGTTTACATATTGATTTCCATGCTTCCAGGTTAGCCAGGGCCCTGTCTCATTAAAGTAAAGGGGATGGGGTACAATAATGACTGATGATAGTCCAAGATATTTTGTTTACGGATCTGTGTAGCCACAGAAGTTTTAATCTGGTATTCTTATAGAATTCCTAATGGAATGGTGGCTTGCCTCCCACTAGAAACAGGAGTTCACACTACCATGAAGACTTGAGAATACATCTTTTATGACTGTATGCCTTCATTTCTGTTGGGTGACTATAGAAACAGAATTACTTACTAATATTTCATATATTAATGCAACCTTTTTATGAAACTACTTATGCATGTGTTTACAGGCCTGTGATAAAATGAAATAGGGAAATACTAAAAGAGAGGAGAAGAATAGAGTCATCATTAATAGGTGGAGACTGTCTAGGGTAGTGGGAGGGATGCATAACAATAAATACATGTGAAAATATAACCATGGGGCTGATTTCTCTGCCTGTTAACCAAAGTTTGGTATTTAGCAGCTATGATCCCATCATTTGGGTTGAACAGAAGGATTACTGCAAGTTCAAGACCAAACTGGTACACAGAAGGCTATATAGTGGGACTTTACATAAAATAATATAACATAAAGAAAACTATATCTATCTATCTAGATATGTGAACACACATATGTACATATACACACACATATATGTATATATGGAGAGAGAGAGAGAGAGAGAGAGAGAGAGAGAGAGAGAGAGAGAGAGAGAGAGAGAGAGAGAGAGAATATTAAACCAGGAGTTTCAAATCAAGTAAATCCAGATTAGTGTGGTCATTTAGATGAAATATACTCTCTTTCTTTCTCTCTCCTCCTTCCTTCCTTCCTTCCTTCCTTCCTTCCTTCCTTCCTTCCTTCCTTCCTTCCTTCCTCCTTCCTCCCTCCCTCTCTCCCTCCCTCCCTCCCTCTCTCTCTCTCTCTCTCTCTCTCTCTCTCTCTTTCTTTTTTTCTTTCTTTCTTTCTTTCTTTCTTTCTTTCTTTCTTTCTTTCTTTCTTTCTTTCTTTCTTTCTTTCTTTCTTTCTTTCTTTCTTTCCTTCTTTCTTTCTTTCTTTCTTTCTTTCTTTCTTTCTTTCTTTCTTTCTTTCCTTTTTGAGATAGGGATGTATAATGGCCCTGGCTGTCCTGAAATTCACCTTATAGCCCAGGATAGCCTCAAACTCAGAGATCCACCTGCCTCTGCTTCCCGAGTTCTGGCATTAAAGGGGTGCACCACTACCCCCTGGTAAGGAAAGCATATTTTTAGGCAACTATAATCCTAAACTTCCCAAGATTTCCTAGAAAGGAATGATCTTATCTTGAGTGAATGTAAAGAAGGAAGAGCTTGAAACCTATATGTTAGGGGTTTTGCAGGGTTTCCAAGATGAGAATTTATTTCAGAAAAACATGCTTCACTCTGTTAGAAAAAGATTTTCTGACCTAGTGGTATGCTGAAAACATGTCTTATGAAGCTGGATGTGTGGTATCTGTTTCCACGTGAATGTGTTTGGATGTGTTTTTATATGTGTGCATGTGTTGGGGTTGAGCAAGGGAGGATGGATCATTAAAAATTTTATTATTCACTTTTTAATTGTCCCAACTTAAATGGCACGATTATGTGCAGACTAAAGGCAAGTCATATTTAAGCATGAGGTCAATTAACTCATGTTTGCATATAAGATAGAATGACTGAGTCCACATCCCCTTACAATTCCATTTTTATGTGGCTGAGTTTTTAGAAGTCTGTGAACAGGAAGAAGATAAACCATTCTGGGTTGGCTTTGCCCATTAATGACTTTTTTTTCCTTCTTTAGCCATTCCATCCTTTCTTTTCACATATCTAAATGTGCTTGCTGTAACCACACTGAATACTGTTTCCTAATTTTTCAATTAGTTGTAACAATGTACATTCTTTTTTTTTTTTTTTTTTAATTTTTAAGCTGTAGATTATACATAAGAGTGTAGTAAGAAGTTTCTGGCCTGGCCTAGCCCCAAGATCTGGACCAAAATAAACTGTCCTCAGCTGTTTGGTCCCAAATAATCACATAAAGTTTGTAGTGGATTTATGATGCTGCATTGTAAATAATTGTCCCGCCTATGAGTTTAATAAAAAGTGCTGATTGACCAAAGGCAGACAGGAAGTGTGGGCGGGGCTACCAGACTAAGGAAACTCTGGGAACAGGAAGAACAGAGCAGACACCACAGAGATTCCAGAGTTGCCAGACAAGCCAGAAGATGCAGAGGACAACTATGCTGCTCTGAGAAAAGGTACTGAGCTGCATGGCTGAACAAGATAAGAGTCATGGGTTAGTTTAAGGGTAAAGAGTTAGCAAGTTATATGCCTGGGCCTTAGGCCAATCAGCCTAAAATTAATGTAAGCATCTGTGTGTCTCTACAGGTCTGTGGGACTGAGGGTCTAAACTTTAAGGCTAGGCCCGAAAGTCTGGGACAGAAAACTCTTACTGCAAAATTAGTCTTATATTAATTACATGGTATGGTTCAGGCTTATTGCTAGCTAGCTCTTGCATCTTAACTCATTTCTGTTAATCTATATCTTGCCATGTGGCTTGTGGCTTACCTGAGTTCCTTTATATCTTGCTGTCTCACAGTTACAGATTCTCTGTCTGACTCTGCCCTCCTTCCCCTTTATCGATGTTCAGATTTTCCACCTACTTCTAAGATGCCTTATTATAGGCCAAAACAGTTCCTTTATTATCTAGTGATAATTCACAGCATACAGAAAGACCCACATCAGAAGAGAGCATATGTGTTTTTATTTAAGGAAATACTTAGAAGTTTATTATAGAGCTATGTTGTATGATATGTTATATGCAAAGCAACAATGTAAATTTGTAAGTAACCTCTGCAAATACAGATTCAAATACATTTTTCCAAGTCTCAGCTGTTTCCAGTCTTCCAAGAATGGCAGCTGTTCTTATTTGAATTATAATATTTCTCTTAACTTTTATTGGTGCTGGATGTGTCTCCATAGATACAGCTTCACTGCGCCTTTTGAACTTTACATCATTAGAATTATACAGTTGTCCAGTATTTTATAGCAGGATTGATCATTCACTCCCAAGAAATAATTGATTACGTTTGAGAATGCGTTGGTTCTCACAAGTGGAGATGATGGTATTGATATTTATTGAATAGAGACCGAGTAGTCTGCTAAACATCTTATATGTACAGGACAGCACTCATGACGATTGCTCAATCAAAGTTTTAATCATGACAGGCTTGATCAGCTAACTTGTGCAGAACATTCTATTTTCCATTTTATTGACATCATATAGCCTATTAATTTAAAATATCGCTATTGGAGTTTGAGTTGTTTTCATTTGGGGAGTGAAATAAATAGTGCTCCTGGTCCTGGTGTGTCTATCATGATCCCATAAGAAGTTCTCTAGAAGTGAAAATTTCTGGCTCTAGTGTAAGTATTTCTTTCCTATATTAATTCCCAAGTGTTTCCCAAAATGGACGTATGTTTTATTTACTGCAATACATTAAGAATGTGTTTCCTACCCTAATTACTGTCAAGATACTTTTTGATTTACTTATATCACAAATTTGCTTTTATCCAAGACTCGAAGCTACAAATGTTTATTTTCTAGACAAGGAAGAAGTTATAGGGAGAATAACAGTTGTAATTTAAAAACAAATTTTAAAGATGTATCATTAAGTATGTGTGTTTGCCTGCATTATGTACCACATGCACGTCTGCTGCCTGTGGAGGCTGAAAGATGACATCAGATCTCTTGGAACTGGAGGTACAAGATTGTTATGAATCACAGTGTGGGTACTGGGAACCGAACCCAGGTCTTCTGCAAGAACAATCACTGCTCCTAACTGCTGAGGCATCTCTCCAGCTCTTTACAACCATCTAATATCAATGTTTTCTTGGAACTATTATTCATTTATTGCCATATGATGCCTTACAGCTATAAACACCTTTGACTGACATTAAATATGCCAGGCAATTTTTATGTTTTAATTTTCTCTTTAATTTTTTTTCTCTCTTGAAGTTATCCTTTGTCCACTCTTTTGCTTCTATTGGACTGATTGTTTCTTAGACAATGGAAGTATTTGCTACTTCATCATCCTAACATCAGTCACTGAGTTTCCTGTGTTGGGCTCACCTGTTTCCTGGCCTTCTTCCTGGGTTTCCTTCCTGAGCCAAGTTAGTGGACACGCTTTGGTACAGTCCCTTCACATCTATTTGTAGTCAGATTTGGTCATTAGAGCTCTTTACTTTGTCTTTTATCTCTTCAGGCATATTTTCAATTTTCAAGAACAATAACTAAATCCCCAAGTTTTTTTTTTTAAATCATTAAACACCTTGAGTTTGCTTTATTAGTCTTATTGCTATGGGGAAATTAAGTATAATTGTGCTGATATATATATATACATATATATATACATATATATATATATATATATATATATATATATTACTTTGCATTTTTTCCCATTAGTGATTAATTCTGTCATTCACTATAAACTTTCCCAAAATGCCTATGGGCTTCTGACACTCACTTATACTTTAAAATGTAGCACAAAAAGTCAGCTTAAAAATTCTATGTGTACAGAACAGAGAAGTCACATAACCCCATTCAGAGAGAATGCTTCTTACTCTCCATGTTTGTATCTGAAGGATCCTCCATCTGCAAATTACTATTTTCCTCAAGTAGAGACTTAACCCTCCTGCCCATGATGCACACAGCTCCTAGTAACTGATTGTAAGGGCTGGAAATCTCACTATTGATGGAGTAAAGTTTTCTTCAACCCTCAATTCCAGGAAAAGAAAAAATATTACTTTCTGCTCTCCTTACTATGACCATGCCTAAAATTCTATATATAATTTGGTGCAGTCTTTAAAAAAATAAGCCATCTGCCCTTTAGAAGACTGTGTAACACTCATCATCTACACACAACAGTTTTGAATGCTAGGAATCTCATTTTTTAGACTTGGATTTTGTATTTAGGTCATTTTATTTAATATTCTTTATTTTATTTGTATGCTGACTATATTATATAGTAGGAGATCAAATGTGGAATTTGGGGTTTTAGAGTATTTCAGCCTTCAGATTTTCTGATGAGGGCTACTCAGCCTTTAATATTTTCATCCTACCATGCGTATAGTCAACACCAAAACGGATGCTGTGAAATGCAATGAGTAATGCCCATGTCTTACTTTATCCTTAATGTAGCCCAGTAAGACTTAACAATAGGAAGCCTTCAAAAGGAGCAATGCAGATAGAGGAAGGTAAAGATTCCTGGTGATTATCAGGAACATAATCATTTATGAAGGATGGCTACACTGTGTGTATAATGAAACACCGCAAAGGTGAGGAGTGTGCCATTTTAATTGAACTTTCATCCCTTGATGATTATATATTCAGGACAAATAATGCTCATCCACCGCATCTTCATTTTCTTTAACCGTTTAAGTAGTATGAATTGACGAATGCCCACGTCGTAAAGGATAAACTACTCTTTGAAATGACTTGAGTGTTTATTGGTTTGCCCACACAAGAGGTGTCAGCCACTACACCAGCTGCCACCTTAAGTGATCATAGCAAAACAAACACTGTGATTTTACATGACTATATTACAATTATATGTTAGACACACACAAACTCAAGTTTTGACGCAAAGAGTGTTGCTTTGCCTGTTGTACATAGTCAATACTGAAGAGTGTTTGAATACAGACCAGCATTAGCACTTGAGTAGTAGGTTAGAGTCACGTACAAATCTTTTGACCTATAACATCCTCGCTAACACTATTTTTATGTGTTGTTATATTAGGCAGCTTGAATAATAGAAAATATACTTTCAAGTTCGATGGTGGCGTGTTTTCTTAGCTTGCTTTTTATTATGCCCAAATTATGTTTGTTCCTTATCATCCTTTATCTGTATGATGAAATTTTGAATAAAAAATTAATGAATGCAATTTTATTGCAAATAGTGTATGAATAGTGCTCACGTCATTTCATGATTTGTCAAGATGATTGTTGCTCATGGAAAAGAGCATTTGGGTTAAAGAGGAAAGGCATTAAGATGCAAGAACTTAGCGCCCAGCAATAAAATCCATCTAAAATTTAATAGGAATTAAGATTACATTCATACTGTGAAAATACTGAGACCTATAATTTAAAATTGAAAATCTGGGGTCTATTTTATGATGAAAAGTATTTTTAAAAAATGTTGATGAGGAACCTATAAACAAGAACTGTGGGTAACTCCTAAATAGAGTCCTTGTGGCATGCCAGAGGTCCGTTCCTTTTGACCCCATTGTCATTATTTGGGTTTATTGTATTGTCACAGTGCGTTTTGGCAGAAAACTGCATTCTTAGCTCATTTTTAACATGAGGCCTGGGTTACTAAAAGGAAAAAAAAAAAAAAGGAAATTCTGTTATATTTTAGGACAAAGTTAAAACTCGTAGGCTTGTTTTTCCAGTCACTCTGAGAACGCTGTTTGCTGGAGCCGACCCAGGACCTTTCGCTCTGATATGACGCGGCAGTGACGAACGACGGGCTAAGAATGGGAATATTTCCCCACGGGCTTCCTCCTACCCCACCTCATTTCCTCTCCCTTGGTTTTCTCTTGGGCATTCTTCACACGCTGCTCATCCGGAGTGAACCTATGGCACTTCATGAAAGCAGATTAAAAATACACGGAATGTGGGGAGTTTTGCAGTCCCTCAAAGCAGTTCGGCCTCTAAATTTTAGAAAAAGCACCATAGCCACATCACCTGTCTATTGGCTATTTCCAGAAACAACATAAAAATTAACAATATAACTCCAAGATAGCTGGTTAAGTGACTAATTTCTATGACTTTAAAAGATGGTATTTTAACTATCATATTGTTCTGGGGACCATATTAACTACAGCACGTCGAAACGATGCGTCTTGCTTCTTTGCCATGTGAACACGGAACCTGGCAATTCACATTCTGTCTAGTACAGGTTACTGGCATCTCCTTGTCCTAAGCTCTGAACTCCGGGACCGGCCCTTCGTTAAATCATCTACATGTAGCACTTATGGCTAAGTATTTACAGATGATGAAACTAGTCAAATGGGAATTAAGCTTCAATTGTGGAAAGACATCTGGAAAAAAAAATATGAAAAAATAGTAGGTAGTGTTCTGTTTGTGTTTGTAGTACTGTGTGGATGGGAAGCACAGAAGTCTCAGCGAGAACAGCTCACACTTCTCCATTTTTCTCTTCTGTGGCATTTGCTCTTACTTGAATGCAACCGCATAATGATTTTCGAACATCTAGATAGACCACATCACTTTCTTATTTCCCCTTCTGATTATTTAGATGTTTGCAATGACCCAAAGACTACACTATCACATGACTTTCACATCGCACATACAGTTACAATTTAAAGGTGACATTAGTCCATAAAATGCTTATTAATGAATTTTTAAACTTTAAAATTGAGTAATTAAAACTTTATCTTAAACTTTTTGTAGGTGTCATATTTTCCCTTATTCAGATTCGTATGACTGGATGATAAACCCCTTAACAAGTTCTGAGTGAACTCGTTTTTAAATGTAAGCGGCATATGAATACACTGGAGCTTTTAAGAGCTGTGCTGACATGAACATCTAAGTGCTTTCCCATGGAGGCTTAATTCATTTTTATTGTTAACAGCTTATGAAACATCAGGTGTTAAAAGTTACAACGGTTAAAAATAATTCCTCTTACATCTGTACATGCTTTTCTGCAAACACGGCTTTCCATTTGATTTGGCAGCGGTTTTATTTTGTTCGAATGATATCTGTCCAAAATAAAGACGATGAGATTAAGCAATGATTCTTTCCTTCAAGATGAGCTGTATTTATTGCTGGAACGGAAGTTGTCATATCCGTGATCATTAGCTTTGAACTTCAAGCAGGACTGCTTTTCCTCCAACGACTGCTTTTCCTCAAATGTCTGGCACCAGCAGCACAAGCAGGACTGTGCAAATCAGAACAACCGGTCACGTGTTTGCTCAGTCATAAGGTCCTGCTCTCAGGGCTCTGACTGCCTTGCAAGTGTGCGGTTCTGGGTCCCTTCCACATCCCCTTTTCCTCCCTCTTAAAAACGATGTAATTAAGGTCAGCAAGTTGGCTCTTTGGGTAAAAGCATTTACATGTGCAAGCCTGACAACTTGAGCTGGAGTGTCAGAATGAATGGTGGAAAGAGAAGAGACACTCGTTTATGCACACACACACACACACACACGCACCCCCCACATGCACACATGTATACACACATACGCACATACACACATACATGCACCCCCCCCCACACACACATACACATGCCCATACACACACACATGTATACACACATGCACACATACATACACACACACACATGCACAGGCACACACACACATACACATACATGCATACACACACATGCACCCCCCACACACATACACATGCCCATATACATGCACACACACATGTGCACAATTATGTATACACACATGCACATGTATACACACATGCACTCACACACATGCACACACATCTATAAACACATATACACACACATGCGCACATACACATGTACACACACATGCACACACACATGGGCACACACGTACACATTGGAACACACACATGTACACACATGTATATACACATGCACATGCACACACACACACGTGCACAAACACACGAACACACACATGCACATGTATACACACATATACATGCACAAACACATGTGCACACACACATGTACACATACATGTATACACACACATTCACATACACTTGTGCACACACATGCACACACACATACACACATGCACACACATTCACATGTGCACACACACACATCTATACACACATACACATGTCCATATACATGCACATAGACATGCTCACATACATGTGCACACATACATGTGCACACATAAATGCACACACACAAGTATACACACAGGAACACATGCACACACATGCACACATACATATACACACATACACATGCACACGTGTACACACATTCACACACATGTGCACACACATGCACACACACATGTATACACACACTCACAAGCACACACATGCACACACGTGCATACACAATTCACACACGTCTATACACACACTCACATGCACACACACGTGCACACACATGCACCCACACATGTTTACATACACATGCACATGCACATACACGTGCCCGCACACACACACATGAACACAAATGCACATACACATGTATTCACATATACACATGCACACATGCACATGCATACACACACGTACACACATGAAAACACGCACACACATAAGAACACACACATATATACACACATGTGCTCATACATGCCACACATGCACAAACATATACACATTCACACACATGTACACACACATGTATATACACATGAATATACATGCACACACACATACACATGCACACACACATGCACACACACATGCACATACACATATGAGCACACACATGCACATACATGCACATACATACATATACACATGCACACACATGCACACACGCGTACTGCAGAACTTGTGCACCATGGTATTCATACACCTATGTTCATACACATACTGCATTCATACAATAATAATAAATACAATCTAAAAATGGAAAAGATAACTGCATTTGTTTCATGTTCTGATTTTTTTTGCAATTAAAAAGTATAAAAAAGAAAAAAAGAATTTATATAATTAACATTAGCCGTTACTTCATTTTTCTCAGGTGTGTGTGTGTGTGTGTGTGTGTGTGTGTGTGTGTGTGTGTGTGTGGCTGTGATGTATGTGTCAGAGCAGGCCATTGAGTCTTCTAATCTGTCCTCTTGCACTATTCCCTTAGGACACAGGCTAGTGTCTAGCTCCAGAAATCCCTTTCCCTCTCATGTCCAGCCAGAACTACAGACCTATAGACCTGTGAGCAGCTCTCTCTCTCTCATCTTGAGAAACATTTTATTATGCAAATGAGAATGGCCTTGAAATCACAGAGATCTGCTTGCTTCTGCCTTCCAGGTTCTGGGATTAAAGACATAAGTCACCTTGACCAGCACAGTCCACAGCATGCCTGACTTTTATATGGTTCTGGGGATTCTCTTGTAGAGCAAACACTCTTATCTGCTGATGCAGTAGGAGGTTTCTGTTCAGGACTTTCGGGCTTAGCCTCGAGGTTTAGACCCACAGACCCACAGAGACACACAGATGCTTACAATAGTTTTAGGCTGATCAGCCTCAGGCCCAGGCATATAACTTGCTAACTCTCTATGCTTCACCTAACCCATGACTCTTATCCTGTTCAGCCATGCGGCTCGGTACCTTTTCTTAGAGCAGCATAGTTGTCCTTTGCTTCTTCTGGCTTCTCTCTGGAGTTCTGCTCTGTGCTTCCTGTTCTCAGAGTTTCCTTGTCTGGTAGCCCCACCCACACTTCCTGTCTGCCTTTGGCCAGTCAGTGCTTTTTATTAAACCAGTGGGTGGGATAATTATTTACAATGAAACAACACAATCTTCCTATATGCTGAGGCATCTCCTAGCACTTAACTTTATTCCCATAGCTCATAAGAAAAATAATTAACTTAATTATAACTGAACAATAAGAGAATTGCCAAAATTAGAGTGACAGTGTATCTGATTGTGTTCCATTCTTACGTAACTACATGACATTGGTTATCAGTACATGTGATTTTGTTAGTCTGAGTAATTCCAATAATATTGTGAGTGGCTAAGGCATGAATAATTACTGACAAGAACACACAAGCAAATATTTGCAATGCAACTCTGTATAGAAAAGTGATATTAAAAATATCACATATGTTGCAATGCTGGGGAAAACTGGCAATTTGCCAGCTCTATTTGCCAGCTCTCTCAAGATAGACATATTAGTGGTTCTGAAGGCATATATTTGATGGCCGATGTCAGGAAATGTTTTATTTTAGACTATTCTCTTACCTTAAAGCAGTTTTTGAATCTTTTGCTCACCAAATAGAGAGCGATTGGATTAATGCAGGAATTCAGTGAAGCCATGTTGATTCCAATGTAGTCCAAAACCAGCAGAAAACTGCAAGAAGCCCAAAATGTCTGTAAAAATTATGTTTCTCAAAGTCTATATTTAATGCACATATTTGTGTTTTCATGAAGAAGACCCAGATCACCCACATCCGATGACCTGAGTTTAACCACTGATTCCCTAGTAGCGGTGCTGGTCTCCACCTCTCTGTCTGCCTTTCTCTCTCCCACTCTGTAAACCTGCACTGCCCTCTCCCATCTCTATCTTCCACATCTAGCTCCCCTTTTAAAAATAAAATCCTCATTTGGAAATGATGAGGCTTATAGAAAAGAAAGGATTCATGTGTACAGTACGGACTTCATTCTGATACTTTTCATCTTGTCACTGGCTCTGACAACTCTGGCCTACATTTCCAAGGTTTCCTTACACCTTTTATTTATCCATCTAGAAAAAGAGCAAAGGGAAAAATGTGAGCCTTCATTGGCCTCTAAAGATAAGAAAATAGTATTCTTTCTGCCTGTTTGGAAGACTGTTGATAGGGAAACCTCTGAATGACAATTACTCAGTTACTTAATTATTTCTATTATTTCTTTTTAAAATTTAAGTTAGCAATCGGATGAATGAGTTCGATCAGAGTGTGTTCGCATCTCGTCACATGTGGCTCTTACTCTCTTCTTCAGCACCCTCCCCACTCTCCACCTTCTGCCTGTTGGTCTCCCCCAGCCCCCACCCCATAGCTGCCATTTCTGCTTTCATGTCCCAGTTCAAGTGTATTCTTCTTTTCTTACCTCAGAAGTTCACATCTGTGAGGATCACTCTGGTCATACAGAGTGAGCTTCAGAATCCTGCTGAGGTGAAGGGGAAGCCAACAGAGGGCGAACACCAGGACCAGGCAGAACACTGTTTTGGCCACTTCTCGTCTCTGGAATAGACCATACGCCCACATAAAGCTGCCCCTTTGTGTTTACACCATACACTTTCCTCAAACAGGACATTTAAAGGTATTTACAAAACCGAAGACTCAGAGCAATGAGTTTTCACCTAGACAGTGTGAATTAGAATTAAAATTGCTAAGGATTCATCTTTAAAAAGTAAAGGTTTGGGGGGACGGATCAGCAGCTTTGAACACATGTTAATTTCAAAGGACATAGGTTCAATTTTCATAGCCCACAACCATCATTCACTCCAGTTCCAGAAAATTTGATGCCCCCTTCTGAGCTCTATGGGCACCAGGCATGTGGTGCACTTGCATGTAGGCAAAACATTCATCCAACTTAAAATAAGTCCAAAAATTATATAGTATAACAATACTCTATGTGTATATGTGTGTGAATGTGTATATGTGTGTGTATGTATGTGTATATTGTGTGAATGTGTATATGTGTGTGTGAATGTGTATATGTGTGTGTATGTATGTGTATATTGTGTGAATGTGTATATGTGTGTTTGAATGTGTATATGTGTGTGTGAATGTGTATATGTGTGTGTATGTATGTGTATATTGTGTGAATGTGTATATGTGTGTTTGAATGTGTATATGTGTGTGTGAATGTGTATATGTGTGTGTATGTATGTGTATATTGTGTGAATGTGTATATGTGTGTGTGAATGTATATATGTGTGTGTGTCTATGTTTATATGTGTGTATGTGTGTGTATATTGTGTGAATGTGTATATGTGTGTGTGAGTGTTTGAGTCTGTGTGTGTGAATGTGTATATGTGTGTGAATGTGTATATGTGTGCATGAGTGTTTGAGTCTGTGTGTGTGAATGTGTATATGTGTGTGTGAATGTGTATATGTGTGTGTATGTATGTGTATACGTGTATGTGTGTGTATATTGTGTGAATGTGTATATGTGTGTGTATGTATGTGTATACGTGTATGTGTGTGTATATTGTGTGAATGTGTATATGTGTGTGTATGTATGTGTATACGTGTATGTGTGTGTGTGTGTTTCAAACTGGACAAGGTGGTACAGGTCCCTAATGTCATCTGAGAGGCAGAAGCAGAAGAATGTGAAGTTTTAGGTCTTCTCTGAACTTAAGGCTAGCCTGAGCTACTTGAGCTTCTTAAAACAACAGTAGACAATTGTCCTTTCTAGATCCTGGTAGATGGTACACATAGCCTCTGAATAAGTAATGCAAAATGTCTTTTTGTTACAAAAATAGAGAATGAAGGAAGAAAGTGAAACCACGCTCTGGTGTCTAATGTTAACCACTGTCCACACCCTCATCATGAGTTTCATCATTGTGACCATAGTTACGGCCACGGCCCACCAGGCCCTTGTGCTCTCCTACCTGCTTCAAGTGATCATTTAAAGCGATTTGCATGCCGCTCTTCTTTCTCAGCATTTCACAGGTCATCAAGGTATAAAATATCGCAGTAATGGCTAGCGGCAAGCAAAAGTAGAAACTGAACAGCCACCAATCTTTGGCCGTCTTGTAGAGCTGCGGGGAAGAGAAACATTTTAATGAGTTATATCTTCTTTAAAAAAAAAAAATCGTGTCTAGCACATGTCAACCAGCAACAAAATATGTTCATAAAAGTACAATAATTTTGTAATATATCTTTCATATGTTTCATAGGGTTTTTTGGATTGTATGTACTGAACACATAACTAAAGGTCTGTATTAAATGAAATGAACATTATAGGACATATTTCAACTCTTTGCAACAGGATAGTAATATTTAAATAACTGAGCAAAATTCTTATCTGAAGATAAAACATTGAATAGCTATTTCAAGATTTTTGTATTATTAGTGCTAAGTATATAAACCCATCACAATGTTTGCGTGAAATTTTTCTTCTGTACTAAGTGTGTTTAGTGTGAAAAACAGGTGTGAAGAGATCTGTACTTACCACTCAGGTCTCCGTAGTGTATACATGTAATGTTAGTTTAGAAAACATTTCTGAGTTCTACCTTTCCTGTGTTCTTTTCTGCTAACTTTTCAAAAACATTACCAATGCAGATTCCATGTTAGAAAGGATTTTATGTTCCTGGTGCCGTTCTTTCCCTTTTTGCAAATGGCAACCTCATTCTCCATTTCTCTAGGCATCCACCTTTGGTCTTTTACTTATTATTTCATGAATAGTTCATTAAGTTTACATAATCTTTGTCCATGTAAAGTAGAAAATAGTCCTTGGTGATAATTAGACCCTCCCCCTTTGTATTAGTCTATTCTGTTGAAAAAAAAAAAAAGCTCTTGTACTTAGGATCTGCATTTTAGAGACTAATATATCCCCATTCTTTATTTTCTGATCAAAAGATCTTCAATAGATGGCCAGCATTTGATGTGTCTATATTTAGCACACGAAGGCATGAAAAGACAGGCTGCCATTCCAAGTCCACACTAACAGGTATCTTCTATTTAAACATAATTTAAGCCGTCTGCTTCTCTGACAATGTTGGGTTGTCTTCTGTGGGTTGTACAATAATGATCTATCTTCATAGGACTTTAGATACAAAAGCTATAAAACCACAGCCATTCTTGTATTAACCTGATTTATCCTGATCCTTGCCCTATTGGGTGTTCTTGGAGAAGTAATTACCCTGATTCTTTCAGGCTGGATCATTAGTAATGGTTAACCTCACAGACTTGAGATCCAAACTCTTAATTTATGCCAAAGATAGTCATAAATCAATAGCTTACCAAGGTGGGTAACTAGGGGAAATAGTTAAATATTTATAAGTGCAGAAAGCAAAAGCAAAGTAAACTTACCTGCATGAAGGTTGTATTCTGAACAGGATGAAGCAGGCAGACCCTTAGAGATTTTTCTTTGTAGTCTATCGTAATCATATCAAAACCTATGGCTTCAGGGACAGCCAGAACCACAGAGACAACCCAAATTAAAACAATTTCTACTGCTGTCCATTTTGGAACCCCAATTCCTTTAATTCGACTCCAAGAAGCAACAGCTCGATATCTGAAGATGTAAACAGAGTTATTTTTCAAGCAGGCAGAGCTTGGTCTTACTGAATCACATAGGTTACCTTCTAAGTAGCATAGGAGTTACACGGTGTTTATTATCTCCTAATAACAATCTCTTACCTGTCAATACTTAGAGCGCATAGACTTAGCACAGTGATCCCCACAGAAGCCTTCTGTATGAAGGGCACCAGCTTACACATCTCAACTCCAAATGGCCAGTCTTCTGCCAGCAGCTGAGTGGAAGAGACAGGAAGTTCTGTTAGAGAGACTTTCCCAAGGCTACCTCTGAACTGATCACTTAGTGCAGGTGAATAAGAGGCCAAGGGAAGGACTACCCTTTCAAAAGCACCCATATCCATGTATAAGACAGGAAAGTCTGTTTGGAATAACATAATGCAGCCAGTTTGTGAGATCACTGTGTGTAGACGGTGGCTTTGTCAGGGTCTCATCGGCAAGGTTAATGGTCCCAGTTGCTTAATGTCCCTTTAGAAAATAGAACCTGCATATTTTAGAAAGCCTCAAAGCCCAGGTCATGACTATGTTAAAGTATATGGAGAAGACTGGACTGCCCTTGTGGGACTGTACTCTGTAGAGAGCGTCATGTTCACTCATGGTCTTATCAGCAGTCAGTTTACTTAGCCAACTCAGCCAGGGGAGCCGCACTTCTCTCTGAACATAGCAGGCGTATGACTGCTGCAAGGTATTTGATCTGTGCTGTCCTTTACCACACAGTCTTCTCACTACAGAGAGACGTCTCTGCTCTCACCTCCTTCAGGTCTTGCTCATATCTCTTCCTGCCTATCTCCTTTACCCTCCTCCTTAATCCTCTTCTTTATTATGGTTTTTATTAACCCTTACTGAAAATAAAAGTTCCTTTATTGCTTGTTTAGTTTTTTTCTGTCTGACACTCTTGAGTCTGAGACAGATTGCTTGGAATGGTGTCTGACATACAGCAGGTGCTTGGCAAATATTTATGCCACTAAAACACATAGGTATTGAGAAAAAGGATGTGCTTTCTTCTATTTCACATACTTCTCTTTATCTCGCTTCAATATCTACTATTACATGTAGCAGTTTTCCTTTTTAAACATTATGTGTCCACACTGGTAAATGAATCACTTTAGGTAAACATCTGGATCTAATATTCACAATATTTTGAAAATAACGAAAAATGTTTATAATCTTTGAGCTTTGAAAACTCTTTTTAGAAAAGTAACCTTCAAAAGTGAGAAGTATTCTAAAACACAGTTGGGTAAGTCTGCCCTTTTACTGGTAATGCAGACTCCAGTGAGTCTGTCCAGCTAGAGTGACTTTTCTGTGACCAGCATTGCACCACAGGCTACAGTGTGTGTCTCATTATGACTGAGATTGAAAGAATGAATACAAGACTGATTTAATTTCTAAATGAAAAATTGCACAGATACATGAAGCAAAGATTGGGAGACTTTCCACGTATGGACTTAATGTAGGGGTTTGGTCCAGGCACATTAACAAAAAAGTAAAGGAGAACCGGTGCAAACCAGTCATTGGTGTGAGGAAGGTCATAAGAAGTAGTGAAGTCTGGGATAGTATCTGTCTAAAAAGCCTTAAATATAAACATTTCTGATTTTTTAAAAGAATCTAGAAATTTCAGTTTTTATATGACATAGTATAATAATGTTTAAAAGGTTTTAGTTAATTCTCATTTTAAAAGACAGTATTACATAATCTTTTCAGCTAAATAGATTCTGAGACATATATTATCACTTCTATATTAGTCAATCAACTCATGATTAGTTAATTCATTTAACCAATATTTATTGAGTGAGTACTCACTCTAAGATTAATTTAAGTACGAAGCAAACTACTGGCTCTTAAAGATTTTAGATATAATGAAAGAGATTAAAATACATCAGTACTTGATATGATGCATAACAGAAGTATCAAAATCATGGGAGTTGCTGGATGTGAGGTGTTTTCTCAATATGCTTATCAGTGTACAGTTGGCTAAGTAAAGAGCAAACCATCCCAGAGTATGTTAGGGAAAGAAAGGAACAAATACAAAGGTCCTGTGGTTAAAATAAGCCCCGTGAACTGGAAGGATAGTAGGAGGTCTTCAAAGTTGAAAGTGGGTGGCTAGCCAAATGAACAGGAGCTGAAGGGGTAAGAGTGCCAATGTTTGTTTAATGATATCTACTTGCATGATTCTGCAAAGAAAAATGATAGAATATTATTTTTAAAAGGCAACTTGCTGCACAGAATGTGTTCAAGAAAAGAGGAATTTGTATGAAATTATATATATATATATATATATATATGCATACACACACACACACACACACACACACACACACACACACACACACACACACACACCCCAAAATATAAGCTAAGCATTTCACAGGTAGTTTACAAGCTTAGTTTTTAGAACTGTACTTTCCTAAATTGTATGCCACAAGTCCACTGATTTTGAGAATTCTAGAAATCTTGATTCTGTTAAATCGTGCGAGGTGACCAGTTTTATCCCTGTGATAAAACTTTAATTTTATATAACCCACAATCACAGGAGGAAGAATTGCAGTATTGTCCCCCCTTCCCAGTTGCTACTTTCCTGCTTCTATTTCTCTACATTTTTAGTGTCTGCTGCAGATGAGGCACCTGACTCTTATTTGGGTTTTGTATTAAATACGATGAGCCAGCCAGGAGTTTTGGGATCATGGCGGGTTGGTTGGGACATTCACACCAAGTCAGACACCAGATCAATGCCTGAAGCTTAAGGAAGGAGGTGCTGCTTCTTCTCAAGATTTCTCAAGATTTTCTTTTCTGGGAGAAAATGTACCTTTGTCATAAAACCCTTTTAAGTAGTGAAATTTTTAAGCTTCAATATGCTTTTGGTTTGAACCAGTTGTGTGAACTACCTCAGCATTTATAAAATTCTCATTTTTTCCATTTGTATTTGGTTTCTTAGGTTTTAAACACAGAAACCTTCAAGGCAGTGTGACCAAAGGACTCTTGCTTTGAACAACTATGAGAAACTACTAGGTTTACTCTTTCCTTCCTATTCCTCAGGAGTTATTTTGTGTGGTGTGTTTTCCTATGTCTTTGGCAATTTCTGCTTAGTTCCGAATTGCAGCTTTCAGCTATGTGCTGGACTGCTTTCAATTAGGAGCCCATGAGAATAAAAAAAAAAAAAAAAAGATCTTTTTTTGTAACATTATTTGCTTTCAGTATACTTCATGTTCTAGAGGAAAATGGCCGAAAAGTAGGGCTGTCGATGACCATCATGCCTCTAGCTACTAGAATTATTTTACAAGGTAAAAGTAAAATGAGAGAAGTTCATTGTGTATTTGCCTTCCTACTTTATCAGAATGAACCTGATATGTGCAAATGCACAGGTTTCCTTCAGCAGGTAACAACCCCTAGCCTATGCTTCCCATAGGAAATAGGGGAAAGATGGAGGAATCACTTACATCCTAAATTCACCAGTGTTTTCTTATCACACGTTTCCCAAGTAGTTCTGGCCTTGCTCTGCCCTAACTATCACTCCTTTGGGCTGATATTCAGACTTTTGTGAACATTATATTAGCTAAGTAAACCCAGTGGTTCTTGAGAGAGAAGAACAGATACCCCACCCCATACACATATCAGATCCAACAACACTCGTGCTAGACAGCAGCAGCTGGAGCTCCCTAGGGCACAATCCAAGTGACATGTAAATAGTGGTAGATGGCTGTGCCTTTGAAATTACACAATGCCCACTGGAGAAAACATCATCCAATAGAGGAGATTAAATAAATTATTCATAGAATCCCTCAAAAATTTTGAGGTGCAGCTATTGGGCATACAGTGTTACAGAGATACCAATCTTGTGATTCCAGAAAATAAAAGATAAATATGACTTCCATCAGCACAACTGATCCTGAGATAAAAAAATGATGAAAACTGAATGACACTTTAAGAACTTGCATCTCACACATAGTGGAAGTTGCTCTTAAAGGTTATAGCAGCAAAGGTCTAGTGGAGGATTAGAAGAAGAACAGAAAATGGTGGAGCATTCAGAATGGCGTAAGAAAATTGGAAAGGGTGGTGACAAGAACCAAGAAAATAATAAAATTGACTCTTCCTTGGGTAACAATTAGTGCCCTTAAAGCAAGGAAGAAGACATGGGAAGAACTGAAGCCTGTCTTAAACTGAGAAATCCTTAAGAGTAGAAAAATAAGATAAAAGTCAACAAAGACAGAATTAGAAAGGATTTCTTTTCCTTCCTCTCTCTATTGTATTTATGTTTCTGATTTACAATCTTGCTCTATATTAATCGTACAAAGTAATGGCACTCACATTGCTATATCTATCTGTGTATATATCATACACCGACCACGCCTAGACCCTTATACTCAGGATCCTCTTTCGCACATCGCCACTCTAGTAGCTCAAGTCTCTTTTAATTCTTCTTGTCCTCACTTCCCTTCTCCACCTCTAGGGCCCACTATGCCATCCTGAAATTTTACAAGCTTCACTTAGTGGTTTCTATTTTGCGATTAAATAACTCAGGAAATATTCAAAGTCATAATGGCATCAGGAAAGGACACATTTCAAGGAGAACACAATCTGTCAGAGAGACAGTGAAATGAACCTACTTTGAAAAAAAATGACGTCAATAATCTACCAAGAAGGCAACATGACATGGAATAAGGTATTCACGTTACTTTTCACCAGGTAAGAGTAGCACCTAAGGAGAGGATTGAGTTCTGAATAAATTAATGAACATAGGAGAGATTATTTCAGATACCCCACCAGAGAGACCTGACACTAGGGTGTAAGGTCTATTTAAATTGTATTATTATTATTATTATTCATGTGTGTATGCATGCATATGTATGCATATGCTCATCTCCACATTGGAGGGCATTGGATTTTTCTTGAGCTGGAGCTATAGGCGCCTTTATACCATTCCTGGTGCTAGGAACTGAACTCAGGTTCTCTATACAAGCAGTTAGTGTTCCTAACTACCGGGTAATAATTTTAGCCCTGTTTAAAACTCTTAAGTGAGGTTCTATATTCTTTTCATGAGTTTGCTTCCAATCCATTGTTCTCATAGACAAGTTTACTCCTAAAAAGAACAGTGATCTTGCGGCTAGAATGTTCTGATCACTGTCCACTTGGATTTTGAACATGTAGTGATCAGACCTTCAATACACCATACCCCAGTCAATTTCACCACATCACAATCTGACTGAGCAACCAATGATAAGTGGACAAGCAATGTGATCACAGACACTTAAAACTTCTTTTCAAAAGCATTTTTTCAACAGACAATGATCTGAGACTACCTGTGATTTCAACTTCTCTATTACTGTCTTAGATGGGTTTCTATTAATTAATTAATTAATTAATTAAATTTTTATTGTTGTGAAGATACACCATGACCATGGCAACTCTCACAAAAAACCAAACCAAAACAAAACAAAAAAACAATTTAGAGGTGGCTTACAGTTTCAGAGGTTCACTCCATTATCATCACGATGGGATGTGGTGATATATTGTATATTTAGTAAAAATGGCCAGAAATATCAGAGCCATACAGCCAAGCCATGAAGTTCACAGAGTAGCAACTCATGCCTTTAACCCCTTCACTCAGGAGGTAGAGATCCTCTAGATCTCTGTGAGTTTAAGGCCTAACAGAGCCAAACAGTGGTGGCGTCACCTTTAATCCTAGCTCTAGGAGAGCGGAATATGGAAGTAAGATAAGCTGAGTGGAAGCAGAAAAGGGAGAAGTTTAGTTACACACACACACACACACACACACACACACACACACACACACACACACACAGAGAGAGAGAGAGAGAGAGAGAGAGAGAGAGAGAGAGAGAGAGAGAGAGAGCCAGGTAGTAGCAATTGCGGATGAGTCTTTGATATAAGAAGCTAAGAGTTGGGGATTCACGGAACTTATCTTGAGAACAGTGAAGCCATGTAGATAGGAAACTCTGGGTGCCCTAGTTTTGACACAGCTGTGAACTCAGTTCTAAAGAATTGCTATTTGCCCTTGAATAAAAAGACTTCAAAGGGATAGAATTACACTGGTAGACCTCATTTCCTATAAGTAATTCAGAAAATAATATTTTGTCTAATAATTCTCTTTGGCCATATATAAGTCAAGAAAATAAAACAAAATTCACATTTGCATGTTACCTGCAAGCTTTCCGGTGCTTTATGGTACAGTTCACATTTATTGTATTATTGACTCTACAAAGCAGTCCTCAGGAACACTTATATCTGCTATTCCCATTTTACAGAAGGGACTTAGATTAGACATTTATTAGCTTACTATTACAATTTTATACCTACTCACACAATTTATAGTATATCTCCCTTCCAAATATCTACTTATTTCCTTTCCTTGGTTGAGGTGAGGTTAGACTTAAGAAACTCTTTCCTAATAAATAAAATATGACAAACAGCAATGCATTTATGCTTCTGAAAAGTTGATAAAAAACATCCACTCTTTTCTGGATTCACTTGATCTGGAGGAGACCAGCTGCTATTTTACATTTCTCTGAGTGGCCAACATGGCAAAGATTTTAAATCCTAAAACAAAGGAGCAAGGTAGGGACAAGCGTCTGAGCCAACGAATGCTCAGTCAAAGATTCTGGGAAGTGATCTTTTTTTGTACAGTACAGTCTTTTGAGTGTACCTGGATGAAAGGACCTGTATTGGAGTACTCCAGCTGAGCTGCTTCTGAATTCCTGCAACAGGTTGAAAGAACATGTGCTTTACTGTCTGAGCCTTGAGACTTTAGGATGATTTGTTCTTTTTCAGCTTAACCTTGTCTGGCTGTAGTCAACAACTTATGTAAGAGACACACAACTGCATCCAACTACATATCTCTAGAGTCTGTGCTCATAGCCACGATGGTGTCTGCCTAATAGACACTGCAAAAGTTGTTTACCTAAGCTGGCCTTACAGAAAGAACATGTTTAGATTGAATAAAAATGTTTTGGATACCATAGTAGTATGCGAAATATTTATCTGTAGCATAAGACAGATAAAAATTACAATGTGATAGTTAACTTTAAATATCTATTTCACTGGTAGGCATTGTGGAGTGTGGGAGCTAACACAACCTTAGTTTTGAGCAAAATAATATGTTTGGTATCAGGGATTAAAGCCAGTCTTAGTTCATGTGAAGTAAGCATCTATGACCAAAGCATATGACAGACCCCAAATTAACTTTAGATTGATTTTCTGCAATGTGAGTGTGAATCCTCCAATTTGTTGAGAGTCTGACTACAAAACAGAAGTGCAAGAAGGGAGAACCTATCTCTTTATCCCAGTCTGCTGGCCTAAGCTTGGACTCTTCTCATTTCCTGTGGGGCCTGAACTAGGAGTTAAACCAATGACCTCCTTGGTTGACAGGCTGTTGGGCTCATAAGGAGATAACACTACCATGCTCCAGATTGTGGATGGCAGATAGTGGGGCGTCTCAGCTTCATAGTGCTCTTAATTTCCCATTCTATCTGTCATCTGTCTATCTACCTGTCATCTGTCTGTCTGTCTGCCTATCTATCATCTGTCTATCTATCTATCTATCTATCTATCTATCTATCTATCTATCTATCTATCTATCTGTCTGTCTGTCTGTCTGTCTGTCTGTCTGTCTGTCTGTCTGCCTGCCTATCTGTCTGTCTGTCTGTCTGTCTGTCTGTCTGTCTGTCTTCATCATCATCTATCATCAGTATTATTATTTTCTATCACCTTTCTATCCTCTCATTTTTTATTCTAATTACTCATTTTGTGAGGAGACAGTTTAAATCTCAAGCTGTTTTATTCATATCATATTCAAATATTTGGATGTTATAAAATTTTTTCTTCTTTCTCAAACTATATTCAAATATTTAATACTGTTACATTGTGAGTCATAAAAAAAATCAAGATGTGTGAATATTCAGCCCAACAAAGGTGATGCCTGCTGGCCAATGAAAATGAGTTTTGTCCTGCATCTAGGATCTGTTTTTAGCTTGGTATTATTGTTGGCTCAGCTGAGACACTGGATTATTGCTCCTCATAGCACTGGGAGTCCTGCAGCAGAACCTCTGACCCCTCTTATCACAGAAGACAGGGAAACATAAACTTGAAACTGTGACAGTACTGTTCTAGTTCAAGAGAGAGAGAGAGAGAGAGAGAGAGAGAGAGAGAGAGAGAGAGAGAGAGAGAGAGAGAGAGAGAGAGAGAGAGAGAGGCATCTAATCATAACGGAGTGATCACTACTCTCTAATCTACAGTTTCCAAGGAAAAGAGGCTGCAAAGACAAGGCATTAATTTTCATCAGCTTCAGCATCTCCTACTTTCCCTTCCTAATTGGCACTGAGAGGTCAGAGAGGAGGAAGGAGGGCATACTATTGTTTCTGTTGTTCTGTAGGAATGGTATTTAGTGATCTTCCTCTAGAGAGCCCCAAAATGATACACTTTTTAGATGATATACTTGATCCATCTTTGCTGTTTAGACACTACCCTTAAGCTATCTAACCAAAGTGTGGTGGTGGTGGGGGAGGGCCTAAGTAAAGTCAGAAGGTTTTGTTTAGACCCAGCAAAGACTGTTGTCCTCTGGCAGAATCCAGGCCTACTACTATTGATCATTCACATGGTCTCTAAGTGGTCGTTTTTGGGAAACTCGGGTTTTTTTCTGAAGTTGTTTAGGCATTCACTTTTTCAGCATATGAGTCTTTTGAAGTTTCTTAGATATCTACTCTCAGAGAAGGCAGGGTTTTAAAAACTGCCTGAGTAGTTACTTTTGGATATTTCTCATGATATGTGCCAACGTCAGTCTTGGATACTGATGCACTTTAGTGAAAGAAGCAACTTTATTTTAAGGCAGCAACAACACATTTCTGTTTTTGTTTTTATCTCCGGGAATCACCCTTTTAACTGGATAATTTAATGGTTTGACCTGATGTTGAAGATGAAACACATGAATTAAAAAAAAAAAAAAATCAGACTCGGTCTGAAGCTGTGGAAGCCTAGAGATGTGAGGTCCTCATTTCAATCCCATCACAAAAGAAAAAAAACAAACAAACAAACAAAAAAACCAGATCCTCAGTGTGTCCTTTTTACAGAAATTACACTGCAGATACGTAAGAAGAATTAAGTTTGTCTGTCCATGATCCAGTTGTCACCATGATGGGCCAGTGAGCAACAACTCCTGTAACTGCAACTACTTTCCACTTTATTCGTCTTTACCTAACTCTGTAGCCTTTGCTGGTGATGGGTCCTACAGGCACTGCACTGTGCTGTTTACTCGACAAAATGGCACATCGTGTTTGTTCTGGCCTGTTTCCCCTAAGGCTTGCTTATACTGATTCCACAGCACAGTAAATGAAAAATGGACACCACTAGGCCATTTATAAGAATTATACTCAATAATGGGCACTTTCATGTCTTTCATTTATAATCTTTTCTAAGTTTAAAAGGAAAAAGGCATGAGAACCCGAATAGTTTAATATCAGATTATAAAATTACTTTTATATCACATAGCTGTAAATTTTTTGTAAAAGGATAAATAACAAGAGTGGGGGCCAAATACTTCCTTTAAAGTTATTAAACAAATACAAAATTCCTCCAACAAGCTTAACGTTTTCCATTTCTCTCTTAAATTAAGAATTACATTCTTGAGTAATTAAATGGGGGGGGGGGGAAATAAGCTAATACCAGCTCATACCAAAAGGCATCAAGCGTTTAAAGCCAGAAAATGCCAAAGCTAATCATCTTGCACAAAGAAATGCGCACTCCCCTCATTAACCACACATACCATGCTTTCTTTTTACATTTTTAAAACTAGGAGTGTCCGCCGAACTTTGAGTAAAAATTTCTGTAGACACCTAGAGTACCCAGAACTGTGTCTGGCACCCGGAGAGGACAGTGCCCTTTGTATCTCTATCCAGCTGATCTGATTCTCTGTATGTAGAGCCAGGATCTCTGGTGAGCTGAGGTCTTATTGAGTTCTGACTTTCCCAGCCAACAGGAAGAGGTGAAAGGTAATCCCTCTCCCACAGCTGTTCTCCAACTGCAGGCCTGTCAAGGAAATGACTGACACGAAGCAGACTCTGCTGCTTCTCACTGTGTAGGAAGATCTTGTGTTAGTGGAAGGACCTTAGATCCTGGTACACATCACTGGAAAGAGATGCTTTCTAAGAGGGCGGGTGAGCAGTGCATAGAGGAAACCACCAGTTGCTTCTGTCCCATGAGCTTGGAACAGATCTTTGAAATGCCTGGCACTAGAAAGGAGCTTTGACTGTATAAGCACAAGATGGATATAATGGGGTGGTTACATTTCCAAACTTGGAGAACGGAAATACTCGTCCTCGTCTTCTTTTTAAATATCAGTTTCCTGTAAGAGATAAGTTTTATTTTCATAGGAGATATTTGAACTACTGTTTTAATGAGATTGGACAGTAGCACTCAGGGACTTCCATGTCTGAACTGTTTTTATTTATACATTGAGAGAACTTAAGCTAACTTTCTGTTTAAGTCCATATACACATGTACCCATGCCCTCTGGGACAAGTATAAGTTATAAGACCATAACCTTGATCAAAATGCAATAGTCACTTAAACATTAGGCTATGTGGGCTAGAAATATTTGACCAGAAATTATATCAACTAATGCCCCTCAGGGCATCACTTAAGTGGATCCCATTGTGTATAATGGCACCTGTAGTAGTGCAAAGCAGAGGACCTGGGAACCTGTTTTATCTATTCACACATCAGAGCTGATGTGACTGAATAAGATGCTGGCTTTGTGGTAACAAAAGGTTTTTAATAAATCTCCAGGAAAATCAGATGTTTAAAAATTTGAAAATTTTTTTTTAGGAGAAATTCAAGTTTGTCTTAAATATATTCTACTATTAGTATCAAAATAAAATTTATTTCTAAGTCTGTAATAGGACAAAAAAGGGGTAGATTGCCTGGCATATGTAAGACATTGAATTCAATCCCCAGCATGAAAAACCAAAAATAAAGATTATTACTGTCCTATTATGTGAGTTTAAAAACAGTTTAGGCTCAAAAGTCTTCCTCACATGCTATATATTCTTAAGAAATCTACTAAAAAACAAAAAAAAAAAACCAAAAAACAAAAAAAACCATTAGTTTCTTTTATCTGAGCTGGATCTCCTAAGAAGATCCCCTACAATTCCTAAAGAGACTGGAGAATTGGAATCCTTATAGCCACAGGACTCAAAATAAAGCATAGACAGAATAAATACAGCAAAGAATTTTAAGTCATTTCATACCATAGTTAGGCCCAGGACTGTCTGTGTAATATCTATGGGACACTGATAATTTTCTCCCAGATGTCTGAATTTTACAGAATGTCAAAGCCTTTAGATCACTGGGTGAGGGGAAGATACTGTGTATAGTGTAAACATTCTGAGGTTAGTTTGTCTTCTTTCTGGAATCCACAGTGAAACTGGAGCAAGGAAGTTGGAGCAGGAGCCCTCAAAGTGGGAGACTTGCTTGGGAAAATGCTTCAGTCAACTCGGCTGATTGAATTTTGACTCGAAAATATTTCTTATCAGCCTTTTCTATCCCTTCTCTTCATTCACCTCCCCACACACCATGTTTTTGTCATTTTCTCATTTTACATTTTCACTGGAGAGTCTACTGGGGAAAAGTAAGAGCTTAATGTAAACTACCATACAGAAAGCTGAAATCAGCCATCTTTTGGCCAAGGTGTACTCAGCCACCACAGTGAGATGCGTCTCCAAACATAGCCAAACTCTTGAAGACTTTGCAAATTTCTAAAGACTGTTTCACATCATAAATTACAGCTAAAATCTTGTTTCAGCTCAGCTTTCTCTGTCAGCACACTCTAAATCACTTAATCATTTATTAGCATTTGACATGTTTCTCTAAAAATAATCAACTATAGCATATTAGCTACACAAAGATAACCTTATATGGTTTTCCTTGTGAAATGAAGAACAGAGTTTCTTGGCCTTGACGCAAGAGCTTGGCCATGTCATCATTTTGCACAACTATGAAAATATTTTCAATTTTAAACAACTCACTCTATGTGAACAAGGGAAGAAAGTAATGTGATGCCTTTGATAAATAAGCCTTATAATATCAAAATAAAATTTACCTGGCATTTTTAGGGGCTTTGATTCATGGAGCGTTCAAGTGCCAGATCAAAGGCAAACATCAGCTTTCACTGCGAAGAGCCCAATATTTGCTAAGCATTTATCACAGAAATCTGCAGCCAACATGTGAAACGGTATGCTGGGGATGTGACGTCTTGAGTTTCTGGGTTACTTGAATCTGCTATTGATCTGTTATTTGGTTTGGCCAACACCCTCAAACAGAAGGAACTAAACCTTCCCACTTTTCTAGTTAGACATTTGTAAAACTAAGTGGAAAAGCCTCTCAATTTGATGTTTTTTGCATGACATCACTTGTGCACACAGGCATCCATCAGTTCCTGACTGCTGGAGCCACTATATGGATGTGCACAGAGTTGTTTGTTAATAGATTCCAAGTCCCTCGAGGACTAGAGCTTTCTCACTTATTAGCTCTTTTTGAAAGAGAATAATGTGCATACTTGGGGAATATTCTTCTTTTTTTTTTAAATAGATGAATCCCAAAGATAGCATTGGGTTTTTTTTTTTTTTTTTTTGGAATAAAATACTTCTGCCATTACAGTATCTTTAAATGACACTACAATATAACTGAAATATCTCAGATACTTAACTAGTAATGCTATTGAATTTGGAGGATGATACTCCCCTCCTAGTGATGTTGCTGTGTCTACATACACTTCAGCTTTACTGAGAAGAAAACTGTCACCTCAATAATTAACTCTGAGGTTGGTCCCTCAATGCTTACTTTTCCAATTAGTTAACTTCACTCAAAATTGTTAAGAAATACAAGGGATCAATGTAAAGTAGTGAGAAAAGTTAATTTAATTTGTTTATAATGATAATTGATGATGTCACAAGCAAAAAATGTGTCTGATCATCTGCCGCTGTCACTTCATTTAAAACTCATTTGAGAGTTCAGTGAAGGACTCCTACATTTTGAAAGGCCAGCATTTTAATGCTATATGTGCTCCAGCATAGCTGATGAGATGTTAAAGATCAGAAATGTCGCTTGTCAGGACTATGTCTCCACAGTTCTTTCTCTCTTATGATGGCATAACCAGTCTTAACCATCAGGCCATCTAAGGGCACTCCCGCGTGATTCTATGTTAATTTTCAGTTCTTGACCGCCATTGTACACAGATCTTATCATTTAGATTCTTATCACAATAGTTAATATAGAAATCCAATATGCCTTTCTGTTTACAAGCTTATACAAAAAGAAAGCTATTACTTGAGAATTATATATATTCAGTTAATCTTATAAGTACAATACAAAAAGAATTACATTTCAAGTAAAATACAGAATTAATTCAAAAGCTCATTATTTGCTCAAGAACTTAAACTTTATCCCCATCCATCCATCAATCTTTTAAAAATATCACTGCTAATCCAAACCAACCAAAACAATGAACCAGCCAACCACTAATATTAAAGCACTTTGGCATCCAGAAGTACTCTCAACTCAGTAGTCAGACAGTAGGTTCTTACATACAACAAAGTAGATGCCTTTATCATTTTAGTATAAGAGGGAACTACACTGTAAGCAGTTCATGAATAAGAAGAAATTAAGCCTCTCATTGAGTATTTGAACAGTAGCTTAAAGTTCAGGTGTGTATACATCATGTCATCATGAGCATGAAGATTCACAAGCGTATCACAGATGTTAAGGTATGCATATAAACCTGGAGATGTTATTTAAGGTAGTGATCAGAACCAAGAGTACAGTAACAATATAATGTGCCAATATCTATCAAAACTACAAGTTCACACACTCTTTGATTTAGTAATTTCAGTTTTAGAGGTTTACATTTTAGAGGCAGTAACACATATACATGTGTGCAAATTGTGTGTATGAACTGTGTGTTTATAATCACGTTTGTAATGACAAAATATGAAAAAAAGAACACTGCAGACATCAACTTCCCTTCTTATTTTAATACACAAACACAAATATTCTGATAGCTTTTATTATTTGCTTACTCTACAGTAGGGCCCAGGGCCAGATGTTATCTGTCTACTTATTTATCTACAAATTCATATGGCATTTGCTATCATATCCTTGTGTTGTTAAAATATACACTGTGGATGACTGGATTTTTCATGTTTTCAGCTGTTTTATGTTCTGGGATGTAAGCATAGCCCTATGCATCTCAATGTGAAGGACTCAAAGGGCTTATTGTTTCCCACATAATTTACATGAGTGTTTGAAGTGTCCAATAGTCTCAGCTTGCTCAGTGTCCTGAAACTCTTCCCTGGCATTTAGTACAGGGTCCTTTTTATAAAGGACATCATAGAGCTGAATGGCTCCAAGTAAAAGTTTCTAAGAACCTTGTCCTGTAAATAAGCATGGCAGGGCAGGCAGATTTCCCAAGGTTGGAAGCTCCTTGCCAGAATTCATGCAAAACCTTGCCCACATTTTAGAGTGACTTCAAGGAATGACAGAAATTGTGACATTCTGTGGTTTGTCAGCATTATTGAACTCTGCAATTACTGACCTTCAGATGAATGTAATAGATTAAAACAAGACACTTCTGAACTGCTAAGGCATAGCAATAAAAGGGCCAAGGGACTCTGAATCCCCCAAAATTGCGTATATTAGATTTCCAAGCAGAGTTTTAACTAAGAAATTAGCTTACTTCTTTAGCAATTCAAAGCTCTCACTTTGAAAGACATTTATAACAGCAATCGCAGTTTATTATGGGTTTTTTTTTTTTTTTAAGAATTATAATGCCGAATGACCTAAAATTCTAAATACATACTTTATAAAGTTACTGTGCTGTCTTTATTATTTAAGGGAATAAAATGACTTTCAACTCATCTTAGGTGTTTTGGTAAGTGGTCTTTAGAATAGCATACACCTATAGTGTATATTGTAGATTATCTGACGAGGACTCTCAGGCTTCAATTTGAACATTTCAAATGAATTCTGTGAATGTTTACTATGTGTCTTAGTTAATTTGATCATGTGTCACAATTTCACTTATGCACTCAAGCTGACATCCCAAGGAAGCTCCGGCTAGAGAAGGATATGCTGTGTTTTAGCATTCTTGATATAGTGTGATAGGCAAGGTTACAGGTTTTAAGGCAAGATAAGCTGGGTTCAAGTCCAGAGTAATCACTTTCTAATGTTACAGTACCAGGCAACTTACTTCTTCACTTCTTCAGTGACTTAAATCAGGGTTGATAACAGCATATCCTATGTCACATCATCCAAGTAATTGAATTAAATGAGTACATAGTGACCAATAAACAGTGGTCACTGTTAATGACTCAAACTAAACCAAAGGCAACAGGGTAGGATTTGGCGGAATTCATGTTGACACTCACAGCTGTGGGACCCAAGTGATGATCTGAAGTTGTTTCAGACAGATTTAGATGACTAACTGTTTAGTTTTATGATGACTCATCAGTTTGTTTCAGATGTGAAGCCACAGCTTTAGTACACTGGATAGCTTCAGGGTAAAGGATGTAACTTCCAAGGGAAACAATAAAGGAAACCTGTGTGCTCAGTCATACATTCTCAGGTTTATCAAAATAGTCATTTGAGCAGGCAGAAAGTACAGTAGTCTCAGAGGGGTCCTTTATATCTGGTCTGGTGGTAACACAAGGGGAGAAAATGTTCTCAGGCCTACCCTCCAAATACTGTTCAATAGCTGGCTGATGTAAGGAAGTTTCTAACTTGATTAAATGTGTAGGTCCATGAAGCCTGCTCCAAACAGAGTTTCCATCACTTTCTGTGCATACCTAGCAAAAGCAGGTTATAATATCCTATTTGGAAAGAGCTCTTGATTCAACTATTTTTAGATTTCTCACACTCCCCACTACAAAGCATCTCAGTTCAGTTTTGAAGAAACTTGTCTCAGTCACCATAGAAAGACCTCACTTGCCACTCTATTAGAAATAAGTGGGCCACTTCTGGTCCTACCAGCCTTGTGACTTTATATAAGGGACTTTTTAGCCTACATGTCTTCAGGCAAAGGCTCAGAGTTGTCCAAAGCATTTGCTATCACAGATTTTAGCAGTTCTTGGTACTTCTGGTAGCACCTCCCTCAGTATCTGGATCCTAATCTATGTCCTATCTCTAAACTTCATAAATGTCTGGAATTCCCTTAAGAATGTGGCTACTGGGATTAGGATTCCCAGAGACCAACGCACAGAGTTGTTAAAGGCTGCTTTGTGATAGTGATTCATTCGTGTCACATAGTATTCTACATGACCTTCCCCAACCTAACACTATCTCCTCCCTTGCTAAGAGGCCGGGGTCGGCTTCAGCAAGTCCACAAAGTCCACTGCCATTCCTTTACACTTTGGTAGTTTTTATGTGTGGTTTTCTGTTGCCAACAATGGGAAGCAGTGCTACATGTTTGCACAGTTCTAGGCATTTCTGGCTCTTTTATTCGGTCTGTTTTTGTTAACATCAAAAAATCATCATAGGTGGACACTAGAAGTGTTATTGGGAAATGGAAGAAAATGAGATTCACAGGTGCCAGGGTGTGTCCCCACTTCCAAAACCACCTGGAGTCAGCACTAGGGATGTTTATGTCCTGTTCTTTTCTCCGAGCCTATTTCATCTGATAACTGTGGAAATCACAGCAATGTTAACTACTGAAAACTTTATAGATTTTATTACAGAGTTCTCCTCTGTCTTGTCCATGAAATAAACAGAGATAATGTCAGGAGGTTTACATTTGCTAATCTGATATACTGGAGCCCGATTGACAGCTTCCTCATGGAGGGCCCTTAAGTATCCTCTTAGTCATGTGTAAAATGGCAATAGTTGTCTACTTGTGGGTTGCTAGAATGGATTAAAGAAGTCCCACATCTAGCAACACTTGGACCAGCACGTTTATTCCATGAAGAATATTTAAGGCTACTTGCAGCAAGGAGTTATGTTTTATTCATCACTCTGGACATTTTTTCTAAGACAGTTATTTCCTAAAACTTTACTAGACCCTGACTTTCTGGGCCCTTAAAACAACTTTGAAAAATTACCTTGCCCATGAATCATCTGTACATCTAAAGTTGTAAAATCTGTTTGGGGGAATATTTGCATTCCTATCAAACTCCCCATTTGTGCACCATACTTTTTTTGGAGGCTGTACCTAGAGAGACAGACTTCAGGACTTGTGATTTTTCAAAAGTTAAGCTTTGTCTTATTTACATAGAAAGAGTTTTTAAAATGTATAACTGCAACCATCTACCTCAGAGCCTCTGATTCAGTCTTCCTGGGTTGGGGAACCCCAATTCTTCTTTCTAACTCATTTCCAATAATAGCAACAACGTTACTGCTCAGAAATCTATACTTGTCAGAGGCTAAGAAAAAAAGAGAGAGAAAATCTGGTTCAGCAGAAGGGAGCAGTGTCCTTGAGGAAGCCCTCCTCATACTTTAAAAGGTCATTCTGCTTACTAGCCACCCGTCCCCACTCCACTCCACTTCCAGCTCCCCAGATCAGGTGCATTACCTTGTAGACATTAATGGGAATGTCAATGATGATGTGTAGGAGGTCTCCCAGAGCCAGACTGGCGATCAAGATATTGGGACCATTTCGCATGCACTTGTTCTTATAGATGATTCTCAGCAGCGTGGAGTTCCCGATGATGCCTAGCACGAACACTAGGCAGGACACGATCGTGTTGATGTATTTAAAAGTCTTGCTGATCTCAGGATTTCGTTGGCACCGAGTAGGGAAAGATCTTGGAGGCACTCCAGCTATTCTTCCTCCTTTGGTCACCTCCGCAGGTGCTAAGGAACGAGTCGCACTGGAGTTGGAAGCTCTTGTCCAGGAGGTCTTAGTGGGTGGCGTCATTACCTCTCTGGTCCCCAGAAGAGACGGTGTTGCCTGAGCAGGTGGGAATCCTTTTTCCTCTCCCCAAACCCCCAGCAAGCCATGGGCCAGCAGCAGCGCCACCAAGGCACGTCCGCACTGGCTTGCGGGAGGCTGCATGTTACAGCTTGCTCCAGTGGGAGTCCGGTAGCTGCTCCGCTGTTTTCAGTCTGGAGACCAACAAGGGAATGAAGACAGGGCACTTTTTGTCAGCTCCCCCAGCCACGCCTCTGCAAACACTCTCACTAGCCCGGTCGCCGCTACCCGCAGAACAGTAACTTAAGTTTGCGCGCCAATGGGGAACTTGGGCGAGCGCCACCCGCTCGTCGGCACTCAGTCCCCTCCCTGTCCCTGCTCGCTGTGCTTTAATCCCCAGCTCCCGGCCCTGCGGGAGTCCAGTCGCCGTGGGGCGGAGCATTCTGACAGGGGTGTTTCAGACAGGGGAGGCTGGGTGTCCCAGGGAAAGAACACTCGTGTTTGCCGGGAAGAAAGAGCGCTTTGGCTAAGCGTGAGGACCCGGAATGAAGGCACCTAGCGGCCAAGGGCATGAGTCAATGCACTCAGCACGAACCGAGGGACTATCAGCATCAACTTGTCTTTTCCAAGTGACTTCACTCAGTCGCTTTCCAAAACAATCTGGGTTTGCATGGCTGTTATGTGTAAGTTTTACTTATTTTAAAGTCCCCGAACTACTAAGCAAAGCGGGAAGCCTCAGAGCATGGTCCAGTCTCGCAGATTTTAATTTCAACATTTAAAAACCAGAATGGTTAGTTACCTCGCAGGCACTGGAAGCCCCGGCAGGCTCAGAGCCACCAGCAGGGAACCTCCTTCCCAGGCAGGTACTTGAACCCCGACCAGGGCTTGCGGCTGCTCGCAGCGGGATCTCAGCCGCTGCCCAGCTGGCCTCCTGCAGCTCCGGTTCTCACGAAAGGCTGAGAGAATGCCAGACAGTGGGTCCTCAGCGGCTCTCTCTGAGTCTCTGCTGTCCCCACACAAGTACTTTTATTCATTCCTCTTACCCAGCATCAATCACCGCCAGACTCCTCCCGCGTTTTCTGAAAGACCCCGCTACAACCTTCCCCCCTGGGGGATGCCTGGACAGTATCAGCCCCAGCTGCCCTCTGGAAGGGGCAGTCCTGATTCAGAATTGGGTCCCACACGAAGCTGTTTATTTGCTGTTTAACTAAGATCCTAACATATCCCATGACACTCTGGGAGCTGGACTCCAAGGGCAAGGATCTGTATTAACCTGACTTTGAATACGCGGACTTCTCACAGATATGTCCCATAGTGATATTTGAAATCTGGTTGGTTTGGGGGAGTTGTCTTTCGTTCTTTGTTTGGCTCTTAATTTTCAAATCACGAAGGGCAGCATGCTCTCTTCTCAGAAGGACCTCCTTCATTGTGCTCAGTGTAACTAGCTCTTCTTCCTGTGCACTGTAGTGTCATCAAGCCCCTAAGGGGATCTTTCTACTGTGTCTAAAAGGGACCCAAGACCAGAGACAGGAAAATAATCAGGAAGCAGGCTCGCAAATTCAGCCTGATGCTTATTTTACCAGACAGAGCAATGAAACAAATTCTTCCTGTCCTTCTTGAGTTCCCTCTTTATGACAAAAAAGAGAATATATATATATACATACATATGTTAATATGTTACTACTGATCTGATCGGCAGTTTTGCTCAAAGCTGTGAGGTGCAGTGCCTGCTTTACTCTTCTGTCAGCAAGATTCTGCAGTGCCTGCAAAGTTTAAAGGGCAGAAGAAAACATCCCATGCAGCAGATTCTCCTAGAGACAAGGGCCTTCGCAGCCAGTTGATTGGCTCCTACACCGGGTGACCCCTTCTGTTTCAGAGCTAGTTAATTGTATAGCTAGGACCCACATCTTGGATTGTTGGCTCCTATGCAAGGTTCTACATGAAGCTGGAAGCAGAACAGAAATGTGTATTTTAAAAGGCTGACTTTAAATGTGGCATACAGTTAAGAACATGACTAAGAGCGAAGTCTAAGGAATGTGAACTATGGTCTGGGTGTGAGTACTAATTCCAAATCTGGCTGTTTTGAAGACAAATTTTTATCTTACTGCCCCGGTGAAGACAAGGTCAACTTCTTCACAGTGGACTCCAGTGACAACATATAGTGGTTTCGAAAATAAGGAATTCTATGAGTGCTTTTGGAGTGAGGATGTGTCCAACTCACTCCACCAAGGGCAATTTTGAACCTGTCCCTCTTACACGAGGCCTCATGCCTTGTGTCTTTGCTGGCTTTCTCTCTTGCACCTCTCTCTTTTCAGCATCTCCGCCCATGTGTCCTTCACGCAACAGGAATGTCCCTGCTAGTTCCCAGTGAGCTCTACCTTGTCCTTACTTTTATAGCATATTTTCTGGACTGATAACATAATTTAATACCTGACTATTGCCTTGGATTCTTTAAATGCCAATTTATCCCACCTAGGAGACCCCCAAGTGAGAGAGTATCTAGAGTAGGTTGGTCTGTGAACTTGTTAGTTGGGGTTCATAGTGATATTTATTGAGGTGGGAAGACCCACTCAGCATGTTTCATGGGCTGAACTCTGAGCCACACAGAATGAAGAAAGATGGTTGATCATAAGCCGCAAGCAAGCATGCTGTATGTAGTAGATAGACCAACCATTGTGCCTTTGATACATGGATGTGATGTGACTAGCTGTTTGGGATCTAGCCTTAACTTGCTGTCAGTGACGGCCTTCATCCTGGAACTAGAAGCCAAATAATCCTTCCCTCCCATAAGCTCGTGGTCAGGGTGTTCGATAATAAGAATGAAAACTAAGTGGTAACATTTAATTGGACTTTAACCTTAAATATTTAACCCTATCTTGTAAGGGTAACTCTGTGAAATGTAAAGATTAAATATTTGATCCCCATGGGTGATTATTACCACAAAATCACAAGAAATTGAGCCTTGGTTTCTCACTTTGTAAAATGGAGGGGACTATTAACTCCAGTGGCAGGAATTCATGGGGCTTTTGTTTTTAATAATTTGGGAGTTATTTTTAAACAGAAAAATGAGTGAAATTAATTGAAGACTATAAAATGAGACTAGACTAAAGCAGAGCCACTAGAGTTCTGGGATCCCTCTGGAAGGAACACACTTCCGGATGTGTCCTCCTCTTCCTCCTGTCTCCTCAGGGATTGGGTTGTAGTGCTGTAGACAAATTTCTTTCTTTACATTATTATATTATTATTAACTTTATCAATAAATTTACTAGTTCTATGAAAATTTCATTTGCATATTGAGTGAAATATACCAAAGTTTTAGAATAACTTTATTAAAACTTTTGGAGTTGATCTAACAACTTTGTGTTTATGAAAGACTTATTCTGGGAGAGTAGTTTCACGTGGAATATTTTTTATAAAGTCTCTTTCACGAAGACAATCTTCTAGGGAATGTGTCTAGACTTCGCATAGGCTAAGACAACCTACCAAAATCAGAAAGGCAATGGTAAGCAATGCCCCAATATCTCCTTTAAATGCTTTAACTAGAAGGAGTTGAAGACAAGGTTGAATGCACTTCAGAATTTGTTCTTCAAAGAGGTTTGCCACAGGGAGCTTTCTCAAGGCAAACATTTTCCCCTGGTGAGAGAAAAGAAGAAAAATCCTTATAGCCACAAAAAAGCTAATGCTTTCATATAATCCTCTTGATATGGATGTACCCTTTGAAACCAATTTTGAACCCTCTAAGTCATGGGTGCTAAGGGACAGGGTGTGTGATGAAAACACACAGCACTGGCTCAGTTGCTTCTTCACACATCCCCCGAGGACCAGAGCCAATGATCAAATGGCAGTTGAAGTAAGAGCTGAAAAAAATATTTAAAGTCACCACATGAATCGATAGCAAACAGCACCAATATTTATACATTTGTTCCTTCCTTTGCTCTTTTCTATTAAGTTTCTGTGGCTGTGTTGGTGTAATAGTTAATTAAAGTACAGTTTGTGAACAGCTAAATGGAGAATAAGTACACAAGTTGAGGAATATTGTATTACATTTTAATTTAATTTTATGCATGTGTGGAAGTCGGAGGACAAATTGTGGAGTCATTTCTCTCTTTCCACTGTATAGGTCCTGGAGCTTGAGCTTAGTGGTCACCGAGGCTTAGTGGTAAGTGCTGTTTCACACAGCCATCTTACAGGCCATTCAAAGACTTTTGAAAAACATGTATACCCTCCCACCAACATATATGTAACAGCCCATTTTGAAGGGCGGGTCTTGATATATAGCCCAACTGGCATAGAATCTCTGTATACCAACCTGGTGTTATCTTTCCTTTGAAGTGCTAGGATTATAAGTGTGTATAACAGGGGCCGTGTTCTCCTGAGTCCTGCAATTACAGGTATGTATTCAAGTGTGCCCTTTTCAAACTGCATGTACTCTTGCAGAATCCTTGGATTTTGGTAATATTTTTTCCCAAAACATTCATATGGCATTGTTTCTGTATTATTATTTATTTTATACACATGATCAAACATTTGGCACATGGCTTGTAATTAGAGATATGGCTATAAGAGAATCTAAGATTTGATTTATCAATGATAAATGGTTGTTAGCTACAGTCTTCACTTCCAATAGAATGGAGATCTGGAGGCTTTAATAATCACAAAAGCAAAGCACAATCAATTCCTTTCTGCTTACAGGAAATAGTATAATCAGAAAAGCCACATTTTATTTTAATGAATTTAATTAGGCTATAATGTAAATTCAATTAGAACACAATGATTTGCTGTAGTACTTAAATACTTTTTGTGTTTCTTTGCCATGTTTTTAGTGAAAGAAAATTATGACTTGACTTATAGACTTTAAAATTGTTCACAGAATTTTTTGATACAATATTAAAAATATGGCCAGAATTCCAATGCAAGCACACCTGTGCTTTCTGTGTTTGCCAGTGCAGAGGGCTCTATGAAACTTTGTATCATTTAGTCATAGAGAAAACACTGTTGTAATTTGAGGTCTGAACAATTCAATGTAAAGCACCAACTGAGGGACATTCTTTCATGTAGTGTGTAATTCACAATGAGTTTCTGTAATTGCTTTTTATTTCTTTTGTTCCCGCCTTCCCGATTCCATTCTTCTGATACCAGAAGTAGCCAAAGAGGTATGAGACATTCAGAGGTTAGAAAGAAGAAATATAGAAGCTTGGCATAAATAGCCAGTGCTGACTAGAAGTTTGCTTCTTAAAGAAAGGAAGAGGTTTTTGCAGTGCAAATAGAGTACCCTGGGAAACATTGAGCAGAATTTCCACAGCAGGCTTATGTTCCTTCTTCCAATTGTTTTTAACCAACTGAACATTTTAGTCTTATTTCTGTGCACTATTAAGCTCTAATAATGGAAACATTGGCCATCAATATCTGCTGACAGCCAGAAGTGGTGATGTGCACTTGTGACCTTGGACATTCCCCCTCCCCCCTTTGGAGTGGAGTTGTAGGGTACAGAATTCCTTGCACCAAAATTCAAAGGGGGAAACACTCATTTTCCTGGATGTTCTATTAACTGTACATTGTATGAACAGTAAGATCTACAGTCCCCTGAAAGGAGGAGCTTGGAGTGATGGTACAACTTTGGGTGCAGGAACTCCTGGAGCTTTAACACTCACTGTCCTAAAGTCCCTAGGTTGTTTTTGCTCTCTTTAATGTGCATCACAGGAAATTGTCTTTGGTGTCCTGAAGTGATGTGGGAATGCGTTTATGTATGCTGTGAATCTCAATCTTTAAATAAAGGAGCTGTTTTGAGCCATGGCAGGCACCATAGAAAAAGTAGGAGGAGAAATCAGAGCTTAGGTAGGAGAAGCAGGGCGGAGTTAGAGACAGATCAAGCCAGACGCCCAAGGAGCAACATGTAAGGAGGAACGGGTGAGCCACGGGCCACGTGGCCAACAGATTAATAGAAATGGGTTGATTTAAGATGTAAGAGCTAGCTAGCAATGTGCCTGAGCCATAGGCCAAACAGCATAAAGTTAATGTAAGCGTCTGTTGTTTCTGGGGACCCGGGCGGCTGGGCGGCTAAGCGGTCCCGGGCGGCAGGTCTGTGGGTCTCTGGACCTCTGGCTGCCCGGGGCCCGAGAACCCCGCTACAACACTGAAGACAAGAGAGTAGTGTCTGTAGAGAAAAGGATTCTGAAGTGGCTTTGTCAGCAACTAGTTTATCCAAAGGAAACTACTCACCATCTCATGGGAAGTACCCAAAGACCCTCTTCTTATGAGGACAGCCAGGAGATCTGGAGCTGGCATTAGAAGAAAGCTGCTGAGGTGGTAGGTACCAAGAAGCCCATAGAAAGGCAGGCAGGGTTCAGCAATGGGGAATCATAGGGTGGCTAAACCTTTGCATATATGCATAGTATATGCTATGTATGAAACTCTCCTTATGTAACCTGGTACTGTGTACAATGATAATGTATCAAGGAAGAAAAATAATGGCACAATTATTCTTCAGCTAAACTGTGTGATGATTAATCTTTTACATGGATTCAGAACCACCTAAGAGACATGTTCTGAATATTTCTCAGAGTTTCCAGAGAAGTTTAGTTAGGACAGATGTCCAACCTTAAGTGTTAGACAAGTAAAAAGGATTGACTATTTTTTAAAAAAACTTAGCTGGGTATAAACATTCATTCTTTTTCCTCCTTTTGGATTGCAAACAGAGTGTTCTCTGACTCTTCACATTTCTACCATCATCTTTTTCTTCAGATGACACACTGTGTCCCCTCAAAACTGTAAGCCAAAAATAAACTCATCTTTCCATAAGTTGCTTTTGTCAATTAATTTGCTCCAGCAATAAGATACATTGTTTATATTTGAACCAAATGGCCTTCCAGAAACTAAGTAGTTTATAAAACCAAGAATAGAAAAGTGCAAATAGTTAAATCATAAAACTCTCTAAATGTTTTTGAATGGAAGAAACTGATGTATTGCCCTTCCTTGCTTCTGTAATGAAACTGAGAGTGCTGATTTCAAAGAAACAAAGTATAATGTGAATTACACTAGTATGAATCTTTGCTCGTCCTTTCCTTTGGAGTCAAATAGATGTGGTTGGATGAGAAAGGACAGTGCAGTGCAGTGTGAATTGTGCTTGGCTTTGTAACAGGCTGATGATGCAGGATGTCTGTGAAGCCTAATCCCCTTCTCTCATGACCACCTTCTCTCCTTTTGACTTTCGCATGCCTGCAGTTCCACACATTGAAGCAAACGGACCCATCTCAGGCTCCCTTAAGGGTAAGCATTTCCTACTGGGTAGGTGAGGAGAATTTCCAGAGGGAAATCACAGCAAAAAATGGATTTCACTATAGAGGCTGACTCTAGCAGAGGCTGTTCAAGTGAAGAAAGAATTGTGTATTTGGAGATACCAGAATTTGCTATCAGGAGATATCAGAAGAGGTGGTAACAGATGCAGGGCAGGCAGGTGACTGGTCGATAGAATCTGATGGTAGTTGTTATGAGGTATCAGAAGTTAACAATGTTAAATCCTACATCCCCCTGGTGCAAAAGTCCTGCTTTGAACACCTCTGGATTTTTCTAAAAATACAATCAGATTCCTTTTGAATGACAGATTTCTTGATGTGTGAGTTTAGCAGATCTATAAGATGCTAAATGTACGATGAGAAGAATTTTAGACTGAATTGACCAGTGGGGGATTGTCTTGACTGTGGGAAGCCCTGTCTTATTTGTATGTAGGACCATTTCCCTGAAGGAGACCCTGAACTGTATAAGATGGAGATTACAAGCTAAGCTTTAGCATAAACGAATTCTCCTCTGGCTGATGCCATGTGACCAGTTGCTTCAAGCTTCAGCTACCATGACTTCTCAGCATTATGGACTCTGCCTCCTGAACTGTGAGCCGAAACAAACCCTTTCTTCCTTAAATTGTTTTTGTCAGGGCATTTATCACAGCAACAGGAAAAGGATGTCTTCTTGAGCTCCTAAGGTGACTCTTGGAACACTGCTTATATTCACTATCAGATACCAGGTCCTGCCAACATGGCTGCTCTATAGGGTGTCTCATGGCTTGTGTTCAGATTCCTTCTGAGCAGGCATAAGAGCAGGAGAACAATGGTCCTATTATGCCTTCCATTTTCTGAGAAACAAGCATATCGGTGGGTCTTGCTGCGTATACAGAGATTGTTCTAGGTATTATTCAGAGGACATGAGGATGGCTCTAAATGCTACAAATACTGGAAAGAGAGGAAGGAGAATTAGCAGGTCTACTGTAAGACCAAGGGACAGTATTCATGGAAGATGAGGTTTGTAAGTCCCCCAAAGGAGGATGAAAGCTCATGGTTGATTTTCAATCAGCAGATGAAGACAAGTAAGCATGAAGTCTCCTTTTCAGAAGTTGGTGAGCTGAAACTGACAAGAAACACAGGCAGGGTCCAGGGAACAGAAATCTCTGGCTGTGTGGCATCCTTTACTGGAGTATTGATAAACACTGGTTTGAGGGTGGTAAACACTAGACTTGAGTACATGATGCTGGCAATGACTTGATGTTGTGTTGTAGTTAGATAGGAAATCTAATTGCCTTTTGGTTGCCATGGAAATATATTAGGTCTTAAGAGGTAACACTTTTGAATTTGTATCCTAAAGAGGGGAAAGTGAAAGGGCCTTCACCCATATATATCCTGAATTCCTATTGTATCTCCCTTGGTCAGCAAAACTAAAACAATATCATTTGCCTTTTCCTAGAATGAAGATTTAAGAAATGCCTGGGGCAATGGAAGAGGTCTCAGAATGAGGGACTCATTTGGGGTTGAACTTGGCCTGTATCATTGTTGGATTTTTAAATTGGTAGATAAGAGTACATGCTTACACAAATGCAGCTTGATATTTTGAAGCATGTATACATTGTAGAATGACTAAATTTATCACATTGATATTCTTTCATATGATTTCAGATAATAAAATTGAAATACATTGATTCACATAATTTTTTTTATATATATAATATCTACTTTACCTATCTACCTACCTATCTCTATCTATCTATCCACCCATTTTCTGAGGAGACTGTTCATAATTACTTAGTTTTAACCTCTGAATATAGAAGTTTGAGATTGAAGAACACTGAATGCACTGGGTCTTTAGATGTGGGGATTAAAGTAAGCTAGGATTCCATGGTAAAGGTAGGCTGATGGCTGCGCTATGGACCTTTACCCTGCTTGGCTCTAGATTAAGGGCCTGGGCTAATCACGCATTACATAAAAGTTTGAGAAAACCCATCTGGGAATTTGAACATTGAGGAAAGTTCTGAATTTAGTGACTATGACCACAGCAAGGACAGACAGGGAGAGAGTGTTCAAAGCAAATCTAAGACAAACTACTCCTTTTAACAAATACACAATTATTTATTAGGGTAATATACCTAGAATTAAGGTGATTCTGGCAACTAGGAGCATGACAGGACAGGTTATACTTTTTTCTCTAATTTTCTAATTTAAAGTTAGTTGAAAACATGAGTGATTATTACTGCTGGGATGTGATAGGTGACATTATCCACAGCATGAGCTGTCATATAGATTGTGGTAGCTTTATTTCTCCATGTCTTTTGATTAATCTTTCTGCTTCTATGAAAATATGATAACTATAAAATTTTATAAGTTTGAACATGTAAAACTGAGTTTCTTATTGTCATGTTAAATGGAAAATTTATTTTGAAAATTAACTTCTTAAATAATTATTAAAAATGTTACCAATGTATTTTTAATAAATAATCTCTATCTTGTAGTAGTACATGTACTAGCAAAATATTACTATTATTTTCGTATATTTAATCATTTTATTCATGAAATTAGATAATTAATATTTGCTAAAATTCAGATTGTTAAATGTGACTCTTACTATATATGTGTTACTATATTTTTCTCGATTGTTATTATATTTTTAGTGATATGACCTGATCATTTATTCTGTGGGGGCATTTAATTCCTTTAGTTTACCACAATGTGGCTTTAATATTATTACTCTGTGTGTGTGTGTGTGTGTGTGAGTGTGTGTGTGTGTGTGTGTGTGTGTGTGTGTGTGTGTGTGTGTGTGTGTGTGAGAGAGAGAGAGAGAGAGAGAGAGAGAGAGAGAGAGAGAGAGAGAGAGAGAGAGAGAGAGAACAGTAGGGTGGGGTTTTTACTATTATTTTGGTGTAGAATTAGTCAAAGCACATGACGTTTTGTAAGGAACTTTTGTTTTCAAGAGGAATGCCTTTCCTGAAGATGTCAGTGAAAACATCAACAATGTGTCTGATTTAAAATTAGTTCTGAACAACAACATATTTAAGTTATTTAACCCTAAGTATATAAATGTGAATGGAATTGCCTAAAAACCAAAACTGTCCCTTTCCTTTGGAATTCCAGACATAACATAGCTCCTCGCTGTCCATAGAAAACCAATGCTATTCTTACCTTTACCCCAGAGAGAAGATGAATTTGTTCCAGGGATAAGAAAGAAAGGCAAAATGGCACTGTCTGAGCAGCATTTCTACCGCATTATCTAAGACTCCTGAGCATTTCCTAAGATATTTCTAACGTTCAGTTTGACAATAACAAAATCCATCTTCCAAACCGCAACTTAATTTTCTACATTGTCGATGTGTAGCTTCTGCCTTTTGCTAAAGCTGACGTGGGGCCGGAGGCAGCAATGGTGCAGCAGGAGTAGGAGATTGCAGTAGGAAACCCGATGTTCAAGTGTGTGTTTGCCTTAAGTTTTAGGACACTGATGAAGGTCGGAAGTCAGTGACTCATTTCCTGTGCTTGTCATTATCTTGTCTCTTACAGAAAATTTCTGGAAGTGACTGACAACAGAAATAATTCAGTAAATGGCTTATTTGTTCAGTATGAAAAAATATATTTCAGACTCAAAACGAGGATTCCTTTGACTCTTAAAATTTCTCACAATCCCAGGCAAGATGGCTCAGTGGGTAAAGGTGCCTGATATCGGTCTGGTGTGCTGAGTTTGATCCTCAGGACTTAGCAGGGAGGAAATAACTTTTGTCCTTTGACCTCACATGCATTTACACATGCAGATGCACACACACAGTAAATAATAAGACATAATAAACATAGAAATATTCATAGTAAATGAGCAAAGGGACCAAATACACAGCACCGAACCTTATCAAACAGTCAAAAATATGATGTAGCAGGATGAAGTTGAGGTAATTAGTGGAAGGTCTGTTTCTAATAGGTGAGTATTATTGTTTATAGATGTTTAAGAATACTCTTCGATATAAATGATGCTATATTGACTTCATCTAAATCTTGTAATGTGATGTCTGTCCTCTTCAGATGGCCTTTATTTTCATGCCATTGCATTCTATAATAATAGATTTCCTCTTGTATGGATATAGCTGACTTTTACATTTTAGATTAAAATCTTCCTAAACTAAAGAAGTTTTTATGAGTACTAGTCAAAGCCTCAAAGACTGACTTGTCATGGCTGGCAAACATTTTAGTACCTTCCTGATAAAAACTTCATTTTAAATCCCAGGTTAGAACTGGGAAGGCATTCAGGCCCTCAGAAAGGTGGATGTTGGAGATAAAGGGAAACTGCTCTGCCTTTAGCTAGTCCCCTTCCTGTGATGCCCATGTGAATCATTTCACCTCACTGCATCTCCCAGGTGAGAAGGAGAACGGTGTCTCCATTGTAAGATTCTGGATTTGAAAAATGTTGGCATAGTGTCTGGAATAGATTGGTTGTCTAGGAAACACCAGATTTTTGTTGCTGCTGCTTCTGTTTTGTGAATAATTGCTGTTGTTGTTCATTTGACATCAGGTCTCATATAGCCTGGGTTGTCACTAAGGCTGGCACTGACCTTCTTACTCTAGTCCTGGGACTGCTGGTGTGAACCACCCATTTTATGAAAATATTTCCTGGTTCTCTGTAAGGATAATGGGTAGCACTGTTTGGCTGGAGGATGGATGATCTTTAGCAAGAGTGTACTCCCAGTGCACTTGATGTACTCATGGGACTGTCAATAGGTCAGTCTGCATAATCATGGGCATCTGTTGCTGTCCTTAATTGCTTCATTTTGGTGATCAACTATGTTGATAACCAGAAACTAAGGGGAGGGGAGGAAGAGAGAGAGAGAGAGAGAGAGAGAGAGAGAGAGAGAGAGAGAGAGAGAGAGAGAGAGGGGGGGGGGGGGAGGGAGGGAGGCAGGGAGGGAGGGAGAGAGAGAGAGAGAGAGAGAGAGAGAGAGAGAGAGAGAGAGAGAGAGAGAGAGAGAGAGAGAGAGAGAGAGAGAGAGTCATGTCAGCACTTACTTGGTTCATTGGTCGGAAAGACAAAGTGGAGATTTTTCTGACAGTTCGACAATAACCCTTTGAAAACAAACCAATGAATCTGAAAAGAAAACAGACATTGGGTTCCAAGCTACAACAGCTCAGACGACACGTTTGTTACGTGGACAAAATGCGTTCCTGATATGCTACTTTCATAGAAAATGGTATGAGGTATAGATATGTGGTTCAAGAAAGTAGAAGTTACAAATTTTACTAAAGAACACCACTTTCCTTTTTTCATTGTGTGTGTGTGTAAAATTATGTTGCAACACATATGTGGATATCAGAGAACAACTTGCTGAAGCTGATTTTCTTTCAGCAAGTGGACCCTGAGATAGAACTCAGGCTGTCAGTGGTGGTGGCAGGTGTCTTTACTTACCGATCTGTCTCATCAGCTCCTTAACACTATTTAAATCTTTATATTTAACATTATTATATATATAAATTATGGTATTATGAATTGGGATGATTGATATATTTATTCTTTGGAACTTTTTTTTTTTACATAAAGGCTTTAGTGTTGGTGTGGATAAGTGGTTTCTGGTATAAGGTTCTAGAGTGTTGGAAATAAACCATTTCTTAGTGAAGATCTGTGATCAGCATCATGTCATAAACATTAATAGTTTGTAACTTACTGAATTTTCAAAAGTGCTCTTTAAAAGTTATTTTTAAAAATTCAGCATTTGTTGATACAACTGTTACATGCCAAAATAGAACTGTTAACAATTCTGAAATGTTCTCCAAAATAATGAGACTTGGCTAAATGCACACAGTGCCTACAAGTGGATCTTTGAGGCAACTAAGATGCACAGCTGGCTCTTGTTAATGGTGCCAGTGGAATTTGTAGCACTATCTATTTTATGACAGTCCCACACCTACTATTACCTTATAAGGTAAAGACCCAAACTCTAAATGCCTATTATACATAGTTCTATATTTAGCAGCAAAATGTGATTTTTGCAAGCCAAAAAGAAATAGAAATTCAGTCTCCAGATGCTGTTTTTGAAAGGCAGCATCTAAACACTTGCTGGCCAATGTCACGATAATATTGAAGAAGAGAATTTCAGATTTCAGCCTGCTTTCCTAATGGCATCACAGAAAGCCATATTACTTCCCTCCTCCTCCTTCTTCAAATGCATAATAGGGACCGAAGAAGGTAAAAGTTCAAAGGTTATAAGGACACTGATGAAGTGACTCAGTCTTATAAGAGTTTGGGTTTTTCTAGAAGTCATTAACCTTGTCCTTTTAATGAATCTACTTATAACTGACATTTTTGGAAAAGCCTTTTCACCTGTGCATGGTTTTTCCCTGAGAATCATCTTGATAAGGTCTAATGCTCTACTCCATCCTGAGAGACTTTTTTTTTTTTTTTTTTTTTAAAAAAAAAAAAAAAAACAAAAAAACTGTGCTATAAGATTCAGCTAGCTGTACCTGATTGGTGAAGTAACCTGACCTTTGCTGGCCTTCAAAAGTCTTTTCTGAGGTAGCTTTTTGTTGCTGTTTCTGCTTATTTATTTGAATTCAAAAAAAGACAGAAAATTTGTACAGAAATTACTTGTGACTTCATTCAATATGATTAGAATAATGTACCTGGATAGCCAGAAGAGGGGAGTGAGTTCACTTTTTGTCTTCTTGTGGCCTTCTGGAAACCTGACTAAAGTGCTAATATCTTACAGGTTTCCAATACTGAAGCATCTAATACTCTCCTTTTTCCAGATTATTCTTCGTAGGCCATCCTTCCATAGGTATTGCTATCAAAGTACTTTCTGTTTGGTCCAGAAACTGAGTGAGAACTTTGCTAATTAACTACCTAGTTAACTAATAACTCTTTTCTGTTACTCTCTCTTACTCAGACAAATTGTAAAGATTTCTCTTCAGTCATTTCTATCTCCCTTTGCTAAGACAGAAGCCCCAGGGACATGGCAGAAACCAGGTTTTTGGTCATAAGATACTTTACATCGCCTCTCTTGTCTTTTCTCTCTTTCTTCCTACCCTCTGTATCTCTTCATGTTTTTTAAGCCCACACCATGATCTGAGGAGATTCTTCTGCCCTGTCAGGGCAATCCCTAAAGAGACAGTATCCCTACAGACTAACCAAAGCCTATAGCTAAAAGCCAATGATGAACTGGGCCATGTTTAAGAACATGCACTTGGAAGTAGATCCGCAAGGCTGAGTCAGGCTTCATATGATTAATTTAGTAGTCCACAGTTCAGTCAGAACCCATGAGGCAGATTACTCAAGTACAGGACTTCTGATTGTGTCCTAGGAGACTATTTGATTTGATAGATGACTAATATTTTTAATTTATTAAATTTATGTTACTTTTGTGCATAAATAAATAATACAATTATTTAAGTATTTATTAAGATACTATCAGAACTTAATTCAACTTATCACTTATGTATATTCACATAGATGAATACTGATAAAGAATGATAAAACAATTTAAAGAATATTGGCATCATTGGAACTTTGTGTCATCATGGGTGGTCTCAATGTATGATGTGAATGGAAAACTACTGGTACATCATAACCATTTATGAACTATATTAACATTGTAAACATTAACAGACTTGAAAGAGTTAGAAACTTTGTTGCTGACCATTGTTTACAAAATTGCATTGATTCAAACTTAGTAAAGCCATTCCATTTTGTAAAGTGGTTTACTCCTTATATAATCATATATAAATATTTATAACATATGTACTCTCTTGTATATGCATGTATAAACATAGATTTCTAAATATTTGATATTCCAGTAGAAATAACATAATTGGAAGTAAATGTAAACTAAAGACTGAATTACCATAAACAATAAAAATTATTCCCTATTAATGATCTTTTGCATTAGGAAAGCATGTTGTTTTATTTTTAAACACCCACCTATTTCCAGCTCAATACCCATTCAATGAATTGACAATGAGGACACTTTCTCTAACAAGGTCACATGGGTAAGTTAACTTACCCAGCAGTGACACTGGTTTAGATGAGTGGTAGAGGCATTAGATAAATGACAAAAATATATCAATTACTAGAAAAAAATAAAGTTTCTTTATACTTTATGAAAAATTCCACCTTGACCAACTGGTTTTGCTATCCAGCAATGAATGCCCAATTTGTTCTGTGTTTTTTGAGAGAATTATCTGAATAACTTTAATTTTTTTTTTCTCAGAAACTGAATTCCCTCTTGGAGGTATCAGGCAATGAATCAACAATGGTATATGATGGTTGGGTTTAGTTTAAAGAACACATCTCATATGTTCTATATAATGTTTATTTTACTTGATACTCATATTCTTTGTAAAATTATTGTTGAATCCCACATAGTTTCATATCCATTTATTTATCATGAGACATTTGGGAGTTTACCTAGTCAATAAGTATAAAACTATTCCTAATCCTTTTTCCTGCCACACCATTCTCTCTTTCTACTATAGGAAAGAATATACACAGGCGACCTTTTGAAAGCTCATTTACTATTTTAAAAGCACAAATTGCACGATGATTTTACTTTTGTTTTAAATATTTTTCAAATAGCATAATAAGGGAACTGTAAAATAAATAAATATGACAGATAATTCAACACTATGCAATAGGTAGCTAAAGAAGTTAAAACAGGTGGGTTAAACAGTTATGACTTCTAGTAAACATGGATATGCATAAGTAATCACTCTGGACTTTGTAAATAGTGGCTGAATGCACTCAGTCTTAGACCATTTCTCCCCACAGCCTTGATTTGCTCACAGGTTAGTAATCATATAGAAAATATCCGCAAACATGGTATGGCTAAAACAATGAGGCAGACATAATCACACCCCAGAATAGGCGTATTAAAGTGTTCTTAGCAGTTCTCATAATTCTCTTGAAATGTTGTATCAGACTGTTCCTCCTTCACTGGGAGCCTGATGGCTTCTGTTCCTGTTAGTTCTTACTAGTTTCAAAGATGCAGCAGGATTTTGGTATCTTACTGCTGGCTGGAGAATTTGGGGACATTTTGGCATGCTACACATTAGGATATAAAAGATCACCATATGTATAAGATCTGGTGATGTGCTAATGTTTTTCTGTATGCTGTGAAATAAAGGGACTGTTTTGGCCTATGGCAGTCATCTTAGAAGTAGGCGGGGAAATTGAAGCATAGATAGAGGAAGGAGGGTGGAGTCAGGAGAGATGTGATTCAGCTGCCCAAGAATCAACATGTAACACAGGTGAGCCACGGGCCATGTGGCAGGACAAATGAATGGAAATGGGTTGAATTAAGATAAAGAAGTATCTAGAAATATACTTTAGCCATAGGCCAAACAGCATGAAATTAATATAAGCATCTATATGTTTCTTTGGGACTTTAGGATTGCTGGTCCAGATTAACAGCGATGGGCAGGTCTGAACTGTGGGGCTAGTCTGAGCCAAAAACCTCATTCTACAATCTGGACTATAAGAAAATTGAGCATTTCATCATCAGGATCTTGTGACAATTCTTAGAAAGGTTTGTACCAATTTTAGAGTTGAATTCTCTAGTTATCATTTGAATTCTCCGCATGTGCTATGTAGGTTCTGTGACACTAAACAAAGGAGTGACTTTTTCCAGATACAAACTACAACAGCAAATTGTCCTTTTCTAATAAAAGTTGAATAAAACCAAACATCAGAATGAAGAAAACACAGACTGGTATATATTATAAGATAAGCATTTACAAAAATATCTATCTGGAGTAAGTAATAAGTGGATAATTCCAGTAAATAATTTTACCTTTTTAGTAGTAGCTAATCATGATCTTATTCCTGGCTGACAATCATCATGCTGGCTTTATTGGCCCTCCCTCAAACACGCTTAATGTAAGATCTTGGCCATGATTATAATTTAGCTTCTAAGACTGCAGAGCAATTTAGTACCCACTTCAAAGGACTCCAGTGATTGTTTTGTTATTGAATGGTGTGGGTTATTTAAATGAATGTCATTTGTCCAAAGTTTATGACTTTTCAGACTTTGTGGTATTTCTTAGTATCTTCTGTGTAGTTCCATCTTCTAAAAGCTGAAGACAAAGAAGAAAAAGAAAGTAGTCCATATGGTATTTGTCTCTTAAAAAGTAAGATGATTACTTATGACCACTTAAAGGGAATTTATTTCCATTACTGTTGCATATGACTCTGCACACTAATGTTTACCTCTTATTAGAAGCATTGGCTAGTGTAGTTCAAATTATGAAAAAAAATTATTGGTTTCTGCAGCATGGGATATTAATTCAGAAGCTGAGTTGTATGCAAGTGTGTCCTGGAAGATTCAGTTCTCTTTCTTATATATAAAATAAAATAGTCATGCCCTAACACAGTTTAATTCAAATGTAACTATCTAGGTGGGCTACATCATTAAAGGAAAGAAAAAGTCAGTGGAGGACATTGTAGGAATACACACAAGAACATCCATCAAGTAGAGAGAGAGAGAGAGAGAGAGAGAGAGAGAGAGAGAGAGAGAGAGAGAGAGAGAGAGAGAGAGACTTTACTCCAAATACTGCTTCTGAAAAGGAAGGCTGAAATGCCTTTATGCATGAGAGAATGGTGCCTAGACTCTAGATCAAGGATACACAGACTCCAGAGCAATCAAGATACCTAAAAGAGTTTTTCTCTTTTTTAGAATTCCACTGGTTCATCCCTGAGTTTATCAGAACAAATCTACATGAACTCTGGCAACTTATTTAAGGTAATTCATTGATAATAGCAGTAATAATACAAATAATCTCAACATACTGAATAAAATTTTAATGGTATATCCATCTCTTTACTTCTCATATATTTGGTTTTTTTTTTCTGTTGAGGCTTGGACTTATTTAAGACAAACCACTCTGTAGTATAGGCTGGCTTTGAATTCATGGCAAGGATGCTATCTCAATCTCCTGAGTCCTGGTTTATGTTAGTGATCCCCTGTGCCAAGATAGACTCTTCACTGTTCTAGTTTATTAAAATCATATAAAACCTGTGTAAATTTGGTATTTTCTCACATATCATTAAAGGTGAGACCATTGAGTTCAGAGAAGGTAAAGTCTGTGCCTGTGTCTGATGTGGGAGTGTCTTTCTATATGCTGTGAAAGAAGGACTGTTTTGGCCCATGACAGGCACTGTAGCAGTAGGCAGGAATCAGATCATAGGTAGAAGAAGGAGGGTGGAGTTAGAGAGATCCATCCAGCCGCTGAACAAGCAACATATAATAAAATAGGTAAGTCATCGGCCACGTGACAGGACAGATTAATGAAAATTGGTTGAATTAAGATGAAGGAGCAAGCTAGCAAACAACATGAAGTTAATATAAGTGTCTGAGTCAATTTTGGGGGAAAAGAGGCTGCTGGTGAATCTAGACCATGGGGCTAGTCCGAGTCAGAAACCTCATTGTTACATGTGTGTGGTGGGATTCAGGTGTCAGCTGATAAGGTCCGAAGACGCCTATCCTAGCTCTGTCAGTAGAGAATGAGACTCTTAATCTCAGGGTCATGGGCCACAATGGGCACCAGATGATGGCAGAAATTCTCCTAAATACACCAATCCAAGCTTAATATTTATTAAAATACATGCCAACACTCACGATACAGGTAACAGCTTATGTAGACACCCGATAGAATGGATTATCCACGTGGTGGGTGATGGATCCCGATGGATGCGGAACTGGTCTCTCCAGCCTTCTGGGACCAGGAAACAGGGGTTTCCAAGATCCCAGCAACCCCTTCTGAATAGGGTTGGCCACTCCCCCTTCAAGAGCCCAGGACCCTGGATAGGCGTCTTCAGGCCTTATCAGCTGACACCTGAATCCCACCACACATGCGTTTTTTAGCACAGTGAAAAAAAGGCAGACCTAGAGCTTGAAACCAGTGTCCATCTATCTTTAACCTTATGCTTTCAAGGCTTTTCATTTGACTTTGGTTGACATAGCACCATTCTGTCCACCCCTCCATTTTCCTGGCTTTTATTGACACACTTTTGGCAAAGGACAATAATTGCAACTCAAACCAAAAATACTAAGTTTAATAACTGTTGCTTTCCAAAGCATTTTTTTTTCTCTCAATCCCTTCTTAAACACAGCCCAATTTCAGTATTTTATTGCATGAATTTTGAATATAGTTTCACTCTATTTATGATTAAAACATTCAAGAAAATGAGGAAATAAAGGACTTTTGGAGAGAAACCAGTAGCTATAAATCTGTCAAGACCAAGTAAAGAACACATCACACCAAAGAGACAAACCTTTATGTTTTGCCAAATATTGAAGCATACAAATATCTCTCCTGCACCACCCAGGTATATTTAAGAAATGGTGATGACATGGACTATTTTGACAGCTCTTGTGGAAATATCCTTTTTTGGAATTATTTGTTTCCATAAAAATCTTATAATACTAAGAACCCATGCTCATCCCCATACACCTGTACATATCATATATAGTATAGAGTTCAATACTTAACTGCAAAACATTTATTCTTGTGAGTAGAAAAGAGATTGGTTCCCTGAATTTATAAATTATAAAAATACCAACTTCTCTGAGATTTAATGTTGTTAAAACCATACGTTTTCTATCGAATATTTGGGAAGACTCAGTAGAATAATGAATGAGACAACTTTGGACATTAAAGATATTTTAAGATACCCACTTTTAAGAAATATGGTGCAGATTAAGTGCGATAAAGTAGCTAAGCTATTTAGACATAAACAGAATCATGCGATACTCTTCCTTTGACATTTTTAGGTTATACTAGTACATTGGTCTTACAATTCTTATGTACAGCTCTGTGTTCTTTTGGCATGTACACTGCACTGCCATTTTCCCTTCTTACAGACAATTGTTTATTAATTTCCTCACGACTCACCCATGCACATACTTACTGAGTTGTAGATGCTCTGCTAGGCTGTGAAACTGGATATACAGAAGGGAAGAAGATAGAGTTGGTGGTGATATGTGATGAGAATTTTCATAGATATATTAAGAACGGAGCTGAGCTATAATAGATCAACAGACACTTTCCAGGTGAAATACAGAGAATTACAGAAAAAGGTGGATCAGTTTGATATGAATCTCTGTTGTAAAATCCCTTAAGGCAAATAAACAATTTATTTTCAGAATGAGTTTAAGTTGAAGAAAAGGGAGGTTTTTGGTGTAATAAGTTTGAAAGGGTTGACATTAAGGATCATGGACCAGAGGCTCCAATATTCAAGTTAAAGAGACTGTGGCTATGTCTTAGCTGTAGAAAGCATGGGACTAACAACAGAAATCATGAACAAAATCATTTATCAGAAGAATTTATGAAGCCAGATAGAGTATGGACAGATGTGCCTTGGGGAAAGGGACTAGGGTGCACAGCGTACAATCAAAGATCAGAGTCTGTGAATATTATGAAGTGACCTTATACTTGAAACTGGGTGGGTGGAAACTGCACAGGTGGTTTACAGGTGTGTGAGCTCGACGAAGAGAGGAATCTAAATTCTGCTCTGAGGTCTTTGGTATTATTCGGAGAGGAGCATGGAAATTTTGGAGTAACTATGAAGTTCTTCTAGTTTAAACTACTTCATTTGTAGTGTACAGGAAATACTCAGGGGTGACGTCCAGTCTAATGTGGGATAGTGCTCTTTCACACTGTAAATATTTGTCACTCATATGGTTTAATAGACACTAACTGGCCATTAGCTAGGCAGGAAATAGAGATGGGGTAACCAGACTAGGAGAATTTGGGGGAGAGAAAATCAGAGCAAATGTTGCCAGCTAGATGCAGAGTAAGCAAGATGAGAATGATGAACTGAGAAAAGGTACCAAGCCATGTGGCTAAACATAAAAAAGAATTACGGATTAATTTAAGTGTAAGACCTAGTTAGTAATACGGCTGTGCTATTAGACTAGCAGTTGCTATAATATTAAACCTCTGAATCAATTATTTGAGAAACAGCTGGTAGGTATTTGAGAGTTTCTGGCAGGACAGAAACTGACTATAGTCTAAAATTAGAGACATGAGTTCCAAGCTCAGGATAAAGATCTTAGATGCAAATAAAGGTTTAAGAAGGATCAGTAAAGTCCCACTCCATGAGATAGAACCCATGTCTGACACAGGTTGGGTGGGCAAGAATTTGAGACTAGATAGGTCAGGAATGTAGAGTAAAACAAAATACTACTGTTTTGTTGTGGGAACATAGCAGTAAAATGACTCCTAATGACATTCTGCTATACTCACAGATCAATGCCTTGTTCTGCAGTCACTAATAAAAGGTTCCTTATGCAGCACATGGAAACAAATACAGAGACTCACAACTGTAGAATATGCAAAGAGTGAGAGACGTTGCCATACCCAGTGCTAGATGGGATATCTCCACCAAATCCCTCCTCTCAGAGCTCAGGGAACCCTGCTGAAGAGAAGGTAGAAAGAGTGTAAGATCCAGTGGGGATGGGAGATGCCAAGGAAACAAGGCCTAAATATAGCAGGACTAGATTCGAGCTCAAAGGAACCGGACCGCGACAACATATACAAGGTCTTCAGGGTCTAAGGCAGGTGGGGTCCTAGTGCTGAGGTGAGTGAACAACACACTCCATCCTTAACCCTGGAACTATCACCAACTCATAATTACTTGCAAAAAAATAAATAAATAAATAACCTTTTTCCACAATGGAGTCTCACTGGGTATATAAGTGGGCAAACCTCATGTGTAGCAGTAGATGCCCAACACAAATAAATCTTAATGGTGTTTCAGAAGTTCTTTGCCCCATAATGCTGGGTTGGAATATTTTAGTTTTAGGGTTTTTTCTTTATGGGTCTTTTGAGTGTTTATTATGGTGTCCAGTTTTGTGCTTTTATGGGATTTCTGTGTGTGAACATTCATGTCTCTATGTCTGCATCTGTTTTTTGTTCTTTTTCTTTGTTTTTTTCCTATTCCAATACGTTTGTCTTTCTTTTTCCTTACTTATATTACTATTATTTTTAGATGCCCCTTTGTTTTTTAATAAGAGAGACAGAAAGGGTATAGTTTTTAGTGGGAGGGAAAGTGGGGAGGATTTGGAGATGAAGGGGAGGAAAATCATAGAATATATAGCATAAAAATCTATTTTCAATGAAAAAGTAGAAGAAAGGAAGTATCAGCTACGCCGGGTGATATTCTCTAGGACAGGCGTGGAGAGTGATTGCCAAATACACCCCACAGAAGTGGGGAGATGAAGAAAGGCAAAGGTTTAGGAAACTGCCTCGAGATGAACATGATGAGCACCGGGAAGGGTCTTGGTCGGCTGTTTTCTTAGCTACTAATAAGTACTCACAGTCATGTCCAGAAGAAAGATTTTCTAAAGAGAAAGTGGAAGCATGGCTGCTTTGTACTTTCCATGTTCTAAAAAAACTCACGTGTATGTATAACTGCCGGCTTGTCTGCACGTGCACTGTGTGTGCAGTGCCCATGGAGGCCAGAAGACAGTGGATGCTTCAGAACTGGGGTTTTGGGCCACCATATGGATGCTGAGAGCTGAAGGCAGGCTCATGGCAAAAAACAGTAAGTGCTCCTGAACTCTCAGCAATCTCTGTGACTCAACATTCTGTATTTTGAGGGAAATACAAATCTGGAAATGATTAGCATTTTGAAGAAGTCCAATCTATTTAGATGAAGAGTGATCTTCCAAAGGTTTTTTTTTTTTTTTTTTTTTTTTCACTTGAATACTGTCAGCATTTTCATTTGTTAAATTGCTATCTTTTTTATGATGTTGGTAAGATTCCTTGTTTGGGAGCACATTTCTCTCTCAAAAATTATTTAACTATTTTATAAATGAAGAATTTTTTTTCAACAGAAAAAAATGAGACTAGACATGAAATGGAAAAACTGGAAGTGTATTATGGCTTAAACTTTAACAAAAGGATTTAGAGATTTTAATCATCTGAAACCTTGAGAGCATGTACAGATCAATTATTTTACAATGAAACCCATTTTGCACACAATCCCCACCCAACATTTCCTTAACTGAAAAAGTAAGCAGAAGGTTTGCTGAGCACACCAATATAGTCACATATGATGCCACGTTGAGGTAAGGAGTAGAGTGTAAATTTAGTATTCTATTGGAATTTCATAAATATCACTTGGAAAAGAGAAGACCAGAGGGCTCTGTCAGTGTTGTTATTACAGTCTGATGATATCTGTACTCATGCTTCATTAGATGAATGAAGCCATGTACTGATGCTCTGTGTTATCTTAAGTCTTCACACAAAACTCAGGAAACCTGAACGGAGAGCCGTTACACTAACCAAGAGATCACACATCCTTTGGGGATATTCCAAACACATTTCCACAGTGTTTCTGTTTCTTTGATTGCAAAGTACAATAAACAAGAATGTTTGAATCATTTCTTATAATAGCCATAGTAGATCTCAGCTAGCTCAGTGTCATAACATAAATAAATAATATAAGCAACCATTGAAATAACTATTTCAGAGTTTGTTTCTACTTAGTTTCTACCTATTTTAGTTTGTATCTTGCATCCAAATACAAACTAATACGGCAAGTGTTTTTCCATTAATTAAATGTTTCCTAATGATTTTCACTATGGTGCTTTACGTCAGTGGAGAAAGGATTTTTTTTAAAGAAGCACTTTAGAAATTGTTGAGAAACTTATTTTCTAAATAGACAATTTTTTTTACAATGGTCAACTACTTTAAACTTATTTTATGCCCCCACATTAATAATCAATCATAGTTGCTAAATATTATGCATATAGAGAGATCTGATAATATATTATAGATTGGTATTACTATTATAATTTTTTCTTTGGTGGCAATGGTTAGCTTACCATTTAAAGAAATATAGGTCCAAGCCAGAAATGATATTCTGCCTTAAGCTCTTGCTTTATATTGTGATTCTTATATTATAGCCAAGTACATATCGTCTACAAAATCCATTCTTTTTTAACATATCTGAGAAAAAGATTTTTTTTTAACAAAAAGCAACCTGTCTTGCAGAGCGACATTTTACTGTAGAGACAACTGGGAACAACAGCTTGCCCAAATTATATCTAGTATGTGTACAGTCTTGAAGCTGGAAGTTTTTACACAGCTCTTTGTAGTAGACGTCCATGTAGGTCTTAAAACCAATGACATTAAAAGTTAGTGTTAAGGGAAAGTTCCACTATAGCAGAGGTTTCTCACTTGCTTACAGATCCATCTGTGTCTGTGGGAGCTGCAGGGCATGTCTACTGTTCTGTTGGAACTTTTTTGACCCTACGTAATTGTTTACATCATCTCAATGTAAGTATTTCACAATAGCACTGAAGTTGTGTTTTTAAATTAAAACTTGGAAAGATTTTTTTTTTTTTTAGTTTTAGTGTTTTAAAGTTGCCTACTGTACTTTTCACATTAAAAACCTTGAAGCTTTATTGCATTTTATCACATCCTATTCCCAACCTTTACAACTTACCATTTAATTATTGTTGGCTTTTCTTCATGGAAGCTTCAGTATCCCTTCATTTTCTTCGTTTCTCTTCGGGGTCATTTCAGATTCACCATTTTCTTCCTTACTTTAGGATCAGAAACATAACCTCTATTTTGAGTTCAGATTACACATTTTGTTATTTTTTAAAATGTAAATGGATTTTAAAAGAATATTTCAGCCTACAAAGACAATAACCAGTACTTTGCTAAATTCCTATACTATTGTGCATTTCTTTTATATTGAATTAAAGCCAAGGACATCACAGGAAACCACTGAAGACCCAAGAAACTGCCATCCTAACACGCTAGGTGGTCAGATTCAGGCTAAGCAGTCACTTAACAGAGTCTAAACAGTCATGCTTGTGAGGGAAATCTGGCTTATGTCACACTTACTTAAACCAGCTGTGTGACAGATTGTCAAGTGATATCTGTAAATTTCAAACTTATTTATATTATGCAAAACTGCCAATCAAATGGAGAAGTTTAGAGGATAAATGACTGGACAGGGTGGTAACCAATGAGGCTAAGCTTCAGCAATGCCCTTCCGAGGGGATATCATTCAAAAGAGGTTAGTGGTCAATTGAACTTGAATTTTGAGCCAGTGTTAGGTAAGAATTTCATTGTTAATGCTATCTGTTTCCAAAATGTGTCTAATATGTTTCCATGAATATACATGGCTGCTGTCTATGGTTCAGTTTTAAAATTCAGTGAATTTTAGTAGCTTACAGCTCCCAGGACAAGCTTAGTCTTTTTCCTTCTTGCATCAGACTGACAAAAGTTTAAAATGTATAAAGTATAGTGTATAAACTATATCTTAAAAGAAATTGGCACTCACTAGCTAAGATAAATTCGGGATATGTAATTTTGATGAAGAACAGGTGTGGTAAGATTGTCACTAAAACCTCTCTTGTTCAGTGATAGAACCTCTCAAGCATTGAGTAGACCCCTGATACTGTTATCATTAATTAAAGAGGAAGAGAGTCTGAGACAACACCTTGTCAGGGAGCAGGAACAGCAGAAACATTTCAGTGAATAGTAAGTCAGCCCCAATGCCTGGAAGTTAGGATATGGGCATTTACCCGAGAGTCAGAAGCCAGTCCTAGAAGCTAGAATGAGTTTTATCTAACTACTTACTCAGTTATGACACTGAGTTATAAGAGCCAGCAACAAAGGACTTTGTTATAGCCACCCGTGGTAAAGAAGGAAAAATAGTAGGCAACTGCATTTTGGTAGGAAAATTTGCAGGTTTTAAGCCTTGTAAAAAGTGTAGCTGTTGGAGTACTCCATGGATATATAGGTAAAACTTTGAACATATTTTTTAACTCAGAAAGTTATTTGATTAGAACTGAGGACTGTGGTACTCCTGTCCTATCATGACATTTTCTTTCCAGGGGTTATGAATTTATTGACTATGCATAAACATTTTATATTTTTGCATAGCAAATTTTTATTTTTGAAATTTATATTGCCAAAAATAAGAAGCACGCACACAAATAATTATAATGCTAAGGTAGTCACATGTGTTCTTTTGTACTAAAATCAGTAAATGTACTGACTCTCAAGACAGTAATCTAGATTTTGGTTTGAACTTTAATCTTTTGTAAAGAGTTTAGCATCATCAATTTTTTTTTTAACTAACAGAAAACAACTCAATAAACTAAAACGAAAATTAGCAATGTGTTTAAAACAAATAGAAATGTGCGATCGCAGAGTAAACTCTCACAAGAGAATCTACAAAGAAGGCATGGGTGACATGCAGTTGTCTGCATTAGCAGAGGCTGCCAGGTGGAGTGCTATACAACACAAACTCTCCCTTAGGGGTCATGCTTATGAAACCCCAAGGTAGCTCAGGAGGCAGAAGTAAGAACACAGATGGATCTTGAATCCTTTGGCATCTGCAGCTACAGCAAACATTGAATAGAACTCACTTTCTAAAGAGATTCATAGAAAATATCCCACTAAAGGCCTGATTGCTTCAGTTCTTTATTTCCCTATACATTTTCCTGGACTTTAAGAAAATACTCCAAAGTATGCTACCAGCCAGGAAAGGCTTTCTACAGAGAGAGAGAGATGCAGCAGGCATCAGGGCAGGCTGTAACAGATGTGGAGTTATCGGACTATGAAAATCATGCTTTTTAACTAGCACAATTCATTATTATTTGTGAAATTTGATGCCTGCAAATCTTGACACATAACTGAATCACCAATGATTATAAACAAGACTTCCTTGAGGCCAGTATCTGACTTTTACATGCAAAGGTATCAACAGACTTTAAATGCAGAGCTCTCAGAGAAAATGCTCACTCACTTCCCTGTCGAATGGTTGTTTCCTAAAGACAAGACCAGAAACTTAAAGATAAGAGAAACCAAAGTTTCAGAGCATAATTCTGGAGAATGCTATCCTCAGCTTATTCTTTCCAGTGGGGGAGAGGAGATGTAGATGAGAGGGGAAGGAAATGATGCATTTGGCGTGCTCTCAAGCAAGATATGTCATCACTTTCAATGGTTTAGAAATTTGACAAATACTGCTATCAACACATAGGAAAGGATTGATATCTAATATCGTTTCCTTTGGAAATTTCTGGTTTTCCAGCTAAGATACGACCTACTGCTAAGTTCACCGTGATTTATTGCTGAGGTCATGCATCACTTGCCTCTCAGGTCTATGACAGTGGCAGCCTGTGTCACAGGAGATGATAACTCCAGCCTGAGTCTGCAGAGGCTGATACACAGAGCACAATGACAGGAATTCAAGTGCGGTCGCAGGGTTTGTATTTCCCCAGAGATAGTTGGGTGGATGACGAGGAAATGCGCTGACGTTCTTAGTGATGTATTTATAACAGTTTGGACTCCTGTCCTCTATTCCATTGTTGCATGGCCGTTGTTATTTCCATAGTCAAACCAGGCAGTTTTGAGTTTATACAAGTGGTTTATTCCACACTTGCAAGAGTGAGAAATGGTTCTTTAAAGCACACCTTGACTTGTGAAAAAAAAAAAAAAAATTAAAGAAGTTCTGTGAGAATACAGGATGAAGAATACGGTTTAAGTGCATTCTTAAAAAACCCTAGTGTCACGATCTTAGTTTCCTTGAGTAATAGTAAAGATCACATTTGATCACAACTCTGAGCACAACAAATGGAATGATGGGAGGTGGGTGTTTATTTGAGCCCATTATAATAACTTCTGCCTGTAAATCTCAAAATAATGAGATTTATTTTTTAATGGGCTTTCATGTTGGATGACCACCTCAAGCCACTGAAGGAAAACTTTAAATTCATTTTTAACATATGCATTTTTTCTAAGCATTGCTTAACAAAAAATCTGGTAAATCCAGTTTTCACAACCACAATTAGAAAGAAATAATTCCAATCAAGAATATTTGATTGCTTTTGTCCAAACGATAGATAAACCTTAAGTATACTTACTCATCCTTGACTTCGATTTGTAAACTGGACTCAAAGAATTTTGTATTTCAAGGGTTTACCTCTCTAGTGCTTTCAAAAGTTCCTGATGTAATAGACAAAAATCTTAATTTCACTCACATCTCGTTGCTTACTTATTTTTATTATATTTTTTTATTTAAAGCACTTTCTAAATTTAAATATGTTTTGATCATATTATTCCCCTCCCTCAGGTCCTTCCAGATCTACCCACCCAACTTTAAATTTTTTCACATAAAACAAAAGAAAAAGCTAAAACAGCAACCCCCCAAAACAAAGAAAACAAAATAGAACCATGACCTCTTATAAAACCCCACCAAATTATAACACACACACACACACACACACACACACACACACACACACACACACACACACACATACACACCCCTGTGGTATCTCTTAAATGTTGGTCAACTACTCCTTGCCCTGGACTTGTTGCTCTACCCAGTGTTACTCTACTGGAAAAAACAAACAAACAAACAAACAACAAAACAAAAAAAAAACAAACAAAAAAAAATTGATTTTTAAAAGTGCTTATTTTGAAAGATGCTCTCAGGAACTTGCTGGGGATGGTCTTGTATTCAGTCTGTAGTTTTGATGGGCCTTATATTTGTGATCCTTCTGAATAAGCCTCCCAAGTAACTGGAATTTAAGGGTCTATACCATTGGCCGGACTAAACTATATTATTAGATGTAAGATATAACTTAATTGTGGAAATTTTTTTACAATACAGACCAGAATAAAAACGCCTACTAAATTGTGTGTCTTTAAAAAAACTACTTTAGATTTATTAATTGTATTTTTTATGTGTACCAATGTTTTGCCTGCATGTGTACCACATGCACATCTGGTGGGTGCTCTTTCATGTCAGAAACAGAAGAGTCAAATCCTCTGGAACTGGAGTTATGACTGGTTGTGAGACACATGTGGGTGCTGGAAACTCAATATCGATCTTCTGCAAGGATAGCAAGTGATCTCAACTATTGAACTATGTCTTCATCTCCTACTATTGTTTAAAAATAAATCCATATTTAATTTTGTCCTTTAAATATTTCTTTCATTTTTGGTCATAACGCTTTATTATTTAGCAAGAGTATTTCATATACTGGATGTCATTAGAGGTTCTTCTAATCTGTGATATCTTTTTTTCCATCTTCTGGGAACTACAACTAGGGCCTTCACAGGCTAGGCGAGTGATCTACCAGCCTTACAAACCACTAATTTCTCATTCTTTTCTAATTTTAATTGTATGCATCTTTCTAAATGCATCTGGGGTTGATTACAGTGAATTTTAAGAGGTAAAAATATAACAATTTTCAACACTAAATATAGTTTTTACCCACCCTGAGACCATGTGTTGAATAATCTATTCCTGCAATCCAAATTTCAAAAGAAAATTGAGTGAGTTAGAGAAAACTGGCATAGCAAAATAAGAAACAGACGGAAGCAGACAGTTTCTTCCCCTGAGGAGAGAGACCTGAAGATTCTGTCAGGGACTGCAGAAAGGTCAGGGGTCAGAGAAGGAGAAAGAATGGGGTTGAAATTTGGGCCTCTAGGTGTGCTGATAACAGGAATCTGAATACTACACAGAAAGCTGCATTCCTAGAGAACACAGTGATCTTGAATCTTGGTATTTCATAGTGTTTATGCTGCTTTTCATGCCAATTAACTAAGAGACCAAGTATAGAACCAGAACAACTTACAAGAAGTTGTTACAGTAAATAAGGGGACTTTTATGTTACATAGAATACTTGGAAAAGAGAAACAAGGCAAATTTATAATTTTAAGGCAGGAATTACCAGATATGAGTGTGTCACTCCTGAATGACAGCCTTAAAATCACGGGGGAAATTCTTTCTACAAGTGACAATAATGACATGTAGTATATGAGAGATGCTGTGTGCAAGAGGAGGAAAGGATCTTACTTCATTTGTTAAGACAGACGTCAGTCTACTGAGTTGGAAGCCCTGCAGTTGAGTGAAGTTACAGAAGCCATTGTCCAGGGAGAATTCCTCAGACTGATATCTCTCATAAGATCTGCCAGTTATCCTTCATCGTTTTTGGAATGGCTGTAATTCACATAGCTACCACAGAGCTGAAACTTATCGCCTTTCCCTGATCTTCAGTTGTTGGACTCAAGGGAAAATCTCTGAGTCCATTCTTCCAAGATACAGCAGTTTCTCCGTGTTGATCAGGTTCTAAGGTAAACCCATGGCTTCCTTTTCCAGAGGATTTAATATGCATTCTAGCAACTAGAGCTTAGGTCCCTCTGCATGGTAAAAAACTGCTATGAACTATATTTGTGTTCCTTGTTAAATCCATCTATTGAAGCATAATCCTCAATATGGTCACACTTCATGGGAAGGCCTTTCTGTGGTGATTAGATCATGAGGTGGAGCTCTCTAGAATAGGATTGATGGCTTATTGATAGCTGAGAAAACAAGAGTTGTCTCCTTCCATTGTGTGATGAAATAGAGAATATACTGGAGCTTCTGCATTATAAATCAGCCCACATCAAAAATTGAATTTTTCAATGTCAGGGACTTGAACTTCTCAACCCACATAAGTATATTTTGTTGGTTGTATAGCACTCTGTTTACAGTGTTGTGGTGTAGAAGTCCAATGTACCAACACAGAAACTGTACACTGTAAAGTCAGAACCCTGCTTGCCTGCAGGGTAAGAAAGTCTATGCGCATCACAAAGTGAGGCCAACACAGAGCAGAGGCTCGCTGGAGTTCAGGTATATTCTGTGTGTTTGGATGCATGTACGGCATGCATTTTTCCAAGGCTGATGCACTGGTGCCTTCATCTTGCTGTATTGTTGTTCTTTTCTAAGTTCATGATGTGTCCTTTGCTCTACATTCCGGGAACAGTTTCCCTTCAGCCATGAATAGGCCAGCGCAAGGCGAGTTTCATTTCTACTCACTGTCAAAACACCAGACTGCCTGACAGACTCACTGGAGTACCCATCCTAATCCAATCCTACGAATATTCTCTTATTTCCCTCAGAGCTTTGGAGATGTTAATGCTCCTCTGTTCAGGTTGCTAGTGAGCATCCTTACTGAAGTCAGCTTTCTTTGTCTGGACAGTCATCTCTTCCATATTATTGTACCGTGTGAAGAGCTTCTAAACCCAGGTCTGTAATGTTAATGTAATGAACTGTCAAATAGAGTTTCTTTGCTACTCTAAATAGTCTTTATGCATTGCTTGCTCCTTCCTTTTTATTTCTGCCAATCATTCTGTCTCTACAGCTTTAGCAATTTGTGAATGTCATATAGTAGTCAGTTTTCACAGATATTCTTTTTCCACTTAAACAGCATGCAGTCTCATAGCTTGATATTTCATTTATTTTAATTTTAATAATGAATCCATTGTACCATACTGTGATGTTCTCTTCTCTATTGGTATGAGTATTTTGCATGCATATGTGTTTACTATATGTGCCTAGTACTTGCAGAAGCCAGAAGAGATCATTAGATACTCTAGAACTGGAGTTACAGATGGTCTTGTGAATCTCCATATAGGTGCTATAAATTGAACCCAGGTACTTTTAAGGAACAGCTAGTGTTCTTAACCATTGAACTTTCTCTTCAGCTGGGCACCACACTTTTTATGTTCAATTACTAAAGATGATAAATTGTAAATATCAGGAGTTGTTTTTATATTTAGTTTGTGTATGTATGTTGTATATGTACACACATAAGATTTTATCGTATCTGGATAAATAACAAGAGACAGGACTACTTGTTCAAGTAGTAGGAATATGGTTTGTTTTAAACAAAACTACCAAAATGTTTTAACAATGTACTCATACTGATTTGCACCCCTTCTGATGAATGAGTGTTTCTGTTGCTCTACATTCTTTTCAACAAGATTGACTAAACTTAGAATAAGAAGAATGATTAGCCTTAAAAAGATCAGATATACTACATCACCCTTCCTAAGGCTCAGCGATCACTGAATAATAGGGGCCAAAAAGAATGCAATAGTCAGAAGCAGTAGATAACTACATGGAGACATTTTCTGCACATAACAAGGCAGCAGTGGCTGTGGAAGCATGCACAAATCTGTGCAAGCCCAAGTCAGACCAAATCCCAGGATGGAAAAGGGTGTTGGACACACAATCCCACTCTTGGCCACAGAACTAATGACAATTATTAACTGCTGGGAGATGGGAGAACGTTTTCTATCAGAGTGGGCACCTTTTTAGGCACCAGCCATGCTCCACTGGAGGACCATGTATCTAAGAATATTTGGGCAACACAAATTAGTCTTGATGGGTTTTAAATGACACAACATTGAGTAGGTAGGGAAGTGGGGTGAACCTAAGAAGAGTTGGGAGGGGAGTAAATATTATCAAAACACATTGCACACAACTCTCAAAGAACCAATGAGGAAAAGAAGACAAAAACATTAGAAATGGGTTTATATTGCAATAGTTGTCCTCATCTGCTGGAAAAAGAGCTTCTTTGATGAGAAATGAGAACTCCATTTATCTGCGGGTCTAAGGACAAGTACTCAGAATACAGATAGGAATAATACTGAATACTGGCTGAGGTAAGTGGTTTATCAGGTTCTTCTCTAGGGCCCATTACCTCATCAGCCATGAGGTAGATGGCCAGGATTACAGTTCCAGACAGGAATTCTCACCTATGTAGGAGTCCAGAAGTGAGAATATCCCAAGTGTATCCAGACAGATCCATGAAGAGGACACACCCAGTAGGGAAGTGTATGGAGAAAATGAACGGTTCTCTTAATAATGTGTAAAGGTGACTGAAGAGAATTGAAAGAAGGAGTGTGCTAGACATGTATTAAAGACTATTCTAGAAAGATCAATGAGTGTGGGTGGACGAGAAAAGAAGATTGAAATAAAATAGGTAGAAGAAGAAAAAGATGCACTGCAAAGGTTGAAAAGGAACGAGGGCACCCCAAAGTAGGGGCTGAGAAGTATTCATGGAATTGTGTTCAAGTCACTTTGAGGCTCCATATGTTTTTATCATATAATCACAGATTTCAAAGTGGCTCACAAATTTGCTAAGCCTTTATCTATTTGATTATCCAAGTCTACGAGAAAAGCGGACAGGAGGAAAGGCTCTATGCAAAAAGTTAATTACACTCAATAAAATTTAAAGTAAATTATATTTACTGTCCCAGAGTGAAAGTATTCTAGATGAAGAAAAATTTAATTGTGACTTTCTAAAATAATATACGCATGTCTTTAAAACAGAACGCCAATTTTACCCTTAATCTCATGATGCTCTGGATCTTGGATGCTGTTTGTCAAATCAAGGGGCCCTTGTACTGCTGTGTAGGTTAATAGTGTAAACCCTTCGAAGACACTCATTTTTAAGGGAGTGCTGAGGAGGCCATGGCCCCAGGCAAGTGACATTCCTCTGGGCTTGACACAAGTAGGGCTTTATGGAGAGGATCCTTTAACAGTTTTAGTGGCCCTAGTAAAATTTACGAAATGAATCCAACACAGGGCAGCTGAGTCCTCAGCAGGCAACCTCATGGCATTTCAATCAGCATGAAAACTCTAAACAGTTCGAAACTGTGAGAAAAAGATTAATAAATGATGTATTTCATATTTTCTACAATCTTGCTACTTAGTTGCAGACTTTTACAAATATCTATTAATAACCAAAATTTAAGATTCAACCCAAACACCTCATAGTTATAGACTTTTTATTATTGTTATTATTATTATTACTACCAAGTTTTGTTTTGAGGGAATTACAATAACCAGTCTTGATGAAACAAAGAAATCTAGTAAATGCCTTCACTAAAATTTGAAACAACCAATTTCTGAGGAGTTGGCAATGCTATTTTCATCCAACTAAATAATTACTGTAAACACAATATGTTGCACTTTAGAATAAAAGAATAACATAAGATGAAAAGTAGTTACATCATATTTTTGAATAAAATGCATACATATATATTTATATTATAATTTATATGTTTCAAAACTCAACAACAGAACATCTCTTCAGGGAAATATGCTAGTTTTAAGAGACTAGTGAATTAGAATGCACAAAGAGAAGGATTTGGTATCCACAGTTCAACATGGCATCTTCAGATGCACAAGAAGGTTGTTTTCTACTGCCTGTTAAATAAGAGAGACTGAAAGAAATAATTTGGGCCCAAATGAAAAATTTTAAAAGTCAGAGGAAGTACCTGAAAAGTGTCGTAGGATGTTGTTAGGATTGGAGGAAGGCCAGTGTATGAATATCAAAGGGTGTGACTGAGAGATATTACAGGGATACTAGATGGGAATGTACTCTAAGGGTGTGGGAACAAGTACTAGAGACAGATTATTTGTCCTGAGTGACTCTGACGGTAAAAAGGGAAAGGAAAACACAGATATGCAAATCAACTCAGAGCCAGGCACAGCAGAACATGAATTTGTGACATGGAGACAGGAGATTGAGAGTTTGATGTTGGCTTGGGCTATTGAGTACCTTCTCTAAACAAAAGAAATCACCACACCAAGCAGCAAAACAAAACCCCAAATAAATAAACAAACAATAATCAGTTCATAGGAAAAAAATTAAGTGTTTCTAATTTTTCTTTAAATTGGATTCAAGTTTTTTTCCTTTTTTTTTAAAGTGTGGTTACCCTTCTTAATCTTAAATACATTCTAAATTTAATTTAATGAAGAATTCCACACATATGTGAAAATAGAGTATTGTAATGGACCCTTGTGTACTCATAATTCAGCCTACGAGTACGCAGTACTGCCCTGTATTTTCAGCATCCTGGGTTCCCTGTTTTTATTCATTATTTGCCACCCGAACTTTGTGCATCATTTGTTACTTTGCTTGCTGGCTTGTTCAGAGTAATAATGCCTAACACAGCCCTATTTTCTTAGTGCACAATACCTTATTATCAAGATACAAGCACTAGGATGTGCAGCAGATATTTGGAAGTAACTGTGTATAATTGTAACTGTAGACTAACCGAACAGCAATTCCGCACACACCCCCCCTCTTCCAACAGCCAGGCATAACCACTCTTCTATTACCTGTTTCTATATTTTGAACTGTTTCAGGTGCATGATGTAAGAGGGGCCCTGTTGTATGTGTCTTCTTGGATTAATTTATCTCTTAGAAAAACATTCTTTAGAACCGTCCACAATGTCATGAACAATAATAGAATTTCCTTATTTTTCAAAAATAAATCCAAAATACATATGTGTATGCTTTATCAATCATTTCATCTACCAGGAATACACCCCCTAATCCCAAGATCTTGGTTATTGTTCATTTCCCTGTAATAAACATGGAACAAAAATTCTATCATGATCCTAAGTTAATTTAATTTCATTTGGGCAGATAACATAGAAGTGCAATTCTTGGCTGGTTCTGGCAAGTGTCTGTCTCCATACTGTTTTTCATTACAGCTGCACCATTTTGTGGTGTCGCCACAGGACATTGGAATTTCGGTTTTTCTCTTCCTTGTCAGCATTTGTCTTGGGCTTTCATGGTACTAGGCATATGGTAGAGTTAGCAGATAACCTCACTGTTGCTTTGGGATGACCAGTTATGTTAAGCACCTTTTGCAGACTTGACTGCTCATTTAATATCTTCTCTTAAAAACTAGAAACTCCATTCTCTTCCCAATTTAAAAGCACAAGTAGTCCTGAGTTTGAGAGATTCCTCATATATTTTTAACACCCCAAACCATGTATCAGATTTGCAAATGTTTCTTATTCTTTTAGAGGCTGCCTTTCTCTTCCCTGAGTGATTTCTAGCTTGATGTAATCTCTCTTGCCTTTTTTTCTTTCTGGTCTATGCCTTTGGTATTATATCCAACAAATTACTGCTAATTAAGTTACCCGCTGTGAAAAAATTTCATATGCTTTCTTAGAAGTATTTTATAATAACTTTAATTTTTATGTTAATTCTTTAATCTAACATTAATTGATGTGTGTGTGGCATAAGAATCCAGTTTAATTATTTTGCAGTAGAATATTTTTTCCCTAATACCATTTGTTGGGGAAACTGTTTTCTTTATTACACACTCTGGCCAAACTTGCTGAAGATCAGTGTAGTTTATAAATATAAGTTTATTTCTGAGATCTAGAATCTCTTCCCTTGGTCTATATGTTTGTATGTGATGTTATTTATTTTAATTTTTTTTGATCATATGAGAACTCAGTTTTATATTTTTGTATGTTGATTTAGTATATTTCTATGAATGTTGATTTATTAAATATCTCAATGTAATGAATTAATTATTAATTCCAACAATTTTATAAAGTAGTGGGTTTCTATGTGCAAAATTATGTCATCATCAAACATATATGCTTATTTTCAATTTTATTCTTTTAATTTATTTTTCTTACTTGATAGTTCAGTGCAGGATTTTCAGTACTATCTTAAATTAAGTGGAAAGAGTGCACACTATTGCCCTATATTAGTTCTCTAAAAATATTATCCTATAAGGAATTACCACAAATTTAGTGGTTTAAAAAATGTAATTCTGTTACTGTGCTGTGGGTTAGAAATCTATACGAGTCTCCTTGGTCAAAAGTCACAGGATTGCTCGGAATGTAGTTCTTGTTGAAGGCTCTAGGAGAAAATCAGTTCCTTGTCTTACCAACATCTAGAGGCCAGTCATATTCCTTGACTCTGAGAGCCTTTTCTATCTTCAAAATTATGAAAGGAGGAACAGCCTTTTCAATCACCTCTTTCTGATTTGTCCACTTGTACTTTTCAAGACCCAGATTGTTTTGTGCTCTTCCAGATAATGCAGGAAAATTTGCTTTCTCAAAGTCTCTGCTTTTAATTATCTCTATGAAGCTCCTTTAGCCATGTTTGGTAGTCTGAATGAAAATGCCCCCATAAACTCATGTATTTGGTCCACTTGGGAAACTGTTTAGGAAGGATTAGTAGGTGTGGCTTTGTTAGATTAGGTGTGTTACTGGAGCCATTCCAATCTCTTCGTGTGTGTGTGTGTGTGTGTGTGTGTGTGTGTGTGTGTGTGTGTGTCTGTGGGTGTATGTTAGAATACCAGGAGAATTTTTAGGATTTAGTATGTTGTAATGGATTTATATACACACACCCATATTCAGTTGTCTGAGGGTTAGAGAGAAGATATATGCATCTTTTAAAAGGTTCATGTTTTGTGGGGCTAGAAAGGTTGCTCAGTGGTTAAGAAGGCTGGGGATGATTCCCAGCATCCATATGGTGGCTCACAACTGTCTGCAACTACATTTCTAGGGGACCGGAAACTCTCTTCTGACCTCCAAAACTGAAGTTCCAGGTTATCCAACTGTCTTCTGACCTTCAAGGCTACTTGGTATATACAAATAGTGCATAGAAATATATGCATATGCAAGCAGAACACTCATATACAAAATAACTGATTCTAAATAAGATAAGTGATTCTAAAATATATATTTAAAATTCTCATAATTCCTATGGCTAGCCAAGAGTAAGACAAATTATGTTAAAAGTAAGTCATAAATTTTACAATTTTTACAAAATTGGGCTTGGAAAATTGACATCAATAACTTAAAAGTCTTCCCAGTATCTTCCGATGTACAGCCAGAACTTAGAGCCTTTGCGTTGTATCAAACCCAGACCTGAAGCTATTCTGAGCGATCGGTTAATTTCAGATGATTTCTGTGAACAAAGAACTGTGAATGAATGTGAAGGTACACACTCAAGTATGTGTGTCACTAAGATGTCATAGTCTTCTTCATCCTATTGGATCTGAGCATATGGAGTGGAATTCTGTGCAGAATGTTTTCATGATTTGAATATAAAACTGTCTCCTATAGGCTCAAACATTAGAGCAGTCTCCAGTTGGAGGTGCTGTTTTTGGAGATTTGAGGCCATGTGGACCATTGTGAGTAGATGTCATGGGTTATAGCCAGTGCTGTTCTGACTTGAGTTACTGCTTCATGATCTACTGTGATCTTCTGAGGAGGTTGTTTCCAGCTTTCAGTGCCTGGGACCACCTGCCACCATACCTTTATTGTTATGATACACTTTATGCCTCAAACCACAAGCCAAGGTACAGCCATCAGTGCTTCTTGTCGGGCCTTTGGTCACATTATAAGAACAACTAATACAGATGTGCATATTTAAGACTCTTGTATTCAGCCTGTGAATGAAGTATGACCCTTTTTCAGCTTAGCAAAGTGACTCAGGCCATGTTCCCAAGGAATTCCTTGGAATGTCCTCCAAAACAGTTGATCCTTTTTATAAACTTGGCAAACCATCCCATCCAACTATAAATTATATAGATTTCATTTCTTTTACAGTATGAGGCTCCTCCAACTATATATAGTACAGTAACAATCAATGCATATAAGTGTCTAATGAATGAAATTGAGTTGGTCTGAACTGGGTTTTACAGTAGCAAGTTTGACTGATTCTAAGAAGGATTTTTCCAAAAAACTAAAGTCACAAACAACTGAATGCTAATTTTACATAAAAATGTGGAAGAAATGTCTCATGAGTGTCTGTTTGGATGTTTTTCTCATAGCCTCCTAAAAATAAAATTTGGAACTTCTTTTACGCAAATGGTCTTTCAACATAGATAAGCCAAGATCTGGCCAGGGTTGTCTCAGCAGTAAAATTATATTTCATTCTCTCATATTTATGCCTTTATCTGAGAACATAGAGCTGAAGTTGTGACATTTGTGTAGTTTTCTATCAACCAGCAAATACACTTTCGAATAAAATATGTAACCCTAAATATTTTGAATTCCAAAGGGGTAGAAAAAAATATTTAAATGATATATCTTATCCAAATTCTTATGTAATCTACTATGCACTCACAACTTCTAAAAATCTTAGTTTACATTTTAAAGATTTCATTGACAATAAGGTTTTTATTAAGTCTCAAAAGTAGAAATTATCTATGAGACTGCATTTTCATCTCTATTAATATGAGAGAAGAAAAATTAACTAAAAATTTTATTTATCATTTTAAATTATACTTTTAAGTTATGTGTATGTGTCTATCCAAACATTGAGTCCAGGTACTTCTGGAGGACAGATAAGGGTATTGGATTTCTAGGTAGCTGTGACCTATTCATCACGAGAAATTGGTACCTGACTTGGGTCCTCTACAAGTCAATATATAGCAATAACCACTCAACCATCGTTTTAGCTCCTTAACTGAAAAAAAAAGAAGGGAAATTACTGTTAGTGTGATGTGAGAATGCCTTTTTGTATGCTGTGAATCTCAATCTTTAAATAAAGGAGCTGTTTTGGGCCATGACAGACACCATAGAAGATGTAGGAGGAGGAATCAGAATAGGTAGGAAAGGAAGGGCGGAATCACAGGCAGATCAAGCTGAAGCCGCCAAAGGAGCAACATGAAGGAGCACAGGTGAGCCACGGCCCACGTGGCAGACAGATTAATAGAAATGGGTTGATTAAGATGTAAGAGCTAGCTAGCAATCTGCCTGAGCCATAGGCCAAACAGCATGAAGTTAATATAAGCGTCTGAGTCATTTCTGGGCGTCCTAGCAGTAGTGGTGGTGGGTGGCTAAGCAGTCTGGCATGGCAGGTCTGTGAGTCTCAGACCACCCGGGACCAAAGAAACCCCACTACTACATTAGTGATAGTTTAATATAATTTTGGAAACAGATTGGATTAAGAAAAAAACTATAATCGCAAATCACTGGCAACTGATAAAGAACAATATATTTTTATTTAAGGGGTTTCTGAGGAAGACTTGCTGATATAAGAGATTAAACAGTTGTGTGCTTCCTGTAAGGCTAGACTGATCCACGGCCTAAAACTCAGTGGGTCAGGTCCTTCATCCAAGAGAAAACAGGAAGGAGAAGGAGGTTTTGGGAACGTGCCCTTCAACCATGCCCTTAATTCTATTGTCTCAGTGGTCATAGGTATTGAATCCCAGATCTACATTGGCCAAAAGGCCTGGCCTCTAGGTAAAGGTGATGAATGGTACTTGCTCTCCACTACATACAACAACAGCAAAGAGAAACGTGGAGGTATTGCAAATTGGTCATTTCTGTCTTTCCCTGTCTTCTGTAGAGGCCAAAATCAGTTCATCAGCTTCTGTTACAGTTGGGAGCACCTACTGACTCAACATTGTTTCAGTGAGAGCTAACAGGGACCCTGTGCAGCACAAGTTAACTGTCATTAGCATCATCAATTTTCCTTTTATATTCTCTTATGAGTTTTCCTTATGATACAGAATACAAATCCAAGAGAATTGCCCAGATTATGGGCCACTAGTGCACTGTACTGAATTATTACCTACAGCCAGCTTCCAATAAGAATTCTACACCACACACACACACACACACACACACACACACACACACACACACACAGAGAGAGAGAGAGAGAGAGAGAGAGAGAGAGAGAGAGAGAGAGAGAGAGAGAGAGAGAAAGACAGAGGGAGAAAATGAAAATTGAATTCTCTGTTGCCCAAAGCTTACTTCATTTTTGTCAGGTGTATCTGAAAACTGCAGCCAATACAGGAAGAGAACACTCACAGAACAATGACTAATATTCTTAAATGCGTATTGCAAACTCTCTTCTAGAAGGCTGGCTTTGTAGTATTATTGGCTTCTTGGCCTTGTTTTGCTGTCCTTTCTCACGTTTTCTGCTTGCCTTGACATTTGCTTCTGTAGAGTTATACAGATGTTCATTTGAAATTACAACTCTGTCTCTGTCTCTCTCTGTGTGTGTCTGTGACTGAACATAACTCTTCATGAATTCTAGGCAAGGGTTCTGCCACTGAACTATATCTCAGACCCTACCTTTGTTGTTAAATATTAGAATTATCTCATAAAGTAGAAGCCTACATGTGACAACCCTCTTATATTAAGCAATACTAAGACCATCTGTTCCCTTGGGCTTGCCATATGACTAAATGAGATAAGATAGTTGCTGCCAAGTCAGGTCTCTCTCTCTCTCTCTCTCTCTCTCACACACACACACACACACACACACACACACACACACACACACACACACACACACACACACTTCATTAATTAATCAAAATAATTTATTTTATAAATGAATTTTTTCTTCTTGTGTTTTAGACCTCTGTGGGGTTATTTGAACATCTTAGTACTAAGTAACTAATTGCAAAAGCTTTTTTGTTTTGTGTTATTTTTGTTTTTTGAAACAAGTTTCTCTGGGTAGCTTAGTCTATCTTGGAACTCACTCTGTAGAGTGGACTTGAACTCACAGAGCTCCAACTGCCTCTGCCTCCCAGGTGCTGGAAATAAAGGGATTTGCCACAGTTCTGCAACAACAGCTGGTTTTAAGTGTATATTTACTTCATAAAATGTTCCAGATTTGTGACACATTTGGTATTAAGAAAATGTTATACTATAAACAGTATTTCTTTCAATTTATGGTTTAGAAAAAATTTAAAAGATTCATTTAATAGGTCAGTAGATATTCATTGAATTTTTCCCCTTTTTTTGTCAGCTGGAGATCCTAGGAAAAAGAAAATTACACAAGACAAACACATTTTTTTTTTCTGGACTCAAGTAATTTATGTTTAATGGTATTAGCCAACAGATAAAAAAAATAGTAAGTTTTATTAAGTTCAAGGAAGGAAATAAAAATGCTTGTTATGTAATAAAGAGGGCTGAGACTGTTATGTGGGACATTAACTAAAACAATTATCTGGTCCTTGGAGAATTAGGCAGCCCTATGTTTACTGAGCTAATCCATGGACAAAATTGTGTACTTTCTCTTAACCAGGAGTTGGTCCACAGAGGAAGTACACTTTTTCCTAAGTCTCACATCCCTCCTGAATCAGGCTACATTGGCAGGAGTAACAGGACACTGTTTTCTGACCCCTTCTATTAGACAGAGTTGCCTTCAGTTATGTAAGTTCGTTATATTGTGAAGGGAATTACTGCTGATCCCTGAAGTATGAGAGTTTGATTCATTCATGTAGTACTAAAATCTATATCAGCTATAATATAAATGTAATCTAATTAGATTATCATTGCTTCATAATGCCAAAAGTTAACTATCATCGAGTATGTTTCACATACCAACAACATTTTGATGATATTTGTTGTAGACAAATAAAAAGACAAAGTTCATTGTGTAGGCAGGGCTATGATGGGCCAATAAAGTTAGAAGCTAACTAGGGTTGCTGTTTGCAAAGGCCATTTGTTCTTTCTCCATAGAGCAGGGAAAGCAGCTGAGAAAATGGAGTTTCAGCATTTCTAGAGGGTTGTTATAACGACAGGAGTTTGGTACAATATGTCTATTTACTCGTCCCGACACTTGGTTACCTCCCTCGTGACCCTGCGGAGCCTGAGGTAATGCATTCTGCATGGTAGCTGGGGTCTGAGAAGGTTCTAAGAACTTGCTGACAATTATGCATTGTGTTCCATTATTCATCACACTGGGGTAACATGAATCTTTCAGATGTCCACTGCAGGCTGATCTGAAGCTTCTGTTCACAAGGGAAGTCATGAGGAACATGTATTCTACTTTCAAAGCCTCCCCCCCCCCTCCACTCTTCTCATTTGATTCAACTGGAAAATGTGCTTATGATGAGAAACCACTGTCTTGCTTTCTAGAGTTTGGCTCTGTTCTAATCCATTTCTTTTTGTACACAAAGTACCTCACGCTATCACAGATTGCAGATATTTGCTCTAGACTATTTTATCATCTTCAAAGTGTAACTGAGCACACAGAAATGTATCTGTGAGGGTCAGCTGCATTCCTCCAACACCAGAAGCTGGTACATTTCTGAAGTTGTAAATAAATAAGGGACATGATGTTAGAAAAAACCAAAGTGGGGTTTTTGACCTTTGTGAAACTGATCAGAATGGTTCTCTAATATTCTTCTTTGTTTTTCCAAACTGTGTATAAACATGGATTTCTAGAACTTTTCAGGAACTGATGAAAAATTTAATTTTCCAATGAGTTTTGGAAAACATTAAATGTATTTGCTAAGTAATATAAAAAACAATGTTAACAGAAAGAAAATGTACACATGCTTATTGAGGAAGCTTCAAAAAGAAGCTTTGTGTTTATTTTTCTCACCATCAACACTAGGACAAAGATATGCTTTATTTATGTATATTTGGAGATAAACAAGTGGTTATACTGTCAGAGGCTTAAATTCCAGACCTACGAAAAATGAAGAATGTTGAAAGTAAGACACGAATACCAAAGATTCTGGAACAACCCAGAGCTCTGCCGACATTTACTTAGTAAAAGAGAAAGATTGCAGCAGGCAAAGGTCTACTGTGGGCTGGTTACCGCTCTGTCGTCCCAGGATTGGCTGAGCAGACCCTAGTGATGCATGGGGGAGGGAACAAGTGTTGGTGGGCTTGGCCCGGCATTTTAGATATTTCTTATGTATCTTCTTCATCAGCTGTGGGGCTTGCAAACATTTTCTCCCACCCTCGAGGGTTTCTTGCTTATTTCTGTTGCCATGCAAAAAGTATTTTGTTGATGCTGTTACTCTTTGATACAACTCACTCACCTATATTTGCTTCCCATGCTTTTGTTATTGTATCTAAGAGATCATCACCAAGACCATCTCAAAAATTTTCTTTTCGGAGCTTTGTAGGTTCTATGTTCAAACCTTACATCTGTTTTTAGTAGACACCGAGAGAGAAGGATACAATTTTATTCTTTTCCATTATAAAATCAGTTATTGAAGAGACTTCCCTGCACTGTGCACTTTGGCCTCCTTGAGGGAGATGAGCTGACATCAGGTGTGAGGCATTATGCTGAGCTCTTTATTCTGCTCCATTTGTCTGTGTGCTTTTATGCCCGGAGAACTCAGTGCTGAATGCAGTAGTAGCCTTCTCCTGTGTATTGGAGTGGGGAAAAGGGGTACCTCCCACTTTGCTTTGTTCAAGATTGCTTTGTCTATGTGTGCTTTCCTGTGGCTTTATGAGAATTTTAGTATAGCTTTTCTATTTATGTAAAATGTATCCTTACAGTTTTTGACAGGGATTGTACTGAAGCTGTACATTTTGTGTTTTAATGATAACAGTGAGAGTAACACTTCCTGGAGTTGAATACAGGAACCCCATTTGTGTATGTCTGCTTTAATCTCTCTCTTTAGTGACTCACAGTTTTCAATGTCCATCTCTTTAACTTCCTTGTTCCTATTTTGCTGCTCCATGTAAAGTTTGAGAAAGTTCCCAATTTCCTCTTCAAAGTGAATTATTGGTAGTTAAGTCACTTCGGGGGTTGGGTGTGTACTTATTGATCTTAGTGTTTCTTAACATCTGCAGGCCAAGATGTTAGGCTCTTCATGTTTCTTTTACAGAGGGAATGAATATCTGCTGATATAAATAATATAGACAAAAGGGGAATCAGTGTGGGAATTTCATTCAGGATGGTTGTAGCAATGAGCGAGTGGAGATATTACATTTAAAAAACATGGTGCCAGAAACAGAAAGACTAGCTCAAGAGTCGAAATTTAGAATTGGCGTAGGTTTCACTTCAGAAACAAGAAGCCAAGCCCAGTTCTAGATGGGAAAATGTAATGTGCCTTGGTTCAGGCTTGGTCTGGCTACATTTTAATTATCTTGCCCTTAAAAATCATTGCAAAGTGTTTATTTCCACAGACAACTAATTATTCATTTGTTCCCTGCACCTAAGTTTACTTGTATGGCTTTCAAAAAATTTATAAGATAATCATATTTTTTCTAATGTCTTAAACATTTACTTTTTTAAATGTTAGGTGAAAAGGGAAGAGAAAAAGGAGGGGAGAGGAGAAGGATGGAGGGGAAGGTGAGATTCACATTTTCCTTTGATCAATTTGAACTAGCAACTTTGAAAGAGAAGGCTAGGAAATTGTATGCACAACCTGAGAGAGGAAATCACTGATTTTAGTGAATATGTGTGCATGTGCGTTCGTGTGTGTGTGTGTGTGTGTGTGTGTGTGTGTGTGTGTGTGTGTGTGAGCTTTGTTAACTTCATGGGATAGGTCTTAAGTCTCTTGTGCTTCAAACTCAACAAGAAGAGTGATCTTGAACTTCTGATTGTTTTGTCTCCACCCCTAAGTACTATATGAATGGCTTATACCAGGAGGCCCCACTGGAAGTGGTTGCCTTTTCTGAGCGAGAACATGTCTGTGGACAGCTGAAGATCTTAAGAGGTCATGAGTTGAAATGAGTGGGGGAAAGGGTATATGGGAGGATTTGGAGAGAAGAAAGGGAAGGGGGAAATATAATTATGATGACAAAAAATGTAAAATTAAATTAAAATTTTAAAATGCATAGCAAAGAAGCAAGAAAGTAAATAAACTCACAGCTAAATCTGATGTTTAAATTTTTCTTTCAAATTGGCAAAAAGAAAGAACATATAAGGAAAAATGTAAAAGATACACAATCCTCAGAGTAAGAAATTTTGTTACATTTATTAAAAATCGTTAGTGTTTTCATCATAAGTTGTCACATTGATTATAAATGAGAACATTGAGACTAACTTTAATACTGTGGGACTTAAGCTTCTATTATTGAACATTACTTATTTTTCATACACTATATTCTGATCATGGTTTCTCTACCTCATCTCCTCTCGGATCCTCCTCACTGCCCCACCCATCTTTAAAAGACAAACAGACTAATAAAAAATGAATAAACAAAGTATCTGTAGACATGAAATTTCATTGAAGTGTGAAAAATGTGTTTCAAATGACTTTTTCACAAAGGGAAATTGCTTAAATAAAATGAAAATTATTAGGCAAAGGGATAAGAACTTGAAAGATTAGAAGGGAAAATCAGGGGCTAAAAGTGAGAAGAGGCAATGTGAGAACTGTGTCCTATCCGACATCAGAATCTTGGGTGTGCTTGGAGAGCTGGGGTTTAGATAATTTCTGAGAACGTGAAAAGCCTCAGCTTTAGGACATTCCCAGGGTGACTCAGCATGGGAACTTTTAGTTCTGGTAGCACGGAGGACTTCTTGTGAATGATAAATTCTCTAAACTTCATGGAAGAAAACACTGACCATGAAAAACCCTTTCTGTGTAAATGGAGGAGATGAATTAAAATTGTTTCAGGAAGTGTGTGTGTGTGTGGGGGGGTACACTTCAGAGGCAAAAGAAACTATCACATGGAGCTATCTTGTTAATGACAAAAGTTTTAGGTCTCTAACAATGAGTTACTGTTTTTAATTACTGAAGAATGCACACATATATCCAAAATTACCAGACATGATCATAATATGAAATCACTTATAAAATGAACAGATCTCAAGTCAGAAATTTTGAGTCTGGATCTAGATGGACATTTATTTCTCGTTATTGGGCTGTGCAGGCTGCATATTACGTGAATAGTCCTGAGACTTAACTGCTCCTCGCATGTAACTAACTTCCCAGAAATGGCTCTGAGCTCTCTACTTTCTACTGGCCCCTGTTTCGTGGATTTCCAACACAAAAACTTAAGTTTCTTTCTTCTACAATACTTTCTCTAGGTATGAGCCTCCAGGATACTCTCTTTTACGCTTCGTTTCTTCTGCTCCACAGAATGTTTATTTGGCTCATTTTTGGTGTAATGTCTAGGTTCAGTCTCACTCCCTATTTATATTCTATTGCATAAATTACCACAAGTCATACAGTCTACATCTACATTTATGGCATTTCTGGACTGCTTCCACAATTTTGCTTATTCTCACTGTTCCTAAAAGCAATCTTTGATATTTGTTTTTCAAACATTTAAATTAACTTGTGGGACTAGCTAGGACAGCTCAGACGAAATAGCAAAGATGAAGTAGTTTAAACAACAGAAATTAATTATCATTGTGTTCTGGAGAATGGAGTCCAAAGCGAACAGGTCAGCACGTTTGATTTCCCGGGAGGCATTCTCAGTCTGCAGGCTTCCTGTGTGCTGGCTCCTGACACATGCTGTCTACTCAAATGAGACCAGACCCACCAAATTAGAGGACCATCTTATTACTACATTTCATCTCAGTTTCTGCTTTAAAGTCTCCATCTTCAAAAAAATTTATAGATCTATTGGGGATCAGGATTTCATCAGATGAATTTTAAGGGACATAATTCATCCCATAACTTAGAAAATCCCAGGTTATTAGAAATAGGCACACTTAACTTTAGGAGACATGGACAGTTTTCCATATTAATTGACCTGTTTTGAATTCTACAGGAAAATATTGGTAGTGTGGTATTGTCTTTTGTTTCTGAGACAAGTTCTTATTATATACCCCTCCTTGGATGGGTACTCACTGTCTAAACCAGGTTGGCTTGGAACTTACAGAGACCACCAGAGGTTCCTTCTGCTGGTCAAATGCTTAGATTACAGGTGTGCTTCATCACACCCAGCTAGTATTATCATTTTCATTTTAGCCACTCTGAGAAACAGATAGACTCTTATGGATTAATTAGCATTTTTGATGATTATTAAAATTTATTTTTCATATCTCGTAGTCACTTGGGTATTATGAGTAATCTGTTGAAGATTTTTGAACATTTTATGTCATTGTTTGCCACTTTCTCATTGATTTGTAGGCATTTTCACGTATCCTGAAAATCACATAATCTTTGTTGAATATGTGACTCGTAATTACTTTTACTTTGTAACCTACCTTGTCATATCCTCAATCATGTTCAGATTATTATAAATTCTTTATGTTAATGGAGAAAAATAAGTTGCAGACTTTTTAAAAAAATTTTCAGACCATATTTGTGTGTGTGTATATGTGGTGGCACGTGTGGGGATCAGCAGAAAAATTTCTGGATTTGTTTTTCTCTTCTACGTGTGGATCTGGGGTAGAAGACTGGATTGTGAAGCATGATGCCAAACATCCTTCTGGCTGAGCCATCTCATAGGCTCAAAGTACCTTTTTGTATTACTGCTATAAAAACCAAGAGTCTAATAAATGATAGAATTGATTCCATCATTACAACCTCAGCTCAGGTTTGAGTTTGCATGGTAATCTTTGTCGAGGACTCAAACATATTAGAATTTATCTGTCAAATTCCATAGACTATCTGTTTGAATTTTTGCTTGGATTATATTGAATTTAAGAATAATTTTTAAAATTTGGTGAGTCCTCTGACTCATTATATAAAAATAGTTTTAAAATTTGATTCCTGTTAGTTACTTTTTGTAGATGTCTATATGATGGCCCTTGTATACATCTATCACTGGATTTATTCTTAGATAGCTTATTATTTTTTGATGTTGCTATAAATTAATGAAATGTTTTAATACATCTCCATTCATATTTTTATATATGAATACTTTGAGAACTTTAGATAGTATTGGTTAAAAAGAGATTCAGATAAACAATAATAGCAAATTAGATGTCTTTGTTCCTTCATACATTTGTTTCACTGTATATTTATTTAATCCTGGCTTTATGGTAGGAGCAGAGCTAGATTCTAGATGCACAAAATAAGACAGCCTTTATTCTAGAGGAATTGAAAGTCTATGGTTATAAACAATAATACAGAATGACAAACTATCATGGATGGAGCTACAAAGTGTCACCTAAGTGCTATGAAGAAGCTTGAGTCTCAAAAAACTAAGAATTATACAGGGGATTATCAAGAGAACTGAATAAATCATACTGAGAAAATTTACAGTCATTTTATGAAGGCAATAAAAACTGGGACATTTGAACAAAATGAAAGATGGTATGAAAGAAATTTGTTAATATTATGTTTAAGTTGCTAGTTGTTGCAAACAATGTGAAAGTACAAAACTCAGAGAATTTTGTCACAAGTTGGTACTACTTTACACTCAAGCAGGGAGGTAGAGTCTAGAAACAGACTTTCATCAGCAAAGGCTTTATTTAAGGGTATGGAATAATCATTTAAGAGCAGGAACAATCAGTTTGAGTAGAGATACTGATCTCTAGGCTTTGACAATAGTTTGGGAGCCTGTTTAGGTCAACAAGAGGGATTTATCTGGAAATACTGGGATAAGAATGAGGTCAAACCAGTTCCCTTATTTATCTACAAGTGTAGACTCCTTTGTTTTCTAGAAAGACTATAAACAAACTTCTCTCTTTAGATCATAAAGGATACCATTGACATTTTTATTGTAAATTCCAGCATGGTTTAGGATATGTGACCATATCATTCATTGTCAAGGAGTTATGGTTCATTGACATTGTCAACGTAGATAGTGAAGGAAATAGAACAGCTGAAGTATAAGAATGGTGAGGAAATCCTACTCCCCATGTAGGGACAAGCAGATAAGTGTGTGGAGTGTAAATCAGAGATACGTGGACAGAGTAAGGGGATTTCTGAGCTGAGCTTCAGAGCTACGCTTAGTTCTCACACACAACAGCAGCAGCATCTCCTACCATATGGAACCTCTTTGGCTCTCAGTTTCTTATACAGATTATATTGTTTTCCTCACCTAACAATCCTCAAAACAGAAAAACATGACATAAATAAATGTACAGAAAATGATGATTTTAAAAGGCTCTTTGTTAGCTTATTAGCTCTCTTAATGTATACATTTTATTGAACAATCATGAACCCGGATCTTCCCAGATCATCCCTTAGAATTCTGTATATATGCCTGGATAGTTCCAGTCCTACAATATTTCACCCCTACACTTGACATGCTTACTCTTAACTCATTTTTATCACCCTCTAAACTGTATCTCTTCCAGCACCTTTATTTTAGTTAGTAATATTTAGCAATTAACCCAGTTACCCAACAAGGATGACCATAGTTTGCTAAAATGATACCTATAAAATTCCTCTGCAAAACATTTTTTGATTTATTACTTCCACATTTTTATTTTGTCACGTATCTGGCCTGAATAATTATAGAAGTCTTTTGGATAACTTCTCACTTTATAATATACTTTTGAACGAAGAACATGATTTCAAAACTTTTCAATATGATCTTTCTAAATTCTAACTCAAATTCCAATTAAGTTCTGCCCAAAACATTTAAATGATTCTCACTGTCCCGAGGATGAAGGTTAGACTCCATGTCACCATTCAGTATTTCATATAGACCTCTGTTCTCTATTCTAGCCCCATCTCACCTAGTGATTTTATGTTCAATTCTCCCTATTGCAAAGCTGATCTTGTATTACACTTTATTCTCTACTTTTTCAACCTTGAGCATGACATTGCTTTTACATAAAATGCTTCTTCCTTATAGATAATGCTGACCTCCATTTTCCATACCTTAACAATGACTTCTAATGACTTCACTGTATACATCTTTCAGCTTAGAAACTATCTCTTTGAAAAAGTCTTTTCTGATATTTTACCTTCCAGGGGTCCTCATGATAGCTGCTAGCACTCTCTATGTTATTCCACAATGGCCCATCTCTCGTTGTGTATAGTCTTTATTTTATTTCCCCATTAGATTATAAACTTTTGGAAGTATATCAATGTTGATCAGTCTGATTGACCAAGTATGGTTAACTGTCGTGATTTTTGACAATGTCAGTGAGTTCAATCATTTTACGTTCAGATGCCTGCTTTATAGTAGATTCTTAGTAATATAAAATACAGCTACTCTGTAAGAATATGAAAATTTTATGGTACATCTTTAAATACTATGTTACTGTGATTAAGATTTTGGCAAAACTGATTGGAGAGAGAAATGGCTGAGAGTAGATAAACACTTTCTGGGTGTGTCACTCTCTCGTTCTGGGTGCCATGATATGAGAGCTGCCCTCCCTCTATGATGTTTGGAAACTTCTGAAACCATGAGCCAAAAAGAAAAAAAAATCCTGTCTTTGAGTAATTCTCTCAGATATTTAGGCATAGAAATTTAAAATGGTCTAAGTATTCATAAATGCTGAGATTTTAAAATGGTTATGGGTGGAGAATAAGGGGAAGTAGAAACAGATGGTCCTGGGAATACTCCAGAAAGGCACATGTCACATGACATCAGGCCACAAAGTCATTGTGCTCCACGTAGATTCGTTATGATGAAATTAGAAGACAGCCTTTTTGCTGCTGTGACATGAACCCTGGGTACAATGAGGAGATCTGTGACCTTAGAAAATAGACTTTGGGGAAAAGTCTTAAAGCTTGGAAGTTATGCAAGAGGAAATGGCACATCCTACTTAGGGAACAAAGTTCTACAGAAAACTTCCCAAGCCTAGCTGCATCTGCTTAAGTTTAAGGGATTTTTTTCCCCTCGAAACTGGCATGATTACGCTAAATGCTCTTCCACTCCAAATACAGTGGTCTGAAAGCAAATATTTCTTATTCTAAGCATATTGGAGAAGCCAAGACACTGAGTTGCAAAGTTCAAAAATACAGAGAAGCAGTGGATGAGCATGTAGGAACACACATGATTACCTTGTAAGCTCCAAGAGAGGGTATGAAAGAGATTAATGATGAGTTAAGAAATGTGGTTTCCTTTCCCAGAAGCTTATATTGTTAGGGAAGTTTCAGGTATAAAGGTGGCAGCAGTTCTAACACAGGGCTGTTCTGTTCTCCTGAAGGAAGAAAGATTCTTAGCTACTTAACCAGCTATCTTCTGTATTTTTTCCTTCATTTTCATTCTTTAGGGAAGAAAAAAAATCTCAAATGTAGCAATATGGACTAGTGAGGTGGCTCAGTGGGACAGGAACCTTGTTGTCAAGCCTGATGACCTGAGCTGATCCAGCACTCTCACAGAAGATGGGATTAAAGCAATTTTGATGAGTTTTATTCTGAGCTACATATGCCCATATCTCTCTCTCTCTCTCTCTCTCTCTCTCTCTCTCTCTCTCACACACACACACACACACACACACACACACACACATGCGCATACACACGCGCGCACACGCACATGCACATTTAAACAAAATAACTAAAATACACAAATTTTAAAATGTTGTTGCAAGAATCCTAATTGGTTTTATTATACAACCTGGAGTCAGATACCTGGATAAATGATAAGCAGAGCCACTAGAGAAATATCTCACCAATACTGAATCCTCAGGCTGAAAGGGGAAGATCCTGTCTCCATGAATCCTCAGACTATTCAGCTATTTGACTCCGAATCCTCAGCCAAAGGTAAGTACAAAATTCCTCTCTCCTACATTATATTCCTTTCTCTGCCTGGCCATATCACTTCCTGTCTCAACCTTCAAGTGGAATTAAAGGTGTGTACCACCACTGCCTGGCTATGTTTCTCTTTGAGACTGGATTAATCTCCTGTAGTCTAAAGCAGTCTTTAATTTACAAAGATCCAGACAGTTCTCTGCCCCCTGAGTGTTAGGATTAAAGGTGTGTGTCACCACTGCCTGACCTCTATGGCTAACTTTGTGGCTGGCTCTGTCCTCTGATGTTCAGGCAAGCTTTATTTCTTAGAGGATACACCACAAAATATCACCACAAAATATAGTAATTCATTACCTACTGATGTGGGATATCTTTTTGTACACTGTGAATTATCATTGGAAAATAAAAGAACTGTTTGGCCTATGGCGAGCCAACTTACGTAGTCAGGTGGAAAATCTAAGCATATAGATTAAGAACAAGGAGGGAAGAGTCATAGAGAGACACTGCAAGCTGCAGCTAAGAACGCAAGGTGTAAACGTACAGGTGAGCCACAATCTACATGACCAACCTAGAGTAGTAGGAATAGGTTAAGATGCAAGAGCTAGCTAACAGGAAGCCCTACCCAGAGGTTGAACCATTTGTAATTAATTTAAGACTTTGTGTGATTATTTGGGACTGCTAGTCTGGATCTTGGGGCTAGTCTAGGCCAGAAACTTTATAATACAGCATACCTTCAAGTGGATATGATTAATAAGAACCTCTTGATAAATTAGCAAGTGTTGTTCTACTGTATTATATCAAACATAAATCGTATAGGTCTGTGACTTCTGTTTTCTGGCTCATGTCATATTAGATGATTAATTTGTCTTTCCTCCACTGTTTCCCAACATTATTATTTCAGGGTCTTAGCTAGTCTGTATCAGGTAAGCACACATATTAAGAAGAATAATATAAGCAGCCTTAAGTCACAAGGCTAAGCTAAAAGTCTCTATATGAGCATGCGATTCCCTGATAAGAGAAACTTGAAGCATTGCCACTATGAGTGGGTAAGAGTTACTATCATAAAATGTACTCTCATGTTTTCAAAAAGCTCATGCATCAAGTATTCTTGGTGAACTGCCAGTTATGTTACCCATAACTGCTAGATATTTGAATGTAGTAATGCTCTGGTATATTAAATGCTTTTCCAGTCTCTAATTATAATATTTAACATATCCATAGTTACTAAAGAATTTTATGTATTCCTACGCATGTGTTACATACAATCATAATTTTGTGTATGTATAGATAACTATGTTATTGTAACTCTGTTATTGAGAAATCTCAATGTTTTCTTTAAAAAGATTTCATTAAGCTTTATACTAACTTCTAGGCAAAGCATGTATTTTAGGATTAAAATAATGTTTAAAATTTCACAACACTACAAATTTTCAATATTATCTAATTAAGAAGTAAAAAGTAAGTAGTCCTTCATTAGCAATAAAATTTCAGTTCTAGGCTAGTGAGACCCCAGCAAGTGCTGCATTTAAAGAATTACCTAAAGATTCCTCTGATGGAGCTATCATACACATGATGAATTTAACTTTCTTAGTTTTCTTTGCTCTTTACCTTCTTGCTAGGTGGTCCCCTGAAGCAGGTGTCATCTGTTCATCTTTCTTACTCCAATGCCTGTCCATGCTTGAACTTAGCACAGATTCCTGTCAGTATTCTTAAATCTTGTCATCACCATCAGGCAATCAAAGATCGCTGGAATGCATGTAAATATCCAAAGTGTTTGTGGTGTGCTCTTACCAAAACTTTGCATTTCCTGAATTCTATTTGGTAAAAACCCATATTGGGGGAAAGCTGAAATATTAGAGAGATAGAGAAACAAATCATGGCCATTTCTCACCCAGCCAACAACTCAGGCCAAAAAGGGTAGATCTTGTAGCCATGAATCCTCAGACTCAATGAATCTGAGTCCTCAGAGGACAGGGGGATCAGATGAAGGGAAGACCTCCTGTTTTATCTTACTTTTTCCACCCAGCTATTTCAGTTCCTAGTTCATCTTTCCTAGTACTAGGGTTAAAGGTGTGCGCCACCACATCGTGGCTCTGCTTGGCATTGAACTCGTAGAGATCCAGTGGATCTCTGTCTTCTGAGTGCTAGGATTAAAGTCATGGGTCATTACTCACAGACCTTCATGTCTTGGCTCTGTGGGTGGCTCTGTCCTTTGATATTTCAGGCTATTTTTATTAAATATACAATATATCAATACAACCTTGTTTATATTTTCCTATTGGGGCTTAAAACTACTTCTAAAGTATCACCCCTGACTCCTACTCTTTACCATAGTTTTGTAACTTCATCAAGAATCTTTTCCTAGAAACAGAAATGACTATACTGCATATTGGAATTTTCTGAAGCCAGCAAACCCCAATGACACAAGGGCCTCCATGAGTGTAGAATAAGAGCATCTACCCTGAGTGTATAGACTGCAACCTTTGTGTTCCTGTTGTATTGCATCTCTGTCAAGACAAGTCAAGATGGAGATGAAGGCTCCAATGTCATGAATAGTATGATATAGTATTGTGGTTGTATGCTAGTTCAGCCCATACATATGAGTAAATGCTGTGCTGTCAAAAGCTGAATGTGTTTATTCAGTTATAGTGGACAGTGTCATCTTCCATCATTTGAGTCATATGGTCCAAACCCACAAGACATAGATGACCAGAACTTCCCATCTATGAGTTATACATGACAGGGACAGAATGAGGACATTTCAAGTCTATCTATCTATTTGTTTTTAAATGGTCTGGTGATATCAGTGGTTTGTAGCAGGCAGGGGTTAGAGTTGAAAAGGTGGGGTGGAATAGTCTCAGATCTACATTTGCTTTTCAGTTGCTGAGTAAGGATAGACTAGCTCCAGAGGAAAAGAAAGTCCCTAAAACATACACCTATTTTCGCCAAAAGATTCATATCTAGGTATATACTTGTTAGGGTTATTGTCTGTTGGGCTTTACCAGCAAAGGCAACAGGAAAAACTGAGCAGTGGTGTAGCCACTGAAAATAAGAGTTGTTTCCAACCTTTTTGGCACTCATAGAATTGCAAGCATATTCCTGCTGTGGGGCCCAGAACAGCAATGGGGGGGTCCAGAAGAGCTTGGCTATATAGCTGCCATGACAGGCTTAATAAAAACCAAACAGACAACACAGGCCTGAGAGTCTCCTACTGGCAGCACCTGACAATTCAGGAAAAGCCCAAAACAGACACCACCCAGGGAGGAGCCTGCACCTGAGGGGAAGTATCTGATGTTCCAAACTTTACAACTGAGAGATAGTCCTTGAGCCCAGCATACACCTATTCCTCTCAATCTCTCAATAAGATATCCCTATACAAATATCAGTCAATCAGGATCCTCACCCCAACCTCCACTATGATAAAAAAAAAAAAAAAACAAACAAACAAACAAAAAAAACCCCTACCCTGCCCAGATTTGGTGCTCTCTTCTCTAATTGCTTCATTGGGCAAAGATAGCAAGCCTTAAGCCTGAATAAAGACAGATTCTTTGCTTTTACACAGGAGATTCTGTCTCCAAGGTGGTCTTTAGGGTCCCTCGACCTGGGCATAACACCTGCCTCCCCATGTCTCTTGATTTTGCTGCAGAAGGAAGAGGGGTTAGTATATATCACTTTTGAGAGACTGTGTTCTAACTTAGATGTCTGCATCATGCATAATTTAATGTTTTCAAAGTCTCTGGCGTGCTTCTGAAGTCTGTCACTGTTAAAAACAATCCAGTTTTATCCTGTGTGTGTGTCTTCCCTAATGGCCTCACCCAGTGCTTGCCCCTCATCAGCATCAGTATGACTTCCTTCCAATTTTTGGAGAAACTACAGCAACTTACTAGAGCTCCAATAGCAAGTTTGTGGATTTTTGTTTTGTTTTGTTTTTTCTCTTTACCAGCAAGACCAAGCTGCCCCCCCCTTCCCGCTTATTCTCATCCAGAAGCATTTAATCAACTGAAGGAGTCTGGGGGGGGGGGCAAACAAAAAGCACAGGTCCCCATAATAAATTACTAGGAATCAGGGGGAAAAAAAATCTGATTTGGAGGGTAGGGACAGTACTGAGGATTAAGCCCAGAATCTACAAATGCTAAGCAAGTGCTTGCTCTTTGAGCTACAGTCTGAACTCTGAAAAATCCTTTAAATTTTATATCAGCACAGTGATGAAGGGGAAGTAAACTCATAGGTTAGTAGCTGGTCTGTCTTCTCATTCTCCAGTGTAATAGTATTATCATCACCTTCAAAATTCTGTTACAAAGCAAGAAAAGCACATTACAAAAGGTTGAAAATAATACAAATATTGATTTCTGCTCTGAAGAGGTCACCCTCTAAGAAGAGCAATTTTAAAATATCCTATCCAACTTTAAAAGACTATGGGATCATAAACTAAGAGGGCGGAATATACATTTCATTGGAACATCCTGAAATAAAAAAGTAGCAACCAGTTTTCTTCAGCAAATTTATGATGCTCTGTGCGAGACAGAGAATGGAAAGTACTCTCGTGAGAGACCACAGGACAGGTGATAGCCCAAAAGACCCCAGCCCTAGACCAAGACCTACAGGAAGCTCAGGAAGGCTGCGTGGAGAAAAGTAGTCTTCTCCAGGGAAGATAACATTAATTGCCTATGCATTACCAGAGGGTCAGTCCTGAAAACATGCATGTAAATAACATTACAATTCTGAAAAGGCCATGCTTATATATTTAGAAATATATACATATACATAATATATGAATGTAGCAACAATCACTGAAAAATAAGACCATGAATTTGAAAATGAACAAGGAAAAGTAAAAGGGAAGCTGTGGAGGGAGGAAAGGATGGGGAAATGATGTAAAAATGTCTTTTTATATGTTATAAATATCAACCTTTAAATAAAAATGTTGTTTTGGCCCATGACAGATACCATAAAAAAATCACAACATAATTTAAAAAAACAAAACAAAATTAAAAAAAAACCCCAAGCCAGCCACCAAAAAAAAAAAAACAAAACAAAAAAAAAAAAAAAAAAAAAAAAAAAAAAAAAAAAAAAAAAAAAAAAAAACCACAAATAAGCCACCGGCCACATGACAAACAAATTAATAAAAATAAACTAAATTAAAATACAAAAACAATCTAAAAGCCTTATCAACTACAGACTTCTAACGAGTCCAACACAACTTGTCTGTAAGTCTAAACCTCTAGCCGCCCAAAGCCACAACACCTTAATACTACAGATGACCTAAAATAAGACAAAAACAAGCTAAAACATTTAAAAACCAATATTATCATAACTTCATCTTTCACCTTGTTTATATCTACACCTTCCAACCATCCTATCTACATACAATCTTATCCTAAAATCGTAAAAAATATAAATATCTTCTTTAAATATCAACAATACTTAAGCTTTCCATTATAAACAACATTTTCTCCTATCAACTATAAAACACCTAAAACTAAAATAAAACCCCCACCACAACAACTCCTACTAATAAAACAAAATTTAAAAGAAATATAAAACAAGCAAACAAAAACAAAGATTAAAAAATTAAAAACCTAATATTCACCAATCAATAATTCAATAATTACTTTTAAAGTAAATTATTTAAAAACAATTATAAAATAGCTCTCTATAATTATCCTTCATGTCACATTTACAATAAAAATTACAGATAAATTTACCCAATACTCTAAAAATAATTATAAATATATATAGTCAATATATTAAAATCTAACCATTATTTTAACTTTTATGAAATCCCCCAAAAAATGCCATGGCCCTCAAATCAACAAAAAAACAACCTTATACAAAAACTATGCCCCCTTTCCGGATTAATTTTATCCTCTAAAAATTATGAATAATTATTATTTTAATAAAATAATTATAAATTAAAATTAAATTAAAAACTAAACAATAGTATAACCTCAAAAATCGAATGATGTGATTATATTAATAACCCAATAAATAAACAATTAAAAAGGATCATACGCACTTGCACAGCTATTAGGAGAAGATGCTCACACCACATACTCCGGCCTGTAAGCCTGACTTTACCACAGAACTCTGAAATCTCAGTTGCTTCCTTTTCTTGCCCTATGTCTAGTTTTTCTGATGCCTTCAGTCATTTAATATGGGGAAGCACGCCTGAAAGATAACACCACCCAGGAAGCCTCATTGTTACCACAGCTCCTTTACTTTGGGTACTTGTGAAGAGTATTATCCTACACTTAAGAGTAATTGCATTTATAGTCCTGGATCACTGAAAAACACTTAAGAATAGGCTCCCTTTTTTTCAGTTGGGCTAACACGGTTAGTAAATCTCTCGGAACATTACTACAAAGTTTGTGTTGGAATTAAAATGTTGTCGGACCAATTAGAATGTGATTTTCTGTGATTTGTGTGTCATTTTGAAGGAGCCAATGTTGCAGGAATTAAAAATCATGCTCAGAAAGTGCATTCGCTGTCATGGCAAGTGTCAGTGGATGGAAAATCTGTGTCTGTTAGATTTCATGCCTTATCCCTGAGAACGTTAAATCTGCTGTGGATTTCAGTCAGCAATGTTCTCAAATGTAAAACCAGTTTCTACTTTTGTAGTCTGTAGCTTGAGGATCATTTTGTCACGATGTTGTATTGACACAGAAGCTGCATGTTGCGATGCAGATATGAACTTTATTTTGTCAAATACAACTCAGATTCTTTCCAGATGAATGACAAGTCTCACTTTGTAGATTATAAGTAGTAATTTTTGTCTTGTGTCTCCTGTACATCATTTGTTTAGTTGTTTTCTCTTTATCCCCAGAAGAATAAAAATAAACTTTCCCTGTGCAGCTGTGGCGATATATTTTATATTTAATAAAATCAGCCTGGAGTATCAGAGCACAGAATCACCTACAGTCAAGCTATCAAGGTCAGAGTGGTGACCACACCTTTTATCCTATCACTCAGGAAACAAAGATCTCTCTATATTTTTGAGAGTTCAAGGCCAAGCAGTACTAGCTCACAACTTTAATCCTAACTCTAGGGTTATGATACAGAGTTAAACCCAGAAGTGAAACAGCTGGGCAGGAAAGATATTTAAGGCAGAAGGAATAGAGATTCAGGTTCTGTAGAAGTGACCAGCCAGGCTGAGGACTCTTCAAGATAGCATTTACCCTGTTCAGCCTGAGAAGTTGGCTGGGTGAGAATTGACTGTGGTCTGTTTCCTTTCTCTGATATTTCAGTTTTCCTCCAATATCTTGCTCTGGGTTTTCATTAAATACTAATTAGAATTCATGCGATATGCAGCTTTTTGGCTTTCTTCAAAAATATACTAGTCAGTGTTTGCCATAGCCATATTCTACACAAGAGAGATATAATGCCACAGACCTCTTAACTCAGTGATGCTTTTTGGTTCCTATTTCTAGATAAGGCACAATGTGAGTTTTAATATGTGGAAGGTCTAATACACAGAGCCTCCTGGTAGTCATAAATTGAGACAAGGGCCGACAGTGTTTTATGAGAAAAGAATTCTTCAGAAGACGAGTGTGTGTCTGTGTGTATGTGTGTATTAATGTATCTAACCAAGCATCCACGGATTGTATCCATCCAGATTTTCTTAAAGTAATACATCATACTCCCCTTCCTCTATTCTAGGATTAGCTTTTACCCAAAATGGCAGGGAGAAGTCACTTAAAATTTTTCTCTGATCCAAAGAGAAAATGGAGAAGCTAGTATTATTGCTATCTTTATCAAAGATACAACATCATTTGAGCCTTTACTAAAAATAATTGCATACAGAATATAGTAAACAAAGACCTTTGGTAATATTTTAAGTATTTGTGAGTGTAATATCAATTTATTAAATCATGTTTTATTTTTCAGTCTGTTTCATAAATATCTTGTAGAGACTTAATGTTCTAAGTTCATCTTTGTTTTATTGATTTTGGCTTCTTTTTCAGTAAGATTTGGGTTTGAAAACTGGACATATGCATATGGGAGTATAAAATAAAGATTTTTAAATTTGTTAAGAAAAATATTAGTGAACATACAAATTATTGTCTATATATAGAAAGTTTTCTTCACTGTTCTTAGATATAATTTGAACCACATCTTTCACTCTTATGAAAAAGCAAGTTTTAGTGCTACAACAGACTGAGGGTAGCTGTGTCTGAATCAAAAACTCTTCTTCATAGATATGCAGGCTTCAAACTTATGGTCAATAACAAAAATAGAAAGAAATTATTCTGTGTAATTTCCTTTTTATTAAACTACTGACACTGCTCAGTATCAAATTTTAATTCTTAGATATTATTAATGAGATTTGTTAGAAGGGAAATCTGAATTATAGATAAGAATAATTAGACATATATATGTATATATATGATAACACATGAATATTTATATGTAACAGAAGTGCAAAATATGCATGCTTCTGTGTATACGTAACAGTATAGAGAGACATAAGAAACTTATTTAAAGTTAAGTATTTGAAAGTTGACAATAATTTAAGTTCACATCCTCTGGGTTACAAAAAGGCATTGAATTTCGTAGAGTTGAGGTAGTGAGTTTAAATTTTTCAGATATATTTTGAGGAGATTAAAACAGTTGTTGGCCCAATTTCATAAAAACTTTCACGTTATTGTAAAACTGAAATGGCTCATTAAAAATATTGACAAAAGAAATAAGAAACATTAAAATTCAAGTTAGTTTGACAGCACAGTGGCTTTGCACTGCAGGGCAGGTATAGCCTTCTGCCATCTCTACTTCCCAAACAGGGTGAATTGTTTAGTATTTTATAGCACCACTAAAATGCCTGTGGTTGGCTATTTTGAGGAGACAATCTTTTAAAGATGTGCCTATTGTTAAAGTACACAATCTCTTCTGTTCTAGGCCCAGACATGAAGTCTGGGTCGTGCTTTATAGACTCAGTTGACTGAGACTTCTAACTGCTTTGTTACTCAAAATAATTTTGAATATTCTGTCTGGCATTCTGTGAGCCATAGGAATTAAGTTTTATTTTACTTTATTTTAATTTCTGCTTGAGTATTGTTACCTGACAACTGATCTGTGGCTGTGATTCCTTTAAATACTTTCCCCCTTTTATTTATAATATACTTCCCAGCCCTTTCCTTTCCACAAACATCACAGAGTACATCCTCTTTCTGATCTAAGGGTTGAGCACTCATTTTGATATTAAAAAATGATGCATTTTTTTTTCTTGTTAGGAATGAGCCCACCCAGGGGTGTAGTGACAGCCACCCAATGTGATAGGGTGGACAGGATCCAAGGCTTCTCCCTCTTCACTAGCTCACTCCAGTGCTTAAGGCTACGCTAAGAGTTAAAAAAACATCCTGGCGTGCCCACTTGCACCTCTCTGGTTTCCTGAGCTAAGATTAGGGACGAGGGTGGGGTACATGGTTGGAATCTCTTCCTGAACATCATGATTTTGAGACTCGGAAGAATCAAGACCAGAGGTTCTCACAGTACACCCACAAAAATAAATAAATAATAAACTAACCCTGCATCCCTGACATGTGGCCACTCCCTTGGGTATTGTATCTTGGACCTGCTGTACTTTTTCTAATCTAAGCTGTAACTGTTTAGAACATAAAAAAAAAAAATTGTTTTGTTACATATATGCACACGTTCTAAATGCTGAAGTTAGGAAATAACAATAACCACACCCTCATCAACCATGGCCCATCAGGATGTAGAACCTCCCTCTTTTGCGGGATAATCTAGAGTGTGATGTTTCTTATAAAATATTTAAGTAAGGATAACAAAGTGATATATTTATAGATTTGACCTGAGGGGATTTTGTGCTAAAACTTTATTTGACTACACTGTTTTAAGAGGTCTGTTATCACAAGAAATTCAGGAAGAGCTTAAAGTCAACCAGTTTTTCTACTCAATTCAACAACACAGAGTAAGTGCTGTTGATGTAAGGCAGACTAGAAAGCACTGTGAGTTTTAGAGCTTTATTCTTGCCCATCATTTATTTCGATGTTTCAAATTTTAACTTATTTTGAAATTAGGAAAATAATGAGAACTTGGAAGTCAGACAGATCTCTCCTAACTCCATTACAGATTGTCATACAGCCTTGAGCTCACCATCCAATGAACTCTGGGCTTCTGTAAAGGGTAGGGTTGTGAAAGAGCTGTGGTGATATGTTCAGGGAACAGGAAGGGGCACAGAGGAAGCATCCAACAAACGGTAACTGATCTGTGCTTAAGCATTAAGCAAAGCCAGATCAGTAGGATCTACCATTCACAAAGAGAGCAGCTAAATTTCTCTGAACATTTGGAATAACAAGGGAAGTCATCCCTCTTAAACGTGTCACTGATGCTTTAAGAAGAGCCAAGTGTTGGTGAGAATAAAGAAGGGCAGCAGTTATAACAGAGATTTCCAATTTGATTACTTTATTTTCATTACACGGAAGAGCAGGGTCTGTCCAGATGAGCCTGGAAAATGAGCATTTACTCCCTTAACCTATGAGCCCTGGTTCTGCATCTCCTTAGTGGACAGTTCAGTTGCCTCAAGAAGTACTTATGAGGAATTGTTCATTGGTTGTCTTAGAATCAGTATTAGAAATAATGTAAAGCAAGATGTCTCTCTGTGACCTCTGAAAGCTCTCTGTGATCTCTCTCTCTCTCTCTCTCTCTCTCTCTCTCTCTCTCTGTGTGTGTGTGTGTGTGTGTGTGTGTGTGTGTGTGTGTGTGTGTGTGCGTTCGCGCGTGCACCCACGTGTGGTTTTCCATTGCTATGGAGTTTTAACTGCAAAAGTTTATGTGTTAGAATCTTGTCATCAATGGTAGGGTGGTGGAACCAAAGAGGCGAGATCTAATGAAAGGAAACTAGGTCACAGGGACTTTACTTCTGTGTTGTAAAATAAGTAGTCTTTTTGAACTCTATAAAGATGTGTCTGTTTTATCCATCTGCCTAAGGCACCTTCTGATTGGTTTAATTAAGAAATAAGTGGCCAATAGTCAGTAAGAAAAGGTAGATTGGACTTCTGAAGAGAAAGATGAACTGGGGGCAAGAATCTGAGAGGCAGATTTTTCCAACTAGATTCAGAGGAAGTCAAATGTGCTGTGCTGAGGAGAGGAAATGAGCCACATGGCAGAAAGTGGATTAATATAAATGGGTTAATTTAGAGTTTAAGGGATAGTTGGGAACAGGCCTGAACTAAGACCAAGCTTTCATGCTTAATAAGAAGTTTCCATGTCATTATTTGGGCGATGTCAATTCAAAGAAAGTCCAACTACTCTCCTGTGAATGGATTCATGCTTTTTAAATAAAGTAGGTTAGGTCCCTAGAACTGGGTTAATTCCCACAAGAATGAGTTGTCTTAAAGTGAGTTCAGCTGTTTTACCTTTCTCATTCACCTGTTCCTTCTGCACCTGGCTTTCTGCTTCTTGTCTTGTGATAAAGCTGAACCCCTTCCCAACATGCTAATGCCATTCTGTTTGTGCCTTCAAGTCACTAGAATCATGATCCAAATTAAACTTTTTTTTTTTGTCAGTTCATTCCTTAAGAAATTGTAATCTCCTTGCACCCAAAGACAGAGTAGGTAGCTGTATCAGAAACAAGACTCTTGAAGCGCCAATACCTTCCATGTGGTGTATGCATGCTCATTTGCTTTCCTTTCACTTTGATACTTGAAAATATTGGACTCTCAGCATAGCCATCTCAAAGTCCTGTAGTCGTAATCAATGCATTCACTTCATTCACAATTTATTAATACCCAAATATCAACAATAACACTTTCTCTGACTCCCTTGCAGGATTATTGCAATGGTACACTAAAATATTACATGGAGTTTCAGATTTCACATAGTATTTATATTACACTGATTGAATATTAATGTCATCTACCTCATTTTGACTTTGGTCAGAGAGATGAGTTCAAATCTTGAATTCTCCACTTCTTAGTCTAATGAGCATCAGATAATTTAATCTCTTTGAATTTGTTTTCTCTTTCATAAAATAAGACAAGATAGCTCCATACATCTTTAGTAAAGGTGCATTTGAGAAAATACTTGGGAGTACATGATGGACTGTGCTCTTTGCCAATTTTCTCGTCTCAATTTTTTTTTGTTCTTATTGGTTCTGTTCTTTGTACAAGTCATTCTTGATCTTATCGTAGAATTTTATTTCTTCTACATTTTGATCAGTATTATATTTTCTAGGTAGACTGATGAATTTATTTTTAAACTAACATAGCAAATAACTACATGTTTAATGTCTTAAGGTATGAAAATTAATTTTTTAGTCCCAGAGGTTAGAGCCCTGTAGTTTATACACTTATAGACTTCTAGGTATGATTATAAAGGTCACTTTTTGTTTTGGTTTGAATTAAACTATTCTTCACAAGCTCATGTCACTGAACCTTTGGTCAATAGGTAGTGACTCTGTGTTGAGAGGCTGTGGGTCTTTCAAAAAGGAGAGACTAAATCTTCACCAACCTCACATCTGAATGAGGGATGATCTCTAAAACATATAAAGAATTTAAGAAACTAGACATCAAAATACCAAGTAATCCAATTAAAAAAAATGGATCTAAACAAAGAATTCTCAACTGAAGAATCTCGAATGGCCAAAAGACACTTAAAGAATTGCTTAATTTTTTTAGCTATCAGGGAAATGCAAATAAAAACAACTCTGAGATACTATCTTATACTGGTCAGATGGCTAAGATCAGAAACACTGATGACAGCCTTTTCTAGAGGGGATATAGAGTAAGGGGAACACATCACGGTTGCTGGTGGAAGAGTAAACTTGCACAGCCAAGTTTACTCTTTGGAAATCAATATGGCAGTTTTTCAGAAAACTGAAAATCAATCTACTTCATGATCCAGCAGTACTACTCTTGGGCATATACCCAAAGGATGCACATTTATATCACAAAGACATTTGCTCAGCAATGCTTATAGAAATATTACTTATAATAGTCAAAAAGTGGAAGCAACCTTGTAGCAGATGGGGGTTTCTCGGTCCTGGGCGGCCAGAGGTCTGAGACCCACAGACCTGCCACCCGAGACCGCTTAGTCACCCAGCTGCCTGCTGCTCAGGCCCCCAGAAATGACTCAGACGCTTATATTAACTTTATGCTGTTTAGCCTATGGCTCAGGCACATTAATAGCTAGCTCTTTCATCTTAAATCAACCCATTTCTATTAATCTGTCTGCCACGTGGCCTGTGGCTCACCTGTGCTCCTTACATGTTGTTCCTTTGGGCTTCAGGCTTGGTCTGCTCTGACTCTGCCCTTCCTTTCCTACCTATTCTGATTCCTCCTCCTACTTCTTCTATGGTGCCTGTCATGGCCCAAAACAGCTCCTTTATTTAAAGATTGAGATTCACAGCACACAGAAAGGCATTCCCGCATCACAACCTAGATGCCCCTCAACTGAAGAATGGATAAAACATTGTGGTACATTTACACAATGGAGTATTACTTACTCATCAGTACAAAAAATAATGGCATCTTGAAATCTGCAGGCAAATGGATAGAACTAGAAACAATCATTCTGAGTGAGGTAACCTAGAACCAGAAAGGCAAACATGGTATGTACTCACTCATAAGTGAATATTAGATATAAAGCAAAGGATAACAAGGCTACAATCCACAAGCCCGTAGATGTTAGGTAACAAGGAAGATGCAAAGAGAGACATCAATGGATCTCTCTGCGAAGGGAAAATAGATAAGATCTTCTGAGTAACTTTGGAGCATGGGAAGGTAGGGGGTAAGGAGAGGTGGGAAGAGAACATGAAGGAAAGAGATGGTTGAGTCTGGGCAAGGACACAGAGAGGGAGAGTAAAGATATCTCGATAGAGGGAGGCAGAGGTTAGGGAGAAAGCTGGTGCTAGGAAAATTGTCAAGAATGCACAAGGATGATGCCAGGTAAGACTGTGAGCAGTAATGGAGAGGGTGGAACTGGCTTTCCCTTGTAGTCAAATTGATGATCACCATATTGTCACCCTAGAACATTCAGTCACTAATGGAAACAGATGCAGAGACCCACACCTGAGAACGGAGTGGAGCCCCAGGAATTCAGTCAAAGAGAGGGAGAAGGGATTATATGAACAAAGGGGTCAATATCAGAATGAGGAAACCCACAGAGACAGCTGACCCGAGCTACTAGGAGCTCACTGACTCTTAACTGACAGCTGGGGAACCCGCATTGAACCAAACTAGGCCTGAATGTGGATGACATCTGTGTGCCCTGGGCAGTTTGTAGGCACTCTGGTAGTGAACAGGATTTATTACTAGTACATAAACTAGCTTTTTGTAGCTCATTCATTATAGAGAGATACCCTGCTCAGCCTTGATACAGGGCAGAGGTTCTAGGTCCTACCACTGCAACTTGATATGTTAGACTTCATTGACTCCTCATGGGAGGCCTTACCCTCTCTAAAGAGTGAGTAGGGGGTGGGGTGGGAGAAAACTGGGAGGTGAGTGGGAAGAGTGGGGAACTGTGGTTGGTATGTAAAATAAAGAGGACACTGTGTGTGGGGGTGTACATCACCCTCCATCTCTCAGGTCACATTCTCTTTGTCCTGCTTACTATTATGGCAAAGGAGCAACTATAAGCTCTCATTACTGTGGACAAAAACAAAGTGTACACACCACACTACCTTCCCTTTATGATGAACTGAACCACTGACACTGTGAGCCAAACAAACCTTTCTGCCTTTAAGTCCTTTCTGCCAGATATTTTATCAAAGCAAGGATAAGACTATCAGAAGTTTTACTGATGAATTTGTAAAACAAAATATATGCATTTTCACTACAGATCTGGGAAGTTTTGACAAATATACAGTCATATATCCAAAAGTAGGTAAGACAGGCTACCAAACATTTCTACTCCCACAAAAAATGTTCTCATGTTTCTCTGAAGCTGATTTCATTTTTCCATCAATCTGGCTTACACTCACTGATATTCATTCTCTTGCTGTAATTCTGTCTTGCCCTGAATTTCAATAAAATGGAACTAAACACTGAACAGGTTTTTCTATTCAAAGTACGTTTTACATTTATCCCTGTTATTTACAAGGTATATTATGATTTGTTTATCTGATTTTAAAGTGAAGGAAAAGGTTTTATATTTCTGATTTTACCTATTATGTATAAATATGATATAAATATGCATGCATAAGTTTTTATAGCTTTATGCTGCATTAGTCTTGTAGAAATACCTAGGTGTGTCATTGTTGGCTCTTTTAAGAATATATTCAGCTTTGAAGTCATATACATATAGGTAATATTATATGGACTGAGTATGTTGTAGATTTATTGAATTTGAAGCATATCCCCACACTTATAGGTATATATGTAACAACAATTATTAAATTGAATGTGAGAGAGAGCAAGAATGGCATGTGAGAAGAGTCAGAGAAAGGAAAAGGAGGTGGGAAATGTAATTATAATTTTAAAAATAATTATATTTTCAAAAGTAGTATATTTAGTTCCACCTATAATGGGGAAGACAAAACATATAATATGGAGGCTTAGAGACAGCTATCAGCTAAGAGTGCTTATCTCTTCTGCAGAAGACCTGTATCGGGTCACTAGCACCTATATGAGCTCACAATCACTTTTAGCTCAAGATCTATGAGGATCCAGTATCTTCTAGCCCTGAAGCACTTGTGCATACATGTGCTGCACATAAATTCACATATATGTACATAAATAAAAATGAATACATATATTTTTAAAATGTATAATTGGCAATCGATCTAATGTCAGCCATTCAAAATGGGTTTTCAGTTTTTTCTTTCAATGTTATTAATCAGAATCTCCCAAAATGATTACTAATGTTGATTTGCTAATTGTTTTTCTAAATACAAATAATTTATCCCAACAATTGTAAATTCAAGCTACTTCCCACCTAGTGCACAAACTTTGCATTACCTGCTTGAGAAGTAGTTTCCTGTCAAATAAGCATCGTGTTAGTATAATTTCTATGATTACATAGTTCTTCTGTACTACTCTGTAATGCAATTGATCTGGAGGAAAACAAATTTCTAATTCAGTTATATATGTAATGTAATACATTTAATTTTGTGAATATGTGTGTGTGCATATGGTATACTGTCTATGTAGGGATCGTGTGGTTTTTAATTTGGCATAACTATGTCAAGACATTTTTATTCAGTCAAATAGTGGATGATGTCAAAGACAAAGGAACTTTATTTACATAGATTTCTATTTTCTTTAATTTTAAAATCTACTGATAATTTCTTTCTCTACTTTGCCTTAGCTTTAAACTACTTTTCTTCTGTAACTTTGGACACTGACTACTTAATTCATTCACTTCTTATTTTAATCATAAAAACATTTGCAATGGGGTTAAGAAATATATTCATCATAACTCCTTGATTAATGGGGTAGTTTGTGGTAGTTTTATTATTATTTTATATAAAATTAATATTTGATGATATTAAAATAATACTTGTGAAGGAAATGAATTTTAAATATCTCTGAGATGTAGTTTCCTATAAGAGTGTATATTAGAGTTCTTAAGAGAAAAATAATGGGTAGTTTATACATAGGTACATAGAAGAGATTACGAGACCTTGCTAATACTCTCAGGGAAACTAAGAGTTCCTGTGTTCTACCCTCTGCAATCAGGAGACAGCAGGGAGTTGTGTCCTGTGACTAACCACAGTCTAAAGGTCCGAGAATACACAAAAGGAGGCAGGTGTGGGGTAAACTCAGGTTTAAGTCTGAAAGTAATGATGCTCAAGAGGGAGAGAGGGTTTCTAAATCAGAAAGAGTAAATTTCCCTTTTTACAGCTTCTATTTCATTTAGGCTTCGGATTGATGGTACCCATCACCCATTTTCACCAGAAAACATCTTCTACTCTACTCAGTTGATGCCCTTATTTTCTGGACACACCCAGATATGATGCTTATCATCTCTTAGCTGAATCAAGTTGTCACATAACATTAACCTTCACTGTGTATTTATGTTTTCTATGACTGTATATTAAATTAAAATTTAAAATTAAATACCCAGTAATAAACCTTCTGTTGTTTAAATACCCTTTAGGACAGTGAGAAAACAAGGCCCTCTAAGCCAACAAGAGCAAACACCTATGAATTCACAGAGACTGTGGCAGAATGCACAAGGCCCACAGGGGTCTGCTCCTGGTCCTCGGCCGAGATATCATGGCTTCCAGTTTAGTGTTTCTATGGAATTTCTGACCTTGTGAGAAAGTGGCTCTCTGATTCTTGTGTCTTCTCTTGGGCAGTTATTGTTCCCAAACTATAGTTCAAAATAATTCCTAGAACTTCCTAGGAGAAACAAATTGAAGTCTCAGTGATACATCAAACATATCTAGGAAAGTCAGGGACATTTTATCAAGGGATAAGATTTGAGGACTGATTCTTCTGTCCTTTTAAATGTCTTGCTTTATCTCAATTATATGTGAAATATGTTGGTGAAACTACGCTGTTCAAATGACTTATGCTTTTGTTTCAGCTGTGCCAATTAAATGCTTATTATGTTTACCTCACACTAGAATGGTACTCATCACATTGTCTATGTAAAACTGTGTTGTGCAGTAATCTTGTCCTTGAACTATTATTGCCAACAATGTCAATAAAGTTTAAATCGCTTGGGGGGGGCACCCAAATGGCACTCAGCTTTCTCACACTCTCCATCCCTCTTTCCACCTCTCAGTCTTTCCTTCCTGCCATTTTTTTCAAAGGCAGTTCCCTGTTTTCTCAGAATGGTAACAGCAGCCCATGGCTATGAGGACCCATCTTTCTCTCACTCAGGACTGCGGGCTCTCTTTGCTTAGTAAGGGAAACAAGATTCTGGCTTATGTAATTGTTACTTTCCTTGACATTGTGACTAAATACTTAGGAGAAACAGTTTAAATAATGACAAGTTTATTTCAGCTCATGGTTTCAGAGAGGATATCCTATCATAGGGAAAAAGTCATGACAGAGAAATATATTGTGTCAGCAGGAGCCACATTATGGCGACTGACAAGAATGTGGAAAATTCTAGAACAAGAAATGCATACAACCCTGAAAGCATATCTATGGTGACCCATCTGCTAGCTAGATTATACCTCACACAGTCTATACTACTCCAAAACAGTGCCACTCCTAGCAATATACATTCAGAAAATACAAACCTGTGAAATAATATTTTATCTTGAAATTCTAAATGCCTTTTGGGGAAATTAGTTTCTATTTATGGACATTGTATAGTGGATTTATGATGTTACATTGTAAATAATTGTCCTGCCTATGAGTTTAATAAAAAGCACTGATTGGCCAAAGGCAGACAGGAAGTGTGGGCAGAGTTACCAGACTAAGAAAAACTCTTGGAACAGGAAGAACAGAGCAGAAATGCCACAGAGACTCCAGAGTTGGCAGACAAGCCAGAAGATGCAGAGGACAACTATACTTCTGTGAGTAAAGGTACCAAGCCCCATAACAGGATAAGAGTCATGGGTTAGTTTAAGGGTAAAGAGTTAGCAAGTTATATGCCTTAGGCCAATCAGCCTAAAATTAAGGTAAGCATCTGTGTGTCTCTGTGGGTCTGCAGGTCTAAACCTTGAGGCTAAGCCTGAAAGTCTGGGCCAGAAACCTCCACTACAACTTTGCATTCTAGTCTTGTTACTAATACTCAGATTAATTTTTAAAAATGATTGTGAATGTGTGTGTGCATGCTTGCATGTGTGCATGTATGTATACCAAGGCTACATGTGGAGATAAGAAGATGATTCGGTGGAACTTGTCTTTCCTTTTACCTTTATGTGGGTTCCAGGGATCAAACTCAGCCATTAGGGCTGAGTGTCAAGGGCTGAGCTGCAATCTGCTAAGGGGCATGTGTACCTACAATTCCAATTATTATTGTTTCCATTATCAATATGCACATGGAGATATGTTAGCTGGTGAAGATCTTAAAACATGATAAGCCTTCTCACTGGTCTCTGTACTTGTTTCTATTACTTGTCTCTACCTATAGAATCATGTCTAGCTAGGCTCATACCTGCCTAAAATTGTCATAGAGGATCACCCTCACCTCATTAATTTGAGGTGATTTCTTTTTTTATAATAACCTTAAAGGAGAAAGATGAGAAAATAGACTGGACTCTAAAAACTGAATAAATCAAGGATGGGCCAGGAAACAGAACTCAGACTACCATGTAGATTACTGCAGAACTGTGCATATACAGTTATTTAAAAATGTAAACGCCATTCCTGGATCATCCATCTATGGGAAATGAAGTAGATCTGCTATGTTGTTTCAAGTTTTCAGATTCTCACTTTAAACAAGCAAATGGGGGAGATATTTGCTATGTGCTTACTGTTATGTTTTTAAGAATCTTTCTTAGGTACAGAAATCTTAAAAGTTAATTCAGTGGCTTGTTAAATTACATTCAGGAAAGTGATAAAGACTTTGGGGGGTTTTCTTAGAAATTGGACATTTTGCTATTCCTCATTTTCTTCAGTCCCATGAAGATTTTTTTTTTTGTTTTGAGTATGACTTTGATGATAATAGACAGAAACCCCAAAGAGGATGCCCCAAGAAACAACAGAAGACTTGCTTTTTAAAGTAGCAAGGGACAGTTAACATCTGAGTTCATTTTCTTTTCTTCTTGGAAAAGAAGGAAGCAAAATCCTTTTGGGGATTTTAAAGCTAAATTAAAGCTAAGCTGTGTGGGACAGTATAAGAAATTAGACACATTATGTGTGGGCTGGACAAATGAGAATAGAGTTAAGAAGAAGAGACATTGGATTTGAAAATGGTCTTAATAAACATTCTAGTCATTTTTCTTATCACAAACCAAATTCCTGACCAAGAACAACTTAATTGGGGAAGTATTTATTCTGGCTCATGGTTAAGTAATAGAATCCATCATAGCAGGTGAGGTGTGGCTGCAGAACCCAATCATGTCAGTGGTGTTTGGAATATGTGGCTGCTTGTTCACATCTGGGTAGATCAGAGTACACAGGCACACTGTAAATAAGACTGAAGTATAATTCTCAAAGTCCATCCCAAGATAACCAGCAAGGCCTCATGTCCAAATGGTTATACAGCCTCCAAAAATAACACTAATTACTGAGGCTGAGTGTCTGAATATTGAGTCTGTGAAGGGTGTTAGATATTTCAAATGCACAGGAAAAATAATTCTCATTTTATCACAAATTTAGTTTCTTGATTATTGTTTTATTATGCTAAGACTCTTTTGTGATCTCTGAAAAGAGTCTCATTGTGAGTGTAAGGTAAATCCATGGCCCTTCATGAAGACAGTTATCTTATGTAGTTTAACTCATTGAAAAGGTCGGATCCAGGCAGCCTTTGATAAACCAAAGGCTCCTTTTCTTTACTGTTAACAGTATAAGCTGGTGAAAGTAGCAAAATGCAACCAGTGTTAATAGCTACACTTTTGAAATAAATAAAACATGTTGCTGTTCTTCAGAAATAAACAGAATAAAGTCCAATATAAACATTTAGGATATAATTTGCAATCTGCTAAGGGGCATGTTACTATTATTATTGTTTCCATTATCAAGATGCACATGGAGATATGTTAGCTGGTGAGGATCTTAGAAACCAAGGAAAGGACCTCCCCTGGGGGCAGAGTCACTGGGGGAGAAAAAAGTCTGAAGATGGAGAAGAAGCTCCAAATAATTCTCTTCTAGGCCATCCCAAGCTGCATAGTGAGCTCCTATTTCATGTAAACCAACCATGTTCCATGTTTAGACTTCTCTGATTATTAGGTATACTGGCAATGGCTTCTTTATGAGACACCTTAAACATGATGGTTTTTGAGAGGTAGGGTGTTCTGATCATTTGACATTGTTCCGCATGTACCAGCAGCACCCTCCTCAGGTTTTCATTAACCTAAAGTGTGTCATTTTTGACCATCAAATGGTTCCAGTATACAGAAACATCCTTAGTTCAATTTAATTGGTCTATTTCTTAAAACTAAAAAAAAATCTAGCAAATTTAGAAGCAGCATGCTCGATGGGAAATAATCATGTTATAAAGCTAAAATCTAATGTTCCATGTGAAAGATGCAAAAAGTTTCGTTTGAATTGAATGTTTTTCTGGCCTTGAATTTTCAAAGAGTGCTGAAGACACATTGCCTGCATTTTATTCCTTGTTATATATTGTCCTGCACTGTGGAGTTTTTTCTTACAAGTCTATTTGCTCTTGGTTTGCCCCAAGGAAAGGAAGATATAGAATCCTCATCTGTCTCTGCTACTGTACATTATTACTTGGGAAACGTGAAGGCAAATGCTATATAAATAGACAAAAATACTCCAGAAGCATCAGCTCTCACCATTAGAAGGGATGGAGAAAGCACAATTGTTTAAGTTTTAAGAGAGTTAATAAAAAGCTGTCATTTTCTGAGGAGAGACAAAGGACCTTCTCAAACATATGTAACTTGGCATTGAGGATTAATGAAACATCAGAGTCTTAATTTGTTATTTGTTGGTATTAGTGGGTTTTTTTTTTTATTACACTGTAAAGGTTGTAGTTCTACTGAGATTAGTATACATATTCAGATATTGGGCAATAACATTTATCTGTCAGAGAAGTGTAATCTTTATTAGATGAGAAAGGCAAAGCCAATTCACTCAGCATTGCTCAGAGGGATCTTGTTTGGTTTAATCTCCTTCCAGCCTCTCCAGATATATGGTTTTAAATCAACCCCAGCTGACGCAGGCTTGAGCTGCTTAAGAGAAACTCACTCTCTCTTCACTGGATTTTCAATTGTACCGAATAGTCTTTATTACCACAAATTTCTAGATGTAGGTTTGTTTACACCTGTCTTGGTTTTGTCGGTCCCTAACACCTCAATAAATCTTCATGATGGTCTCTATTCATTTTACTTTATGGGCAAACAAAACAAAACAAAAAAAAATGTTTAATCAAAGTATTTTTCTAATTAAGCAGAGTTAAAATGCCAATTATTCCACGTATTAAACATTGTAAAAATTTAAGGAAAGGCCTCTCAGACTGCCATTTTCAAAATTCTCAGTGAATAATTGAGAGTACATGTTTCCTCAAAGTGTTTAAGTGATCACGGGGGAGTCACTCAAAATTTGACACATCTGCTACACAAATTTTGTTACTTACTAATTATTCTACCCATGAATTATTTTTTCCTATTTTACTCATCATTTATACTTTTAGATGCATATTACTTAATCTCAGTATCAAGACAATCTAAGCATTTCAAAAAATAAACTGTATGTTAGATATAAACATATTTGTTATTAAGTACTTGCTTAGCATCTATCTGCTTCAGTCATTAGCCATGCAGCAGTCATACAATCTTGTAAAAAAAAAATATGAGTATTGATTGTGCTTTGTTTTTTTTTGTGTTTTTTTTTTTTTTTTTTTTTTTTTTTTTGCTTTTTGTTTCTGCATGTGGTAGTTTGAATGTAATTGGCCCCATAATCTCACAGGAAGTGGCACTATTAGGAGGTGTGGCTTTCTTGGAGTAGGTGTGGCCTTGTTGGAGGAAGTGTGTCCCTGTGGAGGGAATTTGAAGTCTCATAAACACCCAAGTCATACCTCTTACCTCAGTTAACTTCGTGCTGCCTTCTGATTCAGATGTAGCCATGTCTGCCTGCATACCACCATGCTCCTTGCTCTGAAGATAACAGACTGAAACTGAACTATAAGCTGTCACCTTAATTAAATGTTTTTCTTTATAAGAGTTGCCATGGTCACAATATCTTTTCATAGCATTAGAAAAGGCAACTAAGACACTGAATTTTTTCAGATGATTTTATTATCAATGTATCCCAGTCTGGTCCCACAATATTGGTATCCTGTAAATTATTCATGAAGAAAAACTTACATTGTTTTTGAATTCAAATTTAAAAACATTTGTAAACATGCTGAAAAACATCCACATGAGCTACAGACCTGTCTCTCACTGATTTGCAGTTTTTGTAGATGTCAGTCGAAGTTTGTAATTTATGAATTCATGATTGTATACATCCTGGGAGTGCAAAGTCGAATGAACTGAGCCAAGAAAAAAACTGGAAAAAAACAGTTACCTGCAGCAGACAGAGGATAAGAACTTTTTTCCCCAAGCTATGACCTCCTCAAACAGTGGATATGTTTGTGTTTGGAGGGGTTATTAATTAACTTTATATATCATGCAAGAAAGAGCTCTGAGGTAAGGCACACATTTCAGAGTAAGCCTAGGTTAGGATAATAGTTCCAGAAGGGAAGATCATGTTTTTTCAAGTTCCATTCATTTGACAACACATTTCAAAATGTCATTTTTTTACTGCTGTGAAATAAAAATTTCATTGTATAAATGTACCACATTTTTTAAAATCCGATCTTTCGTTAAGAGGCATCTAGGTTGTTTCCAGGATTTGGTTATTAAGAATAGTGCTACTATGAATATAGTTGAGCAAATGTCCTTGTAGTATGAATGTGCATCTTCTAGGTATATGCCCAATGGTGGTATAGCTGGATCATGAGATATATTGATTCCCAGTTTTCCGAGAAAGCTCCATACTGACTTCCAGAGTGGCTGTATAAGTTTACACTCCTACCAGCAATGGAGGAATATTCCCCTTACTCCACATCCCCTCCAGAATAGCATGACATCAGTATTTTTGAGAATAGCCATTCTGACAGGTGTAAGATAGGATTTCAGAGTTGCTTTGGTTTGCATTTCTCTGATGGCTAAAAATGTTAACAATTATTTAAGTGTCTTTTGACCATTAAAGATTCTTCAGTTGAGAATTCTTTGTTTAGGTCCATTTTAAAATTAGATTATTTGGTATTTTGATATCTAACTTCTTGAGTTTTCTAAATATCTTAAGGATAAGCCCTGTGTCAGATGTAGGGTTAATGAAGATATTTTTCCATTCTGTAGGCTTTTGTTTTATCTTATTGACCATGTCATTTGTCTTATAGTGATTCTCAATTTCAGGAGATCCCATTTGTTAATTGTAGTTCTCAGAGTCTTTGCTACTGGCATTATATTTAGGAAGTAGTCTCCTGTGCTAATGTGTTCAAGGTTATTTTCCATTTTCTTTCCTATCGGGTTCAGAGTAACTGGATTTATGTTGAGGTCTCTGATACTTTTGGACTTGAGTTTTTTGCAAGGTGATAGATATGGATCTATTTGCATTTTTCTACATACCACCGTTCAGTTATGCCAGCACCATGTGTTGAAGATGCTTTCTTTTTTTCCATGATATATTTTTGGTTTCTTGATTAAAAATCATGTGTTCATAGTTGTATAGGTTAATGTTGGGGTCTTCAATTTGATTCCATTTATCCACATGTCTGTTTTTATGCCAATTCCAAGCTGTTTTGTGACTATACTCTATAGTGGAGCTTGAAGTCAAGGATAGTGATGCCTCCAGAAGTTCCTTTATTGTACAGGATTATTTTTAGAAATTATGTTTTTTATTTGTTTGTTTTTCCATATAAAATTGAGTATTGTTCTTTCAAGGTATGTGAATAATAGTGTTGATATTTTGATGGGGATTGCACTGAATCTATAGATTGCTTTCGGTAAGATTGTCATTTTTACTATGTTGATCCTACCTATCCAAGAGCATGGGACATTGTTCCATTTTCTGATATCTTTTTCAATTTCTCTCTTCAGTGACTTAAAGTTCTTGTCATAGAGGTCTTTCACTTGTTTGGTTAGAGTTACCCTAAGATAGCTAATGTTATTTGTGGCTATTGTAAAGGCTAATATTTTTCTGATTTCTAATTAAGCTCATTTATCATTTGTATATAGGAGGGCTATGGTTTTTGTTTTTAAGTTAATCTTGCATACTATCACATTTCTGAAGATGTTTATCAGCTGCAGGAGTTCCCTGGTAGAATTTTTGGGTCACTTACGTGTACTATCATATCATCGGCAAACAGTGAAAGTTTTACTTCTTTTTTTCCAGTTTATTTCTCCTTGATCTTTCTGTTGTCTCATTGCTTGTCTTGTAAGCTACGACTTCAAGACCCATATTGAAAACTGGATAGAGAGAGGAAGCCATGACTGCTTCCTGATTTTAGTGGGGTAGTTTCTCTCCACTTAATTGAATGTTGGCTGTGGACTTGCGTGCATTGTTTTTATTATGTTTAGGTATCTTCCTTTGTCCCCAGTCTCTCCAAGATGTTCATCATGAAGCAGTGTTGGGTTTTGTCAAAGGCTTTTCAGCCTCTAATGAGATGATCATGTAGTTTTTTTCCCCTTTCAGTTTGTTTATGTGGTGAATGACATTGACAATTTTTTATATGTTGAACCATCCCTGGATCTCTGGGATGAAGCTCATTTGGTCATGGTGGATAAATTTTGATGTGTTCTTGGACTCAGTTTTCCAGAATTTTATTGAGTATTTTTGCATCAGTTGGTCTGTAATTCTCTTTTTTTGTTGTGTCTGTGTTTGATTTGGGAATCAGGGTGTAGCTTCATAAAAAAGAGTTTGACAGTGTTCCTTCTGTTCCTATTGTGTGGAACAATTTGAAGAGTATTAGTTCTTCTTTTAACTGGCACTGAAACCATTTGGTCTTGGACACTTTTGTTCAGCAGAGTTTTAATAACTGATTCCTTAGGGGGTATAGGTCTATTTGAGAGTTTTATTTGGGGCTAATTTAATTTTGGTTAGTTGTACCTCTCCAGAAATCTGTCCATTTCTTCTTGGACTTCTAAATTTGTGGAGTATAGCTTTTTGAAGTATGACTTAATGATTCTGTGGAATCTTCTCAGTGTCTGGTGTTATGTCCCCCCTTTCAGTTCTGATATTGTTAGTTTGGATATCTCTCTCTGCCTTTTAGTTAGCTAAAACAGTCGAATAAGGGTTTGTCTATCATGCTGATTTTCTCAAGGACCAGCTCTTTGTTTCATTGATTCTTCATATTGTCCTGTTTAAATTGTATTGATTTCAGCCCTGAGTTTGATTATTTTCTGCCATCTACTCCTTCTAGGTGAATTTGCTTTTTCTTGGTTCTAGAGTTTTCAGGAGTGCTGTTAAGTTGCTAGTTGAGATTTCTCCAAATTCTTTATGTAAGCACTTAGTGCCATAATCTTTCCTCTTGGCACTGCCTTCATTGTATCCCTTGAGTATGTTGTGGATTCATTTTCATTGCATTCTAGGAAGTCTTTAAGTTTTTTTTTTTTAATTATTTCTTCCTTAACCCAGAGGTGGTTCAGTTGAGGGTTATTCAATTTCCATGAGTTTATAGGCTTTCTATAGTTTTTGTTGTTGTTGAACTCTAACTTTAGGCCATGGCCATCTGATAGGATGCAAGGGGTTGTGGTGATATATTGTATACTTAATAAAATTTGTCCGGAATATAGAGAACAGAATAGCCCATAGCCAAGTTGTGAAGGTCCAGGAGTGGTGACCCATGCCTTTAATCCCATCATTAAGGAGACAGAGATACATCTGGATCTCTGTAAATTCAAGGTCTAACAGCTAGGCAGTGATAACTCACATCTTTAATCCTAGCTCTAGCAGAGTTGAACTAGTAATTAAAATAGCTCGGCAGGGAAAGAATTACAAAGTAGGAGAAGGCCTTCTCTCAGAGCAACCAGTCAGGCTGAGGACTCTTGAAGATAGCATTTACTCTGTCTGGCCTGAGACGTTGGCTGGGTGAGAACTGGCTGTGGTTTGTTTCTCTCTCTCTCTCTCTCTCTCTGATATTTCAGCTTTTCCCCAATATCTGGCTCTGAGTTTTTATTTTAGTACTTAACAGAATTTTTATGCAAGAAAGGGTTGTGACAATTTTGTATCTATTAATATTTGTTTTATGATCAAGTATGTGGTCAATTTTAGAGAAAGTTCGATGGGGTACTGTGAAGAAAGTATATTTCTTTATGTTTTGGGGTAGAATGTTCTGTATATCTATTAGGTTTATTTTATTCATAACATTTGTTAGATCCCCTATTTCTCTGTTAAGTTCTGTCTGGCAGATTTGTCCATTGGTAAAAATGGGATATTGAAGTTTCCCACCATTAGTGTGTGAGGTTTGGCATGTGATTTTTTTTTTTTTTACATATGCAGATATCATTGTATTTGGAGACTTCATCTTGATTTATTTTAGTTTGAAGTCTATTGTGTTAGATCAGCTTGCTTAAGTCCATTTGATTGAAAAGTCTTTTCCTAATCCTTTTCTCTGAGATAATATTTCTTGTATGCAGCAGAAGGATGAATCCTGTTTTTTTTGCATACATTCTGATAGCTTGTGTCTTTTTTATAGAGGAATTAAGTGTATTGATATTAAAGGATAATAACGACTAGTGATTGTTAATTCCTGTTATTTTTTGATGGTGGTAGTGGTGGTGGTGATTTTGTGTGTGTGTGTGTGTGTGTGTGTGTGTGTGTGTGTGTGTGTGTGTGTGTGTGAGTGTGTGTGTGTGAGTGTGTGTGTGTGAGTGTGTGTGTGTGCACATGTGTGTGTTTTCCTACTTTAGGATTTCCTGCTGTGAGATTATCTATTGCTTGTGTTTTTATGGGTGCCCATAACTTTCTTAGGTTGGAGTTTTCCTTCGAGGACATTCCATAGAGCAGGATTTTTGGATAGGTACTGCTTAAATCTGGTTTTGTCATAGAACATATTGTTTACTCCATCTATAGTAATTGAGAGTTCTTCTGGGGATATTAGTTTGGGCTGGCAGCCATAGTCTCTTAATGTCTACATAATGTTTGTTCAGGACCTTCTGGTTTTTATAGTCTCTATTGAGAAGTTAGGTATTATTCTGAGGGGTCTGCCTTTATAAGTTACTTGGCATTTTTCCTTTCTAGTTCTTAATATTATTTCTTTATTTTGTATGTCTAGTGGTTTACTATGTGTCAAACATATTGGAGAGGGTCTAGTCTATTTGGTGTTCTTGTATCTTTTGGCTTCTTGTATCTTTATAGGCATTTTCTTATTTAGGCTGAGAAAGTTTTCTTCTATGATTTTGTTGAATATATCTTTTGTGCCTTTGAGCTGGTGTTCTCCTTATATTTTTACTATTCTTAGGTATGGTCTTCTCATGGTGTTCCAGATTTTCTGGACATTTTGTGTTGTGCCTTTTTTGGCGTTAGTGTTTTCTTTGACTGATGAGTCTATTTCTTCTCTTGTATCTTCCATGTCAGAGATCCTCTTCCTCCTCTTGCATTCTGTTGGTTATTCCTGCACCTGTACTTCCTGCTCCTTCATTCATATTTTCCATTTCCAGCATTTCATCAGTTTGTGTCTTCTTTATTGCTTCTATTTTAATTTTCAAGTCTTGAACTGTTTTCTTCACCTGCTTGCTTTTTTCTTGGCCTTCTTTAAGTAATTTGTTAATTTCTTTCAATTTTTTTGTCTTTTCTTTGATTTCATCAGTGAAAATTTTCATTTTCTCTTTAAAAGTATCTATCATCTTCATGAAGTTATTTCTCAGGTCATTTTCTTCTCCTTCTACACTGTGATGTTCAGGTTTTGCTATGTGGAATGGCTAGGTTCTGATGGTGCCATTTTCTCTTTATGTTGCTGTATGCATTCTTGTACTGATGTCTACCTATCACTTCCTCCAACTGGTGCAAGTGCTGTCTGTGTCTCAGGGAGATGTTCTTGGCTCAATCTGCTCTGGCTGTGTCTGTGGCTCAGGGAGTCTCTCTTTGTCCAATCTTGGTGTAATTGGAGTTGGCAGATTCTGTGTCTTAGGGAGCTGATCTTGGTCCAGTAGGAGCTGACAGATTTGCAAAGTGTTTTGATGTTTAGCCTCTAAGAAAATTAACTGAATAGATTAACAGGCCTTTTAGACACAGTGATGTTACAATATCCTTCTTGGTCCCTGGGCGGCCAGAAGTTCAGACCCACAGACCAGCAGCCCCAGACCACTTAGCAGCCCGCCACTGCTCAGGCCCCCAAAATGATTCAGAGGCTTATATTAAGTTCATGCTGTTTGGCCTATGGCTCAGACACCTTGCTAGCTATCTCTTATATCGTAACTCAACCCATTTCCATTAATCTGTCTGCCACGTGGCCTATGGCTCACCTGTGTTCCTTACATGTTTCTTCTTTTACAGCTGACTCAGTCTGTCCTTGACTCCGTCCTTCCTTTCTTACTTATTCTGATTCCCCACCTACTTTTTCTACAGTGCCTGTCATGGGCCAAAACAGCTCCTTTATTTAAAGATTGATATTCACAGCATACAGAAAGACATTCCCACATCACAGTGACAAGTCATTGCTTTCCACAGAGGAGTGCATGAGTAGCAACCCAAATCAAGATGTAATCAGCATTACAGATCCTCCATTTTAGTAGAATAAATTATATTCACAATATTTGGTCTGAATTTGTTTTGATCCAAATATTTATCGAGGCAAGTATTAAATTTTTTTTGGTAGCTAGTAGTGCAGTGAGTATCCATAGGGAAGAATTGAGAGGTATATAAAAATAGGTAAGGATGGGAGGTAGTTTTGTGCATTGTTTCTTAAAATGTAAAACAGTTATGAAAGTAGGAAAATGGGGACTGCTATTAAAATATGTTTTTTTTAAACTTTCCACCTATTTTCAAACAATTATTGCTGGTTGTATCATCATAGGATTCTTCACTTTGATGGCTGGTTAGGTGATAATGTGTGAAATTTGATGTATCAATCTTGCACAAGGTGAAAGATGTCAGCTAACTTGTGCTTAATAAGTTGTAAGTCATTCTGTCCATGAAAGTCACAAAATCAGAGAAAATTTGGAAGTGGAGGAAACTTTACTAATTGCATAATCATTATTAATTTTTCCATTAATATTAATATTTTTTCAATTCCACCTTACCAAATATCTCATTTCATTTAATATGTGAGAAGTAATGAGTCTTTAAGATGAAATAATATTAAAGTTAATTGAAGTTAGTGGTTGAACTGAGACTTTGGGAGGATATGATATTAATTCATCCTCAACTTTTTAAAAGATTTGTTATCAGAAAGGTATGCATACTTTATTTCTATATTTACTTAAAATTTAAACACCAAATATATTTGAGTTTTAGAATTTTCTGTATTAGGAATCCATTTCATTATAATCAATACATCAATTTAATCTCCTAGCTTTGATTTGTAGCTGAAAAATAAGTTTTGAAAAATTATTGGAAAATAAATAATAGATAATTGGAACCTTCTTAAAACTCTTACTTTATTGTCTAATTCTCTCTCCCTATACATGGCATAATACATACACTCTGTAATATATAAATATAATCTCCTTTGTCTGAATAATGTTACTACTTATATGCATATGCTTTCAGGGCTGAATATTTGGCATTGGATAACTGATTGGTGTACTTTTCTCTGGGAAAAACTACTTTTTCCATTCTCAGCCTTCCTTAGTAGTTACTTGTCTAAGGTTGAGGCTCCATGAGATTTCACCCTTTGTCAGGTTAGCTGACATTTGGGAGTTGGGTAGGACCAGTCCTGTCTGTCACTCCCTGGAGCTGAGTGGGATGGTAAGTGTCTATGGCCCAGACCTCCCCTCTCCACTAGAGAGAATTACTGAGCTGGGAATCTTGTCAAAGCAGGATCCCATCTTATTGTATCAGGCAGAGGCTTATATAGGCTGAGATAAGGAGGAGGTAGGAGTCTTGGGTGGGGGAAGATGGGTGAGAGTTTGGGGCCAATGGAATTTTGTCACGACAGTGGTGACTAGGCAGAGGCACTTTTTGGGTCAGGCAGTGCTGAGTCACTCATATGTAGAAGTCATCGCCAAGCTCAGCCAGGCAGGAAGTTACAGCCTCAGGATCATTGTTAAAGGCTAGGTGAGAGGCCCAACAACCCTTCCTTGTTACATTTGTATTGGTGGTATTAGTGTTCAGGGCTTTGTTAGGCAGCCATGTTGGTCAAACTTCATGATCCTATCTTCCTTGACAATTCTTAGAGACACAATTGAAGGTGTAAATTTTTTAAAAATTATATCAATCTAAGATTAATATTTATTGGAATATAAAACAACACTCACGATATAGGTAACAGCTTATATAGGCACCTGAGAGATCGGATAATCTACACGATGGATGATGGATGCCGAACCAGTCTCTCCAGCAGGCAGGAACAAATGGACCCCCAAGATCCCAGCAACCCCTCTTGAATGGGGCTGGCCACTCCCCCTTCAGGAGCCTGGGACCCTGGATAAGTGTCTTCCGACCTTATCAGCTGACACCTGAATCCCACCACAACTTCTCCTTTTGTCTAATTAAGAAGGTTCTAAACTAAGACTATATACATAATAGAAATTATTAGACAATCTCACAGCAGACTCTTTGATCCTCTGGATCTTTTTACAATCTTTCTCTTTCCTCATCCACAATGATCCCTGAGCCTTAGTGTGGGAGTTGTATATAGATGTATCATTTAGTGCCGGGCTCCAAAACTTCATTTTATTAGTTATGATTTTCTGTAATGGGCTCCACATTTGACACTTTCTTAACAGCTGTTAAAGGATTAGAATATAGACACTAAGTTTAAACATTAAATAAGTTCTTAAAGAGTCACATGAGTTTATTCAACTTTCATATATAACAGCACTCTAGTAGCCAGATTTGAATACTTAACCATATGCCATCATTGTGCAAAATATATTAATTATCTTATTTAATATACAGTTTTAATATTTAGTTTCATTTATATGTGTATATGTGTGCATGCATATGCATGTATTCATATGTGCAGATGTCTGCAGATGTCATCAGATTTCTTGGATCTAGATTTACAGGCAGTTGAAGGATAAGTGAGGTGGCTGCTGAACTAAACTTACATCCTTTGGGAGACCAATACTCATCTCATTTAATATTGTATTATATATATATATATATATCAGAATATGTTGCCATTTAATTTTTTAAATTATTTTATGTGTATGAGTGGCTTCATGCTAAGAGGCCATAAGAGGGTGTCAGATACCCTCAAACTGGAGTTGCAGATTGTTGTGGGTTGTTAAGTAGATGCTACCAAAACAAACCCAGGGCCTTTGGAGGAGCAATTTGCTCTTAATTGCTGAGCCATCTCTCCAGCTGTTTGAGTTTTGTAGCAAAGAGTACTTGGGTATATCCTGGCCAAAGAACGTTGTAAGAATCACACCAAGTGAAGGATCTCACACGAGAGATTTATGGTGGTTGAGGTTGGGAGGCTGCCTCTGAGCATGGACTAGAAAGATACAGGAACAGGGTGACAGAGAGTAATGAGTCTTTCTAAAGAATATATGTATTGCATTTGTCAGGTGGTGATGACATGGTTGCTGGTGCTTAGTCACTGGATGTAGGCTGGAGGGGACACCTGGTTCAGAAATACGGGCAGGTCCTAACATTCCTTCATTCCTCCTTTTGTTTATTATAAAAGATCAGGAAATATGAAGGGGTGTCCAGTGAGTCAGGAATTGAGGTGCTATGCTCTTGAGATTGCTTCCTGATGTCTGGGAGCATCAGTATCTTTGGGGATTCAAGAAAGCTGGGAAGCTGGCCAAGTCCAGAAAGAGTAGACCATTTCACTCATTGTCCAGGCTCTGTGAGACATTCTGGAACTAGAGTACAGTCAGTGTCTGTGAAGCTGGATTACCTGGGGCTAGTCTCTTTGAAGCTGTCTGGGCTGCAAATTTAGAGGGAACACCTGAAGCTGGTGAGTTGCTGGAACAGATATATATTAGGTACAAAAGGTAAAGTTAAGGAGTTTAAGGGCAATTTTTTCTTAGGTGTACATTTGAAACTTTTAGACCCATGGTCTTGGTAGTTGGGGGAATGGAATCCCATGACTAGGGAAGATGGCAGGGCATGTGTCGGGGTGTCAGACTTCCACTCTTAGGAATAAGTGGAATAGGCCGGTGGGGAAACAGGCTGTTTGTTACAGTACTTATCTGGAATCCATTCAGTTCATGAGAGGAATTTTCAGGTTGATTCTCTGCAGCTTTCAAGATTTTTTTTAAAAATTTACAAAGAGGTAAGTTTCAGATATGTTAGCATTACTACTGTTTGTAATCTGTACTGAAATTGACATTGTGGAAAAGGCAGTAGACTTATGCATTTTAACTATAGTAGAGTCTTGGGGGCTCAAAATGATTTGGATTAAAAGTGTGAATAGTCAGGACGAGTGTGGTAGCACATGCCTTTAATCCCAGCACTTAGGTTGGCAGAGGGAGGCAGATCTCTGTGAGTTCAAGGCCAGCCTGGTCGACAAAGCAAACTTCAGGACAGCCAGGGCTCTCACACAGAGAAACTCTTTCTTGAAAAACCAAAGGAAAAAAAGGTGAATATTCTTTCCTCTAACCAGAAGAATGGATGCATATAGATTAGACAGATGTTTTGGCACAATGAAGAGTCTATGCTTAGAAGACAACCAAAGGAAATTTAAAAATCTTGAGTTTGTGACTATGATAATAACAGTCAGAGCTTACCAAAGCTAGATTAATAGCTTATCAGAACTCCATTATTAATGATGAAACACTTTTGACATCTTAATATGCCAATATCATAGAGAGGGAAATAAATTTAAAACATTTTTCATATATCTTAAATTATTAATCTGTTTTGTGAGTTTATCTCTTTTCTGAGTCTGGTAATAAGGTAAGTCATTCACCTTTCTTTAGTAGCTTTCCAGTGAGACTTGAGGCCTAGTTTTTCTTACCTCTGAAGAGAACTGTGAAGGCAGCTGCAGCCTTGGGGGAGGACCTTACCGCTGTTAAGCAGTAAAAGCTATCATTGACCTAGTGGCCAACATCATCAGACAGGTGAGAAAAATAAATTTTGCCCAAGTAAACAGGAAGTACAGAACAAGCAGCTCCTGAATCTATTGAAGACAATAGACACTAACCTATTGCAGAGATATTTACTTGCAATATATCATATGAAGAATTAATATTTATTAAAGGGTTTATAAACACTCCCTGGTATAAACTGAACCTTAAGACAATTTTTGGAGAGTTGAAATGTTTTTGATGGATGATTTGATCTGCTTCCCGAGAATGTAGGAACAAACAGGGAGAGAGTTCAGTGTTCCTGGGGTCTCAATTGAATTTGGCCATGCCCCGTAGGGATTTTGATTTTTAGGAGTTACCAAAACTTCCCTAATAATAGCTGAATCCCCTTACACTTACCGGCTACTTGGACAATTGCCAGATATTTCTTTGTGGTTCTTGGGGGCAGAAGACCCAGGTTAGTGTCAGTCTTCAGCTGCCAGGCCCAGAAGATCTAACAGACTTTCCTGTGGGGTAGAAACTTGGGAAGCCTGGCCTATCTTATCTAGGCAAAGCAGGGTATCAATTCTACAGTGTCCTGCTTGCCCACAGTTTGCATAAGGTCCTGGCAGGTGGTGGTGGTGAAGTGAAGGATAGCTTTGCCACATTTAAAGCAAATACCAGGTTGAGTTCTATGACCCATCTTCTTTGGAGGAGATATTAGGGGTGCTGACAGGAGCTATCACTTCTCTCTATAGGGAAAAACTTTTATTATTATTATTATTATTATTATTATTATTATTATTATTATTATTGAACATTTAAAATGCTATTTTCATAAGATCTCTGAAGAGTTTGAGGGCCATCTATTAAGTATATCAAAACTAAATAAATTTGTTTGACTTACTTTTTTAAGGCTTAACTTTGCAAACATATACAGGAGACTAAATAAACCTTGCTCTTATAATTAATTATAAATTACTTAACATGACTTCAAGTATAGTCCTGTGTACATTAAAGAATTTAGTCATCTATTAGGTGACTGACCATTAACTTGCATATCTTAATTATCCTTCAAAGTTTACAAGTTAGTAGTTTTCATAAGATTAGGATTTTTGCAGCTTTATCTCTTCATTTAGGCCTTAAACATAACAATTTTTGAACTGAAGTTCTTTTAGTACCAAAATTTTTGTTGAAAAATTAGCAAAGACATAGTAGTTAGGCGAAATCTCTAATTCAGCTTTTGTTACTCTGAGCAGACCTTTATAACCTTAAGATTTTATCATCATATGCAGTACAGTCTAAATCAGTATCGGATCACATATATATTATGTTGTAGCAAATATAATTTTAAAATTTTGTCATCATACAAAAATTTATACCAATCCAAAACATCAGATACTTGTTGTCTACAACGAAAAGACACGGATAAACAGAGAGCTCATTAGGACTGAGAAGTTTTGTAATTGTTGCTTTTTCCCCATGTGGTCATCTTAAGATATGAAGACACATGGTATGTATCCTTTAACCTTAGTAATGATGGCTGCCAGCTGTGTGGCTGCTTACATCTTGATAAGGTCATCAGCCAAGATGGAGGAGGGCCACATAATTGCTATTTTAAAACATCTATTTTCTGAATAGATCTATTTTTATTGTTTTAAAATGAGACTTGACTTCAAGTTACATACATATACATATATATCATAAACAAGAATTGAATCACACACACACATTTGTAATTATAAGCCTTTTGTTATAAGTTTAAAGCCAAACTTTGTTACAGATTTTATAGATTTTAAACCATACCCAATTAAAAATTTATAAGACCTGATATAGGAGTTTACAGCATAATCTTAGATTTTTTTAGAGCAGAGTACAAAGAAATCATAGAGATAAATGATATTTAAGAGAGAGAAGATGTAGAACCTTAGAGATAAGAGACTTCGGGATCATTTGGTTGTGACAGAAGTTAGAGTCTTTGAGAATTTTGAAATCAAGAGAGTCATTCTTTTGCCATTGATTTGTACTATGGACAAGCTGTAGTAATTAAATCTGAGTCTGTGTGGAAAGAGAGAGAGAGTGTTGAAAAGTGGAACAGAACATTGCACTCTGGGGGAGGGGTGTTCCTATGAATTCTAAGAAGCTACAGGCCTGTAGGATGGAGCCAGCCAGAGCCAGGAGAGGAAAGAAGAAAGGGAGCCAGTATGTATCTTTAGTAGAGAGACCAAGACAGGTGTAGCATCCCAGAACCAAAAGAGAAGGTTGCCCTGGTGATGGGTACCCCAAGAGTGTGGAAGCGGACTCCAGGAGCCAGAGAGATACTTGTGGCATTGGACAAGGAGAGGAGGAGCAATTACAGGACCAGGAGGGGCGACCGTGAACTCCACCGAAGGGAGGGTTCCAATCATAGAAGCCACAGGGTATAGAGAAGCTACAGAAGTTAGCAGGCAGCTCCCAGATGGATGCAAGGAAATTTGCAAAGTATAGGCCCAAGAAGGCACAAGGAGACACAGAGAAGGTAGCTCTGAGTGAGAGGAAGCAAAAGAAAGAATTCCAGGCTGCCCCAGGCAGGACTGTAAACTCCTGCAGGAGGGAAGAGAGGGGAGAGAGCAGAGGGAAGGGAGGTGTTCATGTGGGTGTAGAAAGCCAGAGGCACAGGAGACAGAGAAGCACATAGATGTTCACAGCAGGCCAGAGGGAAGCAGCAGCTGGAAAATTGGACTCTATAATTTGGAATATAATTCACAAACAAATGACCCAAACATGTCTTAGGAAAGCTAGATCAGCACCCTGGTTCTGTGCAGACCCTGCAGGGGGAATCGGATGTGTGCTGGGTGTGTGCGAGCTGCAGCTGGCCTGCTTCTTTGCTCACCCTCTTCCTCCTGCTAGATCTGGCTCTGGCTTCCACTTTGCAACAAAGTTCCAGATCCATCAACCATAACTTAAAGCCAGGATATTTACACAGTGTGTAGAAACCAGACAAAAGTAATCAGGGCTTGGAGCAAAGAAAAAAGAATGAAAATTCTTTTCTGTTCTCATTGAAAACTTGCAGTATTTGGATAGATCCCAAATAATATTGGATTCTAAGTTACCATTAACCAGCCACATTTGAATTATTTTAGGGACATTGAGGCCAGGTTTGATTGTAAAAGTGAATAAAATTGGAGTCCCTGAGGTTGGGTGCCAGATGGAGAGTCTTGAGGCTTTCTATGGGAGAAGTCATTCTTGTGGGTGAGGATGAGGAGGAAGGTCCAAGGCCTGAAGTCCAAGGCATCCCTAGGATTTAAGGGATGAGAGAAGGAAGACACAAACTACTTAGCAGGTTATTGCCTCGTTAGATGGCTGTCAGGGTCAAAGACCTGAGGAGACATGGCACCTGGTACCAGGACTTTCAAATGAAGCCCAAAGACAAAAATGTAGGTAAAACACCAAGTGTCGTTTAAGAAGAAGGGTCAGAAGTGGGTTCCTGGTCCTCTAGAAGTACCAGACTCAGGAAAGCATTTACACCAAAAGAGAGACCACTCACCAGTTGCCTATGGTGGATGAAGAGTCAAATATCGGTGGGCCAGAGGTGGATCTGTTGTGGTTGGACTGAAGGTAAGGGACAGGGTCCTAGTTCAGTTTATACTCTAGTAAGGAGTGCAGGTCCCAGGGTTTTCTAGCTGGGTCACATGTAACCAAAGGTAGGAGTTTAGCAGCAGATTTACCTTAGGGATCATGGCCACAGAAAGCCACAAAGATCACACCATGCAACCGATCTCATGAGAAAAGTGCTTTAAAGAGGGGGAGAAGAAGGCCACTTCTGCGAGGGGATGAGAGAGAGAGAGAGAGAGACAAGGAGACGAAGTGAGCCATGGTGGTAGGGACTTTATAAAGGTGTTGCATTTGGCAGCGGGTGACGTGACGAAGTGGGTGCTTGCTCTGAGTCTCTGAAGGTGGACAGGACGGAGGGGTGGGGGTGGGGCAGGACATCTGGTTCTGGAATGTGGGCCGGCGGTTCCTAGCACCAGCCTCCTGATATGACACCATCTAGTAGACATGGAGGCTACAGGCTGAAGACTAGGGAAATGCCTCCCAGTTCACTCTGCAGGGGAAAGGGATTGCAGGGTACTAGCAGATCCCTTGGCTCCCAGGTCATACTCCTTGATGCAGTCCTCATCATGTGTCAGCTGCTTATTGCTGAGTCTGCCGGCTGTTACTGCAGATAAATCACCTCCTTGAATGCATTATGGAATCTGATCCCGATGATGCCTAGTCATATAATCTTTATTTACCTTTTTGCACAAAATTCAGGATTATTTGTATTGACGACTGATTTGATTGATATATTTCTTTAGTATCAGTCTCTGAGTCATAGTATCAGGAGTTAAGAGGATACAAGTGGATATTAGTAATAAACACAATGACAGTTGATAAAAATTGGAGTAGAAACTGTCCCACGGACCAAGGAAACAAGGTAAAGCATGTAAGAGAGAATACGAACAGGGGTATGCATGCAGAACAGAACAATTTCAAGGCTCTGAGTTGTTACATTGAATGTCAAGAAATGCATCATTTTGATGTATACCTCAGGGTATCTCTGAGGCCAGAAGCATGTGAACAGCAGCAAAGAACAGTGTGGGGAATTCCAGAGCACACTGATCAGAGTACCTCGGGAACATGCTTTTCAAAACAAAGCATTCATTACAAATGTTCAAAACAAAATACTGTCATTGAGGAAACAACCATCTCTGAAAGGAACGGTGATGAATCTGATTTCCTTTAAATATTAGAAACAATTCTAAGTAAAATATTTTATAGACTGACAGGCAGAACATAAGATTGGAGTGAATTAATGATAATAAAGCAGAGCATTGTGTTTTCCCTTGAAGATGCACAAGGAAATGGGATCAGCCCAAGAGTAGAGCTGTACAAAACAATCAAATGAGAGAAATTGGTAGACAAAATGTTATCATGGTTAGTTGCACCCACCAGTGAAAGACCATGCATTCAAGAATGTTTGGACAACATAAACTGGTCTTGAAAGTTAAAACAATACTACCCAAATTTAGGTTGCTATGGAAACAGAGGTGCATCTTAAAAGAACTGGGAGGGTGAATATGGTCAAAACACATGTGCAATTCTCTAAGAACTTGTAAAAATAAACAAAATCAAGCTAAAAGAAGTTAAGAAGTTATCCTTAAGAAAAGGGCAATGTGGCAAATCTAGAACAGGGAAGTCAGAGGGTATCAGTAATTGGTAGCCAGTGCCAGACGTAGCTGGGGTAGAGTTCCTCTGTGCATCTTTCTAAGCTAGGAGCCTACTCAGTGGGCTGTTTCAAAACATCCTGACCTCTGGTTTTAGAAGAAAAAACTAAAGAGCAGATTTGAGAAAACATAGAGGAAAATGCAGCCCCGTCTCAGTTTTCCTAGTTGCCATCTTCTTTTCTTTCTCTCCCTCTTCTTCCTCCTCCTGCTCTCCCTCCTCTTCCTCCCCTTTCTCCTTCTAAACTTTGTTGTATAATTAAATTGAAGCAAGAATTAAAAGCCCGTCTGAAGGCAAGCTTGCAGAAACCTCTGTGTCTTGTGTTTTGTTTCTTCGTCACAAAGCCGTTCATATACAGGTATATCAAGTCTATGGATGTTCACGAGGGTTGTGTCTCTGTGATATTTTGATGGCTGTGTATTTTTCAATGCTATTTGACTCTCTTCCTCTTTGGGAGTAACCAGCTTTGGAGAAAAGTATCAAAAAATGGTTCGTCTTTTGACTTTTTGACTGTTCTTTATCTGTGGCCAGCCCAAATCACCCTGCTCCTGCCAGACACTAGGACTTGAATGTGTAATTACGGCCGTTGTCTGAAGAGTAATTAGAGCCTAATTTGACTTGTGCAACAGGATGACAGGTCCTGGCTGTTGAGCAGGGTCAGAGATCAGGCATTGCCCCGTGAACTGCAGGCAGCAGCCTCATCAGAATTCTGTGTTGGCTTTTTTCAGCTGTGAGACGAGTCTCCAGCTGTCTGTGTGTCTTTTCATGTGACTCTGGATGAAAACACAGAATGTTTTTAAGACACAAGATTCCGGAATGCAATGTGGCTTTTTTTTTTTTTTTTTTTTTTAAATCAGATATGTGGGAATCATTCTAAAGTGAGTAGAATTATTTCTTATGCATATATGGATTTTTGAGAAAGGGTTTCTCTGTGTAACAGTCCTGGCTGACCTGGAATTTACTTTGTAGATTAGGCTGGTCACAAATGCACAGAGATCCATCTGCCTCTGTTTCTTGAGTGCAGGGATTAAAGGTGTTTGTCACCACAGTGGGCTTAAATATAAAATTTAAGTGGAATATGTATATAAGCCAGCATCAAACTATTATGCTTGCTTTCTTATGTAAACATGATTTTAAATAAGAATTAGAATGTTAACATCAGCATGCTGTCATACAATATAAACTGCTGGGTATTAAATAGAATAATGCTCATATGAACAAATAAACTGTGTTCACAGTTAGACAATCCCTGCAGGTTATATAGTATCTTAAATCACTAAATAAAAATTTAAAGTTATTTATAGGAATTAAACTACTCCTAAATGTAATAAAAAGATATTTCTTAAATAATTTGCCATGTTTTATCTTAATCTAGATTTATGTTTCTGGTAGAATATAAAAGTTCAGGCACATTTATAGAGAGGTATTTATTGTTATTTAAAGGTTTCCACTCTTTATTTTCCAAATGTAAAATATTGATTTTGTTATCTCTAAAAATTTGGCAGACATAGTGATCTAATATATGTTAATTTGAATGAAGAAAAATAATAAAATGAATAATAGAGACATTGCTCATCAGATTTGCAGAAACTACTAACCTAAGGAAGAGAGTTAATATTCTAGAAACCAGAAATAAAATATCAGATGATCAAGGTAAGCTGGTTCATCTAAAAAGGTCAGTATCTAATGTAAAGTGGATAGGAAGTTGTTTAAAGAGGAAAGCAACCTGAGAAGTTCAGTGGCCTGAACAGGATGCATAAGGAAAGTGATGTCATTAAATCTTCCAGCATGATGTTCTGATCTGCCTAGAGCTTTAGATTCCAGGAAGACATGCTGACTGCATATTCTGCCAAAGAACTTCAGATTCTGTTCACTACTGCATCTTATCATTTCACTGGTGTTCAGGGCTATGCCTACACACTGTGACTTTGGGGAAGGCTTTAAAACTAAAAAAACCAGCTGTTAATCAAAGATGAATATTTATAAAGTACCAGAGTGGAAGAAAAATGTAAAAGCTAGCGTGCTATTTAATATTAAGTAAACAGGCAGTTTACTCAGAGTGAGATCACCATAGTAGGTTTGGAAGAAATATCTGGGTATGTGGGAGCTCAGAGTCAGTCGCCCATCTATAGCAAAGGAACCTCATAATGCAACATCTTCAGAGATATAGTTGTATGTCCTCCTTCACCTGACACTTTGGGTTAATATGCAAGAACTATCATGAACATTCCTATACAGAAGAATATCTTTATTGAAGGCAGACAGTATGCCAGGTCATGGTATTGGAACTTATTCACTGATTTCTTCATCCATTTCTGCTGTTGTTCTACATACACACATTGAATTTTAAATGTGCTAGTTACAGTGATGATTACTTGGACATGATAATGTGTCGGTTATATTTTTAAGGTAGGATAAAATAACTACTATCATTCAGCTTAAAGGATAAAATACTTGTTTTAGCTCAATTTCAGAGGGTTCTGTCCATGGTTAGTTAACTCCATTGCTTCTGATACATGTCAAAAAATCATGGTGGTAGTCAATTTATTATATCCAGGAAAAACAGAGAGGGAGGAAAGAGAAGAGACAGACAGATAGATAAAGAGACATACATTGAGTAAGACAGACACAGAGAGATAACATGAATACTCTTCTAGGGCCTCTAATAACCCACTTCCTCCACCTTTGCTTTATGTCTTAAAATATGCTCAGCTCTCAATAATTCTATCAAACTATCACCCCATAATTGAAGTAACCCACTGATGAATTCAGAGCTGTTATGATCTAATGATAACCTCTGAACTTTGGGACATTTGGAACTGTGTATTCAGAAGGTTCTCTGTCCTGCTCGGCCAGTCCCACAACCATTTAGTCCCAAATAATCATACAAAGGCTAATATTAATTATAAACTGTTTTGCCTATGGCTTAGACATATTACTTGCTAACTCTTACTCTTAAACTAACCCATGGTTCTTATCCATGTTTAGCCATGTGGCTTGGGACCTTTTTCTCAGTGTGGCATTCTCATCTTACTTCCTCTGCATCTTGCTGGCATCTGCTCTGCTCTTCCTCATCTCAGAATTCTTGTCTGGTCACCCCACCTACACTTCCCACCTGCCTAGCTTCTGGACAATAATCACTTTATTAAACCAACATTTACAGTGACAAATATTTACAGAGGACAAGAGTATAGTCCCACAGAATTTCCCCCTTTTTTCTTTTTAAAACAAGAACCCCGAATCTAATATCCTTTATATAGTTTTTTTTTTTCCTTCAACACTATTTATAACAACTTGCAACCAACACTCCAAACAAAGACAAACATCCATAATCGATGTTTTGAGAATGTAGGCATACTTTTCTAGACTACTTTTTGCTGTTTGGGGGTATTGGAAATCTTATGGGAATCCTGAGAAAATTCAGTATTATGGGCACATCCTGACTGGAATATTATGTGAAGCTAGGTTATCTCAGCCGGTCTCCTTGAAGCTGTTCTGGATGCAGAGCTCAGAGGAAACTGCAACAGAGGTGATCTGAAATGTTAGATTATCTGGGTCATCCATTACAATCTGAGATTTTCAAAGGGTCTTTTTCAATCAAATTTTATTTTTCTAATCTGGAATATATCCACAGCCTCTCATTTTCTGTGAGAATAAAAATTAAACCTCTTTTCCAAAGTAACATATCTTTTGACTTTAATTTTGAAATCATGGCATTTATAAAATATATAGGTTGAATTAATCTAGAAACATTTATAATCAAATATCTTTCAGCAGGTCTTGCTACTTCCTTTTAGTCAAAAAACTCAAAAACAACACAATAACATACAGTATCCAGTCTGAGTATGTTTCATCTTTACATGCTTTTTTTTTTTTTTTACTATATTCCTTTTTAAAGAACTTTCTCTACCTTTTTCTTTTCTCTCCCAAGTATGTTTTTATATTATAGTTATTATTATATATATAATATTTAAAATATATATGTATAATTTAAACACACTATAAATTATTTAGAATTTTTTTCATCATAGTCTTTATTGTATATCTCTTATCTTTTTCTGACCATGGGAGCCTTTAATTTGGTAAAAGGAATGGGTGAGATTAAAGCCTTGGATATGATGGCTGCCTCCACCCAGCTCCTTGGTCTGTGAGAGCTTAGCTTTATGGCAGAGGTACTGACAGGAGCCATATTTACCACTCAAACTCTGGGGAATTTTAGGATCCATACTATCACCAAGTAGAGCACAGCTGCCTACTGCTCATGAACACTATTTAAGTGTTTGGCAGTATGACCTTTTTGGAGAGTTTTGAGGGTTTTGCTGTTAACACTGAGTCAGTAAGACTCTCTTAAAGGTGCTGTGCCTCTGCTCACTGCAGCAAACAAAGGCCACCTGAGAAATTGCTGCTACCAAGAAGCTGTTTGACTCCGTTCCCTTTTTTTCTGTGTGAACAAAAACCTCATGCTCATATCAGGGTTTCTGTGAGACTTTGGGAACCCACCATGTTGAAGCTCAAGCCTTTAGGCAACAGCACCTCTATATCAAAGCCCACTTGACGTACACAAATAGAAAGATGTTTGTGGCTTCTTTTCTGTATTCTAGAACATGTTTTTAAGCTTTATGTGGATATATGTGCCCCACATTGGGATGCCATTTGTATTCAGAAGTTTCTTGGTCTTGCACAGCTAGTCCCAGACTCATTTGTCACAAATAATCACACAAAAGCTAATATCAATTATGAACTGTTTAGCCTATGCCTCAGGCATATTACTTGCTAACTCTTACTCTTAAACTAACCCGTGATTCTTATCCATGTTTAGCCATGTAGCTTGGTACCTTTTTTTTCTGAATTCAGCATTCTCATATTTACTTCTTCTGCATCTTGCTAGCGTCTGGTCTTCTCTTCCTCTTTCCAGAATTCTCCTTGTCTGATCATCTGCCCATTCTTTCTTCTGGCCAATCAGCACTTTAATAAACCAATAACTACAGTGACAGATATTTACAGTGTACAAGAGCATGGTTCCACAGCAGAACTGAGCCTTGAACACATTAACCTTTTGTGGAAAAACTTCATATCACAATAATAATAATAATAATAATAATAATAATAATAAATACTAATATGATAGCAGTAATGATAATAATGGTAGTAATAATCCGAAGAAGTTGGTATTATGAGGAAGAAATAAAACTGCCAATGGATTGATAATTTTTAAATATGTGCTTTAACAAGCTTCAATCTCTCTTCTCTAAATTTGTGCATGTTTGACACTTTCTTTAATAAAGTACTACCTGTTCCAAACATTCGCTTCTTTCCAGTTCCACCATGGTCACCTGCTAACTGCCCGCACCCTCTCTAATCCACAGGTTTGTCAGGTCTTCTTCAGTTGCTGCCTCCTTTTATCCAGCTGCTTTCCAGCAGACAGTGACCACATCACACTGAAGACATGCTAGGTCTTTTCCTAATCAGCCCAGAGACTCTTTTATTATCTCAATGAACTGGTAACCCCTGGTGCAAAAGGTCACTCACTTTTTGCATCCCAATGGTCTCTCCAAACATATCCAACAACTCTCCCCAAAGCTCAGTCACCTTGAGAGTTTTGGGTCTCACAAACAAGTTGTATTTCCATTTCAAATTCTTGTCTCAGAAATCCCTCGTCTGCCTAAAACTTTTCATCTAGTTTCTTCATGTCATTCTGATTTCATGAATAATTTTCTTTCTCCTGTTAAACAAAAGAAGCCATTCTGCCCTTGTATGTGACATAATCATTTATTTGCTATTGTTTTATCCTATTTAGGTAGCTAGAATGTTAATCTGCTAGTTTACACCCACTAAAATGTAAGATAGAGGATGCCCTTTATTTCTCCCAAGGTTTTATCCTTTGCGCTTATAACTATTACTTGGGTCAGGGGGATGGCTCAGTGGTTAAGAGCACTGGCTAGTCTTTCAGAAGATTCGGGTTCAATTCCCAGCACCCACATGACAGCTCATAACTGTAACTCCTGTTCCAGGAGATCTGACACCCTCATACATACATACCTGAAGGTAAAACACCAATGCATATAAAATAAAAATAATAGCTAAAACACTTCTACTCGACAAGTATTTATTAATGAATTCATTCACAAAAGGCCTACGATTCTTCTTTAGTTGTACACCGAAAGAATTCTGATTCAGTGAGTATGTGACTAGAAAAACATTCTCTCATTCTATATGCATGGGACGTGCCTCTACAAGCCAACTCATCCTCTGTCAAATGAAGATCCTACCAAGTGTGACATTAAATGACATTTTAGTTCTTTGTCTATCAATGAGAGTCTACTCAGGCTGTCTACATTGGTTCATGTACTCATTTCAACATGCAAAATGTTTCTGAAGCTCCTTAAGACACTCCACCAGGACTTCTGAGATCTGGCCTCTTTCCAGTTGTCTATGTGGAGTCCTTTCCCAGAATCACTGATGTTCAGGGCCTTTAAGAACTGTTCTTTTCCATAATGCTCATTCTCCCTCCAGCCCTTTCAAATAAATCCTTCATGCTTTGTACAACGTTCCCCAGACCAAATCAGGCATCTGTTTTTCCAACATTCCATTCTATTGTTAATAGCTCTTATCAACTTTAATTGGATTCATGTTGTGCTGATTTTTTTCTCTAACAGTGTTTTTACATCAAGTATCATATAATACCTGGTTATGGTGTGTGTGGGGGGGTGGAGAGAGAGAGAGAGAGAGAGAGAGAGAGAGAGAGAGAGAGAGAGAGTGCACTGTGGTTACAGATAGTAACCACTTAGATTTCTTAATCAGCAACTGCCAAAGAGTGATAAGTAGGTTCTTCAAAAGTTGTAGTATGAGGTTTCTGGCCCAATTTTTCAGGCCTAACCTCAAGATTTAGGACCCACAGACCCGCAGTCCCACAGAGACACACAGATGTTTACAATTGTTTTTGGCTGATCCGCAGCAGGCCCAGGCATATAACTTGCTAGCTCTCTACCCTTCATCTAACCCATGACTCTTCCTGTTCAGCCATGGGGCTCGGTACCTTTTCTTAGGGCAGCATGGTTGTCCTCAGCTTCCTCTGGCTTCTCTCTGACATTCTGTATGGCATTCTGCTCTGGCATTCTGTTCTCAGAGATTTTCTTTGTCTGGTAGCCCCGCCTACACTTCCTGCCTGCCTTTGGCCAATCAGCTCTTTTTGTTAAACCAGTGGGTGGGACAATTATTTACCATGAAACAACACAATACCCCTACAAAAAGTGGAACATATATGTTGAAATCTATATTTGAAATAACTTTAGTAATCAGGTAGAAAGATTTGCTGATGAAATTTTGATAAAATGAGGAAAAAAGAGGACATGAATGATTTCTTATATTTTTGCTTAAAGAAAATAGGTTGATGTTATAACCAATTCCTAACTGAGGGAAGATTTGGGATGTGTGAAATATGAAGGGTGAAGGATTATATGTACATATGTATATACATATACATACATACATATATATATTATGCCTACCTAAGTGATTGCTTTCAAGATAATAATATATTATTATAAACACAGAGAGAATCATAAGGTATAGGTCTAATATACAGTAGTACTCAACACTGGAGTTCTGACTGGGAGTCCTAGAAGTGAATAGAAGAAGAGAAAAACTTAGTTTTAAAGACTTTAGTGAATCCTGACCAATTAGTCCTAAGCATTGAACAGAAAGGTCAGCCTGTCTAAGGATTTTCTATATCCACCAGTACAAATTGGAGAGGTAGACGCCCCTTGCATAGCAAAGAGACACTTTCTGCATTAAATCACAGAAGGAAGAGCGGGCCACAGCATATAGATTTATAGGCAGGACAGCAAGATGACTCTCTTGTTATCAGCAGTGTGATAATCCCCAGAAACTTCTATAGTTGGAAGCATTAAAAAAAACCCATCTGTTTAAAAAAAAATAGGCTGGAGAGATGGACTAGAGGTTAAGAGCACTGACTGCTTTTCCAAAAGTCCTGGGTTCAATTCCCAACAACCATATAGTGGCTCATAACCATCTGTGGTGAGATCTGGAATCCTCTTCTGGCCTGCAGCCATACATGCAGACAGCACACTGTATACATAATAAAGAAATGCACCTTTAAAAATTCATTTGTACTTCCAGTGGCAGAATTCTAACCTTGCTTCTTCGGTTTTTGACAGATGACTTTACTTTCTGTGGTTAAATTACGTTTCAGGGCAGAAAACATTTCGCATACACCAGCATGTTATTAATCTGTTGACCCTAAAACTAGAAAGTTACAAACAGACGCAACCTAGTCATGTGTTCCCTTTAAAGGCATAGTTCTATTTTGGTAGCAGAAGAGGAAGTCAGAGGCCATCTAAGAGTAAAGAGGACTTGATGTGGCATTGCACATTTGCAGATGGAAGGGGGCCTCATGGCAAGAAGTACAAGCTAGTCAGGAAATGCTGATGCCGGTCCTCCAAACACAGAGATGCTGCAACATTACTTGAGTACAGAAGTGTGCCCTCCTACAAAACCTTCAGAGAACAGGGTGGCCTGCCTGGTGCTCCAGTTTTGTGAATGTCTAAGGAAAAGCTTAGCCATGCCTGCATGGATCTCTGATCTGCAGGCTTATGAAGTGTGGTGTGCACAATAATATAATTCAGGGTAATACCAAAGAAGATGTGAGTGTTTATTTATTTCTGGGATAATGCATGAGCCACAGTAAACAGTAAAGAAGAGATGAAAAGTTCTCTTAGCCCAGGTGGGCAAAAGAATCTGTAGCCAGGGTTGCATCAAATGCTGGTGGCATTGCAGGACTCTCCATGTGCATTTGTAAAATGCCAAACCCATTAAGAACTGTTTATTCCAAATTCTTTTCAAGGGGGTTCAGAAGACTATATATTGTGTCAAAGGGGGTTAAAAATCAAAAGATGTCAGGTGTGCAGCCAAGTGTGTTCATATTTTTATTAAATAAGAACTCGTGATTGGGCTTTACCACTACTCAGCTAACCTGTGGGTTTATTTTTTAACTCGCTTGGACTTCTGAAAAACATCTCTTTAATATAATTTGATTTTGGTTCCTCTAGAGTGGTCTGTCTGATTTCTTCTCTCCCACCCCCCACTTTTTTTTTTTCTCTTTTAATCTTAAATAGCAAGACACTGTTCTAAGCCCTGGTATCCTTGGGATGAACAAATAGTATCAAATCTGGAGTATAAAACAGACAAGTCACGGCTAAGGGGGTAAGGACTTTTAATCTTAAATAGCAAGACACTGTTCTAAGCCCTGGTATCCTTGGGATGAACAAATAGTATCAAATCTGGAGTATAAAACAGACAAGTCACGGCTAAGGGGGTAAGGACTGTACAGTGCATCTGAGAGGGAAAAATAAAAGAATAAGTAGATGCATGTCTGGTAAAAGCATCTAATTCCCACTGAGGTGATTAGAATGTTTCCTGAGAAAAATTGTCACTCTGCAGGCACTTTGAGCTATCCAGATGCAGAGTTGTGAAGGGGAGGGCAAGGTAGGGGTTACAAGGCATCAATGTTCACATATAAGCTGAATCCAGGTCACACAACCTTCTAAGTCAGGTAGAGGATTTAGAATTTCAAAGAAATGGGAAGGCAATGGGTGAATTTAAGCAGGATACAGGCATGGTTATAGAAAAATTACAGCTGTTCTAATAGACCAGAAAACAGATAGATGGGCTTTGGCCATGGTGAAGGTACCGAGAAAAGAAAGTGATAGTCACTCCAAGGTATGGCTTTTTGTATAAAAACTGTAGAGATTCAAGAGATACACACATGATGCCAAACAAGTTTAATATCTTTAGAGAGAAAAGCTGGGAATTGAGGTTGTTTTGTGGGTTTTGGGGGGTTTTTTTGTTTTGTTTTGTTTTTTGTTTTTCTGTTTATATTCTATAAGACCTCATAGGTTTTGGTATAAATCTCAGGACAAGAAAAGCTTCTCTTATTAACCCTCTTTAGATCTCAAGCTGTTGATTTCAGTCTTAAGTTCATGCACATGTAAAGAAAGTCACCAAAGTTTGCAAAAGATAACATCTAGTTTCCCTTCAACCGGAGTGACCAGACAGCAGTGTAGTGGAGAGCAGGCATTATCACCTTGACTTAGAAGCATGGCCTTTGGACCTTGAGGTCCCAGTGTTCAGGCATGCACAAGATCTTAAACTGGTCTTCTGTCCACACCAGGAACACTTAGGGTCTCAAAGCCCAAAGGCCAAGTCTCTAAGTCAAAGTAATAGAGCCTGCTCTCCACTCCACAGCAGCCCAAATTTGCATTTCAAACAATGTGTTGTGAGTGATAGCTTAAATTCTGGTTGTGCACAGGAATTTAAAAGTTGCTCATACTTGAGGATAAGAAGCTTACGGTATCCACCAGGTAGAGGTTTTACATATTTTTGTCCCTACCCCTTTCAGCCTCACTCTGTACTCTGTAAATCTCCATGAAAGAGCAAGTGCATTTAAACATAAGGCCAGCAAGAAAAACAGAATGATCAGTCATTGTCAAATGCTCTATAAATGGAGCCAGAGGACGAGTTCAGAACTCTGTGTAACAAGAACAGAGGAAAAAGGTCATGACGTATCATGTGGTATAGCAGTTCCCCTGAAGCATTCATTGGCTAAAACTTGTTCACAGTGTGCAAGCCTTTGTTTGTTGAGACGCATAATCTTAAGACAGTTCTTCAATGTGTGGCTGTGAACAGTCACGGCTCGGCACTGTAGTAGAGGAAAAAGGAATGTATGCTAGTAGATTTGCGAAAAGTTATATTTTGCCATTCATGAAAACAAGTAACTAATATTAACAGCTTATGAAATATTAATTAGAAGACTTATAAATTATGTATGTGGGAAAAGAAAACTTATCAATGGCTGGCTTGAAGATTCAGAAAGCACTGCAGTGGATAACAAAAGGAATTTTGTGCAGCAGGTCATGTTGGGGTGGGTTTTCCCCGCTTCCTTTTTGCCTGATAATGATGAATACAGAATTGTTTGTATGTAATTCCCTGGGCGTGAGAGAACCAGTCATTTCTATGGAACACTTATCTTATGTGCTTGTCTGCTATTTGGGAGCATAGAAGTCCGTAGGAAAACAATGAGGGAACTGAAAAGATGGTATATCTCAGATATCCAAACACTGAGTGAGCATGAGAACAATGGTACTGTCTCCCAAAGGGGTCATTTGAGATCTCTCAAGAAAAGAGTAAGTACAGTAGCCCTGAATGTCTAACCCATGACTGTGATTTCAGAAATGAACATTAGACTGAGCCCTAAGAAAAGGTAAGATTTCTTGCTTTTAAAGTCTTAGGGGGGTGATAAAATTTCTTACATTTTCTTACAAAGTATTACTTTTAAAAAGTATACCTAATTTGTGCTATTTTCTGGTTTATTTTATATTTTTCATACTGTCCAATGCAGACAGTGACAAGATCCATGAATAGTTGTACAGTTCAGCACAATATCATTAAATGGTTAATCTCACCTTGAAAGACACATGATAAATATGACTATCAATTCATATTTTGTAATAACACATGAATCTTTTCGATTTAAAAAATTTAAAAAATTTAAAAAATATAATTTGAGCTCAAAATAATTTAGTCTAGTTTAAGTAACAGAATGAAAAGCAAAATGATTCAACAAATAGATATTCTGAGTTTATATTTATCTTTTGTTCTAATATAAATATTCACACACACAAAGACATACCTATATAAACACACATACAATAAGAATACAGCATCATTAATATTAACTTGTAGTATCTCAAATAAAATGAAAGAAATTGAGGGTCTAAGTATCATAGAATCCTCTAAGAGGAAAGTACATATACACTTGTAGAATAGTGTAAAATCCCAAAATCTTCTCTGTTTACATGTCAGCAACCAGGCAGCCAAGTGTGGTTGCTTTCACTTTAGGGAAGACAGGACAAGATCTTCACCAAGTATAGGTCCGTTCCAGTGTGCATCTGGTTTTTATGATAATACTGATATTTATTTTAGATTTAGTATTATACAAAAGAAAAATGAATAAAGGTCAACTGTAGCTTTACAATCAATTCTAAGGTCATCTTTTAACTTAAAAAAAAATAAAAACAAATACTAAGTTGAAGCTGAATAACTGAAACGTGCTCTATTATTTTGCATTTTCAGTGTCAAATCTATAGGGACAATTGTACCAGGAGACAAATGTCCAGACCATCAGAAAACAGAAGCTTAATTATGTTTGCTTGCATTTTCAAATAATTCCCAACAGATTACTCTGGTGAGGTGACAATCCGTCAAGCTACAACTCCAATTTCATATTCATAATAATGTGCTCTTGTAAACTGCTCTAATAAGGTTTTAACTAAGTTTTCCTCCTGACCTCACTGAGCTGAAATATTGCAGGCTGTGTGTGCTTTGCAATGTCTCCAATTAATTTTTGACCTTGGTGCTGCTTGGGCACAATGGGGCAAGTGAAGGGTGGAGATCAGATTTAATTTTGCATTTCCTGGCTGCTGCTGGTTTGTATCTCAACTCAAACAGTACTTTAACATGTTATTTTGGTCACTGACTTTCTTTCCAGCATGCTGAGCAAATGTAATTAGCTGGGCTCGGTTTGTCTTCAGCTGTCTTCTCCATTCTTATATGGGAACTTCAGGTTTCCACAGGAAGCACCTGTATGGCAGTGGTATACCAAGCCTTCCCACAGAATTAATATATAACATTATTCCTGAGCCTCATGTGTTCTTCCCCTAATATAAGGGCTCAGCTGTATTTGAAGACTGTGTTTTTAATTATTACTGAAAATTCAAACTCTTGGCTTATAAGGGAATTTGTTTGGGGGATGGTTAGCAATATCCAGGGTCAGCCATTTCACTCACATATTTCACCATTTAATATTAGACAATTTAAAATCCACATTTTAACAAATGCCTGCTCTGAGTAAGGGATGTAGAAGTACACAAAGAAATCAAGTTAAGATTCTACTCTCAAGACAGAGTAGAAGAAACACAGGAAGCTAAGAAGATACAGTGGCCAGGGACTTATGTACTCCTGCAAAGTAACAGGAGCAAATAAAATGCCAATCATGCAAAACCACATTGAGTACAACTGAATTAGTTACTACTTTGAAGCAAACAATTGAAATGTAGGTACATTTCTGGCTTTAGGAGAAATAAATTAAAATAACACAGTTAAAACTCTGATTTTATTTAGCAAAACAGTGGATTTTACATAAAACATATGTCAAGAAAAGCATAGCCACAAAGAATAAACAAACAAGCTACACATTAAATTTCACAGTTGAGTCCCTGGTGAAGTTGGAGATCTTCAGTAACAAAAGTGAATATTCACATTGAACTTGAGTCTGTGGCTGTCTCAGTAAAATGTGTAGGTCTTTGTCACTCAGACTGCTTAATGGCTTAAAAGTGAAGCAAACAAGGCAGGGCAGAGGAACAGAGATTTCTTTATACAATTGGAGCATTTAAAGTGTTCCATCTTTGGTGAAAGTGTGGAACCAGAAGACTTATCCTAACTGAGAAATGGCAAGGGCATTTAGCAGTCTCTCTACAGCCCAGCACAGGAAAAAGACCCCCCTACTCAAGAATATACAGTTACCAAATTCCCTTCATAGTTTGAACTTACTACAACCTAGAGGTGTAGATAATAATAAGCTAAGAAAACCAAGTTGTCAGGGACTTCAGGTGCCTCTGAGTGTAGCATAAACAGATTCTGATTATGTAATAAGCAGCTGGTCTTTGAGAGAATGACCAGAATGAGTTGAAATTCATGTTCATGTATAGACAGAAATTTTCTCATCCAGCCTAACCCTGTGTTTCAGATGAATCTCTCCCACCTATGGCCCAGCAGCCATTTAAACAGTAATTACTCAAAAGCATAATATTAATTACAAATTGTTTGATCTATGGCTCAGGCTCATTACCAACTAGCTCTTATAACTTAATTTAATTTATTTCTATTAATCTATGTTTTGACAGATGGCTTTGTGGCCTTACCTATTTCATTACATCTTACTTTCCTGGTGGCAACTCACAGCATCTGATCTGACTCTGCCTTTCTTCTCCCTCTTTCTCTTTGATTTCTTGCCTGGTTATATCATGTCCTACTGTAGACCAAAAACAGTTTCTTTATTAACCAATGCTAGCAACACATACTCACAGCATACAGAAAAAGCTCACAGAATTTGTATAAAGACTGGCACATGATAGTTGCTATAGCAACACACACACACACACACACACACACACACACACACACACACACACACACACACACACACACACACACACACAAAGCCAATATCAAGAAGTGTAGTAGGAGGTTTCTGGCCTGGACTTTTGGCCTAGCCTCTAGGGTTACGCCCCCCAGACCCACAGACCTGCAGAGACACACAGATGCTTACAACAGTTTTAGGCTGATCAGCTTAAGGCTCAGGCATAGAACTTGCTAACTCTCTACCCTTAATCTAACCCATGACTCTTATCCTGTTCGGCCATGCGGCGTGGTACCTTTTCTCAGAGTAGCATAGTTGTCCTCTGCTTCTTCTGGCTTCTCTCTGGCATTTTGCTCTGTTCTTCCTGTTTCCAGAGTTCTCCACACTTCCTGTCTGCCTTTGGCCAATCAAAGGCTTTTGGCTTTTTATTAAACTCATAGGCAGGAACAATTATTTACAATGGAGCAACATAATCCTCCTACAAAGAAGATTCAGTAATAACTACTAAAATATAATTAGTGCTTTGGCAATGTTACAGAATTGATATTGGCTATTGACTACAAAATTTGGTTTGGAAATTTTGGGAAAATACATTTTAAAATGTACAAATATAGAAAAAGGAAAGACATAAAAAAAGAAAAAAATGAAAAATTATCCAAGTAGTCCAGATGTCTGGCTAAAATTGGTAACTTATGAGAACATCAGACATGAGTATTAGATTTCCACTTATAGTTTAAATGCAGTTGAGTTGTGCAGGCTGGTTGTGAACTCCTTCTGTAGCATAGACTAGTCAGGGCAATTTGATGAGTCTGTGTCCCCATGGAAGGTACTTGAGTTCAAACCTGAAAAGTCATTTAACTGGTTTATAAAGTTCCAGATCAGACTCTTCCAAATTCTTGTGATTTGGCAGCTCAGACTCTTGCACACTCTCCTCTGGTGATTTTGGCAGCTTGTTTCATTTTGTAACTGATGGTGTCACCTATTGCGGTTAAATAATAATTTGTTTTTTGACCCATTGAGTAAATAAATACAGAAAACCAGAAAGGAGAGAATTTCCAGTGAGAAAATTCCAGAGATCAGCAGAAGCCCTAAACCATTTGCATATTCAATAGTTAGAATGTGCACTTGACACTTAGGGGTGGGTTCCACAAGGACACAGATATACTGAAAGTAACAACATGGCTGTTCTAAGATGGCTGGCTGTGTGCTCATTCCAGTTTCCTACTAAGTGGGAAATTTGACCATCCCCATTTTAGACCACAGAGGAAGGGCCTTTCCACTTGGCAGTATGGACTCTTAGTCACAGACTGGGAACTGCTCCTGTCCTACCCAGCAAGTCTTTAAGTTAGTCTAAGTGATTAAACTGGAGTAATACTCAGTGGCAAAAATAATAAGCTACTGGTGAACAGTATAGCATGAATAACTCTATAATTAATTATACCAAGTCGGAAAAGCCAGACAAAAATAGGATACTTCATGTGTGATTCTACTGATCTAAGAATCGGTTGCCGTTTGACACCAAGGTTAATTTAAGTCACCATTAGCTTCATAAAACAGAAATATCAAGAATCATAAGTGCAGAGGTGGGGGAGGGTCAACTAAAACTATATACACTGAAATGACCCAACAAATCTTTTTACTTTGTAAACTAATCAAAAAGGAAAAAGAAAAACTAATTAAAATGTCCACACTGAAGAGTGAGGACTAACATAAAGACTGGAAATAGTTACAGCCCAAGAAAGAAAAGTAAATCAAGATCCACGTGGCTTTGTTCCACTGCATTCGAAGAATAATATACGTGGAGGAAACAAAGAGTCAAATTGAATTAAATTTAGAGTTTTCCAGAAAGCATGCCTAAGAGTGAGGGGAACATGTACAAGTGTCTGACAGGAGATTCTGATCAGAGAGCGAAGAACGTGTCTTAGTTCGGGTTTCTATTGCTGTGATGAAAGATCCTGACCAAAAACAAGTTGGGGGAAAGAGTTTATTTCACTTCCACTTTCACATGACTGTTCCTTAGTCAGGAATTAGAACAGGTTATTATTACTCACACAGGGCAGGAACCAGGAGGCAGGAGCTGATGCAGAGGCTATGGAGGGGTTGCTGCTTATTGCTTTGCTTCCCATGATTTGCTCAGCCTTGTAGGCGGAGTTTTACCTACAAGGCACCAATCCAAGATAAATATTTATTAGAATATAAATCAACAGTCACGATACAAGTAACAACTTATAGTGGTACCTGAACAGGGACTGGAGTATCCGAGCAATGGACAAGCGATGGAGGGACGATGGATTGAGATCCGGGCTCTCCAGCAGCCAGGAACCAGGAAGGGACCTCCTCGTGTCCCAGCAGCCACTTATCAATGGGCTAAGCCACACCCCCTCCAGGTTGGCCACACCCCCTCCAGGAGCCCGAGACTCTGGATAAGCGTCTTCGGACCTTATCTGCTGACACCTGAATCCCACCACACAGCCTGTTTTTTTTTTTTTTTTTTTTTTTTTAAATAAAACCCAGGACCACCAACCCAGGAATGGCATCACCTACAATGAGCTGGGCCCTCCTATATCATTCACTAATTCAAAAAATGCTCTATAGGCTTTCTCACAGCCTCCATGTGTGGAGGTATTTTCTCAGTTGGGATTCCCTCCTCTCAGATGACTTTGTGTCAAGCTGATTAGGCAGCCTGGGATGTGAGCTGAAGGCAAGGTGGTCAAGGTTTGATATGAGTAAAGGGCAATGACAAAGTTCTTAAAAGATGATTGCCATGATGGCTAATCTAAATCACTGTCAACTGTATAATAAACAGTGATTACAGTACCTGTTGTAGAATACCATTTTAAGGTGTGTTACATTTGTTTATGTTGTAGAACATTTGTTTAATGACATAAAGATGTGTTTTGTTCCTTTATGTTGCATTTGTTTAACTCTGTGAAGCTGTGTTGCTTTGTCTGTCTAAAACACCTGATGATCTAATCAAGAGCAGAATGACCAGCAGCAAGGGAGGAGAAAGGATTGGTGGGGTTGGTAGCCAGAAGGAATACATATAAGGAGATATCTGGGAGGAAAAGAAGAAAAAGCAGAAGAGCAGGAAGAGGAAGATGCTAGAGACCAGTCATGCAGCCAGCCATGGAGTAAGAATGCAAATAAGATTACGGAAGTAAGAAAAGAAAAACTCCCAGAGCAAAAGGTAGATGGGATAATTTAAACATGAGAAAAGATGGCAAGAAACAAGCCAAGCTAAGGCCAGGCATTTATAATTAAGAATAAGCCTCCTTGTATAATTTATTTGGTAGCTGGATAGTGGGTTCCCCCAAAGAACAAAAGCAACCAACAACAAATATCGTATTACAGTAAAGGAATTATAGGAATTTTATACCAGCTAAGGAGGGCAGTATTTGTCAGGAAGAGTGATACCAGACTGAGGAAAAGGAAGGTGCAGCGATCAGGGTTTCAATCTTAGTAGTGGATCTTGGAATAGAGATGTTAAGGAATTGAGAAGAGGAATGTTCTAGAGGGTTCGTATAGAGAACAAAAATCACTAAGGACGGTGACAGTCAAGGAAGGACTGAGTAACTATATCCTACTCAAAGTGACCTTCAACACATGCCAAGAGGATCCCATTATTTAAAGAATTGCGAAACAAAACCGTAGTGACAGATCTTATGAGATTCATGCAAAGTGAGGGTGGACTTGTATGAAGACCTTGTCAGCACAGGATTCACAGATAACGATGACCAAAGAATAAAATTTGAAAGGGCTGCTGGTGGTAGAGCCTTGGAGTGATCTCGATTTCCCTCAGGAGAGCATGTGAGCATGTTTCAGTGACGCCAGGCTGTGGGTTTCAAGTGATGTTGATAAAGTTGTTTATGATGAAATCTTGTTTCTTTAACGGGGTATAAATAGATTTTGTTTTGTAAACTATGTACTAAGGCAGATGTTTATGTGTAGATAGTGTTTATGGTTGATGTCCCATTTCAACAAAAGCGTTTTCTGTAAAGTCAATATAAGTGACAAATACCAAAGATCTTCTTTATGTCCTCCAATAGATAGATAGATATCTTTAAACTGGAAAAGTTAAGTCAATTTAAGATCCAAACACAAACGACTAGCTAGGTAACAGAAGCTTTGTTATAAGCACAACATACTTACTTTATCTCACAAATAAAGAACACCATTAAACATGGCTAGCAGAAAAGCTGTTTTCATTGTCTTTCTGTTTGCCAGATAAATATAGTTTCCAATGCTGAGATTTCTTAATACATAGACTAAGAATGCTCTGCATGTTTGACTAAAAGATATAATTCCTCCCCAGTGAATCCCAGCTTCCTATTACCCCATTTTGCACAATACAGCGCACATTGCAGGTGCAAAGGAAGTGGAGGTGTGGAGTTAGGACTCGACCTCCTTTGCCACGTTTTCCTGAGATTTAAGGGGGATACAGGAAAAGGCCAGTGCCGGGAGCTAGTTTCTATAGCAATAGCTCCACACTCCATCAGTGGCCCGGAGGAGGAAACGCTCAGACTCAGTGGAAGTGATAGAATGGCAAAGTCACTCTCAGGCAAGTCAGAGAGGTAAAGAACATTAATATTGTCATTCTATGCAACTGAGTTAGCAAAGAGCATAGTTTTCTGGTCTTGAAGAATCACACATTTTTGCCTTATGCATTCTCAAAAAATCTCCGAAAATCCTTGTACTAAATACCCTAAACAAAAAAGATTACTCTACTCTTGAGCTCTCTACTCAGCATTTGTCCAAGGAAAAGACCAAAACCGTTAACTCAACATACTGTCAAATATCTAATGTGACTAAATTAAACCTGAATATGAAATTTTAAAGCTTTATTATTGCAAACATGTTTTTCTATAAAACTTTAAAGGAGTTAGAATGTCAGAATGTATCATTCTCTTTTGTAGATGGCGTCTGGGTTTTTCTGCCCCGTAGAGAAGAAAATGCCTGATAATAAAGAGATGCTCTAATTTTTATACTTTTAGAGTAACTTCATACACTAGAAGCTGATATATTTTTCCCACCTAGACAGGATTTTTTTGTATAGCCCTGGCTGTCTTTGAACTTACTCTGTAGACCAGGCTGACCAGGAACTCAGAGAACTGCCTGTCTCTGCCCCTGCTGGAATTGAAAGCATGTGCCACAACTGCCAGCCTAGAAGTTCATGTTTTTAAATACAAAGATACATGTCAAGTATGTTTCTTTAATTCTGAAGATCAACTAAGAAATTAGACCAGGATGTTATGGAGTATTTTTTTTTTAATCATTCAATCAACATGACGTATTCTTGTTTCTCATTAAAACTTAGAACTCTTGCTTGAGTGTTTGAAATATGTATTTTGAGTCTCTAGGACTAAGGCCTAGGGGTACAACCCATGCCCCTTCACCCCCCACCTATTGCTGCTTCAGTTGCAAGCCATCAGGAAATATTCCTGCGAGAAGACCTCCCCATCTACACTCCCCATCAGATCCTGCAATATATACAAGCCCCATTTACTCCTCCAAACTCGCCCATAACCCTGTGACCTGAGTGGCTTCCTGAGACACAAAACTTGCCAACTCCTATTGAACCAAGCACTCTGATTGGTCCAAGAGCTCTGACTGGACTAAGAGAGGCTCTGTGAGCCACAGATCCCACCAGCTCTGTTTGTCCAAATAGTGCTGATTTGACCAAGTGTGGCTCCACGAGACAAAGACTCAGCCGGAGCAGAATGGATCAAGAGGCGCACCTCCAGACAGATACTGTTAGAACCAACTGGAGGAAGAAATGAGTAGAAAGCAATGTAAGAGTACCTACAACATTATAAAGAGCAATATGACACCGCCAGAACCTAGTGGTTCTACAACAGGAAAACCTGAACATCACAACATAGAAATAGATGAAAACAACCTTAAAAATAACTTTATGAAGATAATATAGGCCTTTATAGAGGAAACAAAAAAATTTCCCTCAAAAAATCGAGGAAAACAAACAAGAAAATAATTGGGAAAAAAAATAAGTAAATCCTTTAAAGAAAGCCAAGAAAAAGCATTCAATAGGTGAGGAAAACAGTTCAAGACATGAAAACTGAAATAGAAACAGTAAAGAAGACACAAGCTGAGGGGATGATGGAAATGGAAAATCGGAGTAAATGAACAGTGTGAGACATATAGACCCTAGAAAGCTTCTACAGTTCTGGGGCCAGCCTGGCTTCAGCCAGTTTAAAGTGGCTATAACTAGTGCCTTAAAGCAGGTACTCATAGCACTTCCTTTAGCCAGGAGGGCCCCTTGAATGAGCACTTCCTCATAAGCTAGTCTGGGGTCTGCCTGGGGGCTTTATCAACAGAGACAAAGTCCTGATGTGAGATGATCTGGACCGGCTAGATGACCATCCCTCAGCAGCCAATGACAGCAAAGCACAGCCCTTCCCCCTGCTAGGTGGAGGGTATATACACGGCTTGACCCTTTCTCAATAAACTGAGCTTGCTTGTTCTAACTTGCTCTAGGAAGACTGAGCCACTGTTTCTGCACCTTCTCATCCCTCTCAAGGGGAACTAGCAGGGCCAAGGAAAAGCAACGGAACAAGACTACAGATCCAAGCACAACCAACAGCTGTTGAACCTGAATTGAATGGAACTGAACCCTCCCAATGTGGATGACAATCAAACACTGTGGGCAGTTTGTGGATTCTCTTGCTGTTGGACCAGAGTTTTATGGTGCATGAACTGGCTTCTCAGAGGCCATTCCCTACAGAGGAACACCTTACCCAGCCTTAATACTGGGATGAGAGCCTCAGTGGGTCCTTCCTCCACTGGATATGCCAGACACATTGACTCACCTTGGGAGTCCTTGTCCTGCCTGGTGAATAGATCAGGGAATGGGGTGAGGGGAGGCTGTGGAGGAATGAGAGAAGGGAAAGAGGGGGAGTAGTGGTGGGCATGGGAAGTTTTCTAAATAAAAAGAAATGAACAAAAAAGAAGTTGGAGAAATCTCACACTGGTGACTTCACTGCATCCCTGAAAGCTCTAGAACAAAATGAAACAAACTCACCCAGGAGGAGTACACAGCAGGAAATAGTCAAACTCAAGGCTGAAATCAATACAATAGAAACAAAGAGAACAATGCAAAGAGTCAATGAAACAAAGACTTGGTTCTTTGAGAAAAATCAACAAGATATACAAACCGTTATCCAAACTAACTGAAAGGCAGAGAGATAACTTCCAAATTAGCAAAATCAGAAATGAAGAGGGAGATATAACAACAAACAATCAGGAAATCCAGATAGCCAACAGGTAATACTTCAAAAACCTAAACTCCACACAAGGTGAAGACCTAAAAGAAATGAGCAATTTGCTGGATAGATACCACATACCAAAATTAAATCAAGACCAGATAGACAATTTATATAAACCTATAACCCCTAAGGTAACAGAAGCAATCATTAAAAAACTCCCAACAAAAAAAATTCCAGGGCCAAATAGGTTCAGTGAAGAATTCTTCTAGAATTTTACAACAGAGCTAATGCCAATACTCGTCAAATTGTTCCACACAATAGAAACAGAACATTTCCAAACTCTTTTTGTGAGGCTACAGTTAGACTGATACACAAACCACACAAAGATGCAACAAAGAGAATTACAGATCAATTCCTTCATAAACATTGATTTAAAACACTCAACAAAATACTGACAAACCAAATCCAAGAACACATCTAAAAGATCATCCTAGATGATCAAGCAGGCTTCATCCTAGAGATGCATGGATGGCTCAACGTATGAAAATCTGTCAATATATTCCACCACCTAAACAAACTGAAAGCATCAAATAACCTACATGATCATCTTATTAGATCATTAACCTTTGACAAAATTCAACGCTCCTTTATGATAAAGGTCTTGGAGAAACCAGGAATACAAGGAATAAACCTAAACATAATAAAGGCAATTCACAGCAAGTCAACAGCCAACCTAAATTAAATGGAGAAAAACTCAAAGTGATTCCACTAAAATCAGAAAGAAGACAAGACTGTCCACTCCTCCCATATCTACTCAATATAGTACTTGAAGTTCTTGCTAGAGCAATAAGACAATATATGGAGATCAAGGGGATAAAATTGGAAAGAACAAGTCAAACTATCTCTGTTTGCAGATGATATGATAGTATATAGAAGTAACCCCCCAAATTCTCCTACAGTTAATAACATCTGCAGTAATGTTACACGATTAACTTAAAAAATTCAGTAGTTCTCCTATGTACAAATGATAAATGTGCCAAGAAAGAAATAAGAGAAACGTCACCATTTACAATTTCCACAAGTAATATAAAATACCTATATGACAAGAACTTAAAGTCTTTGAAGAAGAAATTGAAAAATATATCAGAAAATGGAATGATTTCCCATGCTCATAGATATGTTGGACCAATATAATAAAAATGGCAGTCTTTCCAAAAGCAATCTACAGATTCAATGCACTCTCCATGAAAATCTCAGCATAATTCTTCCCAGACGTTGAAATAAACAATACTCAACTTCATATGGAAAACACCCCAAAACCAAGGATAGCTAAAACATTCCTTCACAATAAAGCAATTTCTAGAGGCATCACCATCCATGATTTCAAGTTCTGAAATAGACCTATAGTAATAAAAATAGCCTATATATATATGGACCAATGGAGTAGAACTGAAGACCCTGACTTCAGTCTGCACACCTATAGCATCTTATTTTTGACAAAGAAGCCAAAATCATACAATAGAAAAAAAGAAAACATCTTCAACAAATGGTGCTGGCATAACTGGATGTCAACATGTAGATGACTGCAAATAGATCCACATCTATCACCCTGCACAAAACTCAAGTCCAAGTGGATCAAAGACCTCAACATAAATCCAGTTACACTGAACCTGATAAAAGAAAAATAAAGAAATAGCCTTGAACGCATTGGCACAGGAGACCACTTATTAAATATAACACCAGTAGCACAGACACTGAGATAAAAATTAATAAATAGGATCTCTTCAAACTGAGAAGCTGAAAGGCAAAGGACACAGTAAATAAATCAAAACAGCAGCCTACAGAATGGGAAAAGTTCTTCACTTACACCACATCTAACAAGGTCAATCTCCAAAACATATAAAGAACTCAAGAAACGAGACATCAAAACATCAAATAATCCAATTAAAAATGGGCTACAGATCTAAATTGAGAATTATCAACAGAATCATCTCATATGACTAAAAGACATTTAAGGAATTGCTCAGCACCTTTAGTTATCAGGGAATGAAAATCAAACTCTGAGTTGCTATCTTACATTATTCAGAATGGCTGAGATCAAAAACATAGATAACAGCCTATGCTGGAGAGGATGTGGAGCAAGGGGGGACACTCCTCCACTGTTGGTGGGAGTGGAAACTTGTACAGCCACTTTGGAAATCAGTATGGCAAATTCTCAGAAAAATGGAAATCAGTCTACCTCAAGACCCAGTGATACCCATGGGATACTCAATCATACCACAAGGACACTTGCTTAACTATGTTCATAGCAGCATTATTTGTAATGGCCAAAACCTGGAAGCACTTAGATGTTCCTCAGTGGAAGAATGGATAAAGAAAATGTGCTATATTTATATTCAAGGGACTATTATTTAGCAGTAAAAACAAGGACATCATAATATTTACAAGCAAATGAATGGAACTAGAAAATACCATTCTGTGTGAGTAATATAGACCCAGAAAGACAAACACAGTATGTGGTCATTCATAAGTGGATACTAGATATAAAGCAAAGGATGGCTAGGCTACAACTCGCAGCTCTAGAGAATCAAGTTAACAAGAAGGATCCTAAGAAGGATGCATGGATAATCTTGGGAAATGGAAATGGATGAGATCTCCCAAGTATACTGGGACAATGTGGGGGGGGGGCAATAGGGGAAGAGGATGGGGGTGAGAACAAATGGGAACAGATTAGTTGAGCTGGAACAGGAATGGAGTGGGAGAGCAATGAAAGAGATACCTAGATAGAGAGAGAAATTATGGGGCTAGGGAGAAACCTGGCACCAGGGAAGTTCCTAGGAATATACAATGGTGACCCAACTTAGACTACTAGCAGTTGTGGAGAGGGTGCCTGAGCTATCCTATACCAGCTCTCAGATTGATAAAAACTCTGTCATCATAGAGACTTCATCCATCATATCATTTCATCTGATAGAAGCAGATGCAGAGACCCACAGCCAAGCGCCAGGCTGAGCTCTGAAAATCCAAAGGGAATTATAACAATAATTATAATTATAACAATAAATGAGGGAAGAGGGGATTATTTGCTCAAGGTGGATCAAGATCATAGTGAGGAAATTTTCAGAGACAATAAAACCAAACTTCAGAGCAACGGCTGTAGAGCCTGCATATGACTGGACTAGGTCCTCTGAATATGGGAGACAGTTATGTAGCTTGGTCTGTTTAAGGAGCCTTTGGCAATGCAATCAGCATCCATTCCTGGTACATGAGCTGGCTTTTTGGAGTCCGTTACTTGTGGAAAGATGCCTTTCACAGCTGTGATACAGGGGGGAGGGACTTGGACCTGCCTCAACTGAGTGTACCAGACTTTGCTGGCTCCCCATAGGAGGGAGGAGGTGGAGGATGGAGGGTGTGAGGGGCAAGGGTTGGGGGGAGAATAAGAGGGTGATCTGTGGTTGGTATGTAAAATAAATTAAATGTTTTAAAACAAGAAACAAACAGACAAACAAAAAAAAAACCCCCAAACAACAACAAAAAGGAAGAAACGCAAATGTTACACAAATTACCTATCAAGGACTTTAAAGTAAATATGTATATAATTAAACTGTCATTTATATCACCATAATTACTCAATGATGATTGAAGCTCAAAACATTTTTTAAAAATCTTTTAAGATAAACTTTATCCTGTCACCAGCTCTGATCACTGTGACAAGTGTTCCTGTTCAAATTAATGCGAGCTTATATAACATTGAGGTGATGTGAAAACATGGTATTTTTTTTCTCTTCATTGGCATGTGTTTCCTTCAAGGAAAAATATTTGATAGGTTTAGCAAGGTGTTTTCCTTAACCTAAAAACTTTATTCAACATTGTCTTATGATTACTAAGAAAAATTATACTTGATTTGCTGTTGAGAATGTTGTATTTGTCTTGCAAAAGGAATTTTCTTTATTTTTATAGACAATAAATATAGGAACGTTTTGTCCAAATAGTTAGGAAGATTAAAATCTGTGATGCTCCATCCTCCTTCTGATAATTCATCATGCATGCTCTAAATACTTTCTCTCTGTACATCAATAGACTCTTCTCTAAGTCATGGATGAAGGACTTGTTCTTACAGTGATCATCAGGGCTTGATGCCTCACATCTAACCCAGTGCACCTGTTTCCTGCCTCCTCTACAGTCTCCCCTTCACCCTGGTGTCCTACTCATTCTCTTAGGAACTGCTGACCACCCTGATATCCTCAAACCGTCAGAACACCAAAATGTTTAAAATGCTCCCCTTGTGATCAGAATGCTTTTTCTTCAGCTAGTAAATCCTGGCTCTTTTACTTTCCTTAAGTCTTTGTTTCAGAAAATCTCCTAAAACCACTCTGAGGCACAACTTCTCTCAAAACCTTCTTCCCATCTCATTTTTATTTTACTCATTTACCACCAGGCATATTGCAAGTGGATCTGTACATTGGTCTTTCCTGGCACTGACATGGAATTCTCATGAAGTCAATACCTACAACATTCTCTTCATTGATAATGGATGGAATAGACACTTCTGTTAAAAATGAATATGTGGAAATCATTTTCTGTCTAAATTCACTTCCGCCCCCAAACTGTTCAGAGTATTTGAATATTTTTTTTCAGTTACTATGCCCCGGACACACGAAAGGAATATTTAGAGTTATGAATAATCTATGAGTGTATAATTACAAATACCCAAGGTTAAGTCAGTAAGGCATAGGTTTGGCTTTGTTTAGTCTTTAATATGCTCTTTGCCTTTTTGAAAGCAATATGATGAATTTTTGAAAAATAAAAATCAGAATAAGTCCATAATTACTAAATAAAACATGAAGATATTTATGGCATCATTAAGAAACTTCTTGTAGGAAACGCAGACACAGAAAGACAAGTGTCTCATGTCTCCTGTTCTTTCTCACATACACATACTGGCTTTGAGTCTTTAGATATTTGTTTTTAAAATTTAAATTCCCATAGAAGTCAGGAACTAGTAAGGGACCATTGGTTTCTTTAAGAAAAGAGATTGGATAATAACAGAGCTAGAAGAGTTATGTGCGCTTGGAGGGCAGAGCTGGGAGGTGGGAAGGTATAGGAAGGTAGAACTAACACAGAAGACCTCTGGAAAGGCCTTATGCTGTTGGTAAAGGATGGGCTTTCCTACAGGTATCATGGCTGGCAGAGAAATGAACCTTGAAGAAGTGTACAAAAACTCAGTACAGCTGGACTTGGTCAATCAGACTGGATCAAAATCTCTAGAGTCTGATCCCATGGTTTAATTATATTTCACACTTAAAGACAGTAAAATTCTGTGGGGGATGGGGTGATGTCTCCATGTGAAAACTCATATATCAAAGCTTCAAAGTTCTTTCCCAAAATAACCCACTATAGCAAAGTACCTGAGACCTTTATCCTAAGAATGAGTTGTGTTGGCTGGCAAATAGTGTTCAGGACTAGGACCTATTGAGGAAGTATTTGTACTAAGCATAAGACTTGATTCGATTGATGGAAGATAAAAAGTACATGGACCCCTCCTAAAGAATGAGGTCTGTTCATTGAGACACAGAGCCCAGAATTAGGACCTAAACAGTGCACAGGATTTTTAGGAAATTGAGCTAGAAACTGACTCCTACGAGGACAGTAAAGTATCCCCAAGTTGATTGACCACTTTCTCTCCAGAATTCCAGGTGACAAGGCATCATTCTCCCTTCCTTTGAAGAAAGTATGTCCCATGTGTTTAACAAGCATGGTTCCTCCAATCTTTTTTTTTTTTTTTAAACTGTGCCTCCTACATTATGGAAACCCATTAGTGTAGAAGCTTACTGAAGCACACACCCTCATATATAAAATGTTGTTGCCTTGCCATTCCTCCTGGATGACAATATTATCTCAAATAAAATGTCCAGTTTCAGATATGGATTACTTTTTGAAAATATATTGTGCATCAGTAAGTTGGGTCCAACAGATCTCCAAATGTCATAGGCTGTATTTTCCTCCAGAACACACTTGCTGAAGACACCACACACGTAAGACAGAACATGAAGAAACCAAGCTGTTACTGACCTGGATGTTCTTCCCATTTGATTTTTTTAATAATAATTATAATGAAATAATAGTTCTCTGCCTGGTAGTAATCAAGTCTTACCTCTGTCTGAACCCTGTGTACCAGAGTGACAAGCAGTCTGGTATGTCATGCCCACGGGTACAATAGTGCTATACAAGAATTTTCCTCTTATTCTCTGTAGCTCACATTTTCACCACAATGCCTCCACACATCACTATTTTTACTTTACACACTTGGAACTTGATGGTCACAGTCTGGCGCATAACTTTGTTCACATCTAAAACTTTTATTTACATGGTCTCATGATGCTCTTATTCTGCTGATGCCCTCTATTTTTTTCTGAAGTATTCATTGTTGTGTGGTAAATGCTCTCAGAGTGTTTTCTGTCTCTATTAATGATTTTATGCTTTTGCATTTTTAATTTTTGTGCAATGTTAGGGCAGAATGCATCTGCATTTTCTTCTTGTCCAGTATCTTGTCTCTATCCCTGGAACCAACTCAGAAAGTTTCTGCTTTTCTTTTTATTTCAGTTACTATATTATTTGTACTAGTTTATTTTTTTTCTCTTTTCTTTGCTATTATTTTTTCTTCTGTTTCTTTAGTGGTTTGAATCTTATATTTTGTCAATGATCCTTAACAAATGTACTTGAAAGTGACTTTTATATTTCTCTATTAACTTTAATTTTATCTATACTAAGTTTATAGCAATTGCTCCTAAAATGGCCCAGATCATCATTTCCCCCTTTCATTTTCACTTCCCAACCCATTTCATACACAGTTTAATGCATTTCTTTTATTTATAACACAAAATAAAGTGCCTGTGTTGTACACTGTATTCAATCCAAATATTTATGTTGAGTTTAATAATATATTTACTTTTATTTGTTGAAAATATGGGCTTAATAATTCCTTACTTTCTAAGCATCAAGTGTTCTTTTTATAATATTCCAGAAGACCAGAATATGCTTTGAGACCTTATTACAAAAGATTAGCAACCTTTCATTCAGTGGATTTTTTTCTTCCTTCAAATGTTCTTGTGACTGATAGCTTATCACTGTCTATTGTATGTTACAAATGAACATGTCAGAAAAGGAATTATAGATGTGAGGGAAACAGAGAGAGCCCTGGGATCATTTCCCATGCCCCACCCCTGGATAATATTCAGAATGTAGTTAGGAAGCAAAATATATCATGACAAAGAATTGTTATCATAGTAGTTAGTCCCAGAATTATTGAAATTTTAAATATTGTAAGATCTACTGCACTTTAGCTGGAATATATCTGGAATGTGTGCCATGTGAGAGGTTTTAATACCTTTCTAACATTGTGGGAATTGCACAGTTGAAGACATATCAGGGAGCATGGGTGGAGAGCCCTCTAATGGGGCCCACAAGGTAGGATGCTTGAGACCATCTTCCTGCACAGTCAGAAGCTTAGTTCTCCCCCATGAGCAACTTTACACACTGTTCCAAAGTGTCTTCTGTTTCTCAGAAGTTGACAGCTTACATCTCATACAGCATGTGAACCAAATTTTTCTCTAAACAAAGTTTCAAGTTGTTAAACAGCTGTCATTATTGCACAGATTTTTTTGTTTAATCAACAAAACCATGGGAAAGAAATAGGTCATGGGATAAAATAGGAGAGACAAAATTCCCTATGGCTGAGACTTGATTAAATTAGGAAACTTTCATTGCTTTTAGTGAGCTCAAACTCTAAATGTTCATTTAAAAAAGCAAAGAGAACAGTCTCCAAATGTCCAAAGTTCTGCTCACCAGAGAGACAGTTATGGAGCTCATAATAAAGGAAACAGAAAAGGGATCCTGGAATTTTAGGTCACCCAATTACAAGGGCTGCTTAACATTTTAAAGATAGAGGAATTGTCAAGGCTACTTTTTAAATTAGTGTGCAAAACGCTGGATTTTTATGACAACACCTTCAAACACGCCCGCCTTTGTTGTTCCTGTCACACTCCTCACCCCACCCTGTGCTGCTCCACACTCAGTAGCTACCTGTGTCTCCTTTCTCACAGCACACTACCCCATCCCTGTACTTTACAGTCTACATCCATACCTACACCCCACACATGTGCACATCAACAGTGTAAAGGTCAGGATAGACCTATGAGAGATGACATGCCCTTCTATCTGAATCCACAATATCTCACTTACTATAAGATAATTTCCAGGTCCATCCATTTTCCTACAAGTTTCATAAGATCATTTTTATTTCTTTATTTCTGAACATGACTTGTAAGTTCTACAGTTTCATTCTTCCTTTTCTGTTGATGAACATTTACAATAGTTTTATGTCCTTGCTCTTATGAATAAATCAATAGTAAACACAAGTACACAAGTACTTTTATAATAGGCCGTAGAGTCCTTTGGCTATATGCCCAAGGGGTACTATAGCTGGGTTTGATGGTAATTATATATATATATATATATATATATATTTTTTTTTTTTTTTGGAGAAACATCTAGAATGACTTCACCAGGGATTGCACCAGCTTACACTTCCTTTCAACAGTGAACAGTCGTTTTTGGTTTGTTTTTCATCATTTCCTCAGAGCATTTATTATTTGTTTACTTGATAATAGGCATTCCTACTGGGACTACATAAAATCTCAAAATAGATTTAATCAGTTTAAAAAAAAAAAAAACTGTGGGAAGGGAGAGAGTTAAGGTTTATAAACAAACTATTTCACCCCTCTCTTTCTCTGTCTGGTTCCACCAAGTATTGCAGTGTAAGCGCTACCATTACGGAAATAAGAAGGCTGTTCACTTCCTGTTGCATCGGCTCCTATTGTCCTTACCTGATGAGAGATAGAAAAACGCTAGGCTCCAGACTGAGATGTGTAAGGTTTCAGAAGACGTTTAGGACAAAGATTCCCAACTTGGAAAACATGTTCTTGAAGAAGCCAAAACAGAAATGGTCCCACCGGAGGATGTGTGCCCATCACCAGTGGTAGCCGAGGGCAGGGGGGAAGGTATGGGGTATGGCTGTAATTGACAAGGTTGACTTGGAAAGCTGGGGTCCATTTTCACAAATATTCACATGCACCAACTATAGCCAAAATATGGAAAGAAAAGTAGATAATAGATTTATTTTGGATGATAAAGAGATAAATATTTGCACTAGATGAAAATCGAAATGTTTCCTTGACTGAATATGATAGTTTTAAAATAAACTTAATGGCTCAAAGATATTTTCATACATGTAACTTTTAGATAAGTGAAACAATTTTCCAGTGAATGAAGATTTTAAGAAATTAAACATATTTTGAGATACATGGATAAAATCTTTGACCAAAATGAGCCACTAACTTAGAAGGCACCCAAGTAAAACATCCATGGATGTTCATTGGTACCAGCAGTCCACAGATAACTGTGAAATTATTTATGTGTTTTAGTCTCTCTTCATTTTATAATAAAATACTGGAGATTGAGTAACTTCTAAAGAATAGGACTTCTGGCATGTGGCTTTTAGGGACTCAGAAGTATGGAGCCAACATCTGCCAAACATCTGGCTAGTGCCTTTCAGCTGAATTCTCAACCAACAGGCAATCATATGGTAAAATAGAATATGCATGTTTTTAAGACAGATTCTTTTTCTTGGGAAGCTACCAGTCCACCACGAGGCTTGATAATTTTATCTAATCCCAATTACTTCTCAAAGAATGCACTTCAAAATATCCTCAACATACTAATTTGGAATCTATTTTCCAACACAAGAAACTGAGAGACACACTGAATCCATAATGATGATATAAAATAATTATTATAGTTTATATTATACTAATTAGAAAACTGGTGATCCTATTTAAATAGGCAAGGATGGCTGTTGTCAAAGCAGAGTATTAAAACTTTTCAGATAAGTATGTTTCACTGTATATAACTTTCCATGCTTAATTAATTATTATTCTTTTTGTAAGGAGTTGCCCTGCCTAAGGCATCAAAGTCAGGTAGCACAGAAAGAATAGGCTGTGTTGTCAGGCACTGCTTGCAAGGCACAGAGACTCCTGGTGTTTATTCTACTTGAGGCCAAGCTCAAAATGAATGTACCAGGTGGGAACGTAGCTTAGAGTTAAAGCAACTGCCTAATGTGTGAAGCCCTAGGTTCCTACCTGAAAACACACACACACACACACACACACACACACACACACACAGAGAGAGAGAGGGGGGGGAAAGGGAGAGGGAGAGGGAGAGGGGGGGGAGAGGGAGAGGGAGAGGGAGAGGGAGAGAGGAAGAGACAAAGAGATACACATAGAAACAGAAAGAGAGACGAAAAGGGTAATATTAGGCACTTGCTCTATCTAGCCTACTGAACACTGTAACCAAGATAACAAGAACACTGTTTCCTCTTGCGATTGTATAACTTAAGGGAAATTGAGGTTCTCTACCTTTACCAAGCATCATAACACAAATATTAATCTGAGAAATAATCAAAGTCTGTAGACGGAAATGGGCTTGACAATATTAAAGTCGACAAACAGCAAGAAGAATTGTACTGAGTCAAGAACTGTCTTCATATTGAGCAGTGTCAGGAAGTAGTGAAGTTGGACACTCAACCCCTGACCTCTGCACCTGTGCTGAGAGAATCCTGAGAAGGATCCTACAGGGCAAGCTCAGCCAAAGGACAAGCAATGTGTGATGGTGATTAAGTTTTCTGTAATCAGTTCCTGTTGGGTTCTCAGAAACAATCCAGAACCCCGGAAAGAGAATCTAAATTGGCCTTTGTAGTTTTGGCCTCTGGTATAATTAACTATCAGATTCTCAATTATAATTCATGTGAGAGCTGGGAAAAGCTATTTACATAATGAAACATGGTGCTCTAAGTGAGCAGCTTCTTCACTTATGTAGATTTGAGAAAATAAATGTTTCAGAATTTGGGGTGTATAGAGGAAAGACACTGCTCTTTATCTCTCTGTTTCCACCGGTCTCTGTTTCACTTTTCCTCTTGGGGCTTTGTACAACAGATAGACAAAGTGAGATGGGCCAAATTATTTTCCAAAAGAAGAGATAAAGAGACAAGTCAGGGAATCATCAGAGAGGGAACATTGGGAGAATGAATGAAGGCATTGTGGAAAAGACAGGGTATTATGGTTTCCATCCATGTTAGAATTAGAGGAGAAACAGATTAAGCTGTGCTTGGCTGTACAACTCTTCTATCTCATTCTGTGGTCTAATTCCTTCAGAAAGATGGAAGGCATTCCAGCAGATGTCTTGTAAGTTTCTTCAATAGAAAACACAGAAGTAAAATTTGTAGGTTATAAATGATCAGCCAACCAGGGAAAAGCTTATAAGTTGATTTATATATACATATTTAGATAAATAAGACAGAATTAAGAAATTAATAGTTGCATGATGTTATTACAGCCCATGAATGGTGCTACTAAAATATCAAGAACAAGAATGGTGTGTGTGCTTAATGTTTAAAGCATGACTTAAGAAATAAAGTCCAAACCTCAGGGAAGATTAATTATATACTGCAGACTAATTGTAGAGTTTAATGGAGAAGTATTTTCTCCTCAACATGGACCCAACATTGAGAATGTCTAAAGAGAACAATTACCATGGAACAGAAGGAAAGGTGGAGAATAGTGAAGAAGATTTTACACAAGGCAGCAGCGGCAGCCTTGAGGCTGCACAAGATTCTGCTTCATTGCCAAAGAACTTCGCAGCTTGAGAATCTGAAAACTCCTGAATCTTTCCAGACCGGGGAAGTGAGATAAATTGAATTTTTTAAGCCAGTGAATGATTTTTTTTCCACCTCCTAATGAAATGAGAAAGGAAGCCGAGGGCCGGGGGAAGGAGAAGATGATGAAGAGGAAAAAGGCGGGGGGGGGTGTGAAGAAGAGGGAAGGAAGGCAGGTAAAGAAACACCAAGTCTAACATGATTTACTAATATCTACGTAAGTATTATTACAGGTTAATTGATTGTTAGGTCAATTAATTATAGGCAAGATTCAATAACACATTTAAAAAGAGAGATTTATACAATATGACCAAATGAAATTTATTCTAAGAACTAATTGGTGATTAAAGGTTAGAAAGTCCATTAGTAACAACCAGCAGCTCAGCAGCAGAATTAAAGTAAGATAAACTTTAGACACATTTCACACTCACACATACATATATATCTATATATACACATATGTGCAAGGTGCTTGACAAAATACTGTACCAATAGTTGTTGTTCTTCTTTCTTGCTTGCTTTCAGATTTTTTAACCAAAATAAAACATGTACACAGTTTTAGAAGTTACATAATTTTACATGGAGTAAATGAAAAACGACAAACTACATTTTCTGTGAAGTTTCTATCTTCCAAACTCCTCATTCACTCTCAACTGCTTTTTTCCTTTATTGAAAATGAATTCTTTCCTCAGACAATATATCCCAATTATGTCCATGACACACTTGTTCCTGTTTCTCCGTACTGCCCATCCCTTCTGGACCCACCCCCTTTCTGTCTCTCACAGGAAAGAACAGACTTCTAGGAGAAACAAGCAGACATGATCAAACATAATAGGATGAAGATCAAAGTTGGACATGGCATCCTAACAGGAGAAAAAGAGCCCCAAGCATGAGCAACAGAGTCAGAGACCTACTCATATCACAGGCTCAGAGCAGTAATAATGGACAGAGGACAGAGACCAGGTTCTGCCCTGAGTTTGCTGCTTCAGTTTCTATGAATTCATATGCACCTTCCCTAGTTGACTCTAAGAGGATTTTCTTCTCCTCTGGCTCTTTCATTCTTTTCTGACTCCTCTTCTGTGGGACTCTCTGAGCTCTGAGGGGAAAGATCTGAAGGAGACATCCCACTTAGAGCTGTGTGTTCCAAAGGCAGACTCTCTGTGTAGTGTCTGGCTTTGGATCTCTGCATCTGTTTCCATATGCTGCAAGAAGGAGCTTATCTGATGATCTGGGTATTTAGTAGACTATCATTAGGAGTCATTGTATTGATTAATTTCATGCTATGTGTTTCGTTTTATCCTAGGTCTCTGGGCTATCAAGTCTCTGTTTTTTTGATTACTCAAGCAGTATCAGGTCTGGGTTCTATGTCAAAGTAGACATTCCTTGGCTAATTCCACAAATTCTGGACTAGGTCTGCTTAGGGAGTGGAACAGAAAGCTTAGGTGGGTAAAGGACATAGGGTGGAGGGAGAGAATGTGGAGAAAGACAGATGATATTAAGGGGCATTTGAGGGATGATATGGAGTTCTAGTACAGCGGGAACTTCCTAAAAGACATGAAAATGATCCTGATGAAGTCTCTTAACAATGAGGGAAACAGAGTTTCAACTGTCTCTTGTTGCTGAATGAGGCTTCCAGGGAAGTGACTGAGTTGTGTTCAGTTGAGTTTCTGGCCAAGCAGGTCTCATGAAAATCACCAAACAACTCAGATTATTGCCAAGACAATCAATTGCTCTCTGCTAACTGATAGTCAGGCCCCATTGCATGAGACAACGCCCACACAATTCATTGTACATGGAGAAGTCAAGCTGGTGCTGTCAGCCCTCTGTGATAGTGTTTATGATGTGGGAAGATACTCAGCAGGTTAGAAAAAGAGAAGCATAAACACCAACTTATCCCCAAAACCTTTGACGTACAATCAGGACCTTTCATTATCTTGTTTCAAGGCAACACTCTTTTGAGCAGCAAAGGGTGGCCTGGAATTTATAATCTCTTTGCTTCAGTATCCAAAGTTCTTGAATAAAAGGAATGCATGACTATGTGTGGGTGAATGTATACTAATTTACTAAAACAAGGCACTTAATAAAGTTGGAATTGAATCATATATTTTCACTGTTGTACACATCAATAGCCATCATTTTATTTCACATGGAGACACTTCTTGAAAATCTCAGAATGACCTCAAGAATCTACCTTCATAATACATAAAACCTTAATATTATGAATATATTAAAAACTTCTATGCAAAACTATAAGTGCAATAATCCTATAAAAACTGAACTTGATTGTCTATAATTCTAAAATAATTTGTGGTTGAAGTGGTATTAAGAGAATTTTCTATAATTTTAAAATGAGCTCACAGAGGAGGAAGCTATGTTTAAAGCTGTAAATTAGGTATAAGTGGCTCCATATAATTTATAATAAGGACCATCCAGACTGAGAACCAGGATGTTATTCCATTTCTTACTTATTGGTTTTATCAGCTTAAAAAGTTTTCCCAAATTGACTAAGTAGCATGCTCAAGAAACCATGAATTGAAGCTAGAGAGACAGCTCAGAGGTCAAGTGATGAAGAAAACATACTGTCTTCCGGAGGACCAGAGTTCTGATCCTAGCACTCAACCTGACAGCCACACCTGCCTATTAACTCCAGCTGGCTGCCATGGGCACTGTACGCATATGTCCAACTCCTACCCCGTTCCCTGCAAACGTTTGTGTAAAGAATTCTTTAAAAATTAAAAATCTTTTGGAAAAGAAGCTAAGACTAAACGTGTGATTTCATTTATAATTATGAGAATGCAAATAAGTAATAAGATGAGCAATAGCAATATCTAGAGTCATTGCTCATGAATTTATCCTCTGATCAGGTAAGAACAAACAAAACAGAGCACCAAGATTTATACTCAGGGAAGTTTAATTCCAAAGCATGCATGTCAGAAGAAAATGATACCTAGAAAAGCCCTCAATTATTACGGGCTGATGAAATTAAACGCGGAAAACTCAAGAAAGTATTATATAGATATAAATGGAAGTGGGGATTTTAAAATGTGGCTTTATAAAGGAGAGAAAATAAAGTAGGGAATGTCTCTATTAAGTACAATATAATAGCCGAAGGCTATATTATCACACTAGATAAATAAATGAAAAATAAAATAAATACAATTTAACAAAATGTCCATAAGTAATTATTCTTATTACCTTTTTAATGATATCCCAGTTTGCCTGCCCCTTCTCTATTACATTTCCCCCCTAATTCTTCTTCTATGCTTTGTGTACTACTCTGGAACTCTTGTCTTGGAATTCTTTTAAAGAGTACAGCCTCTTGTTAGGAACATCAACATTTCACAATTTTTGTTTACAATAACAACATTTCTACAATTGAAGACTCTCAGAAAAATTCTTCTGTAAGTATGCTTCAGTTTCACAAGTGATTTTGAGCAAAATGCATCAAAGTTTTTGATTGTGTTGTTATGATGGCACAAATACAAATACTCAGTATGCACAAACGTTCATAGAAGGGAGTGTGAGAAATATCCAAATAGTAAGACAGAATAATCATTCTCCTTTTCTTTTTTTCTTAAGAAAAGCAAATCTCATGGGCAGCAATGTGCACCAAAGTCATCAGATTGGTACTAGAGCTGATGGGAAGGCAAAGCCTCAGATATTGCCAAGGCTCCGCTGGGGCCCAGTGCATGGTGCTCTAAGTTTGATCTTCTGGCATGTTGAGTATTTTAAAGTGAGAGAAATAAGGGTCTTAAAAACAAGGTGTCTGTCCTCGGCTTCTCCTTCCCTGTTCTTCCCTTAGGTGAGTCATAGAAACCAAAGCTCTCCTCTAAAAACAGACCGATGACACAAAATACCACTCTTAGTCCCCTTTTTCTTTCTTCACGTGGCATGCACCCTTGCACTCGGCCCTATATCTTGAGAGAAGAGTATTTTTTTTAATTTTGCTAAATACAAATAGACTAGATGTTATAACTATAATTCTTGCTTGATGGCTATTCTGTTATATGTAATTTTGCTATGTTAAAATTGAAACCTTCCTTTTTGATTAAACCTTCCTTTTGATTTGATGTGGGAATGCCTTTCTGTATGCTGTGAATATCAATCTTTCAATAAAGAAGCTGTTTTGGGCCATGACAGGCACCATATAAGAAGTAGGAGGAGAAATCAGAGCATAGGTAGGAAAAGCAGGACAGAGTCAGGCAGACTGAGCTGAAGCCCAAAGGAGCAACATGTAACGAACACAGGTGAGCCACGGGCCATGTGGCAGACAGATTAATAGAAATGGGTTGATTTAAGATGTAAGAGCTAGCTAGCAATGTGCCTGAGCCATAGGCCAAACAGCATGAAGTTAATATAAGCGTCTGAATCATTTCTGGGGCCTAAGCGGCAGGGGACTGAGTGGCTAAGCGGTCTCGGGTGGCAGGTCTGTGGGTCTCGGACCTCTGGCCACCTGGGATCAAGAAACCCCACTACTACACCCACCCCTACTCCTTGCAGGGGATGTTACTCTTAGACCATAACTAGCCTGATTAGTTTCAATTATCAACTGACGTAACTCAAAGTAGAGAAAGTCTCAATTGAGAGATTGCTTGTGGCCATGGCTGAAGGACTGTGTAAGCTGAAAATTGATATGGGAAGGACTAGTCCACTGTAGATGGCACCATCTCTAGAAAGGTGGGCCTGAGCAGTATAAGGAAGCACACAAGTCTAAGGGCAACCCCAGTGAGCAGCATCCTTTTGCAGCTCCTGTGGACAGCTTGCTCTTGAGTTTCTGCTTAGACATCCTCAAAGATGAACTGTCACTTGTTAGCTGAAAAAAACATTTCCTCTGCTATATCACAGCAAGGGAAAGAAAGCTGGAACAGCATCTCTTTGTTCAGTCACATTTCGACAGTTATCCATTCTTCATGGAACCTAAGAATGAAAATAGTTTCCCCGAAATTACTTTCTCATTTTAGAAAGCTCCCTTGTAATACAAAATTTTGTAAAACAATAGCTGAGTGTGGTTAGCGAATGCCTTTAATCCCAGGACTCAGGAGGCAGAGGCAGGCAGAGCTCTATGAGTTTGAGGCCAGCCTGCTGCATGAAGTGAATTCCAGGACAGCCAGAGCTGTTACACAGAGAAACCCAGTCCTGGTAAACCAAAAATAATAAGATGAATAATTTTTTAATGCTACTTTTCTGTTACTAACTTGTCCTTTGCATTGGAGTTACACTGCTGGTGGATGTAGCCATGGGATGATGTAGCCATGGGATGATGTAGCCATGGGATGATGTAGCCATGGAATGATGTGGCCATGGGATGATGTAGCCATAGGATGATGTGGCCATGGGATGATGTAGCCATGGGATGATGTAGCCATGGGATGATGTAGCCATGGGATGATGTAGCCATGGGATGGCCTTTTCTCTCCTGCATCCCAGTAGCCTCACATGATGGCTGACACATTTTGAAGAAATTATTTTGGATGATTGAATGAATGTTATTTCAAGGAGAGAAATTGACATATCTTTTCTTCTAGGTAAGCTTCTCCTGCTAAATATGTCTGGTTGTACAATGAAGGTTTCAGAATATCATCTCTGCAGAGAAATTCCTTCTTTTTCCAAGACTAAATAAATGACAAGAACTGACTGCCAGTCTTCCTTATCGGTTTTATCTAAACCATGTACAAGTTAGGAGGCAGCCAACGGTCTCCATTTGGAAGAAGTAAAGTACTGAGGAGTTGAGGTAACATTTTCATTATATAGAATTATAATTATATAATTACATATAATACAATCTAGTATATAATATAATCCTTTTTCCAAGCAATAAAGCCATGGCTTTAATATACTCACAGATATGTAAAAAATTATCATCACATTACGTCTTAGAACATTTACATCATCCTGAAAGTAATTTTTTAAATTGCTCTTGAAAGACAGCATCTTGTAAGAATCATGAACATTTTTTGATAGCTGGTCTTGATATATCTGACTTAAGAAATGTCTAGTACAAGTGACATTTGCTTCTGTATTTCTGTAGGGTTATTTACAGAGAAAGAATATGGGGACAGTGACAGGAGAAAAGACATGCCCTAAATGTACATGACACCATCCATGGGCCTGGATGGAAGGACAATGACAAACGGCATCCTGGCTGCAAGTTCTGGTATGGCTGTGATTTTGCCATCTACTGTTAACTCAGGCAGCAGCTTCTTTGGCCTTTCAGCGTGTCAGTATCACTGACTAACTAGGACATTTGGGGCCTTTACCAGGAGACTGAAACTACAGAGATATCCAGCTTCTTGGACTGAACACCTATCACATTCTTGGCCTCCCCAGCATGTAGATGGCTATAATTGGGCTGCCCAGACCTCCAATCCAATTTACACACACACACACACATACACACACACACGCACATGTACATGCACACGTGCGCGCACACACACACACATACACACACACGCACATGTACACGCACACGTGCACACACACACACACACACACACACACACACACATTTTACTGGTTCCATTCCTAAGTAAACCCCAAGGAACTAGGAAAGTTCTAAACAAGTACAAAGTAGAAGACCATGGGAGGTGAGGGAATGTTTCTACTAATTTCTCTGGTCTGAAATCTTTCCCCTTTTTATACTAGTCTTGGGCTCACAGGCATAGGGTTTGTGACATAACACTCAGGACTAAGGAGTTTATAATACGCCAGACATGGGAAGATTGGTACAGGCCCAGTGCATGGCCCTGAGACAGCAGTGTTTACTGTAGACAGTACCATCCACTAATGACAAGTGAAGTGTCATCCTGACACTGTCACTGCTGGTCACTGAAAATGTTGGCTGATCATCAGAAGGCCAGTTCCCACAGCTCTGCTGCCAAATTATTTGAATAAACCCAAACAAGTTTATAATTCTTATGGTGGCTGAAAAAGTCTCTCTTTTTCTTGGCATTCTAAATAGACTGGTGCATTTGAGGATGGACTGTTACTTGCTGTGCCTCAAACTTATCTTTACTGAAATGGAATTTGTTTAGCATGCAATGAGTGCACGCATTGCTATTTGAATACTCAAAGAACTATGAAGCCGTTGCTGAGATTTTAGAATATGTTGTTGCGTAAGTTTCTTGATATTGAAACATCCCATTCTGCAGGGAAGCTCTTTAAACAGAGGGGTAAATAACTCCAACAGCGTCAAGAACTCCCTGAAACTGACCAGATTCACCAGGCTCCTCCCTTCCAAGGTAAGTACCAAAGCTTCTGAGAATCAGTCTCAGAGAAGCCGCGCTGCAAAGAAGACCAGACCAGAGCAGCTGCCTGGAAGAAGAACACGGCTGAACAGCGTAGAAGAGGTTTAGACCAACTCGGGCACTTGGAAAGGACACTCTCCAATCTGCTGAGTTGCCTGAAGGCTGTGCAGTGAGCTCCTGGTTACTAGCTTTTGTGAACCATCACCTATCCTGGGCCAGGCTTTGATGATGCAGCTGTTTGTGCCCGTAGATTAACATATATTCCTGTAAATAACTCCAGTAAAACTCAGTGGTTCACCAGATTAGACTTAGGTACTATTTATACTTTGGTCTGTCATGAGATCCCTGTAGTAAGAGGTTTCTGGTCTGGACTTTCGGTCCTTGCCTCAAGGTCTAGGCCCACAGACCTGCAGACCCACAGACACACGCAGATGCTTACTATAGTTTTAGGCTGAATCGGCCAAAGGCTCAGGCATATCACTTGCTAGCTCTCTACCCTTCATCTAACCCATGTCTCTTGTTCAGCCATGGGGCTGGGTACCTTTTCTTAGAGCACCATGGTTGTCCTCTTCTTCTTTTGGCTTCTCTCTGGCATTCTGCCTGCCATTCTGTTCTCAGAGATTTTTAGTCTGGTAGCCCCGCCCACACTTCCTGCCCGCCTTTGGTCAATCAGCGCTTTTTATTAAACCAGTGGGTGGGACAATTATTTACCATGAAACAACACAATACCCCTACAGATCCCTGTGGGGGTTGGATAGACAAGTGTGTAGCATGTCTCCAGTAAATATTGTGTCACACAACACGTGTGTCTGACTATCTCCACCCGGCAGAAACAAGACTAAACCTTTTATGGCAGAGCCATTATTCCTGCTATTTATTTCTCTTCCTTTTTCTTTCTTAGTTTTCCTTCCTTTAGTCCTTCCCTTTCTCCCTCTTTCTTTCACTCTGTCTTTCTTCACCCCTTTCCTTTAGAGGTATTCAGGAGAGGACTAAGTCTTACGATGATTGAGATGCCTGTGTTCCCCTGTAAGGAACTTCTCAAGGTTTAAAGCTAACCCTAAACATGAGATTCCCTAGTCTTCTGCAGGCTGCAGGAAACTGTGGAACTCCTGGGGCGTAACTCCTAGGAGCTGTGTGTAGACCCGGTATAGGAGGCTGGTCACCTGGAGTGTGGCTCCCAGAAGGTATAGGTAGATGTAGGCAGTGGAGATCCAGGAACCCTTGAGCTTCTTGTACGGTGTGTATAAACAGCTCTAAGCAGGGGAAGCCTGGCTCTTACTTGCTGCAGGAGGCCATGCAAGCCGGGCACCTGAAGCAAAGTTTCTGAGAGCTGTGGTCCTATCTGGTACATCACCTAGAAGCCCGTGCTTGGAGCCCTTATTATTTTACAGATGTAGAAAATGACTACTGAAAGATTTCTGTGTGCAGATATTTGTGCAGCCAAGATGGAAAGAGATCTGGCAGTCAGGAGCCTAGGCATACTGAGCACTGCAGCTCAAATCGAAAAGTATTCAGGCATTTGGGAGCCAATGAATACTGAGTGTTACAGCTCATGGTAATTAGGCAGTCAATGAACACCATAGACCACTGTAAACCTAGTCAGCAGCTTACAGCCCTGCTTCAGGGAAGGGCTTCCCCAATGTTAATGGCTCTGCCCCAGCAAGGGAGGGCCTCCCCTAAGAAGTCGCTACAGAAGGATTGCTTCCCTTCCCCTGCTGGCTGCTCTAGGTCCAGGGATTTAACAACCCCACTGAGCCAGGGAACTACCCTGGGCAGCTTTGCTCCCTTAGCTATTTTCAGCCCAGGCTCCATCTCTGCTGCTTGCTGCTGCTTGGGAGAAAGAAAAAGTTCTTCACCAAAACTCAGGAGCTTTATTAGGAGGAAAGGGTTGAGAAGTTAAGGGTGGGGATTTGTCAGATTTTATATCTTTTTTACTCTAATTTGGTTTTGTTTTCAGGACTAAAAGGTTTCTTTCACTGGCTCCTTTGGGGCTCTAATTTCAGGGCCAGGGCACATTTCTTTCACTGGCTCTGATTCTAGGGCCAAAGTGTGTTTCTTTGGTGCTGGTTTCAGAGTCAGGACACATTTCCTTTTGGTTCTGGGTTCAGAGATAAATTATTTCACTGGCTCAGGTCTTAGATCCACGGTGGGTTTTCTTTCCCTGGCTCTGAGTCCAAAGTCAGGACGAGTTTCTTTGGCTGGCCACTTTCCCTTACATTGTGGGCAAGCAAATAAATAAATTGAAATAAAGAGCATTAGCAAAAGTTCTGGACATATCAACTCCAAGAAAGCTATTTTAATAATCTCAGGCCATTTTACTCTCCATGAACAAAAGTAAATTTGATTCTGTGGACTTTCAATCAAACCTAGAGGAAAATTATCTCAAACTCAGCAAGACAGCTGTTTGATGTCCCTTGTGTCTGTACAGTACAAACAGAAAAGCCTAGAAAGGATTCACTTATTATTATTAGCAGCTTGAAGAATCATCAAAACATACATTTCAAAACATTTACATGTAGAACAATTATGACTCCACTGATTTTATATCTCAAAATATTGTGAAGGTTAAGTAAACTTCTCATTACATTTCAACAACGTGGAATTTTGCCCATAGTAGACAGTCGATGATTATTTCAGTGTTTCTAAAGAGACTCATGGAAGCACTGAGAAAGATTTCTTTCTTATTTTGAGAACTTTTAAAGCATGATGCTGAGGCCAAACCTTTTACCATTCGACAGAACCTGAATTGAGGTTTGAGTCACTCTGCTGAAGACCGGAAAAGACACCAATCTCTGTCCCCCTTGAATCTGAATGAAAAACTTCACAACAATATTACCTTAAAAACATAGGCTGTCTAATGGTTCTATTTCATTTACATATAGTATGAATTTACCATGATTCAGTTATATTTTTTTAATTTTGAGATTACAATTTAGTTACAATGTTTTTCCCTTTGCTTTCCTCCCTCCAAGCCCTCCCATATACCCCTTTTCATTCTTCAAATTCATGGTTTATTTTTTACTAATTGCTATTGTATTCATATATGTATATACAGATCAACAACCTATAGTCCATAGAAAGCTACTTGTATATATGTTCTTAGGCCTGATGGTTTAGCACTGGACAACCAAGTGGTGTGTTACTATCTGAGGAATGCTGCCTCTCCCATGTCTAGCTTTTGTCAGTTGCCTAAGTAGATGTTCATAAAGTGCCTTCATTTTGGGCTGTCTGAATGGCCGTCTATGTATTGGGTCATTATTCAACTAGTTAAATAATAGAACATTCTTAGGGGTGAACCTAATGTGAAGAAGACACAGCACTTCTTGCTATCCAACTGCTCTTACCGGTATTTTTCCAGGAATAATTCCCAAGGGATCAGTTAATTTCTTCCAGTCCATACCTTATTTGTGTCCTATGTGTTACGTCTGCATTTCCAAACCTTCTGTAATAGCTGTGCTTTTCCTGCACAACACTCACAGAAACTGCACTTACTTATGTTTTTAATTCCTTATTCAGAAGACACATGCTGAATTAGTGACTCTGGTACCTGTTTCTGAAGTTGTTCCTGTTCTGGGGGTTTTCAGAGCGGTGCCTTCCTTCCTCCTGGAATGACTGTTCTGAGTGTGCCTCCTCCTTCACACTGTCTCAGCTCACAGCTTCACCGTCTATATCACTTGTGGGTCAGAAGCATGCTATCTGGGGCCGGTTCTTTACAAGACACTTATTGCATCTGCGTTTCCCTGTCCTCACACTCTTCAGACCTTTCTCAGGCTATCAGTCTTCTGCTTGTCATTCTAAGGGAATTGTTTATTTTAGTAACTGTTGGAAATATTGCTTGTCAAACAATTTAGCCCTTCATAAATGTCATTTTGAAACCGGATCAACAAAAACAGATACAACTGGATCAGCTTTTATTTCTAGCTTCGTAATCAAACGATTTTCCTGTGTGAAGCATTTTTTATGTTATTTTCCTAAAGTTTCTTTCAAGAACATGACTTGCAATTCATCTATCTTTAAAATACAAATTGTTCTAGAGTTAATATCTAGGCACAATTTTATAGTTACTTTCTTCTTCTAAGTTTCCTAGAAGATGAAAACCACATGAAAGGCAGCATGATCACACAATCAATAGAACTTTGACCTCGAAACTAGACAAGAACCATCCCAGGAAGTTCAACAGTAAGTAACTTCTGTAGCAGCTAGCCTCCTTCAGGTCTTGCTCAATAATCTTCAGCTTCTTTAATTTTTGCCTGTGCTTTTAACTCAAGATAAACTGCAGAAACTGAATGTGCTTCTCAAGCTAATTCACTGGAGTGTTCTGCTTCTAACTGGTTCATGCCTACATTTCTCTTCCCAAAAACTGGCAGTCAGGGCATGTATCTGAACACCTCCTTTTATACCACTATAGGTTTTCTCCCCCCCCCCCCCGCCCTGCTGAGCCCCTGAGAAATGCCATTGGTAGTGTCTGATTACCATATTGTTGCCAGCTCTTGATAAATAAACTCTACATTTTATTTAAGTATTCTTAGTTATTTTCATGCCTGAGTTAAATAGAAATCTTATCAATACCCAACTTCTGTGCTTTTCTCTTATTTTAGTTACAAAATACTCAGTTTCAACAAGAAGAGAAAGGATTTATTTATTTATCTTCTGTTTGGACCTGGCTGGCCTGGCCGAGGTCACAAAGGCTGGTACCCTGAAGGTCTAGCTACTTCCTAGGAGATTGGTGAGTCCCAGAGTCCCTTGTGTAAATTTCCTCTGCCCTGTCCCTTCCCTAATGAACTGAGGGAACACCCATCCTAAGATAAGCCAAGTAAATATTTCATTGTTTGCTCCAAATGCAAAGTGTCTTAAGAGCTTTCCTAAGGCCTCTTATCTCCTTAATATTTCTGAGATGGGTCCTAGGCTTCAAGGAAGGGAAATGTAAACACTGGGCATTGTACTCACCAGAGAGTTCAATGCTGAGGAGCATGACAGACTTTATTGGGTGGGGGTAGTAAGTACCCAAAAGCTAAGTGTAGGCCAGAAAGCTTTCAAAGACTGTGAGAATATTCCCAGATTTCTGGCCCTAATACTGCTTTTGGTATAAGCAAATTAAAAGAAAGTGTCCTGTTTCTGAATAGAAAAGAAGATAAAGAAGTTTTAACAGATGGGAACTCCCTGTGTAATTGCAACACGGCTAGTGATTATATGAGGAGCATTTGACATCTTTGCAAGGCCTCCCACCTTCTGATAGGGCCAGATAGCATTTGGATAGCTCACTTTGGCAGTGTTTCCTCAGGAAACCAGGGTGGGTTACATGGTAAAAGCTAGCCTCAGAGGCCAGCAGCAACTGGTCCTTCCTTGCTAAAATGCTTTGTTTGCTCTTCACTAATGAAGTGAGAAGTTTGTTAGTTCTTTTTACAGTTTGAAGTTTTTGGTTCTCATGGACTTTGCTCTGGGACTTGATGGTTTTACTGGGTCCCTTTGTCTTATAATTAGGTTTTAATGTTAACATTAGAGGCACTGTATCAACAAATATTTTAATGCTGTTTAATCATTTTCATTGAGTAAATGGCATTTTTCTTAAGCTATTAGTTATAAAATTTGCCTAATAAATACTGAAAATGTCTACTAAGGTATTTCTCATATTCTTAGCAAGAAATAATATTTTAACCCTGAGTGACAGTGATAACATGGTCTCTCCAAGGTATGGCTGAGGAGAGAGTTTATTGTATGTATGAAGAGAATGCCAAAGGCATCTGGAAGGGTCCAGACTAAACATGGTCAACAGACTGAACAGGGCCATGATAAGAAGTAGGAGTCAAGAGAGGATGAGATCAGATGAACCAAGAGAAGAGCCATGGACCAAGTGTCTAAGAGTGAGTCAAGAGACCAAGAAAATGTGTAGCCAAAATGGCTGAGATATACAAAGATCAGAGGCTGGAGGAAGAAAATAGAAGCCCATCCTCTGGGTTGGAGATGTTTAGGGTAGGGGTGCAGGGGAGCTGAGGGGAGCCACAGGTGACACTTGTCCCGGGTTTCTTTGAGAGCTAACATTCCAACCTTTTGTTGATGCTAAGGGGCAATGTAATCTCTTCCATAAGTACTTCCTGATGAAACTGAGATGGTGTAGGAGTGCAGGAAGGCTGACATAATGGCCAGAGGATGGAAAGGGAGAGAGATACACAGGCTTGGGGACATCTGCTTCTCTCACTGTTCAGGTTCTGTGACACCATCTGTGACTAGTAAAGCACAGGCCACTTTGCAGCAGTTAGGGATAAGGGTTTCAGAGGAGCATTCAGAGGGGTGTTGCAAGCAGTTTACAGTCTTTGGTTTATTGGAAATCTGGGGCAGATTTCTACTAGAAACAGAAGATAAGGCTAAGAAGCTTAGAGGAAAATAGCTACCATGGGCGTACACTCGAAACTTCTAAGCCCATAGGTGCTGGTAGTTGGGGAACATAATGTTCTAAGACCAAGGGAAGAGGGAAAGATTCCACCCTTAGGAATAGGTAGGTGAGGGAGCTTAGGCTGTTGGTTAACAGGATAACTTATTTTTAGTCCATTTGATATTTGGCAGGTGTATCTAAGTTTCAAAACTCTCTGAAACTTACAAGAATATTTTTAATTATAAAAAGAGAAAATTGTTTTTGCTATATTAGTATTACAATTGTTTGTAATCTGTAGTGAAATCCACACCTTAGAAAAAGCAGTAGACTCATATCTTTGAGTCATAGTAGAAGTTTGGAGAACTCAAAGATATGATTCTAGATTAAAGGCATTAGCACTTTTTCTATGGATCTAAAGAACTGTTCGTGAAATTGGACACAAATAACTTTAGCATCAATAAAAAGCACTTCTAGATCTATAGTTAGAAGACAACCAAAGAAAATTTAAAAATTTGAGCTTGTGAATATGATGTGGTCAGTGATATGTAATGGCTAGTTTAATAACTTACTAGAACTCTGTTGATTAATGATACAATTCTGAACTTTTGAAGTCTTAGTATATCAATAATATAGTGATAAGAAGTCTGAAACATTTCTTGTTTCTTACATATCTTGAATCACTTTCTTAGACCCTTACAACTTAAATTTTAAACTTTGTAAAATCCAATCATTCACCATAAGACATAAATGGTTATTTATTAAGAGCAGCCATTGTACATCAAGTTCTTTTAAATAAAAGAATAATGTGTATGTGTGTGTGTGTGTGTGTGTGTTTTGTGACTTCATTTTTTTAAGAGTCTGCCAGCAAGTTAAACTGTTTGTGTCTGCCTTTCTCAGGAAGAGACCTAGTAGCTCTAGAAAAGTGATATGAAATGAACTAGCCAGATGGCTTAAGTCTTGGAGGGGTGGAGGAAGCTGGTTGTCTGCTGCTGCTAACAGAGTTATCTGTTAATATTATCAGAGATCTGAGAAGAGTAAGTTATAGAGGAAAGTGTAATCTAAATGGCCTGTGTTATCAGTTGAAATGACAGACTTACTGCTCCCTGAGCGCTCATGGTAATGGCTTTGTTGGGGGTAGATGTCCCAGGGCTGTGTCAGTCTCTAGCCTCCAGGCCCAGAAGATTCAGAAGGCTTTCCTATGAAGGAGGAGCTTGGGGACTGCTCTACCTTGTCTAGGCAAAGTGAGGCCATCAGCACTCCAATGTACTTCTTTCACACAGTTTGGGCAAGGTTATGGGTGAAGCATGGGGCAGTTTTTCCCAGTGGTTACCATTACCACAGTCCAGGTAGAGTTTGTAATAAGTTTCTGGCCTTGACTAGCCCCAAGATCTGGACCATCAGTTCCAAAGTCCCAAAGAAAACATATGAGCTTGTATTAATTCTATGCTGGTTGGCCTATGGCTCAGACATACTGCTAACTAGGTCTTTCATCTTACCTCAATATATTTCCATTCATCTGTTTAGTCATGTTGTTTGGTACCTTCTCTCAGAGCAACATGATTATCTTCTTTCCTCTGTGTCTGTTGGCATCTCTGATGGCATCTCTGTTTGTGTTTCTGCTCTGCTCTTCCTGTTCCCAGAATTTTCTTACTCTGGTAGTCCCGCCCACACTTCCTGTCTGCCTTCTGGCCAATCAGTTTTTGTTAAACCAGTAGGAGGGAAAAATCCCACTACAGGAGTCATCTGTGTCCCCATCTTCTTTGGAGAATGGACTGTGACCATGAGCTGGCATTTCTGTCTATTGTGGTAAGCTTTCTCTACTAAACACTTTAAATGCCATATTCAGCACATCTCTGACAACTTTGAGAATTCTTATCTATTAAATATACCTTTAGTTACTTGCTTTAGGTTTACGCTTGGAAACATACACAGGAGGCTAAGTAAGGCTTGTCAGTAAATGAATTTCATTTGTACTCAGCATGACTCTGAGCCTGGGTCTGAGCACATAAAGAATTTTATCGTTTATAAGGTGACTGAGCATTAGCTTGCATATCTTGATTATCTTTAACAGATAACAAGTTAGTAGCTTTTATAAGATTATAATTTTATGGGTTTATTCCTGCTAAGTTTGAGTCTTAAAAATTTTTAGATGAAAATTTAATAAAAGATCCTTTAGCTTCAAAATAAAACTTAAAGGCATAAATGTAGTAAACTTTAAACCATAAATTGTCCATAGGGAGACTGGGAACTTTCCTGAGATTTTTAATAGTACACTATTATAAAATATCAGTTTCTTGTGTGACTCAGTCTATACAAATAACTAAAGCTTAGCAAAGTAAGCAGAGGCAAAAAGGCTAGACATATATCTACAAGTCAGTTACTGCTAACCAGAATAGACCTTAGGAATTTATAAACCTTATTTATTAAACATATGTTATTACTTATCTTTTTTTCTAGAAGTCTCTTGCTGAACAGTTAATAAAGACATACAGGGTTAGACACACACCTTTAAGTCAGCTTTTGTTAATCTGAGTAGACTTAAATAACCTTAGAAATTTATTATACAAAAAATCCATGCTAATAAAAAATATTTTAGAAATCTGCTGCTGCCTTCTTAATATAAAAAGGACATACAATGATAAACCAGGACCCAGTAGGACTAAGGAGTTTTATAATTGTTGGTGTATATCACATGGTCAATTTATCCAAAATGGTGGTGAAGTGCCATGGCATATACTCTTTAGCCTTAGTAAAGAAGGCTTCCATCCTAATGCTGTTATCAGCCAAGATGGATGCATGTCACATGGTTGTTATTTTAAAATGTCTGTTTTATGGGAAAAGATCCTCACCAACCCTACAACTGACAGAGGACTGATCTCTAAAATATATAGAGAACTCAGGAAACTAGAGCCCCAAACCCTAATAACCCAATTAAAAAATGGGATTCAGAGCTAAAAGGTGAATTCTCAACAGCAAAACTACAAATGGCTGAAGGACACTTGAAAATTGCTCAAAATCTTTATCCATCAGGGAAATGCAAATCAAAACAACTTTGAGATACCACCTTATACTGGTCATTATGGCTAAGATAAAAAAAAAATAGACGACAGCCTATGCTGGAGAGGATGTGGAGCAAGGGGAACACTCCTCCATTGTTGATGGAAGTGTAAACTTGTACAACCACTCTGGAATGCAGTATGGTGGTTCCTCAGAAAACTGGGAATCAATCTCCCTAAGGATCCAGCAGTACCACTATTAGGCATATGTCCAGAGGATGCACATTCACAGTCGTACCCTAAAGGCAATAGCTCAACTATGTTCATAACAGCATTATTTGTAATAGCAAGAACCTGGAAACAACCTAGATGACCCTCAACTGGAGAATGGATTAACAGACTGTGGTACATTTACACATTAGAGTACTACTCAGCAGAAAAATAAATGACATCCTAAAATTTGCAGGCAAATGGATAGATTTGGGGAATATCCTCCTGAACGAGGTATAAAAAACCTAGAAAGATGGGTATGGGGTATACTCACTCATAAGTGGACTTTAGATATAAAGCAAAGAATAACCAAGCTGCAAACCACAACCCCTATACAGCTTGGGATCAGAAGGAAGAGAGACATCCAAAGATTCTCCTAGGAAGAGAATTGGTATCATAATGGGTTGCAACCAAGATGAGGAGGGAACAAATCATGAGAGAAGGAGATGGTTAAGTGAGAGGAGCAACAAAGAGGGAGGGAAAAAAAAGGAGATGGATATCTTTATAGAGGAAACCAGTGTGGGGTTGGAAAGAGACAGGGTGCTAGGGAAATCTCTAAGGACTCTCAGGATATCCCTGGTAGGTTTCCAACCAGTAGTGGAGAGGGTACATACATAAACAGGACTTCACCTATAATCAAATGAATAACCACCGTAAGTGTCATCACAGAACCTACATCCAACAAAGAATAGAGGTGGAGGCAGAAATCCATGCCTGAGCTCCTGGCCAAGCTAAGAGCAGGGGAGGAGAATCTGTATGAGCAAGCAGATAGGGATTATGACAAATAGTCCCACAGTGATGGCTAGCTGTGGCTCTGAGGAGCTCACTGAATCAAGAACAGCCACTGGAGTACCATCAAGAAAAGGTGCCTCCAAAGGTAGGCAACTGTCAATCGGCATGGGCAATCCCACCTCAAGGGGTGGGATCCAACTGTGTTCTTGTGTGTGGGCTGGAACCTTGGAGCCCATTCCCTGTCTTGATATTGGGATAAGGAAATTGAACTTGCCTGGAGTGGATTTGGCACTCTGAGCTGACCCACCTTGAGACTTCTTGCCCTTTGGGGGGAGGGCATGGGGGTTGGGGAGGGGGAAGCTGAAGGCTGGCTGGTAGGGACTGGGGGGAGGGAAGGGAGGGAGAGCAGGGAGATAAATAGATAAAATTACTTTTTTGTAAATAAAAAAATCTGTTTTTCTAGAAGATCTATTTTTAAACAAGAGTTGAAGCCAAGTAATAAAAATTTTATACACATACATTTATGTATTTAAATATAATTATATGTATTACTTATTTATTTTTAAAATACATTTTTATATTAAGATATAAATATAATTACATACATAATATGTTATAGCAAATTAAGATAGTCTGTATATAAAGTTTTGAACTATCACACTTTTCTAACCAGTTTTAAGCTTTTGATTACAGATTTTTAAAAATTTCTTTCTTTTTTATTTAAAAAAATATTTTTCCCATACCCACCACTGATCCCTGTCCCTCCCCTCCTTCCAGCCCTCCTCATCCTGCACCCACCTCATACCCCATCCATTCTCCAGGAAGGGCAATAGCTCCCAAGGTGAGTTAGTTCGGTCTGGTATATCCAGTTGAGGTAGGATAGAGTCCCTCCCCTCAATATCAAGGATAAGCAAGGTATCCCTCTGTAGGGCTTGGGCTCCAAGAAGCCTGTTCATGCACCTGGAATAAATTCTGGTTCAACTGCAAGAGGCTTCACAACCTGCCCACACCACCGTTCGACTGTCATCTACATTCAGAAGGTTTAGTTCCTTTCCATGAAGGTTCCTCAGCTGTCATTTTAGAGTTAGTGAGCTCCCAATAGCTCTGGTCAGTGTCTCTATGTGTTTCCTCATCATAATCTTGATCTCTTTGCTCATATAATCTCTCCTTCTAATCTTCAGTTGAACTGGGAGTTTGACCCAGTGCTGAGCTATGGATCTTTGGATCTGCTTCCATCAATTTCGGGATGAAAGTTCTATAATGGCAATTAGGGTTGCCATTCACTTGGTTATAGGGGAAGGTCCATTCAGACACCCTTTCCACCATTGCTTAAAATCCTAGTCTGGGTCATCTTGTAAGTTCCTGGGTGTTTTCCTAGCACCAGGTTTATCTCTAACCTTACAATGGCTCCCTCTATCAAGGTATCCATTTCTTTGTCCTCCCTCTCTGTTGCTCCCCCCACTCAACCATCCAATCCTCTCATGTTTTCTTCCAACCTCCTCTTGCTCCCTCACTCTGTATGATCCCAATTTACTCAGATGTTTTCTATTTCCCCTTTCCAGGGGGATCCATGGATATTTCTCTTAAGTTCCTCCTTATTACCTAGCTACTCAGGGTTGTGGATTGTAGCCTGGCTATTTACTGCTTTACTTCTAAAATCCACTTATGAGTCAGTATATACCATTTTTATCAATTTGTGTCTGTGCTACCTCACTTAGGATGATATTTTCTAGATCCATCCATTTGCCTGCAAATTTCAGGATTTTTTTTTTTCCTGGTGAATAGAACTTCATTGTGTAAATGTACCACAGTTTCTAAATCAGTTCTTCAGTTGAGGAGCATCTAGGTTGTTTCTAGATTCTGGATATTACAAATATTACTGCTAATAGTTGAGCTAATGCCCTTGGGGGTAAGAATGTGCATCTTTTGGCTAATATGCTCAATAGTGATATTGCTGGATCATTGTGTAGATTGATTCTCAGTTTTCTGAGAACCCACTGTACTAATTTCCAAAGTGGAGTGTGTTTCCCTTACTCTACATCATCTCCAGCATAGAGTGTCATCTTAGCCATACTAACAGGTGTAAGATGGTATCTCAGAGTTGTTTTGATTTGCATTTACCTAATGATTAAGGATGTTGAGTAATTCTTTAAGTGTCTTTCAGCATTTGAGATTCTTCTGTTGAGAAATCTCTGCTTAGGTCCTTACCCCATTTTTAAATCGGATTATTTTGGTTTTTGACCAATAGTTTCTTGAGTTCTTTATACATTTCAGATATAAGGTTGGTGATGATTTTTTCCTGTTCTGTAGGCTATCGTTTTTGTTTTATTGGCCATGCCTTTTGCCTTACAGAAGCTTTTAAGTTTTAGGAGCTCCCATTTATTAATTGTTACTCTCATTATCTGTGCTACTGGTATTATATTTAGGAAATGGTCTCCTGTGCCAATGTAGTCACAGCTATTTCCCACGTTTTTTTCCTATCAGGTTCAGCATAACTGGGTTTACATTGAGGTCTTTCATCCACTTGGACTTGAGTTTTGTGCAGGGTTATAGGTATGGATCTATTTCCAGTTTTAAAGTTCCTGTTGTAAATTTTATAGATTTTTTAAAAACCACTTTCAATTAACTTACAAATCTTTGGATAAAGTGTTTAATAAGAGTTTTAGAAGATCATGGAGAAATTATAGATAGGAGTCTATGGGAAATGTAAAGGAGAAAAAGTTTAGATGTAAGAGATTTGGGAATCATTTGTTTTTGCAGTGCTAGAAGTTGTTACCATTCGAGAGAATTTGAGAATCTAGTGTGCCAGTCTTTGGCTCTTCATTGTCATGTACTAAGACTAAGCCATTTGCACTAAGAGAGCAAGGCTTTAATAAAAATCTCCTAAAATCTCATAATAAGAAAAGAGAAACGGTCACATAGGGCTCATGGTGGTATAGGGAAGCTGAGAGGCCCATGATGGTGCAAGGAAGAGACAGAGCAGACAGTTGCAAGGGGAAGGCAATTAAAAGGGTTGCCTTATAGGTTTAGGAGGATATAAATATGGTGCAGTACTTCCAGGAGGGATCTGGGAAGGCTCACCAAGGCCCAGAAGGGCTTAAGGAAGCTGTGCGATTTCAGCTTGTAGGAATGGACAAGTAAGCACCAAGAAGTAGCTGAGAACAAAGCAGGCAGAGGGCCAAGTGTCACAGTGACAAGAATTTTAATGTGGGGCATCCCTAAGCAGAATGAGGGACTTGTCAAAAGGAAATGTCCCACATCATAGAAAAGAGGTGAACCTTTCCCTGGTGATAGGGACCCAGCAGGGCATGAGGAGCAGTTAGACAGAGCATGGCCAGCAGGCTAGTGAGGCCACCGAGGCTGGGAGGGGAAGGGAAGTGGGGAAGTGGACCAAGAGAGATGTGGATCTTGGGTCCAAGAGTGAGTCAAGAGAACAAGACGGTGCATAGCCAAAGTGGCTGAGTGATGCAGGAATCAGAAGCTGGAGGAACAGAAGCAGGTCCCCTGGGCTGGAGAGGTTTACAGTAGGAGGTGGTGTGAGAAGGGATGGGAGGAGCCACAGGTCTGGACTTTTTTCAGGGTCATTTGACACCTAACAAACAGGCTTCTAGGATATTAAAGTCGTCTCAATTGAGCCTCCTAAACCATAGAGATTGAAAGGCAGGGGGTGAGAGGATGTGGTAGGATTTATGGAAACAATGAGAAAGGATGTTGGTCATGGAACAGGAGGTCGTTAAACCCGAGTAACAGTGGGATGTAGATTGCAGCAATGTCTTTGTGTTTTCAGAATATTCTCTTACATTTAGATTAGGTTCAGGAGAGTTGTCCCTGACGATTTTGACAATATTCCACATGATGAGATGAGTGAATAGTCTTACAGTCGTGAGAATATAAGCTCATCCATGCAATGAATGTTTGAGTGTGCCAGTTTCCTCATTTTGTTTCTTGGCTCACAGCACAGCATTTGTAAGTGTGCTTTCAAGGTGGAAGAGTGTTAAATTAGTCCTCTCTGGATTGATGTTTGAGTGGCATATAGAAAGAAAACTTAAGCACACTGGGTACCTGTCCAAGTCCATTTTCCTGAAGAATTTGTGAATATTAACTAAATAAAAATTTCCAGTTTTTATGTATTTTTACACTCCCTAGAAATTCAGTGAGAGAAATTTCCTCTTACACAAGTAAAATATATAGAAAAATGGAGTTAGTGATAGATCTTACATAAGTGACATTTATATCAAGTTCAAAAATATATTTTAAGTTGAAAATATAAACATAGTAAATCTAAAACAATGAAATGGAGATTATATCTACACCGACAGTGTCAGTTACTAAAATAGAGTATTTTTTGATTCTTCAGGAACAACTTGATAACCTCATGGAAAATTAAGCTGGGTTTATTATTTTGATGAAACTGAATTCTATGGAGGAAAGGGGGAATCATATACATTTGAGCATCACTGGGGAAATATATTTTTGGTGTAGTAATTAAAGACATTAGATCTTTTACTGGTATATTGCATTTACTCTGCTGTGAATTCTTCCATTACCAAGGTACTTAGCAGTGTCAAAACCCCAGGACAACTTACCACACATGCACTTAAAAGGGGTCTTGCTAGAGTGACTTGGAGATGTCATAATAGGGATGGAGCTCTCTGACCATTCATTATCCTTTCTCACAGGCTTGCTACCAGCTTCAGGCTGGCCAGACACCTGCCCCCAAAACAGGCTAGACATTTTGTGTTTCAATATCTGAACAAGCAAGCAATATAGTTCTTGGCAGGTGACTTAGCTAGAGCAATAACTCACAAAGGTGAGACAGCACCTACAGGTTTCATTTTCCTCAATTTCTCGATCAGTCATTTTTACATTTGCTCTTTCATTAACTCTCAAATAAATTTACAGAAATGTATTTTGATTTTTACATTTCTGGAAGGGCAAACTTCAGTGACTATAAAACTCATAAATAGAATACCTACTCTCTCACCTCTCAAGTTTCTGTGAACCTAAAAATGTTCTCCAAACTAAAGTTCATGAACAAACATTTTAGCATTTTAATCATCTGTGAAACATAATCATCCTTTTATGATTTTGATGGATACTGTCCAATAAGCTCATATTCGTGGCTGTATATCAAACAGTGTCACCATCTGTCAGGGACTGTTCTGGGGACCAGATTTTATGATGAACATTTGTCTTATATTATGTGGTGCTTAAAAAACAAATGGAATCTTTTCAAAGATCTGTCATATTATTTAATTATAAATGGAATATTTTTTTCTTCTTGTTAGTACATAAAATGACTACATAAGAGAGTAAATGCAGTTTTAAAAATGAATTAAAAACTTATTGGGTTGGAGGGGGATTGTACGTGGTGGGTAATAAAGTTCCTTGTGAAAGCATGAAGATTTGAGTTGAGATTCCCAGTTCCAGGGGCATGGAGCAGGAAGAGACAGGAACCTTACTGTGACTTGTTGGCCATCTTGTCTAGTGAATACTGCCAAGATGCAAGTTTGCAAGACACCTGATCTCCAAGGAAATAAGGTAGTGAGTGATACGCTAGGACATACACTACTCTTCCATAGCCCCTGTGTATGTACAGATGCAATGTACATAGCCATACAATGCATAAAAAATACATACTCACATAATAATTCCTTAAAGCACTTGAAAGATATTAATGACCATGAGCGAGAAAAATCCACCCAAACTGGTTAAGTTATATTGTTTCTAATTATGCTAGCATAATTAAAATTAAGAATACATTTAAAGACATAAAGTGTTATGCATAATTAAACCCTAATAGTTTAAAAGGAATAGGAGTACCTTACTCATGTTCTCTGAGTGTTGCAAGAGGAGCTTGTTAAATGAAATTGTATCAAAAGATTGAGTGATTTTAGAGCTGATTTTTCATACAATTCATAAATTGTATGAATTCTTGGGAAGAGAAATATATATAACTTAGAAGAGAAAGGACATATGTTCTTGGTCAATGAGTTTCTCTACATAATAAAACTACAGATAGTCAGAAATTCAGAGCCCATCAATTTTACATTCTACCTTATGAACAGTGTATTACAGAGCACATTGAAAGATGTTCATCTGCTTTCTAATTTTAATGTGCAGCTAAATCAGAGGCTATATTGTGGTTGAAAAGCAAAATGAATGAAGGATTAGATGATATGTTCATTTCTTCACATAAAGGACTATTATACAAGAGATTCCATACTGTAATATATCATAGAAGTTAGAAACTGGAAAGACACATTAGGTCATCTGGTTGCTCTCTGTACTAAGGACATCATTGTTTGGTACAATATACTCTTCAGTGTTTTATAATGGCAGAATATTCTAAATGACTAAGTCAAAAAAGAAATATCTTGTAACCCTGGAATTATGAAATAAATCAAAGTGATGGGAGATTAGATTACTTCTCAAAGCATCATCTGTATCCTATTATTCTATTAATGAATGGAAAAGTCACTGAGAAAAGCAAGGGAACTGGAGAAGGCAACGTCTAAATGGCCTGGAGTCAGGGCAAACTGAGACACGTAAAAGATTGCTCCTGCGAACTAACACTGTCATTCCTTGTAGGTGACCAAAACGGGAGTGATTTGTTCTCTGAATTTTGAGCCTTTTCTGTAATGATCTCCTTCTGTAAACAGATGTTTTTGGGTGAGTGAGAGCTACATTCATCGGTAAATAGAAGGACAGATGTTTATAATGCAGTCGGGTGATTGTGGGGGACTAAACCCCGATTGGTTTACAGCAAAACCTTTGTACCTAAGACTCAGGAACATATAAAAAGAAGAATTAGAAAAATGCTAAGAGCCAGATGACCTGGAAAGCTGCTGTGAAATCGTGTCTCCTAAACGTGAGAGGGACAGTATGACAGCCCAAGCAAGACCCAAAGAAGTACAACATCAATAGACATGTTAACATAGGAAAGGAAAGCTCTCATGGGGCTCATCCCTAAACTACATGCAACTAAGGAATTCTGAGAGGCAGAGGAATAGTCTTCATTTGTTTCTTAAGTAGTTATTCTATATCAATTTGTCAGCCCTGAAATCATACACATGTAAGTAAGACTAAATGGATTGAGATATACATACCAGGGACAACTATGTAAAGAGACTGTGATGTGAAAGAGAGATGGCGCATGCGTGACGGCTTGAAGTGAGAAAAGCGGGAAACGCTGTCAATATGTTTTGTTGGCTTGAAGAATATTAAAAACAATTGTTGACATTAAGAAAGAAAGGAGTGACCTTGAGCCGTGAAATGACTACTGTAGATACCGTGTGAAATTGAGGGAGTGTGTGCCCAGCTCTACTTTGATTTCTTTGACTAGCAGTGGTTTGTTCAGTAAAATGTTTAATCTCCATGCATTTTTTGAATCTTTCAATTTTTCCTCTTGTGATTTACTTATTCCAGACCATTGTGATGACAGAAGATACTTGCTGTGATCTGAGTCTTCTGATGTCTGGTAAGACTGACTTTGCAGTCTTATATGTAATCTTTTTTGGAGAATGTTCTATGAATAGTTGTGAAGAACATGTGTTCTGCTCCTCTGAATTGGAATGTTCTATAAATGCCTCTTAGGTTCTTTTGGTCTGGAGTGCAGTTACAGTGTCATATTTCATTGCTGTATTTTTATTCTTGGCAGTTCCCACAGAATGATGCTATATTCCTTAAATGTCTTTCTTTGTTAAGATTGAAAGAGGTAGAAGGGTTTTTCTCCTCTTCTGTGTAATACAGAACAGTAGCTGGAGTATCTGAGGTATGTGACCAATGAACTCATTTGTAAACGAAGACAAACTCAAGGTCATAAAATTTAACCTATAATTTTAAAAACTCAAATCTAGGATTTTCTATTATGCTAAACCTGTAGCAGCACTTTTTTTGTATAATTCTCAAAATCTCTCTGTGTTGAAAAAAAAGGAACGGAATAATTTATTTAAGAGAATTCCATAATCAGTGGCAGTCTTGAGATTTGAAATCTACAGCTGGCATCTGGTGGGGGGGGGATCTGCCCAACTGTAATATCTATGCCTTGGATATCTATTGCAGCAGGCTGAATACATGTATGGAATATAAACATTGCCTGAACCGAAATAACTCCAGCACATACCACTTTGAATACAAAGCTGTGAGGACAAAATCTACTGATTCTGAGATAACCTTAAAAAGTTACAATGTGGCACCACTAAAGGAAGTCACCTGGTTTTCATACCTAGTGACTACAAAGGGGCCTTAGCTGAAAACTCAAAACTTAGCTAAAACAGAAATTTAGCAGACTTTCATTGGTACCAGACTAAATTGCTGAGCTTACAGTTGAGGTAGAGATGAGATTTAAAACTCATCTATAAAATAATGCAAACAACTATCTACTCTTTGACTCTTTCCATAAACATTATCAATCAAAACAGTTGGTGCTTTGCTCACACAGGAAGTGATAGCAGGCTAATCAACAGAGACAGTACTCACCTAAATTACTCGGCCCTTGAAACCGGTTTGTTGATGCTCCTTTAGGCCCAGTCCTGGACTTCAGCACCTTTTCTGTCTGCCACAGGTTATTGAAATATATCACCAAATGGTATAAAATCAACTGAACTTGTAACTTCCTTGTTGGCAGGTTTATTAGGGTGGATGTATTACTTTTGGGGGAAATATAGTCTCTTCCTTTCTGAACATTTTTGTCAGTGAACGCTTTTCTGGAATTCAGAGACCTGGAGACTTAGTTTTGGCAGGGACAAGAAGACCCCTCTTGAGCATACAGGTCAAATGCAGTGAGTTTTGCATGTGAATGAAAATGTAAGCAAAGTTTAGGAGGAAATTTGGATGATAATTTCCACAAATTATACTCCCCTACCCCCAAACACTAGGGACAAATGAGACTAAACAATTAATTATAGCAAATAGAATTTACCTGTGTGGAAATCCACAGGCGTCTGTCGTTCAAACCCAGCTTGATTCGTTCTTATTTTGCTTTTTACTCTATAATTACTTAAAAATTAAATATTATTAAATATTAAATAATTAAAAATTATTGTCACTGGCATATTTAGCCAAGGGTGTAGGTAAGAAACAGTCAAATTCCATTGAGACATTCTTACCTTAGATGCTGTCTTTGGGAGTGATTTAATTTGTTTAGGTAGAACTCAGTCAGCCTTTTCCATTCCCTATGGTTTCAGAGTCGTGAAGACAGTGAGTGAAGGTGGACTTCTGTGTCCTCACTTAAGGCAAAAAAAAAAAAAAAAAAAACAAAAAAAAAAACAAAAAAAAAAACAAAAAAACAAACAAAAAAAAACCCCACGGGTTTTATTGGTTCTTTTCCCGTTCCTTCTCACATTTTTAGTGTGTACTTATCAAAGTTACAATACAACATGAAAACGAGCAACTCACTGCTCAGCCATTCCTAATTTTATTATTTTCTACTTTATTTTATGGTTTTTGAGACCAGATCTCAAGTTAGCCGAGGATAGCTATGAATTTGATATATGACCAAGAAGGTCCTGGAATGTTACAATTCTCCTACCTCCGGCATCTGAGAGCTGACATTACAGGTGTGTACTACAGTTCTGAGCTTATGATTCTCTGGGGCTCAGACTTTAGAGATTCTCGGATGCTAGGAAAGCACTCCATCAGCTTAGATACATCCAAGCCCCAATTCTTCTTTATTAACCGCGTTAGCTACTTTCCTATTGCTATGATAGAGCACTAAGAAAACTGTGAAGTAGTTTATTTCGGGGTTGTGGAAGGCTAGGGTCCATAATGATAGGAAAAGAGGCCTGTAGACATGGAGACTGGAGCTGCGATCTGAGATCTCGCATCTTGAAACATAAAGAGGAAATATAGAGCTAAGTGGGAATGGCATGTGATGTTTTAAACCTCAGTGACTGCTACCTGTGACACACTAAGTCCAGCAAGACCACACCTCCTAATCCCCACCCCCAAACAGTGCCAACTGTGAACAGACTGTTCAAATGCCCAAGACTTTCAGGGAAAATTTCATTCAAACTATCAGGTTAACTATTAACTATCAGGTTAACCAATCCAACTTTAGTAGATGGCAAATTTCAAAGTGGTTTTGGGCAATTCTTAAGATCTACTTTAGATACCTGAGAATTAATGTGTTGCCAAAGACTTCTGAAAAGATTCTTTAAAAGACCCACATTATCCTGGGCTGAGCTCCCAGTCCAGGCAAAGAGAGAAAGGAGGAAGTGTAAGAGTGAAGGGTCAAGGTCGTGATTGGGAACCCACAGAGACAGCTGACTTGAGCTACTTGGAGCTCACTGATTCTGACCAACAACTAGGGAACCTGCATGGGACTGAACTAGGCTTCTGAGTATGGATGGCAGTTGTGTGGCTTTGGCAGTTTGTGGGGCCTCTGGCAGAGGGACCAGAATTTATCCCTAGTACATGAACTGGCTTTTTGGAGCCCATTCCCTATAGACTCAACTCGATATACTAGACTTTATTGACTCTCCTTTGAAAGCTTATCCTCTTTGAGGAATGGACTGGGGGAAGCTGGGGTGAATAGGAGGAGGGAAGGGAAGAGAAACTGTGGTTGGTATGTAAAAAATCCTTTTAAATAAAAACATAAATTTTATTAAATCAAAGGACCAGTCTCAATAAAATCTATTGAATTCATAAAGAGTAACAAGAATTAAAATGGTAAACAATGTCTAAGTATTTCAATGGGTTCTTCATAGTAAAAAATGATACATGTTTCTTAAGGAAGATTACAATTGAATAATTCTACAAAGACCAATCATTTGGGGTTAAAATAAGCCCCTCCTTTTTATGAGGCCTTTACTGTATTTGTATATATGTATGTACATATGTGCATATGGATGTGTGCATATATGTATGTGTATATGTATGTGCATTTTCTTGCTATTTAGCTGATGCCACGTTGAAAGACTTTTCAAGCTATTAAGATATTTATAAAGTTAATGTAGTCAGAGAACTAAAAATATTTAGCCAACTGTAGTATTTAATTCAGTAGTTACTAATAAGTATTACATTTGAGTTACTTTAAAAAAAAACATTATTAAAGGTAAGTATTTTTCCCCTGGAAAAGAAGAACTGAATTAGATTTTGTATTCTGGTGATGAAATACTTGACACAGGCTACTAGTGAAGAGAAAAGGTTTGTTTAGCTCAGTGTTAGGGATTCTATGCAGGGCATGTAGATTTTTCAATTCATCACATCATGTTGTGTAGCTCTGAGAGCACAGGCAGGCATGAGTATGTGCTATATGCTGACCCTGGAACAGACAGAGAAGGGAGACTGGGTACTCAGGATCCTCACCAATGATATGCCTACAATGACTTTGTGAACTTCCAGGAGACTCCCTCTGCCTCGTCCACAAAATGATTCTTTGGCAATTCCCTGTATTTATACTCTGAATTTGGGGCATCTTAGAACTTCATCACCCTCTACTACTGCCTCTTCTCAAATAAAATGCTTCTTCCCACCAAACCTTCTATTGTTATATTCTTTCTTCCCATTCATTGAGTTCAAGCATAGTTGCTAACGGATTCACAAGTAGGGATTTATTTACTGGAGCAGGGACAGCAATTCAATGGCAACACCACAGAAGAAATATTTATACTCATCTAATAGCAACTATTAACATCGCTCAGCCCCTCAGTGAGAGGTGAAAGCTCAGGAGCCCCTCCTCCGTACAAGATGAAAGAGTGACAGGTCCAAGCGTGTATCTGCAACCTATGACCTTGGTTTGTAGGCCAATGGTTATCTGAAAGACATTTTCACAGCACTCCACCCCAAAGCTCTGATTTCTCATCCTTTCTGCTTCTTTTAGGCTCCACCTTTTAGAGGTCCTTATAACTTCCATAATCACCACGTTGGGAACTAAGTCTTTTGATGCATTGGGCCATTAGGAACATAAACAATAGAGAGTGTTTGGGGGGGATTTATTTTGCCTTCCTCTGTTTTCCATTATGTTCTTTGGACTGTAAATTGGCTGGAATTCCATCATCTCACCTGAACCAAGTGTCTACTTTGAGTATGGAAGAACTAAGACCAAAAATGGTGGCACAGAAGGACAGAAGAATCTACATGTCTGGTGACACATGGAGCGATTGCACCAGCCTCAGGCTTCCTAACGAGGGCTTATTTGTTTACTAAGTTAATGAGTTTTACCCCACTGTTATTTTCGGGTTACTGTTATTCTTAAATGATATAAGATATTTTAAAAACAAAAATAATTGTGTGATGTTGAGGAAGGAGGTAAATGTAGCACAACAAACTGACTATCTAAGCCCTACAGTAGAATATTACTGTATTTTCTACCTATGAAAATTTGTTCTTATTTCTACATTTCTTGCCTTCGTCAAAACCTGCCTCTGATATTTCTGATCTTCGACCATAGAATTTTTGGGAGATAATATGCATCAATTTATGCAAAACTTTTCAAAGCAGCTTGTGCATATAATATTTGTAATAAGCACTATTATGTTTTGAAAATTATATTTATTAATAAATCTGTTTTAATAGATTCTACATGTTTTTGAGGCAGGAAATATACATGTGTCATTTCTATGCTTACAAACATTTGGAGCAATGTGTTTTTGCTTTGCGAATGGCATGTGGCTTCTTCTAACTGGCCTGTAAATGTTAGTTCAACTTAACTTTCTTCGAAGACAGTTTTGTTGGATATGCTTTGCTTGGTGCTCTGGTTAATTATATTTTATCATTTGCTTTTTTAGGTGTATTTTATGATAATTTTTGAGCCAGATGACTGGTTAAGTCTGAAACATGTAATTTGCCTGAGTGAAACAGAGGTCAACTATCAGTCATTCTCTAAGCTTGTCATTAATTAATAGAATTTAACCATAAAAGCATTAATTTGTAAATCATATTAAGATGTAAAATCTTTTATGTATAATCTTAACCATCTTGAAATAATTAGACTGAACTCAATTTTAATTTTATCATTTAGTTATGAGAAATAAGGAAACATTCTATTATTTATATTTAATTATAAAGTACAAGAAAATCTTTGTTTTTTCCATGAAAAACAATTTTAAAACTGACAAACTCATCTATTATACTCAAAGCTCAATTGTTGATGCCAAACTGCGTCAAAGCAGCTCTCTCTTCAGAAGCATGTTTCATAAGTCTATCTATCATAAATCATAAATAACTCAACAAGATTTGTATAAATATTTATTTTTCTTTTAGACATATTTCAGGAGGACAGTCTTGGGGGCAAATGTTAAATATTTATATCTATAAAGATAGATAACTTTAAAGTAAAATACAGTTCAATATCCCTTGGGATCTTACATTAGGGACATATCCTCTAACATTATCATCTGCTATTTTTTAAAATAGCATGTGGACTTGGAAGGAGCTGACATCTTTTTAGCAAAGGAAGTTTCAACCCAGAGAGCATGAACTTGAATTCAAACTGATTAAAGCAAATCACATTTGGTTGGCAAGATTACAAAGTATTCTGAGAAAGTAGGCAAACAAAAATATGACTTTATCTCATCCTATACAACTACTGGAGCTTTTCATTGTAGCTATTTGAGAGTTGACAACAGCTTGTGTACTGTAATAGCAGAATTGGGAAATTCCTGTGTTTAATTGAACTTACTGTAACTAATTTACAAAATGTTGTTTACATATACCCCTGGTTAAAGAATTGACTATGGCAGATTTTCATAAACAATTTACCCCATGGTTGGTAAAATATTTAGAAAATAATAATTTGGTGGGTTACAGTCTGTTCTTACAAAAGTATCTTCTTTGGAAATCACACCATTTGTCTAGGGAGATAAAAAGCTTCCAAAGAAAGTAGATGCCTTGGACAATGAGCAATGGCCAGGGAGTGAAGAAACAGTCAGAGGTCAAACAACTGGCTGATATCACAGGTCTGGACTGTTAATCCAGAGTACTCACCCTCTGTCTCTCACAGATGAGGCTTAAGATGGCTTCTTAGAAAATTTATTCCTGGGGCAGGGAGAATGGCAGAAAAAATCCAAGAAGAGTTGTTTAAGGACTCCCATTGACATCTTAGAAGGATCTTTTTACTTCAGATTTTCAGTCTAGGTCTTTTCAAATTATCTTTCTATCATCTACATTTTTGTTCATAAATTCATACTTCCTTGGCCTCCTTGAACATATGAATTGTAATTACAATAATCTACAATAACTTTCACAATACTTTTACCTTTCTAGATAATTCAATTAGTGGATTTTTATCTTTATAGTAGAAAATGGTAGCCTGCTTTTTTGTGAACCTGGAATCTTTTAAGATTATAGTCATGGTAGATTTCACCTTATGGGTTTCTGGTTGCTCAACTCTGTGCACAGACATGCACATATACGCCAGCTGATACTCCTGACATCTAATCTATGACAGTTACTTGACAGGAGCTCGAATATTTCAAGGGTGTCTTTAGAGCTTTGCCTGGCATTGCTATTTACTGTAGGTTGATTGTGCCCCATTTCAAAAACATTATCCCTGTCCCCCCTTAATGAAGAGCTATTAACTTTGGCCTCCTGATACAGAAGTCATCCCTAGTCTAAATGAGACCAGGAACACTCCCTGTCCCTTTATTCTGGTTCTTTCCTCATCATGAGTTTTCCTCACACACCTTATCAGTACAATAGAGGCACCAAGGACCTTTCTTTGGGTCTGTGCACTTTCTATTACTCTCTGTCTGGAATCTCCAGCTCACAGAATGCCAGCTCCGCTCTTTCTCCACCCGAAGGCCTAGAAACAGTCCCAACACTGAGTTGGTGGGATTAGAGGGCTCTTTTGATCCCCCCACACACACACACACTCTTTGGTCTTCACTGTCACAGGCTGCTTATTGCCAACATTTGAAAACTTCCATTTTCAGACTGACTACTCTATTTTAGTTATTTAAGAGAACACAGGGCTAAATTGAATCCCTTTGTCACCATGTGGCTAGAATGGAACCTTATCTTTTGTTTACATTGAAAATAAGTTTTTTCAATCTGGACTGTTTATAAGCACATAGTTTTGTTTAATAGAACTGCAACAACCAATTGCTTCTCGATAAGTACTGTATTGTTTACTTTTATTTTTGGTGCCCCAACTACTTGACAAAAATAAAAACTGGATCAAAGTTTGATGAGATCATCCATCATGGAGGGAAAGGCATGGTGACAGGAATTTGAAGCAGCTTATTACATTGCATCCATAGCTGAGAAACAGAAAACAAAAGATGCTAATGTTCTATTTGCTTTCTTCCTTTTATTTGGCCATGACCCCAGCCCATAAACTATATAAGAGTTCAAACCTTTTTAAAAAAGATCTCATAGACGGATCCAGATGTACATCCTAGGAGCTTCTAAGTCATCCTTTTGAGTTGACAATCACGATTAACCATCACAGATAATGTGTCATTACTCATTTGGTTAACATTAATTAAATGCATACAGTATGCTTAATACCACTCTTGGAACTCAGTGTTACTGATAGAAGAAGGTGTTTCTTCCTGTATCAGTTATGGTTTCTATTGCTGTGAAGAGACATCTTGCTACAGCGACTCTTATAAGAAAAGCATGAGCTTCAGGCCATCATCATCATGGTGGAAAGCATGGCAGCATACACGAAGATGTGGTGCTGGAAACATCTTGGTGTGCAGGCCACAACAAGTTGACTGAGACACTGGGTGATATCATGGGCATAGAAAATCGCAAAACATGCCCCCACAGTGGTGCACTTCCTCCAACAAGACCTCTACAATAAATGGCACTATTAGGAAGTGTGGCTTTGTTGGAGTAGGTGTGGCTCTGTTGTAGGAAGTATGTCACTGTGGGGGTGGGCTTTGAGGTCTCCTTTGCTCAAGCTTCCTTTAGTGCAACACTCAGACCACTTCCTGTTGCCTATAGGTCAAGATGTTGGACTCTTAGCTCCTCCTCTAGCACCATGTCTGCCTGCACAGCATCATGTAGCACCATAATGATAATGGATTAAACTTTTGAAAAGGTAAGTTACCCCTATTAAATGTTTTTCTTTATAATGGTTGCTGTAGTCATAATGTCTCTTCACAGCTATAGAAACCTAAATAGGACAGAGGTTGGTACCTGGGATGGGGTATTGCTCTGATAAGTCTGTATTTTGTTTTGAAAACTTTGGATATTTGAGTTACGAAAGTAATGGAATGCTTTAAGTGCTGCTTAATGGGCCATACTAGTAGGAACATGGAGGATTTGAACCATGGGGATCTGTCTCAAGAGGTTTAAGAGGTGAAGAATTTTAGCATGTTGCCTAGCAATTATTCTTGTGATGTTTTGGTGAAGAGTGTGACTGTTTTTTGCCCTTTTCCAAAGAATCTGTCTGAGGCTAGGTGAGGAATTTCAGATTAACTGAATTGGCTAAGGAAATCTCAAAACAGCCTTGTATAGGCTATGTTGTGTGGTTACTAGTGTTAATGCTAAGAAAGGTTTATAATGATAAGGAGCAAGCTAAGAAATGAAAACTACAAAATATACAATAAGAGGAGAAAAAGGGATACCAGGAAGTGGAATGGAGATAAGTCTTTTATGTTCAAGGAGATAAACAGATTAAAAAATGATATGAAAAGAGTATTAACCTCAGGGCAAGATCCTTCTGGTTACCATTTCATGCCGATGCCTATCCAGCACCCTGGGTCTTACAGCCCATGCACCTCTACACATATGAGCTAGGACTCTCTTTAAAGGAAAACTCCATCTATTCCTCCATCTCTTTCTCATCACTCCTCTGAGAGGCAGCCAGGCAGCGTTTGCACCTCTCCCTTCCAGCCCTTCCCTTCTTCTTCCTTCCTTTCTTCTTCCCTCCTTAGCTCCTGTCCCCCCTTAATAAACCTTACACACGAGCCCTGTCACATGATTTGTCTGTCTGCTCTCAGTTGCCGTTTTTAACAACATCATTGGTGCTGTTTGACTTGGCAGGCCCTTCTGGCATATCCTCTGGCCCACTGGCACTCTGAGATGTACCAGGACCCCGAATCCAGTTCATCTATGACCTCCTCTGCACATCATTGGCCGTGACAGTTGATTGCCTGGTGCCCCACTAGTATTGGAAGTGGGGGAACCTCCAGCCACTGCCCACAAGGCTACAGCTCACAATCACCTCTGGCCTTTTCCTACAAGTGAGGCCTCATTTCTTGTCTATTGGCTTATGTATCCTACAGGCTTAGCCTCTCAGCCTCTGCCCTCTGTGTGACCACTAACTGGGAAGCTTGGGCATTTCTCATCTCGTGGACCTACATGTACATCATTTCTAGTCTCTTAGACTTTCTGTCCCTTGGTCTTAACCCTGGTTCCTGCTCTGTGTTTGATGAATCACTCAGCAGCCTGTTGACACAGGCTCAATTGGTCCTCCCTTCTTTTCTGGGACACTAAAAATTCTAAAGCCATTGGATCTCATTTTTTTCTTTATCTCACCCATGGGGAATAAGCCTACCAGTAATGTAAGCCCAACATTCACTCTCGAATGTCTTTTAGAAAGGCTCAAACTTCTATGCTTAGTGACCTACTTAAATACTTCTTAACTCATCCACCTTTACCCAGAAATGACTCAATACCTCTTAAATAACTAGGCAAAGTGGCCACCTAATGGCAGTTTAGATACTAGTATTTTATAAGAGCTTTCCAACTTTTGCCAGGGAACTGGTAGATGTAGGCCTGTCCAGGGATGACTAAAGGGGCCCAGGCTCCCTTGGTTTAACCATCGTCATCTCTGACAGGGAGCCCTGGGTAATTATCATAATATCAGAGTGGCCTGTCTCCTTCTTGTTCACTGGAGCTACTTACTTGGCCCTGAGGAAATTTGGGGGGGCTCAACTCTCCTCAGCTCCGTAGTGTCAGGGAAGGGAGCGGCCTTACCTACCTCGTTAGACCACACCACTCAATTGTGTTTCCAGGGATACTCCTCTCACCCATCACTTTTGATTATGCCAACTTGCCTTGTACCTTTAATGGGAAGAATCTTTTTTAACTTAAGTGTGTGCTTCTGTTTCTTCTACTCCCCCCATTTGACTGACCCCAGACCTTCTAGCAGTTCTTCTCCTCCTCCTTCTTTCTCTTCTTCCTAGCCACCCACTCTAGTAGTTCTCACATGTCATTTCCTTGTCCACCCTCCCAGGTAGATCCACAAGTCTGGGACATCCAAAGCTCCTCTGTTGCTAGACACCATTCCCCCATTGTTGTCTTATTGCAGGACCCTACATACTACATTACCCAAGCCTAGTACCCGCTCTCACTACCCTCACCCTTTCCCCCTAAATACCAGGTCCCCTTTAGAGTAATTCTTGTAATCCCCAGAGCTGCTAAGCTTGAGGGCCTCCCACACTGGATTCACTTATCCCACCTCAAGATAATCTTTCTTCAGACACCATCCCCCAAACAGGACACTGCTTTCTTAAGTTCCAGAGGACACTGAGATAAACTGCCTTGTCTCTAATTCTAATAGAACTAGGCTTCAACCCACAACTGTACTCAACTCTACCAGATTGGAAAGTCTAAATGATTATTTTTACCTGATCGCCCCTCTTCATGTTCTGCTGTGTCTCCTAATCATGCTCTACTTCATCCATTTTCTCTATCTATATCTCCAATGACATATTCAAAATCTCTAATTAAATTAATTAGCTGTTGTTACAGGGCTACCAAACACTGACCACAGAGCTGGAGGCATAAAGAATATCAAACTTGCCTGGATGGTAAGAGACGATGACACCCCAGTGATATCCACACCCCTAGACTCAAGAAGGAGGCTCACAGCACACCTTTCAATATAACTCTTTACTATTGACTGCCCTCGGCAATCAACCACCTGTGTCTCTTGGGTGCTAAGGAAATACCATGATGATGGAAAGGGTGAAGGTTTATTAAGGTAGAGATAAAAAAGCTTAATTGATGATAAAGAGAAAATGATTTGAGATGTTCCAGATCTCTATCTGTCTGTCTGTCTATCTATCTATCTATCTATCTATCTATCTATCTATCTATCTATCTATCTATACTGCTAAGGCCAGATATGTGGTGGGGTGTCCCTACATGAAGACCTAGAGAGAGCATTTTGTGAAGCTGTGAAGGTAGTCCTGGATTGTCTTGGAGACCTCAAAATGTTAGTGGTGCCAGAGCCAGGCTGAGGAAGGCTGCTGACAGAGCGCAACCAGCCCAAGAGGAAGAAGCGTGTTGTTGCAGTCAACAAAGCTGAAAGGAGTTGGCGATCCAAAGAGTGTTTTGACATCAGACATGGAGATTCACAGTTCAGCGTTTGCCCAGCTGGCCTTTGAGCTTGTTTCAGTTAATTACTTCCTCACTAAGTTCCCTTCCCTTCATTTTAGGAAGGTATTGCATATTCTGTGCTATTATATGTTGTAAGTATGTGGTCAGCTTTTTGATTTTGATTTTATAGGGGATTACAGTTAAGAAATCATATGAATCTTGGAAAAGATTTTGAACTTTGGACTTTTAATGAGTGTTGAAATTGTGATAGACTATGGAGACTTTTAAATTTGGACTAATCTTTATAAGCAGCAGTTTTCAACATTTCTAATGCTGTGACCCTTTAATACAGTTCCTTGTGTTATGGTGTCCCCCAACCATAACATTATTTTGTTGCTACTTCATAACTATAATTTTGCTACTGTTATGAAGCATAATGTAAATATCTGATATGCAGGATATCTTGTATGTGACTCCAAAGGGGTAGTGTAGTAATGAGTTTTCTGGCCCGCACTTTCGTGCCTAGCCTCAAGGTTTGGGCCCGTAGACCCACAGACCCCGCAGAGACACACAGATGCTTACAATAGTTTTAGGCTGATCAGCCTAAGGCCCAGGCATTTAACTTGCTAACTCTTTACCCTTAATCTAACCCATGACTCTTATCCTGTTCAGCCATGGGGCCCAGTACCTTTTCTCAGAGCAGCATAGTTGTCCTCTGGTTCTTCTGGCTTCTCTCTGGCATTGTGCTCTGTTCTATCTGTTCCTAGAGTCTTCTTAGTCTAGTAGCCCTGGCCACACTTCCTGTCTGCCTTTGGCCAATCAGCGCTTTTTACTAAACTCATAGGCAGAGACAATTATTTACAGTGGAACAACATAATCCCCCTACAGGGTAGTGACCCACAGGTTAAGAACTTTAATAATAAAGTTTTAAATGTTTGGTATTTAAGAAAAAAATCTTATTTTCTAAAGTTTATGCACTATGCTCAGCCATAGACACATGTTAAGAGAGATTGGTATTTTTAACTTGTGGCTTTCCTTGATCATGGTCTATTAGAAACAGTTTCTTTTAAAATGTCCTGTTATGATATTGATATCTAAGTTTCTCTTTATTTTGTGCTAACTTCCTTCATATGTTAGTTTATAAAACATTTCTTTAAGAGCACAAAACTTATCACTTTGAGATTATTCCTTAGTGTACTAATGTTCATAAAATATTGTTGGAAAAAATGGATTTTAGTGGCTCTCCAAAATGTCCAAAAATATAGTGTAAAAAAATTTATTAATTTAGGAAAAAAATGTGCTTAAAACAAGAAATCCAAAGAAAGATTACACAAATCTAGGCTTTTAACATATCACTATGTGTTAAGGTTTCTGAAAATGGTAAAGCAATTTTAGTTATGTAGTTATATATAATATATTTAATAAAAATAGCTTGAAATATTAGAGGACAGAGCCACCCACAGAGCCAAGCCATGAATGTCAGGGGGTGGTGACCTATGCCTTTAATCCTATTACTTGGGAGGCAGAAATCCATCTGGATCTCTATGAGTTCAAGACCCAACAGAGCTAGGCGGTGGTGGTATACACCTTTAATTCTAGCAGTAGGAAATTTGAATCAGGAAATAAGATAGCTAGGTAGGGCAAGAGAAGGGAGGAGTGCAGCTTCTGCCACTTCCCTTTTTGGCTGAGGATGGAGAGTTTGGATTCAGAGGATTTGGAAGGACAGGCCTAAAGAGTTGGCTGGGTGACAAGTGGCCATGGTTTGTTCCTTATCTCTCTAATATTTAAACTTTTCCCCAATATCTGGCTCCAGGTTTTTATTATGTTATCAAATAGAAAATTGTTCCTTAGGTCAAAAGCCTAAAGTACCAACTATACATAATTACTAGTAATTGAATGTTTTAACTTCTAGCACAATGTCTAGTAAATAAAATTACGGTAAAGAATACACATTTAATAGATCAATAAAGATGGATGTGTTACTTGCATATGGTGTGCCTTTCCTGTAATAATTTCTGATGTGTATTTTAATTTACTATTTTATACAAATTACTTTTGAACAGTTTTCAAAATAATACCAATGTCTGAAATTTCAAATGTATCTTATAGGTTCTCAGAACATGTTATAATGACTAAATAGCATACAGCTCTTGGATACTGGGGAGAAATTATGTTTAGAAGATGGGAAATATTCTACCAAGGTTCTAACTAATTTTACCAAGAGAAGACTATGGCATAAGCTTTTAGGATAAAAAGAAAACATGATGGTTTTCAAGTAAATATGCTTATGTATGTGCTTCTATCTTTTCATAAGAGTATTAAATGAGGGCATTTTGCAGGTTGTCATATGACTGTACTGCTAATTGATCTTTTTAAAAACATCTTTTTAAAAAAATATTTTTAATTGATTTACAGTCATCAGCTTCCATACCAAGTTTTCGAATATATTTTATCTTGTTTGATTTCCTTCCAACCCCTGCTCAGTGACCCACTCTCCTACCTGTAGCCTTTACACCAGTATTTCTCCCATTGTCTCTCATTTCTTCCTTTAAAGCTCAAGACCAGCACAATTTCCTGAACTTTCCAGTTTCCTGAGTTTTATCTTCATTACTCCTACCCAGATGAAGAGGCTAGGCTACACATTCAAAAGAAAACAGATATATTTATCTTTCTGAGCCTAGGTCACTTCACTTCATGTTTTCCAGTTCTACCTATTTTTCGTAAAATTTCACTTTTCTTTACAGTTAGATAAAATGTCATTGCATATATGCAAGTAAATAAATCCACAAAACTATTAATACATAGACCTTGAATAATTGACTAGGAAAGAATTTTCTTCAATGTAGAATGACTAGCTCATGAAAGTTTCACTTAAATAAATTTTGGAGAAAGTTTATAGAACAGGGAGTCAAAATATATTAATGTTTTAGTTATTTAATCTTAAATATTAGAATATAGTTTTAAATGTCAAAACATTTAAACATATAGCAAAATGGAGAGAACATAAAAATTTTCCAATTCTTACATTGATATAATTCAATAGGGATTATATTCAAAGCATGAAAGGATTTGGAAATGTGGAGGAGAAGCTGGAGGCTGTATTTGTTTTAGGAATCTAGATATCCAGTGAACAGCACAGTAAAGAGTTCCCAAGTGTCCTAGTAACTTTTCCGTTGTTGACAAAGAAACATCATGACTAAGGCAACTTATAAAGGAAAGCATTTTATTTGGGGGCTCATACTTGTAGAAGGCTGTGAGCATCGTGGTAGGGAACATGGCAGCAGGTAGGCAGGGGTATATCTAGGGCAGTAAGTAGCTAAGGGTTTATTTCTCATCTATAAGCAGCAGACAGAGAGAGGGAGGGAGGGAGAGAGGGAGAGAGAGAGAGGGAAGGAGGGAGGGAGGGAAGGAGGGAGAGAGAGATTAACAGGATCAGATCTCCAAGTTTCTAACAGAAACAAATAAATATCATTTTATGATTCTTTTACTTGTTTATCTTATGAACTGTTTGAATCTCTAATAGCTCATGCCTGTCTGTATATTTGAAGTGCATGAGAGAGAAACAGAGATATAGATATCTTAAAAACATGTGTCTACTCATCCCAGATAGGGAGCCTGAAGGGACCCTAACCACCCCCAGCCTGGAAACATGGCTCTGGCAGGCCTTGTCCTCCCCTGTTCCCTATACCTTGCTAAAAAACCATTATATTACATTCCCTAAAGCGAGCCACCATAGTCTGTTCCCTTATTTGGTCATTTCTTCCTCCCTAGGCTGACTACTATGATCTAGCTATCAAACTTTTAAATTCCAGCCAACTCATTAATTAAAATGCTAAATTAAAATTAAACACCCCATCCTAACACAGGGTTTCCCTTTACCTTTATAAACTGCCATTTGCCTATGGACCACGTCTATCTCTTCTCTACCCAGAGATGGCTCTTTGTCTTGATCCCCCTTACAAATCTTCCTGTACCAACTCCCTTGTTCCCATCCCTTTCTCTCTCATCCTCTATCTCCTTGTCTTTGTCTCTTACCCCCTGCTCTTTGTCGCTCTGAGACAACTAAGAACTTGGCCCTGAAACAATAGTTCCCCTTGAAGTCCACAAAATACAGACAGCATCAAGTCAACATAGTGAACCAATTATCTTTTGGTTGAAGTTACTTACAGGAATATGGGTGAGTGGTTACTTACAGGAACAGAAATGACTCAAAGACAGCTGCATCACCAAAGGCCAACCCAGCAGGACAGCTCATAAACCTGGAAATCTGCAGTACACTGCACAGCCTGCAGACAGCTCAACAGATTAGAGAAGGTCCGTTTATCTGCTTCAGTTGGTATAAAACTTTTCCAGACAGCTTAGCTGGTGTCTTAAGTGTTTCTATTGCTATGAAGACAAATCTGTGGTCTCAGTAACTCTTATAAAGGAAATTATTTACTTGGGGCTTACAGTTTAGAGGTTTAGTCCATTATTACCATGGAGGGTGGCATTCAGTCATACATGGTGCTGGAGAAGGAGCTGAGAGTTTTATATCTTGATCTTCAAGTACCAGAAAGTGAACTTCACTGGGCATGGCTTGACCATCTACGCGACCTCAAAGCCTGCCTCCACAGTGACATACTTCCTCCAACAAGGCTAAACCTACTCCAACAAAGCCACATCTCCTAATAGTACCACTCTTTATAGGCCAGGTATTCAAGCACATGAGTCTATGGGCTCAAGTCTATTCAAACCACCACAGATGGTTTTGACTGATTTTTGTAACCTGCTCTGGTCTTAAAGTCTTCTTTGCAGCTTAGCTTATTATATACTTTGGGCATGAGAAGCTGGTCAGTTTCAGAGACTTCCTGAAGCTATTTTGAGTATGTTTTCTTTCCTGCTTAAGAAGCTTCCCTTTAGGATGGAATGTTTCAGTCACAGCAGAAACTGTTAAGAGGATTACCAACATCTCTCATCAATTTTTCTGTAAGGCTAGCAAAGTATCATGCAGAGTCTTAAGGATATTTCAATTATGAATTCTTGGTTGTTCATTCTTCACTATAAACACCACCTTCTTCTTGACCCTGTCTCTAAAACAAGCACAATAGCCTATTAAAATAAGGAGGATTTGACATCTGTGCATGTTAACATGTTTACTTATAGCATCTGAGCACATAGTAGCTTGATTTCAATAAAACGGGAACTTGGAATCAATTGAACAAAGTCTATTCTGTCTGAAGCAGAGAGAGGATACTTATATAAGAGCAGTTGGTTGATAGGTTGGAAAAGGCAGGGATTCTTGAGCCGTCATTCTCCTCTCTTCTCTTGATTCCTTGCTTTGTTCGTTCAACAAGCCAGGGTTTATTTGAGGCACTAGGTTATGCACATGCATCAGTTCACACACATGACAGTCTTAAGAGAGTCATGGAAGCATGTGCTCGTCTTATGACCACACTAATAAAGCTTTTCCAAGAGCCAGTTTATAGAACGAACTTTCCCTATGTTGAGTTGGAATTTGGAAATAACAAGAAATATGTAGGGCAGATCTTCAAAATGGTAAAATTAAATTCTGCTGTGAGAAATAACATACTTGCTCTAATCAGAAGTGGATAGTTCCTCTGGAGAGAGATCTTTTGGCTTTAGTCTGGCCTTTCAGTTGAGTTTGGGAAACAAATCCTGGAAATTAAGCACAGAAGCTTTTTATTTTTGTGAAGTGCTAGGGGAAGAGGCATGTGGTTCTAGAACTGCTACCAACAATGATTCTATCACTGAACTGGGGTAAGCCATGAACCCCATCACTAGAGACCTTAGTATTGCTGATAAGCTGTTACCATGACAGCACACTGGTCAATACAGGCTGCTCCTATCACTAGTGCATTATAGAAAATGACCTAGTACTAGCAGCCAAGCAGATGTTGAGCAATATCCTCCCTTCCTCTTCTTCTCCAACTTCCCTTCAGAACATCCCCACCCAAATCCTTGCAGATGTTTGTGTGGGGGTGACCCTGAAGACGGCTGTATCACGGCAAATTTGTGAACTCAAGAGTTCTTCTCTGTCTCTTCTGCACTTCTTTCTGGCAGCACAAGGTTCTGAGGATCAGAAGTATCCCCATAATAAAGGCAGAACAGAAAAGAAGTCATGAGTTAGCCACTTCAACTATGCAGCAACTTAAACAAACGGAAGGTTTTGAGCAAGAGAGTTTGATTCAGCAATAAAGAAAGCATCCAAGAAACTGCATATACATACATACATACATACATACATACATATACATACATATATACATACATATATATATAAGGTGGTATGTGTGTATGTTTGTGTGTTTATATGTGTGTGTAATCAGGGAAAATGCTCTTCTTTGTATCCTCATTTCCTCATTTGGCTGTACTATCTTTAAATAATTATTCAACTTCCATCTCAGACTTTATCCAATAGGCATAGAGCCTTACTGCAAAATGTGGTGTATAAGGTGTACTTTAGCATTGCTTACAAAAAGGATTCCTTGGAAATGGCATAAAAATCAAAAGTGTACTATTGATTGAAAGAATTATAAAATAGCTGAATAATTTTCAAAAGCAATTTAGATTTTTGAAAAGCCAAGAGACAAAAAATATACATAAATAAGTAACAACACACACATCCAATAATATACTTATTAAAATATAACAATGCATAAAGTTTTTTCTGTTATTATAAAAAAATCCACTCTATGGTGAAAGTGGTTATCAATTCTTATAGAATTATAGGTGTTTGTTTCTCATATGTGATGTGTATGTTCATAAATATGCACTGTTCATGCTATGATAACAAAATTATATTAAACTATAAGCTTTAGGCTCAGTAGCAGACCAACTGGAGCACAAAAGTTCAGGCACCCAGTAGGTAACAAAGGGAATGAAATACTGTATAAATAAATAAGAAGATAAAACTCATTCAATGGCCAAACAACAACAAAAAATACCATATAGGCATGTGTCCTTGGGTTCAGGGTATGTTGGTGAAGACCACATTTGACCCTTGTGGACTGCTGTGCTTCTTGTCTTTCCTGTCTCCCAGTGGTATTCGTTGGAAAGAACAGTTGGTACTACATGTTCTCAGTAACAGCTCTTCCCACTCTCTCCAGGTTAGAAGGCAGCAAGCAAGTAAACAGATGTACAGAAGACAGAGTTATCCCGGAAGAAGAAAAGAGGAATTCTATAGAGAAAAGCCACATGAACAGACCCAATGGAATGACACCAAAAACCTCTGGAGAGGCTTGAGATTTCCCCAGAGCTTCCTGGCAAGTCTTGGAAAATTTCAAAACATTAAAGAAAATCTCATAGGACAGAGCAGAGTTGGTGACTACCTGTGAAGGATATAGCACCCACTCCACTCTCCTCACACCTTGGTTACAGTCTTCATGATAAAGAAAAAAAACAAAAATCAAAAGCCAACAACAGCACACAGAGATGTTCTATTTAGGGCTAAACTCTCTACAGTGAACTTTTCATTTTGACCAGCTGTGTATCTCTGTATCAATTGCCATCTACTATAAAAACAGCCTCCTTTGGTATGAGGTGAGAAATGTGCCCGTCTACAGGTACAGGGATAGTATTTAGAAGGCAGTTTCTTGCTATGTTCATTTAGCAAAATAGCATTAAGTTCTCCCATAGGGCCCTTGAAGCCCCCCCCCCCCCAGCCATGGGTTCTTAGCCAGCTTTACAACACCAAGCATGCATTCTGTCTTGTGGAGAAAGCCTTAAATCCAATCAGAAACTTTTTGACTATTCCATAGCATTCGTGATGCTATTGCCTCGGTGGGCATCTTTCCAAGCCTGTCATTAGTGTCCCTGGATAGGACTGTTGATTACTTTTCTCCACAGTATACTGTCAGTTCATACAAAGGCATGTATTTTAGAGGACTATATCGTGAGAGAGTTCTAGAAGGAACTGAAAAGGGATCATTGTTGTGCCCAGAGTCTAGACCCCTAAAAAGATCACCAAGAGGTCGCATCTGATGCAACAGAGGAGTCTTTTTACCAACAAGCTAGCTTGGGTCACTCCTTTTGCCTGACAGGGCAGTGGAGTAGGAGCCACCCTGAGCAGCACCAGAAATGGGTTTTTATTGGGGGGAGGGCTCTAGGGCCTCAGAGCTTCTGGGTTACAGTCCTGGGATTGGTTTAAACGCAAACTGGATTTATTGACTTCATTGAATTCTAGGGATGTTTCAACATTTAGCAGTGGTTGTTAAGTTTACCTCTATGAGCAGAGCAGCAGATGTGTACCTGGAGACTGTTGTGTTGTTAATGTTCCTTTCCCTGAAGGGAATGTTTGGAATATCAAGTATTTCCCCTGAGGTGCTGGCCCCTCCCTGGATGATGTCCACTCAGGGCCCTTCCTGGAACCACCAGGTGCTGACAACAAGAGCCTCCTGCCTGTCTGTGTTTCATTAAGCCTGTCATAGCAGTTGTGTGGTCTAGCTGCTCTGGGCCCCACAGCCATGATAGCAAATATGATCAAAATATCTTATATACATACATACAATTTTTAAATAAATTATTAATATTTTTAAGAAAGACACACAAAAAGAAGATGCAATACCTCACATCAGCCACCAAAAGTGACCAGGTGGCTGAGATGGGTTCTAATCTAAGTAGGGTTGGTATAAAATCAATTTGCAGCTGGATAGTAGTGGCGCACACCTTTGATTACAACACTCAGGAGGCAGATGTGGATGGATCTCTGTGAGTTAGAGGCCAACCTGATCTACAAAGGTGAGTTCTGTTAGAGCCAGAGCTGTTACACCGAGAAACTGTCTCAAATAAACAAACAAACAAACAAACAAATAAATGAATGAATGAGTGAATGAGTGAATGAATGAATAAATAAATAAATTAATTAATTAAAAAACAAACAAAGAAATCAACCAGAATCAAAGAGTATATATATCCTAGATTTTGGTGGTGTTAGTCTTTTAATTTTATTAGCTCTTTTGTTGTGCCCAAAGTCCACACTCCCAAAAGATCACCAAGAGACCAAATCCAATGCAAAAAAAAGAGTCTTTAATTCAAGTTAAGTCAGTCTCTTTCAGGCCAAACAGCCTCAGAGCAGAAAGACGTGGAACATCATGGGGAGGGGTTTTATAGGAGCTAGACAGGGGTCAAAGCTTGAGGAATTCAAGAGTGCCCAGCTACAGACCTGGGATTGACTCAAGCCCTGGCTAAGGTACCTGGACCCAGCTGATTGTCTCTTATGGGTCCAGGGAATTGTAACAATGTACACTTAGCCTGGAGCACTTCCTCTGCTCCTGATTAGCCTTGGTGGGGTGAGATGCTCAGGACTCTTGACTAGACTTCCCAGACGGGTTAGGTGTCCTGGTTTCCTCTGTATCTAGGGCAAAGGTCAGGGGCATTCTGATTGGTCCTTCCCTTTGAGAGAAGGTGCTCTGGCTCTCTCAGAAACTAAGGACAGTCAGGAGTGGACACCTGGTTCAGACCTATTGCTATGGCTGTACTTCTGCCAAGGCCTGGGTCTCTCATATTCAGCCACTCCTTCATTACTCCCCAGCCACTCCCCTCCCCCTCCCCCTCCCTCCCTCCCTCCCTCCCTCTCTCTCTCTCTTTACTCAAGTACAATTGGTTCTTCCCATATATTCCAGGCCTGTGGCCTGCACTGGAGTGTGGTCAGCCAACCTGGGGACACCCCAAATAACACTGACTTCCCAAGTAGATTTTGCACCCGCCTCTTCTCTCCATGTTTGGGCTTTGTCTGGTTTCACATTAAGTATGTCTTGTGCACGCTGTCTGTCTCTACTACTGAGAATTCATATGTGCAGTTGTCCTGCTGTGGCCTACCTCTACTACCTCAGACTCTGACTATATTTCTGTTAGAGTTCCACAATGATCCACGAGCCTTCAGGAGAGGCAGTGCGAAGTAGATACTCTATTTAGTCTCCTATTCTCTGCTCCTTGACATTGCTGGTCTCTGTGTTAATGGCCATTTTACTGCAAAAAGAATCTGTTCTGATGATGATTAAGAGATGCACTAGTATAGTAAATAAGTGTTAGGATTCTGGATTAGCCCTTGAAGCCACAACTAGCCAATGGCAGTTAGTCCCCCTTCCCCCAGTTCTGACTTCAAGGTATATTTAAGAAAAATTTTCAGCTTTGATCAACCATATCAACCTTTCCCCCTTTTCATCCTTTCTTCCCCGCCCTCCTAACCCTCTCCCTTTCTCCTCTCTCTTTTCCCTGCTCTCTTATCTCTATCCATCTATCTCTTCTATATCTCTCTCTCTAATAATAATAAAGTCTTTCCACGTGGACCCAGTCTATGTGTCTCCTGTCATACTGCCTTCTCCCACACCCACATGGGGCATGGGACCTCCATCCATTGCCATCTGCTGCCACACGGGGTATACACGTTATCATAATAAAACAGTAATAAGTCATTAGGAGTCTATCTAATACCATGGGCATTTAGCTGAGTAACATTAGTAGGTTCTTTTTTTCCTATGGTCTATGACCCACCTCCATGCCAGGAGTGGGTTTCAATTTGTAGGGTGAGTCTTAAATCCAATCAGAAGTGCTTAGTTAATCCTATGATGTTGGTGCCACCAGTGACCATGTTTTATCAGCTTCCAGGTTTCACATCTAGGTAAGGATGCTATTTTTTTTTCCTCCTGTACCGTGTATAGCATTTACCAAAACTGCGAAATCTACACAGTAGGGATGAAGCTTCCAGGTTAAGAATGAGGTTTTATTTCACATTCGGGAGAAAAATACCAAGCATTGTAAACAATTTTCAATTTTGGACTGTCTATGGGATTCATTGGCCAAAAATTCAAAAGAGCTAACCTATTCCTAGCCCTGGATTTTTACTTATTAAATTGTGGTGTCTAGTGTCTAATGTGGATATTATTGCCTTGTTGTAGGACAACTATATTTATACTTTTAAAAGTAAGTGTATATATGTATTTTTCAGAAAATTCTAAAGTAGTAGGTTTCTATATGGCCATGCCAGAGTATCCTTAAAATTAATTATCCCTCTCATACTCTTTTCCATTGCCTACCCTCCCATTCCCCTCAACTGTTTTGTGCCACTCTGTCCTATCTCCCCTCCACTTAAATGCCACTCATAGGCTAAAAATGTAAATGTTTTAAAAATAGGTGGAGATGCCTTAGATTGCCTAAGAAGTGGCGATAATACATAAAACAGAAAATAAAGATCATCGCCAAAAATATGCTAATGAAATAAGATTGTGAGCTTTGGGAATTACGAAACATTGAAAATAAGAAATGGCGCAGCTGGCCAAAAAAAAAAAAAAATGTTTTTTTAAAGAAGAGGAAGTTAAAGTAATAGGAAGAACCTGGAGAACTCTCCATAGAGGGAGATCAGACTCCAGGGCTTGCCATTTCCATGTGATTCTTTCCTCTGCCAATTGCTAGCTCTTAAGTTTATTGGTAAGTCCACGTTTCTGTGTCTCACCTCCCTTTTGACTGTGATTCCAAAGGAAGCATGACTTTAAGAGTTCATCTATCAGGTGTGGTCACCCACCTTTTACGAGTCATGTGTGTCCCCTGATAACTATGAATGCTATTCAACATATTTGTAGATGGCACTGTCATGTCACATGATAAAAGGCTGGACCCTCCTGAATGACCTCAGAAGTTTTGTCCATATCTGACCCATTCTCTGACTTGCCTTCTTAATTTAGGTTCCAAAGGTCATACAGCATGTTCAACAGCAGCTCCTAGATAAAATCTGCCCAACCTACATTTCAGCATTTCTGTTCATGTAAGAATGTTCTTCGTAATTGTTTCTGGTATCTTTGCCTTTCTGTAACATCTTGTAGCTAATATCACCATGTTCAACTAATACTCCTTTCTGAAAACATCTAAAATATTCCTACATCTCTTTCTCTCGCTGGATGATATCTAAGTCCAAGACTATCACCTTTTCCTGTGAGTGCAGTGCCCCTGTCTGCATCCTCACTTACACCCATGCTTCCTCTAGAGTTTGGTCTCAACGCAACAGAAGCTAAGTAAGCACAAAAATGTTAATGTCATTCTCTTGAACTAAATAATCTCCCGTGTCACCCAATAAAATCCAAAGGGCAGTTCTAGGCTACAGTTCTGGGTGTTTTCCTGAACTGTCTTATTTCTTCTGGCTGGTTCTGGAACATGCTGAGCAAAGCCTTTGCGCCCGCCTGCAGTTATCTTGATTACAATTTACTATGTGCAAAAACACTGAATCAGAAAGATTTTTGTTGAACACTTAAAATACAAAAGTATTTTCCCACTCCCCCTTTCCTTATTTGTTTCAAGAAACACATGATGATTAGCAGCAGAGCCGCTGCAGCCAATGTCAGACAGTTCCCTGATTTTATTTTCAGAATAGTGGAGAAAAATTGAAAAAGTGAAAGGCTACCAAGGACATGGGCCTTGAGGAAGTTTAGTGTTAGAAAGAGAATATTTCACCCAACACTTCTTGAAAGGGGATAAAAGATTCCTCTGCTGTGTGATGGAGTGTCCCATCCAAATAACAGATGTGGGGAATGTCTACTAAGCTGAGGAACTAGCATACTCTTCCTGGCTTGAGGCAGAGTTATAGCAGCAGAGCATAAGCATAACAAGTTAGTCTTCCCTGAAACAAAGATGGGCAAGCAAGGTAGTCATGGGTTGTCATATAACTTTCTGAAGCAGAGCAAGGCTGCAAGATGGTTTCAAACAATTTTTAAAGCAAAGACATGATTGGCATTCCTGGAACATGTAGTACAGAACCATTTGAAATTAAGGTGCAGGTGAGGGATAGCATAATCCTTAAAGAACGAAGGTTAATCCCACACAGGAATGAACCCAGTTTGTCTTTACTATAAGATGTATTTTAAACCTAAATTGAAGGCAGACTGGCTAAAATTTTTATTGCTGAGACATCTCAAGACCACCATATCAGGGAACCAAATAGAATACCAGAGTTGTAGCTTTATCACTGAGAGTGTGGGATCCAATGGAACATTTATTTTCGTATTTTAAGAAGTACTTACTCATATTGTATCTACATTGAAGACACTGTTTACATCTAAAAAGAGCTATTTAGAGCTTCAAGAGATGTTGACCCATGGCTTTCCTTAAAGCTCCATAGGCCTATCTATGATTAGTGCAAAGTGTTTAAAACTATTTCTTTAAAGAAAATAGAATTATGAGAAATTTCAATTAAAAGTTATACTTCTAAAGAACAGATTATTAAACTCATCTGTATAATAGTTCATCAAGTTATATTAGAGAAGACAGAATTATTTAGTAAGTACAATTTTAATAGTTTTTTTTTAAATTCTGAATATTGGAATATGCTTCTTTCTAACTCTAGTGATAAATATCTTTATCTGTGTATTTGTGCAATAGTGCAGACAATCCCACCATTGATGATGGACAAAACATGGGTCAGCTGTCATATTATATTCCAGATCAGGTATGTTGCCTATGACTAGACAGGCAAAATGAAGTACACGACTCTGCACAGAGTTTAAGATAGTGTTAGATCATGAGAGTAAAAAAATACATATAATGTTTTTATCCAATCTTTCAGCTTTTCATACAAAATGACAAATAGAAAAAATATAAGAAGGAAAAAAGATATAAAGACAAGGAGACCATTCTTAGTTACATCTATAAATTTTATTAACGTCTCACCCTTTGCTCTAGCTCAATGGTTCCCAATGGTTCTAATTCTGGGACCCTTTAATACAATTCCTCATGTGGTGACTCCCAAACATAAAGTTATTTTTGTTGCTACTTCGTAACTGTAATTTGCTACTTTTATTAATCATAATGTAAACATCTCTGTTTTCGGAGGAGATCCCCATGAAAAATTCATTCAGCCTGCAAAGGTGTCTCGACCCACAGGTTGAGAAACACTGATGTGGCCCCTTCTTTTCTCTGCATTATACACTGAATAATACATTACTGAATTTGTAATTCAGGTACCAAGAAAGTAGGTTTAAATATAATTCATATCTTTTTTATGGTAGAAACAGGCCAACATCCAAAGCAAATCAGAACCTTCTCCAGAACCGATGATGAGGAGGGTAAGGTTAGAATCCCGGAATAACATGCTGGAGGGAACACCTGCGGTGACGGGGACCAGAAGTCACAGATGGGAATTGCAGGGAAGCACAGTAAAAGGAGGTTCCAGCTCCTTCTGGAATCCAGCTGTTTCAGGTCAAGGCAGAGGTGGTATTTTCTATATTCTCCTCCAGAAGAGTGGAGCTCTCCGGTGGAAGGGAGCCTGGCTATCGTCACAGTTTGTGTTTTTGAAAAAGAAAATGAAGCAGAAAGCACTTTAGGGGCAGCTTAAACCCCCCTCCCCCCAAAAGTGGATATAATGCCCTTATGCTCTCCAAAAAAATCGCTGTTCCTCTTTGACCAATCTTGTTAGTTTTAGGGAAGTGATTAATTCAATCCTTTCAGTCTCAGCACGGCGGTGGGGGAAGCTTTAGAGTTCTTACACCTCCCCCTGCTGGTAGTAAACAGGATGTGCAGCTTTTGTTTGTAAAGCTTTGGCTTGTTTATCCTGAGAACAGCTAAATATAACATCAGCTTGTTATTGTAAAAACAAGATTCCTTTCGTCGTTTCCGATGTCTGAAGAAGTTCAACCCATAAATTAAAAACACGAAGAGTAATAGAATCTTCTGGAGAAACTATTTTCCGGAAGTCAGAGCCACAGTGGATTTTAGACTAGAGCATTTGAGTCCACAGTAGGGCTTTAAAAATCTACACTTCCGAAATTCAACCCCAGAAATAATTTAGGATTGTTGGAAATTCACTGCATTTTCTTGGTGCCGTTTTCTGTTCAGATTTGATCTTCTGTCCAGGGTAGAGGTGTGAGGGTTCCCAGTCACTTAAACTGCCGACACTGTCAGACTCCTCAGTGTCCTTGCAGTGGGGCTGCTGCCATGTGTCAGCCTGCTGTGGCCTCAGGCCGTGGGTGCAGATGATCCTGGCAGAAGCGCCTGGCCAGTGTACCTACATGTCATGCTGAGCTGAGATAATCTATACATTTCCATTTCTTAACCAGTGAAGTCTCAAAAACCTCTCTTGTCTTCATAAAGAAGTGTGAAGACACAGCTCAATTTATTTTAGCTGTTCGGTATTTCTAATGGCTGCGTTAGTTCTTCCTTTTATGATATCACTGGACTCGCCGTATCAGAGGAGAGGATGAGTATTCTGGCCTTGCTCTCAACAGTGTCTGTGGCTAATTGTGTAACTCGCGGAACACCCTTTAGGGTATTTTAGGCTTTATAATTTGGTTTAGAAGACACAGAACCCAGTCAACATTTTAGAATGGAGTGTAACACAGACTCTCCATTAGTCCTAACCAAGTCTTTCATGTTTTGACAGATGGGGGTAATGAGAATTAAAAATCAGTGTTTAAAATGCTTTCTTTGAACCTCAGTTCTTCTGTTGTTGGACCACGTTGTCCGTTTCAGGCACTTTTCCTTTCTCTAGGTTTTTATTTTTATAATTTTTTTTAACATACCCACCACTGCCCCCCATCAAGTCATTCCCCAGCTCCCCCCCCCCGTCCCCTCAAAGAGGACTCTCAAGGTGAGTCAATGCAATATGGCATATCCAGTCAAGGCCGGACACACCCCCAGTATCAAGGCTGAGTAAGGTATCCCTCTGTAGGGAATGGACTCCAAGAAACGGGCTCCAGTTCATACACTGGGGATAAATTCTGGTCTCACTGCCAGAGGCCCCACAAACTGCCCATGCCATTCGACTGCCATCCACATTGGGGGTTTAGTTAGGTCCCATGCGGGTAGCTCGGGTCAGCTGTCTCTGTGGGTTCTCTCTAGGCTTCTTTTGCCTTTACTTCAGTCACTCCAAGAAAATACCTAAAGACAACTTGATAACTTTAAAATAAACTTTACTAATTATTAAACTCATAACACATTTGAGTTTCAGCTAGACAACGGCCAAGATTCTGTGTGTTTTCCTTGGGGTTTGTAATTGTCTGTCTTTTTGCCCTGTGCCGGGAATGTTTCCTTCTCGCTTGTTTTCCCGGATCTTCCTGGTACATCCTGATCTCCCTGAAAAGGTTGCAGTCCTTCTTGGGTCTGTGTCTAGGTGCTCTCATTTCTGCTGTTGTTGGTTCCCATGTGCTTGGTTGTAGGCAGGGCTGTCATAGAGGAGAGAACACGCAGCATGCACTTGCCTTGCCTGGAGGCTTCCAGCTGGGGCTGGTGGTTCCCTGTGCAGCAGGGCCCGGCTAGTTACTCATCTCCCTACATAAGGACAATGCAGTTTGCCCTTCCTTGCTCTGGAGGAAAGGAGAGCAACTACCTATATCTTCTTCCTCCTGAGAAAGCTGCTTCAGGACTCCAGAGCTAAAGAGGCGTGGGCCCAGTGTGGTGCGGGCTCAACTGACCGGCTCACAGAAAAGGCCAGATTTTACAGAAATGACTTTCCTGTTCCACCCTCACTTCTTTTTCCATTTTTCCCATCAGCTCATTCTGAACTCAGAGATACTCTTCACTTCTCGGCACCACATTCTATGCTGACTTTATTCACTGTTTCATTTAGAGCAATGGTGCTCAACCTGTGGGACGTGACCCCTAAAAGGGGTCAACCGATCCATTCACTGACATAGCCATCAGATAATACAGACATGTATGTCATGAATCATAACAGTTGCAAATTACAGCTATGAAGTAGCAACAAGAACAGTTTTATGGTGGTGGGGTCAACGCTACATGAGGAGCTGTAATAAAGGGTTGTAGCATTAAAGGTTGAAAACAATTGATTCAGAGATTTATTTTTATCATTTCTAGATTTCCCCAAAGACGTTGCCGATGTTTGTACGTTGACAATCACCCCCTGCTCCTCAAGTATTACCTGTTTGTGAGAGTGGCTTCTGCACTTATATTTACCACATCTCCTTTCTGCTCTCACTGATGCCTCACAGAAGATGAGAGGCAAACGGATTTATTATTATTATTATTATTTCTCAGGACATCACTTGGTCTAAAGTCTCTAAGGTATTTTAGAATTTGATAGCAATGTGAGTGTGTAGGGTCAACAGCAGCTGCTCTCTGAGATGAAGAAGGCAAAGAAAACGCACGGTGATGGTAGGGTACCGGTCACATTTCTGAGCCTCCCATGAAGTGGGCTGAGTTAATTTCAGATTCAAGCAAATGCCTTCGTAGCATTAGAATCCTCTGTCCCGGATCTTCCCACTCTGCTGCTACAATGTGTGTTCAGTTTCAAACCTGCTTCTGTGTGTTAGGTCTTAAGACTCCTTGTCTTGAAGAAGACTGTCTGCTCTACCACCTCTCCTCATGATGCCCCCACAAAAGACTTGAGTTAGCCTTCTGCTTTCTCCACAGTCATAATCCTGGTTATTCCTGAAAGGACTGGACTTCAGTGATCTCTATTTCAAACCTCAAAAAATCCCTTTAGATTTTTTAATCTGCAATTCCCTGTGTTTGCCAATTTAGGACCATCTGCAAATTAGTTAATGTGCAGTTTAGCTTTCTTTGAAATGAGTAATTAAGATGTAAAGTAACGCTGAGACCAAGACTAATTCCCTGGGCTTCCCACTGGGACCTCTCCTGAGCTCTATAACTCTTTCATCAGCACCTCTGGTTTATCAACTTCCAGCCAAATCTCCAGCTATTTCACTCGATATGTAATTAAGCTGATGTATGAGGATCACCAGATTAATTTCTGTTTTGTAAAATGCTGTCTGGGATACATATTTATTTGACTTGGTTTTGTATTTACATGTGTAGAAACCTTATAACCAAGATGAAAAGGATATTTTCACTTAGGTTAGCCCTGGCTTTTTACATTAGCTAATCTCCTGTACTGAAGACAAACATAGACAGCCCCTTAATATCAACTCTATTATTTAACTGCAGCCAAGTTCAGGATCTAGACTATAACTGCAACATGGGGATACTTTTCTTCTTTCTTTTTATTTTAAGTGTGTTCCAGCATTCTGGTATCTTTCTAGTTATTTAAGATAAAACAAAAAAAATGCCTTTATTTTAATAAGTTTATCCACTTATTCCCGCATTAGCCATAGACGAAGCTTTTGTTTTCAGGTCTTAGGCATTTTCTATTAGCTGCCAATTATCTATGTCTCAGACTGACATTCAAATAATTAAATATTCAGGTGCACTGATCTTGCCACCAAGGGTTATATGAGCATTTGAGAAATTTGTTTAAGTTTAATTGGGAAATTAAGCCATGGGGCAACGTTACTGCAGAGCTACACTGCTGTGCTCTGAGTAACCAGACTAATCTAGGTCAGAAAATTACAATAGGACCCACAAACACCCAAAGAACATGAAATCGTGCTTTTAATGACTGCCAAATTCTGAGGCATGTTAATCTTCACTTTCTGGGACCCTCTCTTCCCCTGGTGTGCTGACCAGTTTCTGGTTTATCACCTAAATCTTCTTAATGATTTCTGGCTCCTGACTCTTTCCTCTGACTCTTTTCTCCCTCCAGAACTTACTGAAGTATTTTATTACTTGTGTGTCTGCAAAGCACATCCTTCTCTCCTCTACAGTGTCAGAGAACATGCCGCTTTCTCCGTGGCTGGGAAATGCATCCAGACAGGCAGTAAACATTTTTATTCTGCTATAAATACATGAGAGTTTATGATGTATGTGGGACTCTAGCATGATGGATGTCTTCCCAGCTAAGATTTACCCACACAGAATGAAGGAGTCTGGTTCACTTTATATTTTCTTTGAGAGCATATTCTTGTTTTTCAATTAATATAACTTCAAATTAATGAAAGGCAATGGAAAGACAGAAAAGAAAATACATAGAAAGGAGAGGCAGAACAAGGGCTGACTTGGGAGACCAGAGGGACGTGTGTCTAATATTCCCAATCAAACTGTTCTCTTTTCTATTATGTAATGTTTACTATGCTTTGATACTCTCCCCCTTCCAAAAGGGTTCTGAGTTCTCTTTAGATGAAAAACTTTAAAGTTCTACAGCCATATGTCTCCATTTTGCCTTCTTATGAAGCATATGAATTAGCTGAAAATATGAAGTTGTTTATGAGGCAATTTTCTGTGCTTAAAACTCTTGAAATCACAACCTCATAAGATAAATGTAGAAATATTAGGTTCACTTAAAAAAAAAAAAGTTCTTCAAGGAAAATTAACTAAACCTTGTGTTGCTATGAGGTGGGCTTCTTGTGAGTCGGAAAGCTGCCTGTGTCCATGATGTATAGGAACTTCTAGAATCTTGGTTTTGGTCTGTTTCTCTGTGCTCTCTATTCTTATTTCTGGCTATATACTATTATTTTTCTTGATGCTTTACATTTATAGTGCCTTAAAGTCAAAGATCACTAAACCTAAAACAGAAGACATAAGGATAAATGTGATCTCTTCTTGTTTCTCCACACATATATAGGCACGGAAGCACCATGTTTTAGCAAAATGCATCATCGCATCTTGTCTGGATTGTACCAGGTCCGCTTTTGTTTTTTTAACTCCATGACTAAACATCTTCTAAATAGATATTTTATAAAATAATATAACAAACTAAATTAGAAACATGAGAATGAGTGCTCTAAGCTAGGCAGAATTGATTTATCATATATATGAATATGTGTGTGTACATATATATATACACAAATAAGAAGTCACTGTCTTAAGCCTCCAGCTTTTTCAAATGGTTTAAGGAACAGAAGTCACGATTTAACTATCATCCTATATGAATTGTACTGGATCTGCTATTAAAATGCCATATATTTAAAGTTATATGGACATTTAAGAACAGCTATTCTGCCTGTCAATGTTTTCGATTTTAGGTACCTCCCAAAGTCCCATGCCCCTAGATGATAGTGCTTCTAGAAGCCTGAAACATTTGGGAGGTTGGAAGGTAATTTGGTAGGAAGAATGTGTCCTTGAAGGGGATTGGAGGACACCTGTCCTTCTCTCCTGTGCTTCCAATCACCATGCTCTACTTTATCACACACCTAAAGCCAAAGGCCAAGCAGCCATGGACTGAGACTTCCAAAATCATGAACAATCATAAATCTCTCCCCCTTTCACAGTTTATCTCTGGCATTTTGCAGCAGTAACTGAAAGGTGTCCAGCACTCTACCCTTAGTCAAGTGTAAGGTTATTAAAGTTCAGAGAAGTAAAGATCTCGTCACAGTAATGCCAAATGCACATGGCAGCTATTGACCAGAAGAGGAGATGGGCCACATGCTCTTCCAGGACTAACCATAGAATGTGCCTTTCTGTAAGGAAGACTGGAGTGAAGAAGCAAGATTTTCTTTGGGAGAAATATCTACAGCTCTGATTGAACTTCTGCAAATAGTCCTGTATGAATAAATAAGGCTGCTTTCTACTTATGAATGACAGAAGACAACAGAGAAGATTGACAATTAGTGACAGTGTTTAATTAAAGCCTGCAGATAAATCAATACAGGATGCCACGAGATGGCTTGGGGTTGTATTTAAGTCAGCCACACAGGGTCGTCCATTTCGGTATGCAAACACTTTTAAGCACTAGGACTCTGCAAATGCGTCCATCATTATGAAGTTCCTAAAACCTATGCACTATGCCTTCCTTATTATCTGGTTTAGTGACCCGTGGAGAGATGAAATATCACGACACCATTAGATGGCAGTATCACACAAAACTATAGTTCAACTTAGAAAAAAAGATTATATTTTAAGTTGACAAAATTTGGTTTGCCACATAGGTAGCAAGAATACAGCAAATATTGTGTCGGATGGAGGCTTTTGAAAGGAAGAAAAGGGAATTAAGATGACAGGAAGGCAAGACTTAGAGAAGAAGGAATAGAATGTCCCCGGAAGGCAGTAAAGCTGTGACAACTCCTGATGGTGTAAGACTGCTCTCAGGCACCAGAGGACAACGACAGCACGCAGGGCCCTTGATGGCACAGGTGGCATTGCAGGGCTGGTAATTATTTTACTATAAAAGTACTGAAAGGAAAGTAGTTTATTCCATGATAATAACATCTATGTCGTCTGTCATGAGATGGGTAGAGATAATGTGGGGTTTCTAAAAGCAGGATATTTACCCAAGTATATTCTGTAGGATAATGATTTGTGTGTAAAGATACCTTTTTAAGTAAAATACCAAGTTCAATAGCTCCATTTTAATAATTATTCTGTTCAGTCAGTTTTAGAAATGAGTATTAGGGTATACAAAATTCTAGTTTAATAACTGGAATCAGATTTGTTATAAATATTTGTTTTTATAGACTTCTGTGTGAACATGTTAATAAGAAAACATTGAGAATGCAATCAAAATTTTACATCAAAGTAATTTTCATGTGATCTAGTAGCATTATTTTACGTTACACACAAGGTTCTCTCTACGCAGGGATGTTGAAACTTCCGAACTGAAAAACACTGTTCAAAGTTTGTAACTTCCCAATGGTGTGGATCCAAGCTTTTCAGAGTGTAATGTAGCTCTCCTGTTAACACTGTTTGCCCCTCTATTGTTTTTATATGACCATCCCTTGACATAGTGACAGAGAAGCAGCTTATAGGAACCATTTCCATGACAACTTTTAACAACATGAGATGAGATATTGTTCATGCCAGGGACAGTTTGAAGGCCAGCCATATTCCCCCCCAAACCGGGCTTGTTCAGTGTCTGGATGGGCAGAACTGGTGTCTCCTTCTCAAGTTAAGTCCCTTCAGCTGTTGATCTAGCCTAGCTCTTGAGTGTTTTATTGACTGATGTGTTTATGTGATGAGTTTTGAGTTACAGTAGATTTAACTGTTGTCTGTGCATGTGCTTGAACCTGTGAAAGTCAGAGGACAACTTTCAGGAATCCTTCTCTCCCACCATATGTGTCCCAAGAATTAAATTGGGTTCTAAGACTTGGTGTCACACCTTTACCCACATGTCTCCTCACTGGTCTAGCTTGTTCGTGACGATTCTTGAAGCTAACATTCTTTTCCACCTTTCTAGAAGAATCACACCAAGGGACTTCCCTGAATTTGGGGTCTGATTCTTTTGTGCTCAAGACCATATTGTTATCACCAGCTGCAGTCAGGAGAAAAAAAAAAACAAAAACTCACCCTGTGATGTAATACTGTACAATTAGGCACATAATTCGGATTTTATGCTTTTCTCTGAAACATCTGGCATGTTAGATCTTCTAAAAGCAAGGCTTGACTAGCCAGACCTCCTGTAGTATTTTAATATCAATGTTCCTTTATACACATTAGTTACCATGTTTGTGGCAGTTTTTGAAATACCACATTCTAACTTGCCACCTCTTGAGTGAGTGTAAATTCAGAAAGCCTGCCAAGAGGTGATGTGTTTGTTTCCGGAGCTAATATCTACCCTAATCTAAATACCAAATGAATTTTAGATTGTCATTCTATCCCCGAATTAGCCTTGGCCCTTGGGAAAATCATTGTTTATGAATTCTGTTCAGGTCCTCAGAATTAAAAATCGGTTTATTTAAACTTTGTTGCTTACATTATATCTGCATTTCTGAGATTTTAGGAAAATGGGCATAGTTATTACATGTGTCACTGGGAAAAAGTTAGCAATTAAAAGGTTTACGCAAAGTTTCTTAAGATCTCATTCTGAAGAACAAAAGATATGCCAACTAGGGAAAAGCCAAACACAATCTAGAAATTCTGGTGAGCTGACATCTCTTTCACTGATGCCTTCTCTCTCCTCAAAGTGGGGGAATGGGGCAAGGGCTTCTGCAAACAGAGTGCTGTTACTTGTTAAAATGCCACCCTCACAGGATCGCATTCTCTCTTCTAAATCTAAGTCTATTTGGGAACAAACAAGTAACAATAAAAAGACAAAGACACAAAGTTCAAACTAAGGTAAAAACAGGAGAAAACAAATTACACCTGCCTCCTGTATTTGAAGTGTTGAATGAAGTGGTAAAGAGGTTCTTTAACAGGGGCGTGAGTGAGTATTGAATGTGTTCATTTATGGGCTGCTACTGGGAATTCTTATAATACTCCTGATTGTCCTGAAAATTTAAAGCGTAGATAGCTAGGTGTAAGAAGGCTAATGTATCACAAAGTTAAAAGGAAAGTGTTCCTTCGTGTAGGTAATCAATCCTCCACAGCAACTTTCTTATTTAGCGAGGTTGGGGGGGGGGCCTTGTCTGCGTATAAATATTAGACTCAATGATTTGTAGCAATTTTTGAGTCATCTCAGACTTCAGAAACCTTGGCTATTGTCTTCTTGCTGAACTCCAAGGCTCTCTTATTTATGTGGTTGGCTACAACAAAATGGTTTCTATATCTAAAATTCTGAGTCCATGCATTCTATTGTCAGATTGTACAATGGCACAGTAAGTGGCTCCCTGGGTAAGAAAACCAAGTTTGTGATTTGTATATTTTAGCATAATGGTTCTTAGGAGCTATCAAAGAGCAATGACCACAGTACGGAAATTCAGAACATTTTGGAAACAGATGGCAGGACACTCATCCTTAAGTGGAAGGACAGATGGAGCAGGAGGACGTACAGTCTAACCCGAGATGCTTTGAAGGGGTTGAATGACAGGTCAGGACTTTTTTTTTTTTTTTTTCTCTGTAATTTGTAGTGCCACTTAGCCAAAGAACAAAAGGAGCTCTAGGTCGGCTCCGTGATGCATCGGTAGACAGGGCATATTCAGATTCCAGCAACATGACATACTGAACACCACAAGGTCTCCCACAGAGGCACAGGGAGCACTGTATGAAATAAAATAGTATTATTTTAAGAAAAGCTGGAAAGACAAATTAGAAACTGAAAGATTCCTAGTTACAGAGTCAGGGGCTGTAACCATAGGCAGAGCATAAACATACAAACTAGAGCTTTGGTTGCAGAAATATTGACAACCAAATATAGGAGGGAAGAATAGGGTAGGGGACCCTATATATATTATTCAATGCACAAGGAGGAGGAGCCTAGAGGGCCTACCTCTTCCTTAAAGTATAGCCAAGGAAGAGTTAAGAGACCCTATTTATCAATAACCTTCCCCAAAGAAATCAAGATTTCAAATCTAAATCTATGCTACTCTGTTGTGTATAATTTACAAACAGAAATAAATGAATGGACTATGTGAATCAGTAAATTCTCTGGAGAATTCTGTGAAGATAAACATAAGAATTCTTCCATCATATAGCATACAGCACACAAAAGAGCTCTTCTAGAGGGTAAGTGTAATAAATAAAATACAAACCCAGCCAGCTCACAAAGGTTGATTGGGACTGTAGACAGGTTGATTAAAAAGCCACCAATGCAGGAAGAGTAAGTTTAGGTGGTCTGTCATTAAAATTGGAAACCAGCCAATTGCTAAGCATTTCATGCTTGGAAGTTGAGATTACAGGTATTCTCTCCCAAAACAAATGGTAAGGATGTGAGACAAGGCTCATGTAAATTAACTTACTTTGCCATTCCGCAATGTACACATATAGTATGTTTTGTATCTTGAACCAATTTTAAAAAATGATAATGCGTATACTCACAATAAAGTTACAAGCTATCCAAAGGAGTGAAAACCATAAGGAAATACAACACCGAACAAGAGTTGACTCAGTAATGAGCCAATTGAAAAGTTACAGTAACATAAACATGTGTGAGCACGTGCAAGTCAACAGGATGCAAGTGATTATTTTCTCCATTTTGTAGGAAGCTATGGATGACGAAGATGCTTATTTTACTATTTTGCTGTGCCTATGTGCTGACTCTCGGGAAACTTTTCTTGTGTCTCTCAGTTGAAAAGCAACACAGATGTGTAATTCTCCCAGAGAATCCTCTGTGTACCTGGACTCTGTTGACAGTTCTAATGTTTTTGTTTGTAATAAGCTTCACTTTTATTTTCCACTAAGCCTTCTTTTTTCACTGTACTTTGGCAAAAATGGGAGAAGACATCAAAATCACAGAAATAGTCACTTTCCTTGCTCAGGCTCCCACTTCCAAACCTGTGTATTGTTTGTCTGACAATGAGCGACATAATTTGAATTGTATTATTATTATTGTTGGTTTAATACACTCTATGATGTTATGGCTAAAGTGCAAGGCGATTTATTAGTATCAGAGATTGAGAAGATGGTGAAGTTACATTAGAAATCACATGTCTTTTCTGTATGTCTTCAGGAGCACAAATAACCTTTCTTTTTCTTCAAAAAAAAAAAAAATCATCTTAGAGCCCGGGGTGGGGTCAGAACAAACTCGGCTCTCAGAGGGAGGGGGCAGAGCTAACAAGGGGCTGCCTTCAAAGATGGTTGAAACCCAGGGGGATTTTCATCACAAGATTTTGGCTCTGGAAGGTCTTTGAAGATTTTTGGATTTTCACTTAACAGGTGGTCCCGTGCCTGCTGCTCTCTCTGCTGATCTGAAGCTGCACAGCCCAGCACGGCTCCTACTGCTTGGGGTATCTGGAGGTAAGGCCCTGGGATCTGCTTCTTTCTACAAGTTTTTTTAAATTTATATCCAATAATTACTTTTCTTATGGGAAGATTACAATCTCCCTTCTCCCTATCCCCACCCACTACCAACCAGCACCCCAGGTATTCAGCATCAATACCTGCCCCTCAATTACATCAGAGGAAACCCAAAAAGTCGGATAGCCGGAGTGGAAAGTGGCCACTAGATGGCAGAGTTGATTAAGCTGAATAGTCCGCCCTGCACTGAGACCTTGAACTCCAGGTACAGAACCCAGACAGGAGCGGAGGACCCCATATGATGTGGGGCTCCACGTTTCCTCTAGTGTGACTTCTGGGCTGCCCACGGGTCCTGTGAATTGTTCCTGGCCGTACTGTTGTTACAGTCCATAGAGGTGACACTTTAGTGAGTGACGTTATAGTGTATGGCAGCCTGTTCCATATTGTGATGCTGTCACTGGAGGCTAGAGACGGCTCTAATGGTCCTTGTTAGGAAATGGTAACCTCCAAAGTCCTAGTTTTCCATTCATATAGAAACTCAGACATATTCCTTTGATGTTCCTGGGGAAACCTACAGCTTCTCTCATTTAGAGAAATAATCTTACCTACCCGATCTGAATTCTCTGTTGTTGCAAACTGGTCCAGTTTTGGTCCTAGTTTATATAAAGTTTACATAGCTAAGTTATTTATTGTGACATTCTCATGAAGTATATTTACAGACTTCTTAAAGATTGAAATAAATACTATACAAAATACTCAGTATTCAAAATGAACCGTACATTTCCTTTATCTGATTTATTGCATACAGTAATTTAGGTTTGCAACACTCTTGTACTGTTTAAAAAACATACACAGTCCTGCCGGACTTGAAGTTTAATGTATCACTTTAACGGTAGCCTTTGTATGATCAACTGGGATCCCCCGGGGACCACTCAGTTATCGAATGCTTACTCTCAGGAACATGCCTTAATTATTTTAACATTTTACAATACACAGGAAGGACACAGCTGCTGGTACTAATTCCATTTTTTTAGCAAAGGAGCAAGATCTCAGAATAGTGAGCAGACTTACACAGAGCACATAGCCAGTGTTCATGAAGTATAATAGGAAGACAGAGTTATTCAGAACTTCAGTCTTCCACTTCAAGTTTCCTTATTGAACATTGTATTTTTAGTTCCTTAGTTGAATTTGAACATTATAAACACTGTGTCTGTATTAAATGGTTGGATGTAGGTAACTCTTATGTATTCTCTTTATAATTTGTGAGTAAATACACTATGTGTGGACTAAAAATGAGAAAGCCATATACACTAGTTAGGCATTTAGTTAACTGTGATTCGAACACAGAACTGAACTTAAACAGAAGGAGGAGGTGGGGCTGGAATGCATCGCCATGTTACATCACTTTTTCATCCATGTAGGTTGTTGTCATCGCCATTTTTGGCTGTGGTCGCGGAGCACGTACTGCATTATCTTAGACCTTAGATGCCCTTTCTCTTTTTCATTATAGACTTACAGAACAGTGTCAAGGAGATACAAGCAAGTCCCAGGAACTTTTCATTGAGCTTTTTCTTGTTGCTTAATGTGACACAGTGGTCAGAGACTATTAACTATCCTCTGTCCCTTTGTTTTATTTAGATCTTCATGTTTTTTTCTACCAATACCTTCCTCTTTTGTAGGTCTAGTCTGGAACCCTGACAGTTACCCTTCCTATCTCTTTTTGCTAACTAGTGCTGAAATGTGAGGAGGTGGGACCACCCTCCTCAATAGCCTTTTGCTTTGACATCAGCCACTTTAAGTCCCAGGGTTCTCAACACTTCATGGTGTTGAGGCTTAGGTTTGAACTCTTCACGTGGGATGGGGCTGGTTTAGCCGGAGACTTTCTAAAGAGGAGCTGGGAGTATTGTCCTCATAATTAAGCCTCAGAACTTTTGGGTAGATTTGGATATCCACACTGGCCATTAGCATTGTTCATCTAGGAATTTCCTAACTAATGATCCAATCAGAATGCACTTACAATTTAGAATTTCTGCTCAGCCAATAAATTGGTTCAGAAAATATTTACTGTGGGGATCTCCTATGAAAATCCCCCCCCTCTCTTTGCTTACAGGGACAACGTTTAGAGTTGCTCCAGGTCAATGAATCCATATTTCCTTTATACTCCATGTGAGTCTTTTTATTTTAATTACTAATTCTCTTAACCACCCCCAAGTCCCATTTTGTGTAGTTATTCAAAAAACAAAGCAAAACAAAAAGACAGTTTTATCTGTTTAAAACTCTGTTTTTTTTAAAAACACCCTTTTGGGCACTGATCCTTTTCGTTTCTTGATCTATCCTGTAGGTAAGTCACCACTTCATCATGAAGACTGCTAAAGAGGCTGTGTCTTTGTTATGTAAAATCCAAGGGTTCTTGATTTTTTTTTTTTTTTTATTGTAGCTTGCTCTCTCACAAATTTTCAGCATCCTGAGCTATTTGGCATCAACACACACAAAACAGTGCAACTCTCAATAGCTCAGACAAAATAATGGTCGTCTCACACTGAACAAAGATGTTATGTAGATTTCTAAACAAGTATTTTATTATAAGTGCCCAAAAGGGATCATAACAACAAACTCACCTTTAATTCCATATTTAACTTGAGGGATCCTTACATGCTGACAATCACTTATAAACAATATTCTCAAAACAGTCACTAGGGTGAAATGAAGAGGTTACATTTTTATTATAATTTTCAGTATAACTAATGAGGTTCCCTGTACATGACTGAAAAATAACTTTTTGGTTTCTTAGCTGTCATCTCTGTGCTTGGGTTATGCCCATGACAGTCAGGGAGATAGGAGGCTTATATTAAAGCCAGAATCAAAGGCAGCAGAAGAGAGAATCAGGCTACATTAATGAGCCATTGAAGGCTCTCTCTAGCACGGATGAACACTAAATCACTGGTTAGATCTCTGGTGATTTCTCACTTGAGAGATGTGAAGAAAACGGCACATTCAGAGCGCCAGTGAAGCTGTAACAACTTGCCAGACTAACACAGAGGCTGAAAAATTATTTTAAAGATAATCTTGGTAGAACTCCTGTACATATTTCTCTAAATATTTGATTCTGCTCTGAACCTTGAAAGGGTCAGTGACATCAAGCAGAAGCACTGGGCTCTATAAGATGTGTCTTCAAAGGCACTATCAACTTATTTGGTCATGAATAACATTAATTTTTCTATGTGTCCAGGTAGAGAAGAAAGCAAAGTGACATAAAATTGTTGGTTTTTTCTCAGAAGGAAGAGGTGATCACATTGCTGCTCTCTTACTTTCTTGTGGATAACTATACTGCAGTTCAGCCGTCAATTACACGATGGTTAAGTAAACTAGGTAGAACTAACCACTGGGATAAAATCCAGTACAAATTGGGCTTTACAACACAGGAATAAATTTTGACTTTTTGTACTTTATAGAAGAGTTGTGCTTTATTGTGAATGATGATAAATTTGATATTCATATATATGTGTGTGTGTGTGTGTATATATATATATATATATATATATATATATACTGTTATTTGCAGTACAATTAGAACATTTTCTTGATCGTCTTCCATGTTAGACACCAGGGGAGTTGAAGATCAGTGAAGCTCACAGTCTTTTCCCCCTTTAGTTTCTAGTTGAAGAAAGAAAAAAGTGGACCATAATGAAAAAAATAATCAGGTAAGAACGAAAAGACATTATTTTTATCTTATTAAAATAAAATTTGACTTGTAAGACGTATGTATCTATGCTCATAGCTGTTTTCTGAACCACTGAAAACAAGCTTGTAGGACATGTTAACACGTAGTTATCTTAGAGGATAACTAATTTTCTGGTTGTGTTATTCTAGTATTCAAAATGATAGTTGGTGTTTTAGTTAAGATCATGGAAAGCCATGAAATCTGCACAGGGTTTTGAATAACAGCTTAGTGTTAGAAAATGTGACAGAAGCAGAAAAGTAATTCTAAGAGATAAATGGTGAGAATAAAATTCCAGAGTTACACAACTGTAAGATACGTCTTGGGAATAATATTAGACCATTTTATATGGGAACATGGGGGATAGAATTTCAAAAATGAGCCTGAATCTTTAGTGTTCTGCTCAAACACTGGGGAGATGCTTGCAGTTCTTCAGTTCAACTGTGGATTGTTTAACACAATGTTTCAGGATATTAATTTTGAAATAAACATGATTATGTAGGTACTAGGAATAAATATAGATAGAGTGACAAAATGGAATTTTTTAAAACATAAAGGGCTTGAAAATAGGGTAGCAATGTAAGGGAAGAGAAGGAAAAAAGAGGTGACTCACAGCTGAAGCTCCACAGAGGTAACAGTAGCTAATTAGGTTTGGGCAATAAGGTAGACAGTGGGATGGGGGATAATGCTATATGTATTTTTCATTTGTATTTGTTTAATAAAACACGATTGGCCAGAAGGCAGGCAGGAAGTAGAGGCAGGGTGATCAGACCAGGAGAATTCTGGGAAGAGGAGGAGCAGAGTAGATGCCAGCCAGATGCAGAGGAAGATGAGAAAGCTGCTCTGAGAAAAGGCACCAGGCCACATGGCTAACCATGGGTAAGAGTCATGGGCTATCTTAAGAGTAAAAGTTAGTAAGTAATAAGCCTGAGCCGCAGGCCAAACAACTTATAATTCATATAAGTCTTCGTATGGTTACTTGGGAATAACTGGCTGTGGGACAGGCCAGGTGGGACAGAGAAACTCTCCAATTCCATGGGGTTTGAAATAATATATATGCTCTGGATCTCCAGGACTGAGTTAATAGTGACAAAGTACACACTGAAGACAAGAACATTTGTAGTTGAGAATGAAGTGAGGAATCCAGAACTGCTTTAAACGTCATACATGAAGGATCTTGGCTCACAGGTACCTGATGGGGTGGTCTAAATGGTCATACTAAGTGGTTCCGTTACAGTCTGAGTCTCTGATTTCCTCAGAAAGCTCCCAGGTGCAATGCTCTTAACCATCAATCTATAACAGTGTTCAGAGGTGTGGCCTTTTGGGGACAGTTGGATCATAAGGGCTCTAATCTCATGCACAGACAGATCTACTTAATGAGCCCAAGCTTAACAATTAGCTACCAGCTGGCAGAAACTTCAGGAAGTGGGACCCAAATGGGGTCACTGAAGGAGTGACTTTGAAAAGTGTGTCTTGTTCTCACCGACCCGTTCTCTACTTATTGCTTCTTGTCACCATGAAATGAGTGCCTTCCTCTCCGTTGCTCCACAGCTATGATGATACACTCTCTAGACACATGCGTAAATGCAGCACGACCAAGGAGTTACAGCAAAGATTTGCAACTTCCTAATGCTGCAACTCTTTAATACAGTTCCTCACGCTGAGCTGACCCCCAACCATGAAATTATTCATGTTGCTACTTCATAACTTTAATTTTCTATTGTTATGAATCATAACGTAAATAACTGTGTTTTAAATGGTCTTATGCAGTGCCCATGAAAGGGTCATTCAACCCTCAAATGGATCATGATGTAGGGGTTGAGAGCTGCTGAGTGACAGTCTAAAATTTTTGAAACTATGAGTCAAAGAAAATCTCTCCTTTTTAAAAATTGGTTTGCTCCGACAATTTGTCACAAAAATAAAAGCTGACTAATGTAACATTTTTAGCAGAAACAGCAAACTCTGTTGTTTTGATTAAAGACAACAGAGGCCTGCATATAATTGGCTGTGATTATTAGAGAAATCTGACCCCAAAGGGGAAACAAATTTTGCTGTATATAAGTGGGTGAGGCAGGTAGGTAGCTGGAATCACACAATAAGGAAGAAGAGTACTGGTAACATCTGTAGGCAATGCACAGGTGCTTTTCATGATACCATTAGACAAATCATGCCAGGTGTGTGAGTTCTCGCCTTAGAATCGATAAATGAGCCAATTCTTAGAAAGTTGGTTTTCTGAGTCAGAGACTGGCATAGTTTAACTAACACGTCTACAACTTGGTTTCAGCATGTTCACATACTGGATCCTTACTGGATCTTGGTTCCTGTCACAGGTTGTACAAATGGTAATATTTAACTTATAAGAATGTTGCAAGGATAGAATAACTATAAATCTAATAATAGTTATTAGTTTGAGATTATAAACAAACCAATATAAATGCGAAGTTGCATAATTCAACTTGGACGTGAAGGGACTGGAGTGGGACTGACATTCTATAAGTATCTGACTTAAAATTTCCCAAATAGGACCCAAATATTTCTTCCAGTTGATTTATTATTAGTTTGTAAAAATCCCCAGGAGTATTATTGTCTGTTCTGGTCCAATAAAAGGCTTTATTTATAGTATTGTTTAATTTCTGACACTTTCATGTTTGTGTATCTTGTACTGTGATCACACTCACCCCTCCTCTCTCTCATCACCTCACCCCTGCTGAGTGCTTTCTTTTCTCTCCTGTCTCCCTTTTCTCGAGTGTATCTGTGCACATGGCCACAGCTGCTGAGAGGTTGTGTCTGCAGTGGCCGCATCACACCCAGAAGATGCTCCCCTGAGCACCACTCCTCATCCATCCTCCAACTCTCACATCTTCCCACCTCATTTTCCACAGGACTCCTTGGGCTTTGGAAAGAGTGGTAAAGATGTTCTGTTTGGGCAAAGCTCTTACCTTTTCAGAACATTCAGAGCATTGACCAGTTCTGTATTTTTGTCATAATGATTGCCTATTTCCAAAAGAGGTTCCTTTAAACATGAACGAGACTTTGCTACTCTGTGAGCAGAAACATAAAAGTTTAGAGGCAGTTTAATTATGTACACACTTACCAAAGTATCAGTACTAGATTCTTCCCGAGAACTGTGATCTTCCCAGCTTCAAGCTTCTGACCAGGTGTATAATATTAGAAAATTATTTCTCCTCACAGAGTGGCCACGGATTCATGAGATTGGTTACTCCAGGATGGTTACTTTCAGCACAGTTATACCACTTTATACCCAGTGCACTCAGCAGGCTGGTGTCGCAACACTCACAGTTTGCTGGGGGAGATCTTTGAAGATATTTCTCTTTCAGCAGTCTTTATCAATATCTTCCAGAATTGCATTGTTCCCCGACAGGGAGCAAGCTTTATTCTCACCTACAACTTGGCTTATATCTGTATTCTATATCTAAAGCATATATTATCTTCAGAAGTATGGTTTAACTTTCTAACTGAAGTGAGAAACCAAGCAAAGTGGTACTATCCTGTGTTATTTAGGTAGCCTATAAAAGCTCCCTGGCTAAAACTAGCATCAGGCTTCCCACATCTTGCACTGGGATTTTGTTTTGAAATCTGTGACTTCTGGGAATAGCATCATATTCATCCAGAGTACTTGTGTTCAGGATATTTTTATTTTATTAAAAAATTAATCATATTTTAAAGTTAGCTTTAAAGTAGTAAACTTCTGTATCACTTTTTCATACATCCTTAGATTCCATTGATACTCTCCACTATACCATACCCACCTTTATTCTACAACACCATTTATAAGATTCGTTTAAAATTTACTACAAAATCCCTTTACTTCGAAGATATCTAGAATACATTACAATAAGCATAGCTGTTTTCATAAGACCCACAGATCTAAAGTTCTTACAAATATTTTGAAACTTTCAAAATTATAGTTACTTTATGCTGTAACATGACATTTATCTTCTATGCACACCTACTTATTCCACAGTCATGTGTATGTTAATGATAAACTAGCAATGTAAAGTAATAGAGCACAAGCACCGTATCTATGTGTGACTGTTAATAGAGCCAAATAGGCACAACATAGGTGACATCTAAAGCTTTATGAATCTTAATCAGTTTCATGTTAATAAAACAATTATTGGGACACCTGAAATCTGTTTTTATAATTTGACAAAATAAATGATGATTGTAATATAATTGAACCATTGGTGTAGTATGTGATTGGTATAGTTTATCGGAGGATGACATCATTGCAGGTACGCATTCTTTAGAGAAGAATGACTGCTACCGTCCTCTGCAGAGAAAGAAAACTATAAACCTAGGCTGTGTGGTAAAGTTAAGAAGGATGCTTTCGCCTTTTATCTGTGTAGAACTTTTAGGGCTATCACTGTAGAGATACACTTACTAATTTTGTACCTTTTCATCAGATTGCTCAAACAATATCAATATTGAATCTGCTTATGGTATTCTACAATATTAACCTATTTAGCTAAATATTGAAGGGGAAAGTTCCATTCTCTAAGAACTGTGATTTCTAATGATGGCAATTAAAAGGTCATATTGGGCCATTCTTTTCAAATTACATTATTTTGTAGAAGGAGTTTCACAAGCTGTTATTCCTGAGCAATATTCCTTTCTGGCTCTGCAGCCAGAAGCAAAGACTGAACATTTTCATATATTTGACTCCGAGAAAATGCTATATGCTATCAACCTTTTAGAAGGGGTTGATAACAAAGCTCTATGATTAAGTAGAGAAATGGAATACATATTTTTACATATTGTATGACTTCAAAATCAGTCAACATTATGAATAACTTTGTTGTATTTACTTGACTATAAGAATTATTTGTACTATATAGGATCAGTCAATATTATGAATAACTTTGTTGTATTTACTTGACTATAAGAATTATTTGTACTAAATAGGAACACTAGATAAAACATTTGCCACACACTCACACTGTTACCATTATATCCAGGATCCAGGGAATACGCCCATCCCGAGATTATAATTATCTTTTAATGCTGAAAAATCTAGTTTGCACTAATAGCATTCATTTTTGTTTTTTTTTCAATTCTCAATTTTTACATCTTTTTATAATTTCTAATTATTTTTGTTCTCATCTTCTTGTTAGTATGTCTTGAGAAACATGTTTTCCTTCTTCTATATTTGCTTAAAAATAAAGATTTATATTTATTTAATTGAGATAATCTCGCTATGTAGTTGTGGCTGGTTTGGAACTTACTATGCATATAGGCTGCAAACTTATAGTAAGTTGCCTATCTCTTCCTTTTTAATGCTGAGATCCAAGGCATGTATTACCACATCTGGCTATTTTTAGTTCTGTGCATATGTATATGTATTTGTGTGTGTACATACATGTGCATTTATGTACCGCAGAGCAGTTGTGATCACCTGACATGGAGCTAAGAAGCAAAGCCTCAAGGGCAGTGTCTACCCTTAACCCCCAAACTGTCTTTCTAGCCACTGATTTCACAAATTTTATAATTATTGTGTGATGAACATTTATACATATACATGTATGTTCATATAAGTTTTACAATAATTCTGATATTGACATATTAATCCTAGCTGTAAAGATGAAGTAAAATGTAGGGGTCATTAAATATATGTATGTGTGTGTAATTACACAAAATGAAATGCTGTGAGAAGCAAAGATGAATATTCTTAAACCAAAACTATTTGGTGACTATAAACATATTCTCTCCAAGTAAGAGGCGCCTTAAAATTAAGAAAATTTGCCAAGGAAACAGAGCAGAAAACTGGCAGAGGCAGAATTTTAATTTATTCCTTTAGGACTTAACTTTTTGAAATACTCTGTCCTAGAGCACATGGCATAGTCTTATGTATCTATTAGATAACATGAACAGGAAAGACCCATTGGTTTCTATATACAACGTAGCAATGATAAATTAGACATTATAAATTATATCTTTGGGTATCTGACTGGAAACATGGCAGGTTACCATAAACATTTGTAAATGTGCCACAGCCTTTCAGACTTCATAATTTCAGATACATTCCTTTTGGTGATAAGGAGTTTCTTGCCTTTAAGAATCAACAGCTAGGGTATCCTAATGCTGTAAGTCTGGGGAAGGACACAAGAATTCAGATTTCTAACAGGTTTTCAGATGATTTAGACTGTTAGTCCACAGACTGAGCCTGTGTTAGAGTTTCTATTACTATGAAGAGATATGATGACCATGGCAACTTTTATAAGGAAAACATTAAGTTAATGTGACTGTTCACCGTGTTAGAGGTTCAATCCATTTTCATCATTGTGGGAAGCATGGCAGCATGTAGGTAGACATGGTGCTAGCCACGTCTTGATCAGAAGGCAACAGAAAGGGGGCTGAGACACTGGGCATGCCTTGGGCATATATGAGACCACAAATGCCACCTGCACAATGATATAGTTTTTCCAACAAGGTGATACCTCCTCCAACAAAGCCACACACACCTCCTAACAGTGCCACTCCCTGAGTTTGTGCGGGCTAATTACATTCAAACTACCACAGAGCCCATTACTGTAGAAAGACAGTCATAGTTGTCATAGGGAACCTTTCCTTTGACCGTTTCTATGTGGAAATATGTCAATGTCTACTCTTTGTCTTAAGAAATCTCTCCTTGCCATGAATAGAGATGAATGCAAAGACAATGGCTCCCCCTGCTGCTGAAAATCAAGGTCAACTGAGAGCCCAGCCCTAAATGAGACGTTTATACATCTTCAAGACTCAGGATACATCATGGAAGAGAAGGTAGAAGGAATAGAAGAGTCAGCAGTTAAGGACAAGGGGTACAGAACATCATCTTCTAAGCCTGGCACAGAATCATGAGCTCATGACAGCAGTGCCTACTGATGGCATTGGGATCGCACGCACAAGTTGGGTCCACCCAACCATCAAATATGGGTAGGGAAGGAGCCCACAAGACTCAATTGCTTCCTGCTGATCCCTTGACAAGTAACAGATTCTGGGAGAAATGAATGAATAGTAGCAAGTTGCTTCCCAATTGGTGAGGCCACCAGACCCCAACGAGTCAGTTCCAAACTTGGTCAGACAGCTCTTCCTGATTGAAGTCTGGAGGGCACTAAACAAAACAAACACTAGTAAAAGTTATAGGACTTGTAAGAGAAGGAAGAGCTAGTATGGAGAAGAGGAAAATGAGAGAGAAGTAAGAATCATCAGCTAGAATAATGTAAGTACAGGGATCTGTGTTTTCAGCTCATTTAACTCTTTCATTGTCTATTAATTTCAGTTTATAAAAATGTGACCAGAAGTTTTGCAGTATGTTATTCAAAATGAATGGTATGGGAGCAGCTTCTAAGCATACACATTGATTTGTCAAATTGACTAACATAGTTGTAGTAAGAGGTTTCTGGCCTGGACTATCGGGCCTTGCCTCTAGGTTTAGATCCGCAGACCCGCAGAGACACACAGACACTTACATTAATTTTAGGCTGATCGGCCTAAGGCCCAGGCATATAACTTGCTCACTCTTTACCCTTAAACTAACCCATGACTCTTATCCTGTTCAGCCATGCGGCTCGGTACCTTTTCTCAGAGCAGCATAGTCGTCCTCTGCTTCTTCTGGCTTCTCTCTGGCATTCTGCTCTGTTCTTCCTGTTCCCAGAATTTTCTTAGTCTGGTAGCCCCACCCACACTTCCTGTCTGCCTTTGGCCAATCAGAGCTTCCTATTAAACTCCTAGGTGGGACAATTATTTACAATGTAACATCATAAATGCAGTACACACAGTTTTGTATCATCACGAGTTCACATTCTGGCACTTGGTAGGCTGGCTTCTACCTAGAGAACTCTATTCAGCAGGCTGGGAATGTGAGAGGCAGGGCTCTCTGGGTTATGTTATGTGGATAGTGTTTTCACTGTTTGTTACCTATCTCCAGTAGTCTGAGTGGTCTATGCTTTCAGTACACATAGAAGAACAGAAAATACATAGTTGATTCTATTGCACTGTCAGCATGAGCTACAGTCCTGCAGTCTGACTTCTCTGAAGGTTGAGGTCATGTACCAGTCTGCTTTGGAGAAACCCTACACCAGTCAGAAGATCTATAAAGGTGATAGAGAGCTTGAACCTCCAAGAGAATTTCCATATTGCAATGTGATCCGTGATAATATATATGCCAACATAAGCTGAAATATGAGATCAGGCGGTAGACTAAACTTTACAAAGAACTGGAGACAGATGATGGAAACTTGTAACCCATTATTTTCTCAGCATCACTCAGCATTTATTCCTAGTTTAACTAAGAGTAACATGAGACAAAATTTTGACTAGAACATAAAATAGACAAGTGGGTCAATGAAGATAGAAGAGAAATTATATTAAGCAACATAAAAGACAGATGAGAATAGAGATAAGAGAAGTAAAGGTGCTATATTTAGATAAATACAATTAGAGTAAAGAGCAGCAAATTAGACCAAGGGCAAGGTTGGATCTTTGACTGAACAGAAGATTATATATTAGGAAAAATCAATACAACTTTATTTGGAAAGAGAAACAATGGAAGTGCTCAAAAAAGTATATGTTCTGTGTATGTTCTTTTAATATTTTAGAAAGGAAATAAAATGACATCACTGTGATCCTCAATTTGAGAGCATAGAACATATTGACAACATAGATTTCCCAAGATAAAAAAAATCAAATGTAAAACTTCATGTGAAAAGTTACAAGACAAATGTCAAATTAAGAATATATATCAATTTCACATATTAGACAAAAGAATTATTCTTTATAAAGTGTAAGTAGCAACTAGAAATTGAAATGAAATAGGCCATTAGTCCAACAGAATAAATAGGCAGTTCACAGAAAAAGAAATATGACCGCCACTTAAAATGTGTAAAAAAACTGCAATCAAAGGAAAGAAATGGGAATTGAAACTATACCTTTTCACATCTCTCATTTTGACAAAAAGTAAAAAATTGTTCCCAGGCTGTGTTGAGCAGACCACTAAGAAGCAGACACTGTTTCTTGGAAAGAGTGAAGGGTGGTACTAGAAAGAACTAATGTGGTAATATATTATATTGGGTAAGTTTGGCTTCTGCACAAATCTAAAACTGAAAATGTGGAATACTGTTGTTTGGAACAGTATTCATTATTGGGCCATTAAAGAGAAGGTAAGGGTTTCTATGAATACAGTGGAAGTGATGCGTAGATATAGCGTTGGTGATTGCAAGGTCAGACAGTAGCATGCTACCTTTGTCACACACTGAAAGAGGGACAGGAGTACATTAATATAGGCAGAAAAATTCATATGGATCTGATAAAAATTTGTTTCCCAGGGAGATGAGGGGCTAGCAGTGATGTTGTAGAAGTATCAGGATAGTACTTGTTAAAAATAAAATACCCGTTTGGGACAAATATGATCAAAGTATATTGTATGAAATTGTAAAAGAATAAATGAAAATGCTTATTAAGGAAAATATTCTGAAAATATAAATAAAAGTGAAACTAAGTATTAGCTTGACTATAAGGTGAAGAAATCTTCAACATAGCCCAGTACAGTATGCTAATGCTTCGTGTACAATGTAATAGAGTAAGCCAGTGAATTATTAGCCTACATTTGTAAAGAATATTTTACACAAATTTGCCAGTTTATTTTATATGATTATTTTAGATACATGTTTTAAGATATTACACAGAGAATCCTTATCTGGTGCACAGTTTGCTTTAAGCATTGGAAGATAAAGACTTGGGATTCTTCCAAAGCCCAGAGGAGGATGAGAACTATGAAGATCAAGGGACACTTCAGATTAAAGCCTCGTTTTGCTTACTGATTTGTCAGTGTACATTATGAGTCTACTATAAGATAGTCAGTGCTACATGCACCAAGAAGACCTCATTGCTAAAGCTTAAAAGATCCCATGATGTTCATATCCAAATACATAAATTACTTACTGAACATGCTGTCCTACACTTGGAACATTTCGGAAATCAGAAATAACAAGGCAATATCCCCCATGCCCAGAAATAATGTGTTTTTATAAGTAAAACATTCTGGAGATTCTTACTGTCTTTTTTTTTTCCTACATGAACCCCTTGCACTGAGAGAGTTGTGTCATCAAACGTGAGTGTCAGTGGAGGGGCACGCTGACTACATGAGTTCAAATCTAGACTCTGCCACTTACTACTGAATTAGACTAAGCATTGAACTTTGGAGAAGAGAATTTCTGAGAGTGGTGCTGTCCATTAATTAGTGAAGGCATATTTCACTTTAATGTAAAAAAATGAAAAATTTCACTTCCTGTTGTCAGGACGAAAAGAAGTGACACTTCTCAGACGGCAGTGCTGATAGTGAGAGAGGACAAGATTGTACATGTGAAAATATCTTTGAAGATCTAAGTATATCTGGCTGAGAAATGGCCTTCTAGCAGAACAGAGAGGAAGTCCTTCCCACTCTGTAAGCATTGGCATCCTTTTACTCATCTAAGTAACCATTCCTCAGTAGCTGCTGCAAGTCCACATGATCTTAAAAATATAAAGAAATGTGAAAAAAGAAAAGGCATAAAATTATTAGAAACACCGAAGATGCCAGACAAGTTTTAATTAAAGCAATAAAGATAAAGGTCGGGCTGGAGAGAAGACTCCCTGCTTTAGACTAGTTGTATTTGCATAGGACCTGGGTCTAGTTCCCAGCACACACATGGTGGCTCACAACACACCTGTAACTTCAGTACCAGGGAACTTATGCCCTTTTCTGGTCTCCATGGACAGTGGGCATACAAGCAATACACATGCACACATGCTTGGAAAACATTCACACACATGAAAATAAAATGGTTATATTTTTAAAAATTAGAAAATCAAGACTCGCATTCCATGTACCTGCTGTGTATATTCATAATGCAAAAATAAGGTAGACCATGTTGGCAGAGGCGCTGAACACATGAGATGCCATGATTAGTGAAATAATTAAATTTGTCATCACTGTTCATGGAAATTCATGAAAACAATTCTCCCAAAACTTGAATTTCATTAAATTCAAGTTAAAAAACACTCTTAATAAATACCCATTACTATCACCAGGGACACAGAGTCCCCTTTGGAAGCTCTTGATCTCACTTATGACCTGTAATATCATCAGTACATATATGTATAGGTCCTTATATATTATATTAATTTAAATTAAAGCTTTTTGAGAATTTCATGGGTGAGTACTCTATTCACATCATTTCCACTCCTTCCTCTTCAACTCATACTGCATCCCACAACTCCCTCAAATAATGACCTTTTCTTTAGTTATTATTTTTATACTGATGAAATAATTTGAAAACTCAGAAAGGAATTTGAGGATGATTTTATATGCATGGTAGTGACAGAAAGCAACAGGGTAGGCAAGCTTAAGGTTTCAGAATCTTCTGGAAAGAAGAAAGATGGAAAGAAAATAAAGGTACATTTTGCCCAGAGTACAAATTAATGTACCATGGAGGACAAAGTAGGCACACCGGATATACACAGAAGTAGATGTCCCTGGACATTGATCCTTGTAGTTTTACTGAAGAGAATACAAAATTGTTCCTCAGGAGGTGACATGGACTTTCAGAGAAAACAATGCCACCCACTTTAGGCCAAGCAAGAAGGATTTTATCTTTTTATTATTTGTATAATTGGTCTGTATGGCATAGACTATATCAAACAGAAAAGAATAGCAGGTCGTATTAACTGATAACAGTTGATCTGTTAGATTTGTGACCTGAAAGGAACAGCTATCAGCATTCATTATTATCAGTTTATTCTTTTAATTTGTTAGTTTTGGGGGGCAGGAAAAAGGAGTTAATTGTATTTTCTATCGTTGGTTTATTCTAACTTTACAGCCAGTTTAAAGTATCTTCCATTGTTTCACATTCATTTATGTAATTAGTTCAAGCAGTCTTTATCACTTACTGAATGGTCAGTGCTACTTTATCTTTAACCAACATGGAAAATGAAGTGGAAAAGCTTAAACCTGAGTTACAAGCAGCTTAGACATTTTCCACCATTAGTGCTTAAAATGCACATCTTTAATCTATTTTGGAATTACCAACCAACAATCACACTATTTGTCTCAGAGGATGATGGCATGATACATACATATATATGTCTCAAATGGTGCCTGGGAAGCAGACGCCTACAGAAGATCCTTCATTCTCTTTTTTCTTACATTATGTTTCCTTATTTCTACCTTATATTTAGGTCATGTGGTAGAAGGTGACCAAATGATAGAATTTAGTCCCAGAACTTGAAGGTAAGACTCTATTGCTCAAGTCACTACACTTAGAACACAGGACTTGGAGGAACTGAGCTGAAAATTACTTGGAAGCCTCCTTGATGGGCATTAGCTCTCATAGTATCTGAAGTTGCTATGCAAGTTGCCAATGGAGAAAAACTAATAGTCCTTCCCAGATACAAAGCCTATGGATCACAGCAATGTACAGCATGGCAAGATATCTCCAAAGGTGCAGTAATAGCACTAGGACCTTGGGGCCAAAAACAGGTGTCTAATGGAACCTAAGGCCTGCACAAAAGAAGGGAATTCGTGTATGGTACTTTAAAGCTAGCTTTCTACTTGCAGCTGGAAAGGTTATAAAACCCTAAAGGAAAACCCAATACTGCTGCTTTTCTAAATTGATGTTATTGCTAAGTGTTCTTAATATTTGACCTCATATTCACTGGTTAATGTAATTCTTATTCCTCATCAACAAAGTTTTTTTTTTCCTCTCTCTCATAGAATAAGGATACCATTGCAGAAATTCACAACTGTTCAAAATGTAGAGAAGAGTAGCTCGTGCCCAGCTTTATCTGATGTGGCTACAGCACATCTCCCGAACTTAAGGCTTAGGGAATACTGCAAGATATAATGTGAAAATGTTATAAAACCAGAAGACTAGATCATCTACCAAAAAATGTGTTTTCTATATATAAGAAGGAGGCTGCATCTGTGAAGTCTCAATAGAGTTGTTTAAAGAAAATCCACATAATGGCAATATAATTTGTCATGTGTACATGAGTGGGGAAAATCTTGGGCCCCATCCTAGATGACTAGTTATAAGAAATCAATGGCTGCTGAGAGAGGGGGTTGGTCTTCTCTCATGGATGAGATGCTCATTCAGTCCCAAGCATGGAGCCTTAAACATCTATACATATAAACATCACCAACAACAATACAGGGTGTTGGATGTTGAGTCTGTAACAAAGCACCATTTCAGAAACGCAAGACTGAGAGTTGTGGGAACCCCCAAAAGACAGCATCATGCTGTACGGGAAAATGTCAAAACTTCATAGCATTTGACAAATGGAACCTATTCACTGAGGGGTATTTGCGTCTCAGAAGAAGAAAATGTAGAAAGGGAATGTCTAGGATGAAGAAAGAAATATGTGAATGGAGAAAATAGTTCATGTCTGGTTCTTGGAAACACCTTAAGATTGTAGGAACATAGAAAATAGGAAACGAGAACAGGAAATTAGAATGGAAGTAAGTTGTAGCAGATCATGAAGCACCTTGAATACATGCTGTGAACTTGACTATTGAATTTATTGAAGGGCATGATCAGTTTTAGCATCTGGAACTCATATGCAGATAGCATGATTGGTGAATATAGAAGCCAGGGCAGGAGCCTATGAAAGACCCAAAGATTGAATATGAATGATACCAGTGTAAGGTAGAATAATATATGTGGTGAAAATAATTCCTTCTTCAAATAGAATCTCAGTGTAATAATAAAGTTTGAATGAAGGCAAGAATGGTATTTTTACATTTATTTGTTCAGCACACAGATGCTAAATACATTTTCATAAAAAGTTTAATTTATATTTTAGAATGACATTTATTTTTTTAAAAAGATATTGTTAATTTTCATTTTATTTTGAAAGTTTTTATGTTTTTTTCTTTGATTTTGAGTTTATAGGTGGATGCAATGAAATATGATGATACATACTCCAAACTACTACCATACAGTGCTCCAGGATGCTCCCTTTCAACTTTGGCATTTTTTTAAAAATAACCTGCTAAGTCCAGTTTATGGTGCCCATATGTTCGTGGGAGTGAGACCATTCTCAGCAGCATCCTACTAGTGACCATATCCTCAATAAAGAATGATTTTCTCTCTCCCAGCAACTGCCTGTTTCCAATAGTGTCTAGGTAATGGGTTGGGCCTGAAGTCATCTGTCTCCTCCATGATAGGACCTTGCTTAGTTTGATTAAGTGTAGGTGTGCAGGTGACCGCAGCCCCTGTGGGATCACGACTGTAACAGCCCTGTGACAAATGTCAACATGGAATTTCTGTTGCATTTGTTTATATTGTAGACATTTTCAAAGAAATATGAAAATTTAGAAAAGCCAAAGACTTTAATGAGTAGAGGGTTTAGCTTTAGGGCGGAGGTGGGCAATCTTTATATCTTACTGAAACAAAAAAATCATGGCATGTTTACTTTCTGTTCACGTGTCTATTTTGGCGACATGTGCATCTAGATCTTTTGCCTACCTATATTTAAATTTATTTGTATTGCTGAATTTTTAGAAATTTTATATTTTTAGTTATAAATTCTTCATCCGACATGATTTAAATAATCATTTCACTGTCTTTGGGTTTTTTTATTTTCCTGGAAATATCTTAAGCTATTATGTTCGAAATACTACCACTAGTCAGATTATGGCTCATTTTCTCTGTCTTTCAAAAGAAAACCAGTTAATTAGAAAAACAAAATCTTTTATTTAATGAATATTTAAAAGTGATGTTTATGAATATTATAGATAATAGCAATTTTTTATCATGTCACAGTTTTATCTTCTATTTGAACCGTAGCCATTACAATAAGTCTAGGCTCACAGATATTCTCTATCATATATTTAATTTGGAAGAACTTTAAATCTTTGAGAAATGACAAAGGAAACCGACGCATCTATGAAATTGGACATCAATCTGCCTGCCTGGGCTTCCGGAGCACAGTAAAATAGCATTTTCAAATACTAAGCTGTCTCTTTTATTTATTGATCTACAGCTAGAAATAAGGATATAGTAAAATGCTCTCTCTCTATCTTTTTCACTGTATGAAAACAGGGTTACAGATCAATTGATTTACCATCACCATTGATTAGGTACCTTCCCTACTATCTCCATTGTGACATGAGACATCTAGCCATATAGATCTGTCATTAGGAAAGTCATTGGGAAGCTAAGGTTCATTGCATGCTTAAATGCTTTGTAGCATACTCATTAAGCCATTAGCCAACCATTAATATTGCTTAACCTCAAATCTTACAGATAAAATAAGTTATCACCACTTTATCTTCTAAGTGCACCTTTGAAAATTGAACAATTACCTGATTTTGCTACAATCTGACTTAAATGTTCACAGACAGGGGAATGATTTCAGGTAGCTAAACTATTTGCAGTTATAAAATTTATATATGTGTATACAAACAGCAGAAAGTAACACAGACCAACACAAAGAATTTATTACCTGGTACAACTTAAAATTGCTTCTGTCACCTGTGCGATTTGCTTTAATATTTTCTTCCTGTCATTGTTACTATCAATAACAGTCATTTCAACAAAATTTTTCTATCTGATGTTCTAAGCCAATAATAATAACAACACAGAAGTGCCAGCCCTCTAAAGAGAAGTTAATTCTTTTAAAACATCAATATCTCTGCATTTATTTTAAATTCAAGTGCTTGAGTACTCATATATATCACATCTAGTGATCCTCTGTTTTCCTTGAAACAAAGCAAGAGAAATTTGAGTCTTAGTTATTATCAATAGTATAAGCTAGAGTTTAGACATTTTAAGAAGTACAACATAAATAATAACTCCATCCAATTATTTACATTTTCTCATTGTTAACATCCCCTGGAACCAGCTAATATACACATGAGTGCTTGCATATAACTCTTTGTTAGACATGTTTTTCAAGTATTATTTTCCACTAAAAATTCAACTGTAAAACCAAAATCAACCAGTTCTTTTAAATCTAAGATAAAGCAAGCAATTGAACACAAACCCACAACTCTAGCAGCAAATATGCATCAAAGGAAGCGAACCAAGTAGAACATGTGACTAGGGAAAACTATAAATAGAGCTCACAGTTCATATTAAAGATAATAAGAACCACAAGAGACACTGCAATGAAAGAAAGTAAATGTAAATGACCTCTACCAATGAATCTTCAGAGGGGAAAATTGATATATATCTAGTGACTACATAAAGTCCTGCCTCCCAGCACCAGCTTGGTCATATCAGGGCTGAATGTCTTTCTGTTTTTCAGTTTCTCACTTATTTAAACCTTTAGAATTTTTAGGTGTATAACAATTAGCACTGGGTGATGTGACAACATGCTGATGAATGAAAGGTATGTATAATATCATTATTGTAAGTGCTTTACAAAAATAGCATATAAACTCAAATCAACCTAAAGGGACAGCCCTGCAAGACCTAAAACATCCAATTATAGTATGCATTTATTGAAATCATTTATAAAGGCTTGGTCTTTCTCCATGGGCAGTCAGAGGAGCCTTGTTAGCAGGTAAACATGATAAGCAGGAAGCCAGTGCCTTGGGCCATACCTTTTAGGGGCATTTTAATTATTTTCAGTTTGCAAGAAGGACATGACGTACAGAGTATCATGCAGGTGTCCCTTTGCTGAAAATCTGTCCCATATCCAGAGGCATTGAAGAGGGTGGAATGAACTTTGGAAGAGTTAAACATTTGTGCACTGAAATTTGCAAGAACATGGAGTTTTCAAGTGTTGGTAACCTGCGTGCTCACTGGCCAGGCATCTACCTACCTACCATATTTCCTGCACTTTATGAAGAAATGTTTTTGCATAAAGACAAGAAATGGGCTCGTTTCTTTGTTCAGTGAAGCTGAATTGCAATACTATAGACATCTGAAGGAAGTTTTTTTTTTTTTTTCTTCATTTTTTCTCAATACTGACCCAGAAAAATTGTGATTCGGGGTAGATATGTGGAAGTCTTGGTGAGGACAGTGAGGGGCAAAGACAACCCATTGGAAGAGTCACAACATTAGTTTTTAACTTCATTCAGAGTACTTAGATCGTTCAGAAATGTCATGGGCTGAAAAGTTCTGCTGCAGGGTTTCCCTACCATAGAAGCAAGATTTATAATACTTTCCTGATGTGGTGCTGGAAAACTGGGAGAGTCCAGCGACCGGGGGTCTGGGATATGAGTGTAACAAAGGCTGGGGATCTGGAGATGCTGTGAACACCATAAGGAAGAAATTCCAGATTACGAGCAATAACTCTCCCCCATCTGTGTCTCTCCCTGTGTCTCTAGCTTCTCAGTCTCTCTCTCCCTCCCCGTCTCGTCTCTTGTCTCTTGCTCCTCTCTTTGAATGCCTCTTTTATTTTTCAGTTGTTTTTTTTTTTTTTTTTTTGTCACTGTTTGGCTTGGGTGTTTTCAGAAGAATGGCTTGGATTGTACCGTGTACATATAGTTCAGAGTGGGCTCAAAATCTGCATGAAACCCACTCTGGTCTCAGACTGGTGATTTTCAGCCTCAGTATCCTGAGTGCTGGGATTCCAAACCTATGCCACTATTCGCAGCGAGCATTCACGTTATCTCTCTCTTTTTAAATTTTAAAATATTTTATATCATCTTTTCTGAGCATAATAAGTAAAAAGTTATTATATCAATGAGTTGTACTGTGTTGAAGTATTTTTCTTCATTTTATTATTTTTTAATAAAAAAATGCCTTTTTTAGTTCATGTATCCCCTGCTCCCCCTCCCTTCCCTGCTCCCAATCCCTCCCAGTCAGCCTTCAGCCTCCCCCTCCCCCTTCCCCTCTCCAAAAGGTCCAGAAGTCCCAAGGTGGGTCAGCCTGCTTGGCACATCCGCTCAGGAAACTTTTTCATAGAAGGTAAGCCAAAATATCTGTCAGTTTAGGTCTCATTTTAGTGACGCAAGCCACACTTAGATCGAAGTGTGAGTCAAGTCATTGTTTGAAAACCACTGCTTTAGAGGTGGCCTTTTCAGTAGGGGTCATCCACAGGTGCTGTCTTTGTTTTGGCATTTTCCACAACCAAAGTTTCTTAGCTTGAGTTTTTCCCGTGATAAAAAAAAACAAAACAAAAACTAAAAACAAAAAACAAGATGAGCACAAGAAGAGTACCCAGCTTTCACTCCGTCTGTCTGCATCTGTCACTTATCGCCTTTCTCACCTATCATGGATTTATATACCTATGATGTATGTGTTACCTTAACCTATTCTCTATTATTTATTACTCATTGCTGTCTCTCTCTGTGTTCCTTCCTTCCTTCCTTCCTTTCTCTCTCTCTCTGTGTTCCTTTCTTTTCTTTTCTTTTCTTTCTTTCTTTCTTTCTTTCTTTCTTTCTTTCTTTCTTTCTTTCTTTCTTTCTTTCTTTCTTTCTCTCTCTCTCTCTCTTTCTTTCTTTCTTCTTCCTTCCATCTGTTCCTTCATTCTTAAATGCTGTCTTTGTGATCTTAAGCAATAAATTAAGTCATCCTCATAAACAAAAATAACTCAAAAAATAATAGCAGACATCTCTCCTCTCTTATTTATGTGACTACGGAAACAAATATTAATTGAAATATCAAATATTTCTATTTGAGAAATTAAATAAGGAATAAGGGGAATTTTTAAAAAGAAGAGATTATTTTCCTATTCCAGAAAATTATTGTCACCTCTTTTATAATTTTTTTAGCGTAGTATCTTCAAAACATTGTCCACAATTAGGAAGACTACATATTTACTGTGTGCTATAATGTTTTCAGTTTTCAATGAAGAATATTTTCCTGAGAATACCGTTATTATAAAATCATGTGGTATAAAACAGAATTTCTTCGTGCTAAAATTGTATTAATAATTAATTGCAAGGAAAGTATTTCATCATGATAAATGAGGGACTGTATGGAAGGAATGGCGCCATTTTGTGGCTGAAATAATATAATAACATGCTGTTAAATACAGGATATTATATTAAATTTTACACTTACAGTGACATTAAAATATATTAAAATTAAAATTGACTGTGTTTCTGAAAATTCTGGTGTGAGAAATAATAATTAGAATTTTGCTATACAATTATTAAAATAGGGGGAAGAAGCAATAAAAAATTTTTTAGGAAGAAAATTACTGCTACCAGTGAAGCAAAGCAGTATGAAGAGAAGTGGAAACAGTGTTTGTAAAATTTAGCTTTTATGGCTAAAACCCCACAATGTTAACAGCAAGACAATTTGGATGCTAAACTGAGAAAATATATTAAATGAAATCATAATGGCAGTATTAGTTATTAATCTTCAAAAATTAGATGACTCTGAGAGTAAAATACAGTCAGGACAGACAGTCCAAAACAACCTAAGGCCTTAGATTTACAAATGCAAATGTTTCATTTTTGTGGTCCTTTAGGTTGGTTTAAAAACATGTTATTCATTTTAGGTACTGTTTTGTGAAAACATACGGTTGTGCATTTAAATGTGATAGATACTTAGATTATTTTCTGCTAAGGTATATAACTTTGTGAATAAATGTTCTTGATTATACCTTTCCAAACACACGAAAGGGGATGGTGATAAGTTGTATGCATTGCAAAATTGCCAGCCTTTTAAAATGATACAAAATCACCCTATAAACATAGTCTTAATATGCACAATGTGGTGAAAATCAGCTATCTCTTTCCTTTACTTGTACACACAGGTAATTGGCATCTAGCAGTCTCCAAACTCGGAAACATGGATAAGTGGTTTGTGACAGGATGGAAGCTGTAGACATTGTGCTGTTAAATCCAGCGTGTGTGACAAACCCTTGTAGCCACTGAGCCGTCTCTACCGAAGGTTTCAGTAGATGCTAAGGCAAACCTTCTACTCTTCTGAGCTGTAAGTGTGTTCTCCCTGGCATTTTATCATCTTTCTTCTCGTAAAGTTTGGTTGTGATCCTAACCTTAATTGGTTGAACCGTCTCTCTAGCCCATCTTCCCCGCCTTAATGGAGACAGAGATGAAAGAGTTCTTACTTTTGAAGCAGTAGAATTTTATCATTTCTGTCTGTACCTTTGGGCCAGATCAAGAGTTTCTGCTGGGAATATAGCTCAGTGGTATAGCACTTACCTAGCAGGTGTGAGGACCCATGTTCAATTCACAGGACTACATTAAAATAAATGAAGAATTAGTCTCCTACTTAAATGTCATAATAGTGGTAAAGTGTATTTTCTTTTAAAATTTTGATAGTTATGAAAAATATTTTTTAGCCCAGTTAACAGTGTTTAGCTTTGACATTTCCATGAGCTAGATACTCAACAGTGCAGTGTACTATGGGTTCCTGGCCTAGCCTAGCTCTGAGCTTCAGACCAGCTGTCCCAAATTAACCACCCACAGCTGCTTGGTCCCAAATAATCACACAGAGTCTTATAGTAACTACACGCTGGTGGCTTATGGCTCAGGCTTATTGCTAGCTAGCTCTTACAAGTTAACCATCTATGTCTTGCCATGTGGCATGTGGCTTACCTGAGTTTACTTCTTCCTCTCTCAGCAGCATCTTAGGGCTCTTCTCTATGACTCTGACCTTCTTCCCTTTCATCTATGCTTGAATTTCCTGCCTGCCTGTAAGCTGGCTTGCCATAGGCCAAAACAGTTCCTTAATTATCCAGTGATATTTCACAGCCTACAGAAAAATATCCCACATCACTGCGGCTCAGTTTTGAAAAATTCTCTCTTTTTCTCATTAATCTTCAATGTTTCCTTGTCAGCCATATTTGTCCTTGCTTGTCTCCATGGTTCCTCATGCCTGTGGGTGTTTAAAAGTGCCATATGCTGTCTGTTGTCCAGATCCTCTCCCTACCAACTTCTCTTACTCTATGATTATGACTCTAATGCAAGTTGGTTTCTAGTGAGATAACCCTCTCCGTTTAGTTTCTTCTTTGTGAATATCTTGGCCCCTTTCTCCTCCAATAGACTCTCTCCTCCAAATAATAGACTGTTCAAATTTAGTATAGACATAAGAAATTGCATCAAAACATATGTAACTGTCAGAGATGTTACTAAAATTTCATTAACTATAGTTTTCTAAAACATAACTGAGTTATATCTCTTTGCCTGGTAATTTTAAAATACATTTTAAAATGGTATTTATTTTTTTTTATCAAAATCTTTTGAATATTTGATAAGGTTATCCCAATAAGTTATATGTTACCTTTTCACTCAGCCTTCTTAAGGTAAAATTGACAAAAGTTGTATGCATGATTTTTTCACATTTGTGTAATGGTAAAATGTTATAAATTATTAAATTAAGTTAATCATAATACTCATCATCATATGAATACAATTTTAACAGTAAGAACATCTATTACTTACTCTTTTAGCAAATTTTAAGTGTATATTTTTGTTCTCACCAGCATGCTATTGAATATATCACTATGGCATATTCATCCTAAGTGATGCATTATAGTTTTGGAGCAACATCTACCCATTTAAAATGAAAACTTCAGTAAGTTAGATTTATGCTTAGTGCTATTATATAAGTATTATTGATTGTGTGTATGCATTGCTAGGGAAACCCCACAGAAAAGGGGAGGAAGATGTACAAGCCAGAGGTGTCGAGATACAACAAGAACATGGCTCACAGAATCAATTAATCAGGGCTCATAGGGCTTCACAGAGACAGAAGAAACAAACATGGACCCAATAGGCATCTGACCTAGGTCTTCTGTATATATCTTATGGCTGTGTAGCTTGGTGTTCTTATAAGACTCCCAACAATGAGAATGTGTGTGTGTGTGTGTGTGTGTGTGTGTGTGTGTGTGTGTGTGTGTGTGTGTGTGTGTGTGTATCTGGCTCTTCTGCCTGTGTTTGGGACACTTTTCCTCCTACTGGGTTGCCTTGTCCAGCCTAGATATGCGGGTTTGTGCCCAGTTTCACTGTATCTTGTTAGGCCATGTTTCTTCTGTTTTCTTTCATCAAAATGGAGGAGTTGGTTTGGAGAAGAAGGAAGGGGGTGGACTGGTAGGAAGCATGAAAAATTACATTTGGGATTTAAAAATATCATCAGGTTGCCTTCACTACAACATTCTCTAATTTATTAGTTATCGCATTATTTCTATGCATGCTATATCATTTTAAAATAAGAATGGCTTCTATTCAATTTCTTTGTTCTAAAATTTCAACTCTTTTGACTTTCTGTTCTGGCTGGGATATCATAAATATCCTTAAAAAGAAATTACAAAACATGGCATATTGCTTTCTTTCTGGTGTTTTTAATTGTTCACAATATGATGTTAGGAGACTTATTTGTTTAGTTTTGTTTGTGGTTATCACTTAAGCTGTTTTTAGTCTACTAAACTGAAAATTGAATATTCTAAATTCTTCTTTTGTATATAGCTTATAACCATTTCTTCCCAAAACAGGATTCTGGAAGTAGATTGGCCGAGAGACTGTTAGATCTACCCCTTAGCCGGAAGCTTTTTCTACCAAGTCCTGATTTATTCTCTTAACTTTTATTTCTGTGATTTGCTGCTCAAACTTGACTCCTCTCCTTCATCTTTCAAAGGGCCGAAGCACTTACGGGCTCTCCCAGGAGACCCCACAAGCTCTTACTCTCCTAGCTGCACGTCTTCTTGACTCTTTTTACCAGTAGGTTTCAAAAATATGTTTTGAGATTGTAATTACATCATTTCCTCCTTTGTTTTCCTCCTTCTAGCTCCTTCCATATGCTCTCATCCCCTTGTTATATTTTAAATTCTTAGCCTCTTTCTCTTTAATTGTTGTCGTGTGTATGTGTGTGTGTTTCTGTGTGTGTATGCATGTGTATGTGTGTGTATGCATGTATGTGTGTATGCATGTGTGTGTGTGTGTGTTACTAACCATAGAACTCCAACCTGCTCAGTCTGTTTAACATTACTTGTATAATGAGTAACCAACCCCTCATGCTCATCCCCAGGGAAGACTTTCTCCTGTACTCCACATCCCTTCATTGTCTGTAGAGCATCGTCTAGATTTGTGGCCTCTGGAGCTTTCCCTCTTCCACGTTAACATATCGGTTAGTGCCGTGCCTCTGCAGGCCATGCTAGGCAGCCATACTAGTGAGAGCTCATGGTACAGCTCCTCTCACATTTCTAGGAGACACAATTTCTAGGTTCTTATAATCTTTCCATGGCTGTGCTTTAACACAAGGCTTTATGAAGACTCATTCTCATGTATGACTATAAGAAGTTTTATTTTTATTTTTAGTGTTTTGTGTGTGTGTGAACACTTAAAATCCTTTACATATACATTTTAATAGCCAGTCTTTTATTTTACAAAAGGCCATCATCCTAGACAGTAGTGGCACATGCCTTTAATCCCAGCATTTGGGAGGCAGAGTCTGGTGGATCTCTGTGAGTCTGAGGCCAGCCTGGTCTACAGAGTGAATTCCAGGACAGGCTCCAAAGCTACACAGAGAAACCGTGTCTCAAAACTCAAACACATTATGTTGTCAACAGAATAGTCTTTGATGAAGGTGTATAATAATCTACTAAAATTTTGCTTTTTAAATTTTTATGCTCAATATTAGCTTCTAGCTCTTTAATCAGGCAAGCAGATACTTAGGGAACACCTGCTCTGACTTATATCTGACATTCAGTACTGAAATATTTAAAGGAGCATGGTTTGACATCATTTTGTATTACAGTGTGAGCCTGACAAATAGGGTACAGTTTGAAAATATACAACATGATCTTCCTAAGCAAAAGGGAAAACTATGTCCTGTTATCTAAATTGTGCTTATATTAAAATATCTTGTAAAATTACTTTTACAAGGAAAGAAGGATGAAGTTTAACTAATATCTCTTTAGTATACTACAGTTTAAAACATGGAAACAAAGAGAAGATTTTGCTTTCTATTTTATTTTACTGTGCATATGTCACATTTTATTGATCGGTGATCAGTTTATTGGCATGTAGAGTGTTTTAATTTTATATGGAGTGCTTGTTAAGACCGAGGTGGGGGTAAGGATGTTAAATAATAATGAGATTGCTTTTGGAATAATTAAGTTTGAGTTTCTGTGTTGATGACATCTTAATGTCTTAAATCTCAAGATCAAAAACCCAGACACATAAATGGCAGTGAAAGGAACATGAATAAATTCTGTTTCTCTGTGTGTGTGAGGACAGAGATGATGAGAAACCAGGCAGTTCACTGAGGAATGGAGGAGCACTGTGAAGGGGGTTGATAGGGAGGAAGGGTGGACGTAGGAAGAGCTGAAGGAGGCGTGGGAGGATCACGTGATCAAAATATATTTTGTAAAATTCTCAAATCATGAATTAAAATTTTATCTTATATTTTAATGAGCCTATGTGAAGGCTATTTTGTGTCATCCCAAGCGATAGTGGATAAACTTGAATTTCTAAGCAAGTAACAACATTAGTTGTTGCAGCTAACCAACCATATTTTCATTGTCAATGCTCCTAACCTTCTTTTCTGCTTGTTGCTTTAGAGTTGGGGTTGTTTGTCTTCAGTTCTGAACTCAAAGGTCTTCCTATCCCGGTCATGAGTAGCCGAGACAACAGTAAGTACCACTCCATCCGGCTGTGCCTGTTTTTAGAAACAGAGCATTTGTTTTTTTGGTGTTTTTTAAATGAATTCTAATCTAGATTTTTTATTCCAACACTTCAATGTTGCTAATCTTCTCATTGTGTAGCTGAAAATCTGTGAATAATAAAAATCGTATCTGCCTCTTTGCTGTGTCATTAAGAACTTGTGGTGCTGGCAAAACATGTGAAAGCTGAAAATATATAATAAATAATATATTTTTCTAAATACAAAACTATTGGGGCAGTTAACTACTCAGATTCCTTAGATGTTTTTAAGACTTTAGTTTCTACCAATCTTTTATGCTGGGGAACCAGACTGAGATTATAGTTCAAAGTGAGAAAGTTGCTGCAGTGATTGAAATCACCTTTTTAGCTTTTCCCAACATAAATAAAGAAATAAAATCTTTTCAGAAAATGTGTTTTGGACAACGACTTGTCACTTCTATTTCAAGTAGTTTTAAATGCCACCAGATGTACAAATTTGACTTCAATAAAATTTATTTTAAAATTTGGATCTAAGGTGAGCTTAATTTTTCAGTAGCATGAATTATAAGATATGTACTTGATAAATTTGTATGGTACAGATGAGCAATATATTAAATATAATTTCAAACAGCAATAGTAGACACATAAAGAAAGCCAGTGAGTGACAAAGTATACAAAGAGTTTGAAATTATTTAATTTTTTAACTCAATGGGGGGGTGACAGCTATCATTGATATCTAATTTTGGGAGGATATGTTTATTGATATAGCTTACTAGGAAAAAACATGTTAGAAACATAGCAGGGCTTAATGTGAAGTGGATGAAGATACCGTTGAAAAATGAAAATATGGCATTTGTTGAAACTAATTCAGGGCATGTGAGAACTCCTTTGTGATGCTTAACAATTGCAGGGGGATCTCAGGTCTTCAAATACAAACATACTAATATATTATTCAATATTCTGAGTTGCCATTAATGGTCTGACTTCAAGCTGTATCCTACAACGTGAGATGCCAAGTTATATCACTTTACTCAGAGTATGCCATTAACAGAAGGCCCAGCAGTGCACAGCTCTTTAATGTCAGCTTAGGCAATCAAATTGGTTCCAGATCTTTTCTTCTCTACGGTACTGTTCTGAGATGTCATATAGAGCAGCATCACTTTGATAGCAGCCATCTCTGTTTCCTTTATCTTTCTTAGCTGCCTTTTGTCCCTTCTCCACAGTGATTACACATCTTCCTGATAACCCCATTCTGTATATTATTTGTTATTTCAATGGCTTCCTCCAGGAATCTAGAATCGAGTTCTCTCTCTCTCTTTCTCTCTCTCTCCCTCTCTTTTCCTTCCCCCTTACCCTGTGATTTGAATTTTAAGACAGTTTTATTTTGTAGCTTAAGCTATCCCCAAACACACGGCAATCACCCAACCTCAGCATTTTAAGTTACAGGATCACATTTGTTCCAGTGTGCCTAGTCCGTGTCATTAAAAAATACTTAATTAACATTTTCAGGTATTTTACATATCAACCAGTTTTCTATCCCTCCTCTCCTACTGTTCCCCTTCAGTCTTATTTGCTCCCCTCCCCATCCACTTCTCCTCTGTCTTATTTCACAAAGGAGCAGGCTTCCCATGGGCTGGAACAAAGCCTGACCCTTTCTGTACTTGAAGATAGGACCCAGTTCCTTCCCTTTCCTCAAGGCTGGGCATCTTAATCCAGCAAGGAGAACAGGTTCCCAAAAGCCCCCTAAGTGCGGGGATGGGGGAGGTCCTGATCTCACTGCTAGGGACCTGGAAAACAGACTCCTAAACAAGAAAACAAGGCTCTTTTTTCTTTCCTTTTTCTTTTTCTCCAATGCCAATGCTTCTAGAGATTTCTTTCTTTTGCTAGGGAAGTAGCCTGGGCAAGAACTAAAATGAGTAGAGCTGTCAAAGTCTTTGACAGACATGCAGCTTGGATAAGTATGTTTCTCTCTCTCTCTCTCTCTCTCTCTCTCTCTCTCTCTCTCTCACACACACACACACACACACACACACACACAACACACACACACAATCTATCTATCTATCTATCTATCTATCTATCTATCTATCTATCTATCTATCTGTTTTCTTCTACATGCTGACATCCAGTTATGCCAGCACCATTTGTTGAAGATGTTTACTTTATTGCATTGTATAGTTTTGATTTCTTAGTCAAAAATCAGGCTTTATAGGTGTGTGGATTTATTCAGAGTTTATTCCTTTCTTTTAAATTACCTGAACATGAATATAAATTCTCTTTGTAGAGATTTCTTTACTAAATAAATTTATTTTATAGATTCTTACTGTTCTAACACTTTCTGTAACTTAGAATGTATTTGGACAAAATGGAAACCAAGCAAAACCTTAAATCATCAACATCAAAAAAAAAAAAAAAAAAAAAAGTGGTACAGGATTCAAGAGTTCAGTCAATTCTAGCCCCATTTCCTGCAGAGCACATAGGGCATTTCCTGCATAGTCCCACAGTCAGGTTGCACCATATCATGACTAGTTCTAGCTAATAAGCCAAGAACAAACAAGACAAAAATGATTTGTAAGTCTGTTGGGGAGCCTTTATACCTCTTCTCTCTTGCCAAAATCTTCATAGGGGCTTCCAAAAACACTGAAGAGATTCAGAAAGCAAGAGTTCTGGAATAACTGTTTGGAGTATACAATAAGTCTGGGGCCTTAGTTTTGACAAGATATGGAGCAGTCAGGGTTACTTTGTTACTGCAGGATTGCTATGACTAGTCTGACTAATATTCAGATACTAATAAAAACAATGGGTCTGTAGCGTTGGTGCAATATTCATCGATGACAATATTTCCAAGTTACCACAGTAAAGACTTTTTAACTGTAACTGGAATTCTTGGAATGATGTAGGTACCTATTTCTGTAACAAAGAGAGTTATATCAAGAAGAAGGATGGCATACACATGCATATTTAATAATTGGTAATATAGTACCTTTATATTCTAAAGCTCAAATCCCTTTCATAAACTTTAAAAGTTAAGCCTATATTTGTTTTTTTCCTTTAAATATTTTTGTCTGTAAAATCATTTTTGAACAGAAAAGAAGCATGTCTTGCATTTGATCTTTCTTAGTTTACCTAAGTCAGTTTGATTCCATTCAATCAAATCTAATTCAGATGCTTTTCAACAACACAACAACAAAGAAATAAACAAAAACCCTACAATTTTCTAACATCAGTGAATAAACACACATGTTTTCTGTCTACCTTTCAAAAAATACCCCTTATCTTTGAAAACTTCTATAAACACAAAATGTTAATGTCATTTTTTTCTGTTGAGCTTTTATTAATTTCTGGTTGATTTATTTATTATTTTTTTGTGGCCAGCAAAAACTCCTCTGGATCAACTGACATTTTCTTAATTCATGTTTAAAGACTTTGTAATAATCTTTGGGTATTACGGACCAGAAATTTATTATAAAGATTCTCTATTGATAGACACTGACATTTTTGTCAGCTTGCTTTATTATAAATACTGTTTTGTTTCTAGTTTGATAGCAAATGTTTTGCTCATTTTATTAACTTGAAATTTGGGTTTGATTATGATATAAAAATAAATACAAAAATTATTATGTTCTTTCAAATCAAACAAAGTCAGTGATTTCATCATAATTTCTTTAAGAAACTAAACTATCTTTGATATATATTAGCGTTTTATGTATGCAGATTTAGCTGTGGAGTTAGTAGATTCTTCTATAGATATTTCTTAATTTTTCTACTAATGAGATATTTTCTTAGATTGAATTTATAGAAGGCTTTGATAGAATGCTTACAATTATCTTTCGCAGTTAGAAGAGATTTTTTTCACTGTCTTCTGCCCAGTTATCATTGATGGAGACAGGCAGGCTGACCTGTTAAAGTGCCAACAGGAAATGTCTCCTTGACTGTAGTTCTCAATGCTCTAGCCTAAGCAGTCATTCCGGCAATTTCTTCTAGAACCTCTCAAGAGCAGGAGCAGGAAATACTCTCACGAGACTCTCTGGGTTCCTAGTTCCTGAACTTTTTGTGTGTACAGCATCAACAGAGACTGTTCACCTACATGCTTTGTGCAGGAAAATTGCATGGGGCGTGGAACTGTGAGGAGATGGAAACTGGCAGTGGGTTCTCCAGCTTACCCTGGCAATTGATTGCAGAAAGCTTTTGTGTAGTCACTATGGGTTTTAAATATGTTGCAGGCCTTCTGCATTAATGGAGACTAGAAGAATCTTTAAAGGCAAGAGCTACTCTGTTTAGATCGAAGTCAAGGAACACACACAGTGTTTTGTGTTAGTAATCAATGCTGATTGACTGGAGATTTACTATGACTCAGAGATGGTCTTTTATTTCCTCTTAAATCATTAAAGTTTTAGATTCAGCTTATGAACATATTTTGCAATAAAACTTTCTCAATGAAACTTATTTTATAATAATTTTCAAAAATGTTTACAACCATCAATGATATGGAAAAGTTTAAATTAGATCTTTTCTCCCAACTTTATTTTAATAAAGGTGAGTTCATATTATGATGAAGAAATAGAAGCTATTATATTTATTTTCTTAAAGAGGTAAGATTTTCATAACACTAATTTTAAAACTCTGCTGCTGGGCTTCTGGCAGCCACGACTGGGTTAAGAATCCCTCATGAAGGAGCTCCTTGACTATGAAAGAAAGGAACAGGAATTCTAAACCACTGACAACAGTCTCAGACTGAATCTCTGAGTTACATCCAACTATTTGCAGTGCGATCCAACCCAATGAATTCTTTGGCCTTTCTGCCTTAGAACCTAGACTTGAAGCTGCTCTGTTATGTAATCCTTTCCCTCTCTATTTTCAGATAGAAGATTATTCATGCTGCTATTTACATATGAGCAATCTTACAAAAGGGGGAATCAATCCAAGAGGGATGGCTTTTAAAAAGGTAATGCACAGCCTATTCCGTGACATTAAAACAGAGCAGCCAGAGATGAATGAAAGCATGCTCAGAATTTACTCTGAGTGGACAAGAAGAAGCCAAGGGCCTGATAGGCACCATTAAAATGGAGGTGCTGGGGATGAACTCATATAGGCCTGTTAAGGGCAGGAAGTGAGCATGGGCACTTCGGGCACCTTCCTGTGTTAGGGGATTTGGACACTATTATGGTTAGCAATTATATGGCAGTGTGTGTGTGTGTGGGGGGGGAACAAAGGTGGAAAGAGGTTTATGCCCTGTATAGAGAGAATGATCTGAAAAGGTGGGGCTGTATGAATAGTCTGATACGGGAGGCCTACTTACCACCTGCTAACATGGTATCCTTTGGTTGTGAGATGCTGCCAAGAGTCATGTTTGGGTCTTTGACTCTACTGCTGCTTTGGTACATGTCTGTGGCTATGGTCTGAGAGATATGTCACTGCTGAAACTATGTCAACCTTAGTGGCCTGCACTGCCACCTGTGGCCATGGTGTCCTTCAGGTTCTAACTGCTGCTAAGGACCATGTCTAGGTCCCAGACCCCACTGCAATAAGGGTGTGCATCAGTAGCTGAGGCTCTGGTTACCACTGAAGACAATGCAGATGCCCAAGATCCAGACCCCTATACAGGGAAACTTGCCCCATCTCTCACCTTGGCTTGGGATAGCTGGTTCCTCCTCCTCACCTGAGAAGAGTGGTCCCAGTTGCCTGTAATGACCAACTCAGCCACCTGGACTGACATATTCATTGGTATCCAGGAACACATCCAGGACTTGGAGTTGACAGACTTCAACATCTCCCCCATCTATGATATGCTGCAGTGTTTGAAGAGGCTGGCACTTTGGAACCATAGCTGCAGAGTCTCCGTGACTCAGGGTGACAGCAGGTTATCAGGAAGGAATGAGGATGGGTGTCCTGTTTTGATGGTGTGCTAAAACCTGAGGCCTTGAACCTAACCAACAACTCCTTAGACAATAGACATTTGCAAGTGATGCTGCCTGGACAAAAGGGTACTCTGAAGGATAGACAGCAGCTGCCAGTGTGACTAAGATGAAGGGAGACTCAAAGGAAGGCAAGAAAGATGGGAGAATGAAGTGTTTTTCATTTAAAACAAAATATTATTGTTCATTTTTATTCATTCTTAGCTTTTCTTTGCAGGGCGGTGTGAGAAAAGAAGTTTTAGGGTATATGAAGTGAAATTTTCAAAGAATCAATAAAAAATTTAAAAGGTACCTCCAAAAGAAGAAAAACTTATCATTCTATAATTTTTAAATGCAGCCTTTTTATGTCAGAATATTTTTCCTTTATGTTGAAGTTACCATACAAAATAATGGGTGGTGTTTTCATACATTCTTAGGTTTATGTCATTTTATTTTCCCTTCAAATCATCTCCCATCTCTCGGCCCATCCCTAGCTCCTGATATATTTTTTTACTCTGAGTATTTCTCCCTTCCAAGTTGATATCACCTGTGTTCTGTTACCCTAACCATCTTCCTTCCATACTTACAATTAATATAAACAAGCATATATAAATATTAAAGCTAATGTCTACATATGAGAGAGAACATATGGTCAGGAGCCATTGTCATGAGCTATTACAGATCAGGACAAAATGCAGCTTACAGCAACTGATAATTCAGATGGGTTCTCGGATGAGGTGACCTGAAGAGAAAGGTTTGCAGACCACTGGCTCTTGTGGGCACACATGTATCTGTGGATGGTCAAGAATATGACTTCTCTTTAAGCTATACTATCTTGATATTATCTTGGGATTGTAGATATTTAAAACCTGCTGTGTTCCTTTTACTGAGACTAACACAGAAAATAACACTTTCTCCTCGGTGTAACACAACTATTAGCTAATTTTACCTCAGAGCAAGTTCAAACTAGACTCAAGGTCTTTTAAATACATCAGAAGTTTAAGACTTTACAGTTAAGTACAACGTCAGAGTCACTTGTGTCTACCAAGATTACTTACACAAAGTACCCCAAGAAAAGCATGCCAATTCTTCACTTGCTAAGTCTGCTGACAGTAGAACTATGTTTCAAAGTTTGTCTTCTTATGGCCTTCCCTCTTACTACTGAAACCTTGAACATGTGTGTTGATATGGTAAATGGCTCTGCCCTTATCACTTAGACTAGGAATGTGCTTTTGACCAAGAAGAGGTAACTCTTGTAATGTTTTTCTGTTGCTTCAAGCCTCCTGAAACAGAAGTGTTTTTTAGAGTAGAATAGGAAGAAGAAGCTAAGAGGCTTGAAGCTAGGAAGAATAGGAACAGAGGACTAGGGCTAAGAAATCATAGACAATTAGGATAAGAGAATTAGAATTAAAGTCAGAACAATAGAGACAGATGCACAGATAGAACATGGTGTGGGCTGATTCAGTCCTGTCTTCAGATTCTTAGTTGTCTCTCACTTACTGTAGCATCTCCCTTGAACTCTAGAAGAAGAAAGGCTGGTCCTTAAAAGTTATAGTATGAGGTTTTTGACCCATCCAGCCAAGAGTCTCTGTCATACATTTCAGTGAATCATAAATTCAAAGGACTGCTCTGCCTATTCTGGCATAGTTGATCAGTCACTTCTCCTTGTGGCCTGAAGAATGTCTGGTAGTTTTCTCTGGGAAGTAGGAAACTGAAAGACCATCTTGGCTTATTCTACCAAAGTTGAGAGGTTACTTTCCTATGGAACCTATATGTCCAGGTCAGTGCAAGAACAGGTTCTTGTTCAATGGCTAACCTTTGCCACAAAGAAAGTAAGTTCTATATAGAGTTTCTTCAATATCCATTGTTCTCTTGAAGTAAATTGGTGTTTCTAGGAGCAGACCTATCTCATTGTCCAGAAAAGTCTAAGTTCTTAAAATATTTTAAATGCTATATTCTGTAGGTCTTTGAAGTGTTTGAAATTACCTATCTATTTGAAATATATCTGTGTATACTTACAGAACCCTAACTAGCATGACTATAAGTTTGATTATCACATATGACTCCTTAAATCTATTACATGCAGCTTGTTTCTTATACTGAGTCTTCTGTGAGACTTCAGGAACCAGCCTTGTTCCTTCTTAAGCTGCCAGCTGTGAACCACCATTTTATAATTCAATCCTGAACACCACAGCATCTCTGTACTATGATCCTATCAAAGACACTACTTAGAAGGTGGTTTTGGCTCCACATTTCTGTGCTCTAGAACCTTTTAAAGCTTTCTCAGGCCTTATTTTGATGTTTGGCACCATCTGTATTATGTGGTTTCTGGCCCATATGGTTGGTGATCCAGACCTTTCAGTCCAAGGCTGATTAGCCCCAAATAATCACACAAAGGCTTATATTAATTTCATTCTGTTTGCTCTATGGCTCAGACATATTGCTAGCTAGCCCTGAAGCTTAATTCAACCCATTTCTATTACACTGCCTTAGCACTTGGCCCGTGGCTTACTTGTGTTACTTTACATGTTGATTCTTGGATGCCTGGATGGCATCTCTCCTGGCTCTACCTCCTATCCCTATTTATGTTCCAATTTCCTTGCCACTTCTAAGATGCCTGCTATAAGCCAAAATAGTCTGTTTACTAAAGAACGATATTCAAAGTATACAGAAAGACATCCCACATCAAAAATTCTCATACAGTATTTTTTTTTTTTTGAGCCTGGGTCACCATCATCCAAAATAATAATTTTTAGTTTTATTCATTTTTCTGAAATATTTTTATTAAAAAAGATTTCATTTTTATACATATCTAAATAAAAATTCCATGACGTATGTATATCATATACTTATTATCCATCCATGTATTGATGAACATCTAAGTTGATTCCTTTACTTTTTTAATGTTGTGTGTGGTGTTCTGGGAGTCTAATGCTGAGAATAATTTATGTTAGGCAAGTACTCCACCACTCAACTACATCCCAGGATCATTCCAGGATTTCTTCTTAAACCTCTACCATGTGACATATAAACTCCTCCTCTTCTGAGGAGGAGATGGTGGAAATATAAGTTCTATTCATGAGTGACTCTAAAGTGGCCCATGGACCACTTGTCTTGTCTCTAAAGTGTTCGTCCTGTAGTTTCAGAAGAATAGAGAATTTAGCTATTTTTCTATGGTAATAATAAAAAGTTTCACACACAAAATGATAGTAGTAGGTTCTTCAATAAGATCTCTGTTCTTTCCAACCTTTGGTAGCTAGTATCAAACATGGACTCCTTCTTACTGAGCATGCCTTAAGTTCAATTAACTGTTGGCTGTCCCCAAGATAATAATTCCACAGTTACATCATTGGAAATATCTTGGTCCCTGTTAAATTATCTGAACTATGTAGTCATCTCTAAATACATGTACATAAGAATAACATGAAACAGGTTCCATGGGTTGTATATGATTGTATATGTGTGTGTGTTTCTATAAATAATAATTATAGAAAAGGTCTTGAATTTGAGAGAGATTGTGGGGGCAGGGAGAATAAAATCAGTACTCATGCTTGGAATTCTTAAAAAATTAAAAATTTAAATTTAAACAACTTTCAAAGAAATCCTACATTATTAATAATTTTATTTAAAATATAATTGTTATAAAATGCATATGCAATTTATCATTTTAAACAAGATTTTTTCATTCTTATTGGTTCTGGAGATTAAACTTAGACTATCATGCATGCTAAATATGACCTCAACCATTGTGCTACCATTTCTATCTTAACTCTCTAAGAGTATAGCTAAGGACTTGCAAGATGGATTAGCAGGTGCCTTGGCTGGGTTTCTATTGCTGTGAAGAGATACTATGACCATGGAAATTCTTTAATGGAAAACATTTAATTGCGGTGGCTTATTGTGGCGGGATTAAGGTGTCAGCCGATAAGGTCAGAAGACACTTCCGGGACCCTGGAGGGGGTGTGGCCAACCCCATTGATAAGTGGCTGCTGGGACACGAGGAGCTCTCTTCCTGGTTCCTGGCTGCTGGCTGCTGGACGCTGGACAGACAGAATCGTAATCCATCGTCCTTCCATTGCGTGTCCATCGCTCGTCCATCGCTTGGATACGCCAGTCCTTGTTCAGGTGCCACCATAAGCTGTTACTAATATTGTGAGTGTTAACTTATATTCTAATAAATATTAATTTTGGACTGGCGTCTTGAAAGTAAAACTCCGTCTACAGCTTATAGTTTCAGAAGTTTAGTTTATTGTTATCATGTCAGGGAGCATGGTGGCTTGCAGGCAGACATGATACTCAAAAGTAGTTGAGAGTCCTACATCTTACAGCAACCAGAAGTCAACTGAGACACTGGGTAGGATGATATCCCAAGCATAAGACACCTCAAGACCCATTTCCACAGAGACACACATCCTCAAAAAAGTCCATACACACTCTGACAAAGTCATACCTCCTAATATTTCCACTCCCTGTGAACTTATGGACACCAATTACATTCAAACTTCCATTTGACACCTGGAATAGCAGATGGAGAGAGTTAGTTCTTTTCTCCAAGTTTTGCCACTCCTTTATTAATATATAAGTCCCTGTCATGGGGAAAATTTCAATTTTGACATTTGTAAACTTTATTCATAATTTATACTTCTAACATTAACCATTGCTGTTCATATCATACATATTCTTAAATTTTTAGTTGCATAGGTGTAGCATCAACCTCTTGCCTTGGATAAGGTCATTTTCTTTTTATAGAAAGGACTCAAGAAAAGTGAGAGCATTTAAAATACATTCTACCATATGTTTTTTAATACATAAAATGTAAAATTTTGAACTAAATAGCAATGCTAAAGAAATAACGCTGTTGTTTAGTGAACAGTACTCTGGTAAGTTTTTGAATTACTTTATGTTGTATGGAATAATATTATAATGAGATGTATGTATGTGTTGTGTATGTGCAACACATACATGTGAAAGTTGAATATAAAAATATATGTATTTCTTATTTTTTTCAAGTTATTCATTTCTTTTGACTTTGTTACATTTATTTTGGAAAACATGAGAAAAACAGAGAATTGCCATAAGGTTAAAAGTCTTCCTTATAACAAACTATTAATCCACTGCATGGGTCCCAAGGACACATCTCAAGTACCTGTGTGGCATTGCTAATCTTTAGCAGAGATAGCTTGTTGTTGAAACACTACAGGGGGTAACTAAATAAATAAGAAAAGAAGAGAGCTATAAGTGGCCAAGTGAGTTCTTTGCTAGATAAAAATGGCACTAAAAGAGGCTTAATATTTGGCAGGAACCAGATTTTCTCTTTGACTTTAGCACACACAGGCTTATTGCTGGTAAGTGCATTTCATTGACATAACTTCTTGCTTCCAAGTATACTTCTGGCTAACATTATGACCCTAGAGCATACTCCACTCTATGAGCTGTTCAGTTTTGCGTGTATGTGCCTCCAGAGCTGTGAAGTAAAGAGCCTCACTTAATATCAAACACAATTCAAAGAAGTCTAAGGTATTGATAATGTATGTGCACACTCCTGAGAGGAAAGGACAGACAGACAGAGCTTTTTCCATCCTTCCTGTCTCATAGGACAGTGTAGGGAAACCATGGAATGGCTGGCAAGTAAACAGAATTAGTAATGACAGAGAAAAGGATGTTTTCTGAAGTTGGGATGCAAAGAGAGTTTAAAGGAAATATTCTCAGAGTCTCCAGGACTGATCTTCAAGAGAAATACAGGTTTACTTATAAAATGCCAGTAGAAGAGGTCACTTCTTAAGACTACAGGCATGCAAAGGATTATTTTTTAATGCTACAGAAAAATATTGACTAAATATATATAAATGGATAAACAGAGGACAGAAACACCACTACATGTGGGAGTCTCTATTGACTTAGAAATGGGCTGAAGGGAGAACAAATATTATCAGAACCCTTGATAAAATTTAGCATGGTACAAAATGAGTCCACTTTTTCTCAAACTCTAGGGTCTTTGTATTAGGAAATTCTGAAATCACTCACTTTACAGTAAGAGAGAGCTTTGTCTCTGGTCACTCTGGGTGTGGTCCTCTTGTATTGTAGATAGCAAACTGGCATCCTCTGCCTATGGACTCGGGGCCAGGGTCTGTCTTTTACCTTCCTAGGTACTCTAGACATAGTTGTTGTACCCTAGCTCTTAAGAAATTTAGCTATCATCAGTAGTACTGCTGTGTGTCACATCATACAAGTGTTCTAACAGCAAAGGCAATTACAAAAAACACTATGCCACAAGAGAAAGGTGAAGTCACTGTAGATGTGGAAACCCTTTGAGGCAAATATTAAATTTCTGAACTACAGCTGGTGGCATCCATTTGGTTTGTTAAAGATTATTTGCATATCTTGGTTGAGTAGTTTTCCAAGATATGCAATTCTAAGATCATACCAATAAAGTCACTGCTGAGACCACATGGCTTGAATACTGGAACCTTTATTAGAGGAGGTAAGGCAATACAGACTAAAGAAAGAACAGGCATACAGACAAGAAAGCTGTGGTCAGGTGGGAGCGTGCATTTTGATGGTGGACAGCAACTATCACAGGCAAACTATAAGTGCTGCATGTTTCTTAGGCACAGTACAGTGTAGTAGAATATGCTAGTCTCTGTAGGTGAAGAGAAAGAGGTAGTTGCTAGTTTTTGTATTTGAGCTAAAAGAAGGCTTTGCCAACTTTGAGGCTGGTCAAAATGGAGAAATAGCTTTGCCAATTTCCCAAAGGTCTAAGGCATTGTTCTTTGTCATGACTATGCCCATACCAACAATACATACATTCAGGATTTCACACACTCAGGGTGTCCTCTGCTCATAACAATCCCCATAATGTAAACAGTAACTTGATCTCTCTTTAGTATGAGGTTTCTGACCTGGACTTTCAGGCCTAGCATCAAGTCAGAGACACACAGATGCTTACATTAATTTTAGGTGCATCAGCCTAAGGCCAAGCCATATAATTTGCTCTTTACCCTTAAACTAACCCATGACTCTTATCCTGTTCAGTTATGCAGCTCGGTACCTTTTCTCTGAGCAGAATAGTTGTCCTCTGCATCTTCTGGCGTGTCTGGCAACTCTGGAGTCTCTGTGGCATTTCTGCTCTGTTCTTCCTGTTCCCAGAGTTTTCATCATGTGGTAGCCCCGCCCACACTTTCTGTCTGCCTTTAGCCAATCAGCGCTTTTTATTAAACTCATTGGCAGGACAATTATTTACAATGTAACATCATAAATCCACTAAACTCCTCCTCTATGGAAAACTCTATGGGAGATAATCATTTCTGGGTTGGTGACCATGAGAAAATTCCATACAAATGAAATATGGCATTCCCAACTGAGTAAAGAACACATAAGGTAGGAAGATGTAAAATGACTCAATCCAAAGAATGCAAAGGTATTTAGTATCTTCAGAGTTTAAACCACAAGATGATAATGTTGGAAGGGTTGGCTACAGAGGCAAAATGGGAACACTGTGTTTAACTATCATACTCTTAAGTAAAGGAATTTGCTTATGTTGGGTGATCTCAGAAAGCAGAAGTGTATGGGGATTCACCTATTAGAAACTTTGATCAAAGCAGAGCTGTATAAGGGAGAAGGGGGTGGTACAGATAGGACATACTCTGAGCTAATAACTTACTGGCTATCTCACTGTGATTGCTCGCTCATTCTGAGGGTGCCTTCTGAGAATACTTACGAAGAATGAAGACACAATGCATCCTCAGAGGGAAAAAAGACATTTTATATTTCACCTTTCAATTGCCATTAGTGAAAAGTGACTTATTTTAATATTTTCATAACCTCTCAATGAGGATTTCTCTACTTTGGAAAATATGTCCCTGAGATGTTTATATTTGATTCTCCTATTGGGATTTACCATAGACTCAACTCAGCATCCTTTCCTCAAAAAAAAAAAAAAAAAAAAAAAATCACCATTAAATCTGCAGGCCATGCAGTCTGGGGGCTGTGGAAAATTGTACAATGATTTTAACTTATTTAGAACCCGATTTGTTAACTAACCTCTGGGTTGGATTAGCATTAACAAATGTGCCATGCACCACACCAAGGGGATGTACGAATACTCTTTTTCTAGTAGAAGGAAAGTTATTTCAGAGGTTATCAGTGACAGGAGAAAATGTATTTGTTGTCCTCTCACAAAACACTCAATATAGGATTTCTGAACTCAGTTGTATGGGTATTATTTCCACATACATCAAGCTGGGTCTCTTCTAATGCATTGAGGACATCATCTACCTGAAAATAATTCCATAACTCTAAGGTTTAAACTTAGTGTTCTGTCTCCCAAGACTGCCTTCCTTCTCCAGATGCCAATCGCACACTTCAGATTGTGTTCTTTACTTCTAACCCACATGTATAACCCCATTCTTTGGTTTGGTTATTTTGCTAGAGTAACTTTCAGAATTCATGGAAATAGTTTACAAAATATTTTATGTTTGTTCATGAGAAAGAGTGCTACAGAAGATACAATGAATGATGATGGATGGTAGTGAAACACAGGACATACCATGTGAGGAGGGATGTAGAACAGTCGTATCCCTCCTATTGTACTCTTTACCTATCACATCTTAGCAGGCTCTCATAAACCTTATTTGTTCAGGATTTATGGGGACTCCAATGCACAGTTATGACAATGAACTGTTATGGACCATTCAGATCCACCTAATCTGAAACCCCTTTTGCTTCTCTGGATGTAGGAACATGGGACTCAATGTCTTAACCTTTTATTCATGCTTTGATATGATTGAACCTGATTTTGATGTTATTTAGAGGTTGCTAGTCATATCACTACTCATCTCATTATCAGTGGGATCAGACTGTGCTCCTGGGCATGAGCTGGCACCTTGGAGCCCATTTCCTGCAGAGGAACACCCCCCAGCATTGACTTTGGGATGAGTGAATTGGAATTTCCTGGAGTGGTTGTGCTGTGCTGGGCTGGCCCATCTTGGGACTTCTTGCCCTTTAGGGGGAGGGGATGGGTGAATGGGGAGGAACGAGGCTGAGGGCTGACTGGGAGGGATTAAAAGGGGAGAGGGGAGGAGGAGCAGGGGGATATATTGATGGAGATGACATTTTTTAAATGAAAACAAAATAAAATAAACTTTAAAGGAAGAAATAATGTCAACAAAAGTAAAAAAATTAAATCTACCTATACAAAAAAAAAAAAAAGGGAATTTATTACTTTGGAGATTCCAAGGACTTTGGGACCTATGTGCCGGGAACTTAGGACAAATTGAAATGTATCATTCAGTATCGCAAAGATAATATCATGATTTTTTTTTTTCAGATCACTGAAAACTCTGCTAATGTAATCAGGTCCCTGTCTTAAATTTATATCATACATGTGTCATGTGACATTAAGCTATTTGTCATTTTCTTCTTGCCAGGAAATATTAAATATTGTTTTCTTACCAGTATTGTGGGTCTGTATGATGTTCTGTGAAAGTCAAGATGTCCAGCAACTCAGAAGACTGCGTGTTGGAGTTAGCATGTGTTTGGATCAAAAGAGCACATGTGGTTTATTATCCTTCCTATGTCTCCCAAGTGGCTTTCAAGAGAAGGTGTTTGCCAGTTAAACACCTAAGAATCAAGTTACTATTTGTTAATCCTGAACAGCAGCTACTGTGCTTTTAAAGTTATGATTTCTGTCACCACTCAACACAGTTTGTTTTTCAAAAACTAAGTAACAAATTAAATGACAGCATTATAAGAGACCACAATTCAGCTTTTTATGTCTGAAGGACGTGCTACTGTATATTACCTCCCAGGATTCAGCATGTGTTCTCACTATTTTTTGACCAGAGAACAGAAATGGAATTTTTTGTCTTTTATTTGCTCCTTCTTACCATAATAGCTGCTTGCTATTTCCCAACTGGGGCTAATAAGTTTCTAAATCAATATATCCTAATTCTGTGTTTTTACTTGGTGTTTAAGAAATTGATCAGAGTACGGCTGAGAATTCATTGTTAACCTAATTAAAAAAAACCCTCAATTTGTTCTTAATAAACTCCTATTCAGGAATATCACAATAGAATTTCAAGTTTATTCAAATACTGTAACTGATGAGGAAATATTTAGATATTTCCCTCTATTAGGAGACAGATACTGTCATTGTTCTGAGTCACTTTGGGGACAAATTACAAAAAAATTAATATCTATATCTGTAATAATGTTGCAAAGTGATATATAAAATTAGATGTACAGGTTTTAGTTATCAATCTGATATAATCTAGAATCCCCTGGGGAAAGAGTCTGCTGTGTCCTGAGAACCTGAGTAGCTTTACATGTGAAATACTCAAGCTGAATTTTTTGGAAGAGGACAAGTAAGGTATTCAGTATCCTTTTAGAGAAACCTTCTGTACTCAATGGACAATGGAAAAATGATCTTCAGGCAAAACCATACTCTTTAGAGAGCTGTCTTATAAAGATCCAGATTCATTTAAAGGCAAGAAGATTAGGACCTAGAGGGTTCATGCACCTACCTCGAAAACAACTTCCTGGGCAAGTAATATTCAACATAGCTGTGGCTTGAGGGGGTACAGGGTACATTGTGAGCTGGCATACGTACACGGCAGTGTCCTAAGCGTCATTTATGTGGTATTGATTTTGAAAGAATAAAAAATGTAGGATTTATGGGTCATGGAGGTCAGATGAGACCAGGTACCATATGGCAGAATCTGAGTGCCTACAATGACACCTGGGGAGGTCATTGCATCGAACTGTGAAGGCAGAACTTTAGTTGCCTTGGGAACCACATATATTAGAACTTCTAGATCCCGCAGGCACCTTCTGATGAGAGATGCAGGTTGCAGAGCTAGAGAAACAGCACCGTGAGAGCTGTCTGGGGCCTGGAAGGTTATATTGAACGACTCAAATGCTAGACGTTAGAGCTACAAGATGTGGTGTTCTCTATCGTGGACTTGGTTTTGCTTACACGTGATTATTCATTTGTTGTGGCCCTTATTCTTTTGTTTATTTTGTGTTATATGTGTTGGAAATATATAAGTTGTCTGACTTTACAGCATTTAGATTTAAGAGACTTTTGATTTTTAAAGTGTTGTACAATTTGAAGCTGGGCATTTTAAAATATGGATTATATTTTAAATGAGATAAACATGAGACTTTGGGGACAGGGGATGGGAGGTTATTATTTAGAAGTGATGTGTTTGTGTGTCAAATTAACAAGGTTTAAATTGTGCTGGTTAATCTGATGAACTTAACACCATTTAGAATCACTTGAAACATAAAGGAAATGACACAAAGGAACAAATTTTGCCTCCAGCCACTGGGTACTGTACCTGGTAATTTACTTATTTGAAACATGAACAATGGCTTCTCTAGGTCAATGACTTATAATTGTATTCTGTTATTCAGAACTCATTTTTTAAAAAAAATTACACATTTTGATCACATCTGTTATATTAGCCATTATTTTGTCTGAGATTATATATAATCCTTGGATTGAACCTCATCTTCCTATTAATAAAAGAATCTTTAAGATTGGTCTTTCTGGACTTTGCATTTAGCACAGAAGTGCATTTTGCTTCCCTTTGACTTTTAGGTGCTACCATTTGGGTTCTGAAATTCCAGACTCCACTTATTATTATAGATATTAGATTTCATCTTGAAGTTAACTTGATTCTATAGGAAATAGCAATAATGCTGATTCTTAAAGAAGCTGATGTTACTTACTCTTATGAGGACTTTTTGTAACTTCTTATTGAAAGGAGGATCAGTAAATTTCCCAGGTTCTCTGCAACTTGCATGGTTTTATCCTGGGAACTTGATTAGTGGCAGTCAGGGAATGAAGAAAACACAGACACAACACAGAAAAGCTAGAACTTGGTGTGCTATGCTTACTCTAGTGAGCGATACCAACTGTACAATTACAGTCTGGCGCCTCAGCACTTTTAATATGTACAGTGCAGAGAGCAAGAGTTAGCCAGTCTCAAGAGGAGGCTCCTGAGGGGGGCGTTGCACTTGCTAGTTATTGTTCACTACCAACACGTGCACTCAGACTAGAGCAAGGCTTTGGCTTTCCTCTAAACTTCGCACTGGAAGAAGGCTTTACCACTCCCCTGGCTCTGAGGCATTGGGTCTTTGACATAGCCACTACCATGCCAACAATGCACATTCACTCATGATATCCTCAAATGCTGACACAGGTGATAGATTTATATATCATAAATATAAACACACACATATTTGTTTATTTATTTACCTTATTGGTGACCAAGCTAGCCTCAAACCTCTGGTGATATTTTTTTTTCTTCATCCTTAGTGCTTGGATTACAGGAATGCTTTGCTACATCAGGTTGATATTTCTACACTTTGTTATGTTCCTACCTCATTTACCATGAACGATAAACATGCCCAAACTTCTAAAAATGATTCCAAGAGAATAAATAACAGACCAGTGATATTCTTTTCCAAGCATTGAATCCTGAATCATAGGTTATTCTATCCCATTATATTATCTTGTAAACTTGCATATAGATTATTCTTCTACCCTAAGCTCTTCATATAAAACATAGCCTATGTTCCTTGCATCTTATAATGCATATTGACAGGTTAGTGTAAAATACACACATACATATTTGCAGAGTGTTTACTCATATTTGTATAAATTACTTTTTATTGGTGATAAAATACTATGACAATGGCAACTTATGGAAGAGTTTATTTTGGCTTATGGGTCTAAATGGATACTAGTCCTTCAAGCTGGCAAGGCATGGCAACAAGAAGCAGATTTGGTAGACGGTAGAAACAGTAATCTGAGAAGTCACATCTCAGTCATAAGCACCAAGAAGAGAGAATGAACTGAAAGTAGGGTGAGGCTATAAAATCTAGAACCCACTATCTACCATGATAAGTTCTCTAGCAAGACAGCATCTCAAAAAGCTTCTCAGATGGCATCATCAACTGGCTACCACATACATGTGTTCAAATGTATGAGCCTATAAGAACATTTCACAGTTAAACCACCGCATTTCATTTTCTTGCCATCATTTTGTCATAGGCATATATAAAGAAAAATGACACTTAGTCTTACTTCAAAACTCCTCATAGACTTTTACAGTCTCAACACTGAAAGTCCCAAGTCTCTTCTGAGACTTAACCAATCACTTGTAATTTCCTGTCAAATTAAAGACTGAATTGCATACTTCAAAGTTATATGGCACCAAAATCTACATTATCGTCTCAGAAGAAAGGGATGGAGGCATAGGGTGCTTGAGAGAATGACCCCATAAGGTCAAATATTTGAATACTTAGTGTCCATTTGATGGAACTGCTTGGGAAGGATTAGAATGGGTTGCCTTGTTGGAGGATGTCTTCACAGGAGGGCAGGTTTTGAAGTTTCAATAATTCATAATATTTCTATCTAGCTTCTTCTACTCGCATGGTCAGGTCTCACAATGTGAGTTCTCCGCTACTGCTGCAACACCATGCTGCCTTGCCTGTTGCTATTGCTCACTGTCATAATAAACACGGACTCTAAGCCTCTATAACTGTAAGCCCAAAATAAATAATTTTTTATAAGATTTTTTTCCCCCGTGGTATCTAATAACAATAGAACATTAACCTAGATAGTAAGAAACTACTGAACTAAGGCAAGAATGAAATGCTTCGTGGAAAAACACAAGCCCTGTATTTCAGTGTCTAGAATGTAAATAACTTTACACTTCCAGGTTTTCTGTGTGCAACAGTCATCTCTCACTTGAGATTCCCACTACCGGACATTAGTGCCCAGTGCCCTTAAGGACAAGGTTTTACTTTTTTTGCACTGGAGCAAAGGAAAGAGTGCCGTCAGGTCAATATACCACTTCAGGTACTGATGTCTGTCCACATGTATTTTCTATTGCTCTGATAAACACCATGATCAAAGTAACTCAGGGAGGAAAGAGTTTATTTTGCTGATGTATCCCAACTGCAGATGATCATCGAGAAAGGTCAGAGAAGGAACTCAAGCAGGAACAGAAGAAATGTTAAATCAATGATGCTTCTTTGCCAGCTCAGCTTACATTTTTATCAGTCTAGTACTGCCTGCCCAGGGCCTCACACATCAATGGCTAATTAAAAACCCCTGTGATGCGTAGATTTTTGTCAACCTGACACAAGCCGGAGATATCTGGGGAAGGGGAAATCTCAATTGAGAAAAAGCCTCCATCCATTGGGCTGTAGTGAAATCTGTGGGGACATTTTCTTAAAAATAATTACAATTTAAAAACCTTGAGCAACTTACTTACCTCTTAGCACATTAGAGCATATTAAAACATTACCTTAGAAGATTTTTAAGAAGATTAACTGAAGAGACAGGCTGTTTCTCTTGGCCTTGCATCTGAATATACAAAGAGCTTCACACTACAAAGAAAGCCAGGTATAATATAGACATTTTTCAGCATCCACCCTTTCAAGACAGCACTGTCTGAAGACAGTGTGACAATTTTTAAATATATTTCTCGCTTTAAAATAGTATAAGCTCCTCTAGGATAGAATTTGATCAGGTAAATAAAGGGTTCCCATTGCTGTCAAAAGTCAGGTAAGGCAACCATCTGAAGGGGAGTTTTACAGGGAAATTAAGAGACACAAGCTTGTATGAGACCCTGCCTTCACATTTAACCTTTGGTGTTAAATTATTCTTGTCTTTCACCCACTCAGACCCCTGCTGGGGCATCATTTGTTTTAAAATTAGACAAGGTTCCCTGGTTGAATCCTGTATCTATAACGTGAGTAATAGAAGTCAATGAGAGAAACATGCCTAACAGAGATTACATTCTGGGGTCTTGCAATGGTGATCAGAGATGGATATGTCTCTAGTTCATACATATTAACATATTTACAATTAATAAACAGAAAAAAGTGAAAGTGCATTATCTTTTTAAACATAGTATAATATATCTGCTTAATGTAAACAACTGTATGGTCAGCTGTTGATAAACTTCCCAGACAAAAGTGTTCCCTTTCCTCAGTGCAAAGACAAAATCGGGATGTTCATCAGGATGCCTCCAGCGTTGGGGAAGAAATGCCCACTGAAGAAGGGAATTTGGGATAGAAAGAAGGCTGCTTGTCAATTCCACCACTGCTGTCATTTCAGTAATATTGTGAAATGAAATGAGCCAGGCACGCATAAGCAATAAAGTGTTATAAACAATACAAGTACAAACACGATGTTACTTTGCATGATCATCTTTAATCCTCTAATTTTCTGCATTCTATATTTAACATAAAATATTTTATTGATTAGAAGAAACACCACACCCTTGAAAAAAAAGATATTGCAATGATCTTTATTATGTTTTTCTCACATATATTGATGAATTTGACTTTTAAATATAAAAATATGAGGCTAGTTGAATATATCTACACTCTGCTTTAGGAGACCAAAACAGGAGAATTGATTAACAGATTCAAAGTTATGTTAGGTTAAATGTGTCTTAAATTCCACAGTAATTGTATTATTGAAGAGAAAATGTGCTTCTTCCTAGTTAATGAGTGTATTTTATACCGATTAACTTAAAATATTTAAAAATTGTTAGTATGAGATGAATGAGTATAACCTCTAAAATATATGTTTTGAAGTAAGTTTGTTAAGCAGAGCAAATTAATAATCATAAATTTATGATTCTCTTTTAAGTCATACGTAATTTGGCATCTTAATATTAGTCTTTGGAAATAATCTACAGCCTTATTAAATGCAATTTTCCCTCTGCATGGGCTTACTTTAACCTCATAACAGCATTATGAAATTTATATTGGTGTTTATATCTTATGAGCAAATACTTTGAATCTCAGTGAGTTTAAGTAGCATCAGCATTACTTTTAATATTTGGTTTACAAAGAAAATACCTTTTATTGTCTTGTTGAAATTGAGATGCTTTTGCTAGGTGATTGTGACACAGCGGCATATTTAAAAGCATATCCTCCTACAGCAGAAGAAATATGTCATGTCGCATTTTTCCAAAAACTCATCAAAGACAAAGTGACTGAGAAGTGGGCTCACCTTAGGAAGTCACTGTAAGGTTTCACCTTTAATTCTGCTATTTATGAACCTGGTTGTCTCTTTTGGTTCTTATGTTTAGATGAATTAAAAAAACATTGGAAGAATAGCCATTATTTATAGATGCATTATCATAGCCAACTCTTTCATTTAAACCTTACATAAGTTGTTCTATTGGCCAGTGTAGAGGTGATGCATGGTCGCACTGCACAGAAAAACAAGACAAACAAAGAACATTGCTTCTCAGAAAATGAAATAACTTGACCAAGGCTGCAAAGACAGGTATAGTCAAAATTTGAACCTTGGCTGCCAGATTAAAAACAGGCTGCTGGCCAGAAAGCATATCTCTTTTTATTTTCCCTGGGTTTTTACTTTGCATGTGTTTTTTATTGGTGTCAATTTACACATTGTTACTTGTTCATCTCTGTATTTAATGTGAACGTCTGTTTTGCTTTTTCCATATGACTGTTTATGCCTGTGTTCTGGACTTTTGTCTGATTCTCCTCGTTTTCATCTCTAAGGGAACAGAAAGTAAAAAAATAAATTGTATGATTAGTTTCTGAGACAATAAAAATATGAAATGTAAATTGCCTAATACTGGATTTTAATCTGTCTCTACGTATGAGGTCCATCTCTGCTCAGGACGTCATGACTTTTCTTATATTTGGGAAGATGAAAAATTCATCTTATGGAGATGTAATATCACCATGCTAATGTCACAAACTGTTTGAGATATCCAAAATAAAATCTCAAATGAGTAGAATATTTATCATGAATTATGGCTTCTCCCACCCAGAAATGAAGGAAGTGAAATAAAAGCCACTTGCTCTTGGCAGCAAAGTCTATAAAGTTATAGTTTAATAATTATTAATTAAAAAGATATTGATAGAACTGATTATAATCGAAATACACAGGTTTATTAGCAATAAAGAAATGACACTGTGATATAAAATATTAACAGCTAATTCCTATGGACACAAATAATTATCAGAGTATTCTAGTGTCTTGATTTCATTTTTCTATTGACACACCATAACAGTCTCTCTAAAACTATGTGGATTTGAGTTCTGTCAAATATGTACTTTCAACATTACTCAACTGGTAGGTTAGAAGTTCAGTCATCTGCTAAAACTGTTATATATTCAGGCACCCACAGTCATGTCTGGGATGCACAGGTGTCAACTAAGACTGTTATATACCAATCTCTAACAGTCATGTTCAAAATGCACCAGAGGTAGATGGGAGCTATTTGGCCTTTCTCAAATTACCTCTGATACTAGAAATAAAATAATCCACTAAGTGCACTGTTTATGTATGATACTAGATGCTCACATTCATTGAAAATTATACTGAGTATCATAAAAATACAGCTGAAGAGATGGCTTGTGGTTAAGAGTATGGGATATTCTTTAGAGGATCCAATTCTGATTCCTTGTACTCACATGGCAGCTTACAACCATCTGTAACTACAGTTTCATGGAGATCTAATGTCATCTTCTATCAATGACTGTAAGCAAGTGGTACACAGATATAAACACATCCAATGCACTCATACATTTAAAGTTTAATGTAATATATATTACATTATATATATATATATATATATATATATATATATATATATATATAGCAATGGTCCAGACAATGTAAGTACTTATAACTGATAAAAGTTGTGAACAGGTTTTTAAGAAGGTTTGGCTTCCTGGGGAATGTGTTAATTTAATAAATTTCATATAATATGTTCAGTTAACAAAGTACAGATGATCAGAAATATACTGGAATTGAATACTGTGGTTTGGCTGTTTCAACATGGTGTCAAACATCTAGAAATTTTTTCTATATGCTTTGTTTATATGTTTTTCCTGGGTATACAAGTAAGAAGTCCTGGTATTTCTTTTTAAAATCAGTATTTCTCTAGTCCGAGGAATTTGGGGATCAGTTTGGAACTAAGAATCATGCCAGGAAGATAAATTACATTCATATGTCAGATATTGCCTCACAATGCTATCTAGCTCAGCAGGGTATAATGAGCCCCCACTCACCAGGCCAGGCTCCAGCCAAAAAATAAATATATATATAAATAAAAGAACACCTACTGTTTTTCCATCAAGGGCAACTCTCTCAGAGGGCAAACAAAAGCAACAGAGGGGGGCCAACCATAGCCATGCAGTACTGTGGGTTGCTATGCAACCCTCTGTGGGCAGCAACAGATAGGCACTTTGAATAGAATTAATTTCCCTCTGACCCTTGTTTTAAATAGTACCCAGACCTACTGCCTGATAAATTCTATTAACTATACGCATACTTACACATATAACATATAGCATGATAAGTGACATTGTTATTACCCTCTTTGCTAAAATAAAGTCATAAATCTATTGCAAAATTTGAGACTGATAGTATTCAATGAGCTATTTCTACTTTTTTCTCTTTTTCTTGATAAATGAATCACCAACGTCTCATAACCTTGGGCTACATATTTCCTTTTAATATTGCTCTGGCGTTGTATGCAAACCTGCAGTGCTTGCTCTGATTTTAGCTTCATCTTTACACCAAGTCCAGCTCCTTCTTCAGCCATTGTCACCTGTGGGCTCTGGGCACTGTCCAAGAGACCTCTTTTTATTGTGACTTTAAGAAAGAACATAACATCAGATAAATATTTTATATACCTACATGGGGACAATGTTGTAACTTGTTCCTGATTGAACAATCATTCTAAAGTCTATACCCAGAGCTCCCAAAGTTCTTTGATAATCTTCTTCCTGTCTAAGGCAACTTTGAGATTTAAGATTTAACACTTGTGGACTTCAAAGGAAATTATAGATTCTCAAAAAGTATCAGAATCAAACTTCTATGGCTCTGAAATTGTACATCCTAGCTGACTTTGATTATTGTACTCTAAAAGAGAAGAGTGATAGTTCCCCTAAAAATCAGAATGGCCTGTCATGTTGATGACAGTAGAATTCTAAAGAAGCAAGTATGTGATAATACATCTCAATAAAATTATATGGAAACCAGAACAGTGGCATAGAGAAAGGAACCCAGAGAAAGGCCTTGGTCCTAACTCTGTACCTAAGCTGCCTTAGAATCTTAAGGGGGAGAAAGTACTTTATCATTCTTGATAATGCTAAGCTGAAGGGATTTTGTCTATATAGTGCCTTTCTCCAAGCAAGCACCGAGACCAAAGGCTGGATCTCAGAACCTATGTGACACTTCAGAAACCATAGCACTTGGGAGGTGGAGGCATGTCATTCCCTTGGCAAATTGGTGAGCCAGACTAGCTGAGTCCTTGAGCTCTGGGTTTAGTGAGAAACCTGGTCTCAATACTCGAGGTAGTAAGTGATGGAAAAAAATGCCTGATGTCAAATATGGGCCCACCATAAGAGAATGCACACACCCACACACACCCTGCCCCGACACACACACTCAGTAAAGTGATATACGATGAGTGACAGTTTTATTTCTAGCTAAGCATGGAAATGATAATTTTCAATGCCTAATATCCACATGTATTTACAAAATTCTTTCCTTCTGATACTGTACACATAGGAGAAACTGCTATTCCTTTAGATTCCAAGATCTACAATATTCCAGCACCTTCTTTCTGGGGACTGGATTCCCTATCAAGAGAACAGGCATGTTTGTCCATGGATTGATTCTGCCGCTGTTTCAGAGTCTTATATTGTGCTCTGAGTTCTCTTGCTAGAGCCATCTTTCTGCAGAAGGGGACAATTGCACATGCGCCTACAGTTTCTAAAGTGGTACTGCTTCTCTGTCAGGCCTCCTGCTGCTGCCCAGTGTGTCTTTGTTTTGGAAATACGAGCTTGGCTTTCCACCACTGCATGCACACGCCTGTGGTCTCCTTGCTGAGAGCCATCACTTATACAGCACGAATATACATACACACTGCATATGTACTCATAGAGAAATATTTGCTTGCTTTTGTCTGATCATTCTCCCACCACCCTTGAAGGCCCTGGGGGTGAGAAATACAGCATCTTGAATTATATTGTCATCTTTGGCAAGACTTAGCATTAATGACTTTATGGGCTGTTACCACTTCACTACCACCTGAAGCCACCACAAGGAAGCACTTCATTTCTGTAGCAACCTGGTCTCTATTTCTGTAGTTTTATGCACTTTCTCATAAAGCAAGGGATTTAATGTAGCTCTCCATTTATTCTGTTATTTATCATGCTGTGTTTCATTAAAGTATCAGGCTATATATCTTTTAAAAGCCTAGAGTATTTTTGTTACACTACATAAAGCATGTTTTTTACATTTATATACAATGTATCTCTCAGAATGATCTTACTTTAAAGACTACTGTGGCTACAGTGTTGAACCTATGTGGAAGATAATAAGAGAGCAGGGCTACACAAATTGAATAATAGCAAATGAAACCTTTGGGATGCTGTATCCTATAAGTGTGTGTGTGTACGTTTCCATTTATTCCACTGGGAAAAAGCCCACACACCCTCCCTGTCTGTTGTGGTGATATATTGTATATTTAATAAAAATAGAAAGAGTTTGGAATGTCAGAAGACAGAGCCAAGCCATGAAAGTTAGGGAGTGGTGACCCATGCCTTTAATCCCACCGCTCTGGAGGCAGAGATCCTCTGGATCTCTATGAGTTCAAGGTCAAACACAGCCAGGTGGTGGTGGCGCACACCCTTAATACCAGTACTAGGAAAGTTGGTCCAGGAGTTGAAATAGTTGAGCAGAGAAAGAAAGAAAGAAAGAGAAGAAGGCAGGAGTTCAGCTCTTTGCTTTTGAGATCAGTCAGTGTGAGGATTTGGGGACACAGGAACTACCCTGTTTGGCCTGAGGAGTTGGCTGGGTGAGAAATGGCTTTGGTTTGTTCCCTGTCTCTCTGATATTCCAACTTTTCCACAATATCTGACTCTGGGTTTTATTATCCACTAAATAGAATTTGTGCAATAGTCTGTGATGTGGATGTTGATATTCCAGAAGTGATGCTTTTGAATGGTAAAGGGGTCATATGAAGAAAAACTGCACACTGCATTAGGCAGATTTTGCTAGAGAAACAGAACTAGTGAGTAAATGTGTGTTTATTATTGGAGAAAATTTACTAGACTCGTTTGTACAAGGGGAGCTGGGCGTTCCAACATTGTCTGTCTGCATGATGGAGAGTTAGAGAACCCAATACTTGTTCGGTGGTTCAAATCTGGGTGGCTCTGAAGTCCCAAACTTTTGCTGGAGATTTGGGTGGCTACCAGGAGAGCAGTGCTTAATCTTAGAAGATCAATGGAGCTGGAGTCCAGCTTCAGTACAGGGTAGCATCTTTATCATTAGCAGCAGCAGCAGCAACACCAGCAGGACATGATACATTGTTTCAATAAAAACATACAGGCAGGTGACATTGCTTTTTTCTGGACTCTTTTTATACCTGGGTCCTTTTTGGAAGGTGCCACACATTCTTAAGGCAGGTTTTCCCTCTTTCAGCTTTCTGAAAATGTTCCAATGAACACATCTAAAGGTGTATCTCTTTGATTCATATGAGATACAATAAAGACCAACTATTGATCTATGAATGTAATATTAACCATTATATTTTGCTGCTTTCAAGACAGGATTTCTCTGTGTAGCCCTGGCTGTCCTGGAGCTTACTCTGTAAGCCAGGCTGGCTTTGAACTCAGAGATCTTCCTGCATCTCTGACTCCCAAGGGCTGGGATTAAAGGAAGTGCCACTACCACCTTGTTTTTTAACTATCTTTAAAAAAAAACTATTAGCATTAAATCTTCAAATGACTCAGCTTGGGTTTCTCTTCCCTTATTTTTGTCTCAAAGTGCAAAAGCAGAGTTCTTGTTACTGGACTTCCCAGGGATCTAGAGACCTATGAAGTTCATTTGAACTGTTAAGACAGTGAATGAGAAGATAACATCTGCAATTGGTAGGCTTAGGGCTAATGTGTGCTACCACATACTTTTGTTTTCCTTAATATTGTCAGGCAGTTTCTAGAGGTGATAAATATCCATTTTCTTTTAACTCTGCAAAAATACTTATAAAAATACATTAATTTTTTCTGTATAATAACAATTTTATACAAACCTCTATAATAAACATATACACTTCTTTCAGCTATTATTCCAAGATGTAGATAATTCATCTGGGAAAGGAATGCAATATTTAATTTTAAAAATAATTATGAATTTTAACATATATTAGTATTTTGCCCGCATGTAAATTTATACTCCATATTCATGCCTGGTACATGTAGAGGCCAGAAGATAGCTTCAGATCTCTTGCAACTGGAGTTATAATGGTTTTAAGCCACTGTCTGAGTTCTGAGAATTGACCTCAGTTCTTCTAGAACATCAGCCAGTACTCTTGACCTCTTGACTGCTGAACTGTGTCTCCAGTTCCATAAAATACTGGTTTTTCTTTTTCTTTTTTTACGTTTCACAAGTAAATTCTTCAATAGAGAATGAAATTTCACTTTGAATCAACTGGCTTCAATCGAATACTTCCATTGGCTGAAATTTGTCTTTCGATTTAGGAATCATTCTATATTTTCAAGGACGCCTGAGTAAACGAACATTCAGGGTGATTTCAATACTCTGAATCTGTGACCAGCCATCATGTAAGTGATGGGTCAACATATATAAACTTTCATGGCTTTTAACAATCATTTTTTGAGAGACAAGTCTTTTAGATGTTAATTAAGAAAAGTACAAAAGGAATCCTAACGCCATTGAGAGTCTCTGATCTCTTTGTTCCTCCCAACATCTATAATATCTAATTTATTAAATTAAACAAAGCTCTTCAAATGTGCTGATGCCTCTCTCACCAGCTTGCATATTAAAGGGCATGTCTTCTGGCTCTTCGCATTTTGGAGGATTAGGTTTTACACAGTGTATCCACTCTAGCTTTGCAATTTCTCTGAGCTTTAAAATCGCTTAATCAAACCTAAGCCAAGGGATATCAGCTCCTTTTCAGTAGGCCATCTTTTGACAAATGTTTTAGCCAACCATTCAAACTTTTGACACTTTTTTTTTGTTGTTTTTGATTGTGTAAGCTTTTACACTAAACGTAGAATCTATACTCAGAAGGCCCATATCAATTATCTCAACCCCATCCAGTTTTATGCTTCTTCCCGTTATCCCACAGCCTTAAAATTCATCCCCACACATATTACCCGGACTTCTGCTTGAATGGATTAGCAAACTCACAAAGCTCTTTAGTTGCTTAACACACCTCTCCATGAACTACACTTTCTGCCTTCCCTTTATGAGCTTGCTTAGACTTAAGTCTGGAGGCAACTATTGGATGGGCCCTGAGGGATATCAATATTGTCTTGCCTGCGATATCCTTCAGAAAAAAAAAATCACTGCTGAGTTTGCAGACAATAAAGAATCAATTTCCCCAGTCAAAGAGAAAAAAAAAATATTGTAGGGTGTAGGTAGGAATACATCTTTTGCAGAGCATGGAGAGACTATGGTAAATCCTGGGAATCTGAGAGTTCAAAGGTCTCAGGCTCACTAGCGTTCTCCCAAACATCTCCACCCCAAGTTATAGGAACCCATTTTTACAAATTAATGCCTTATTTTCACCACAGACACTCTCTGAGAATGAGATTTAAATTTTCTGTGTAGTTTAGCCAACCTTATAATGAGGGGGTTCAGTTTCATTTTCCACTAATTGAGTTCTGTTGTTGTTGGAGAAAAGATTCTTGTCCAGAGCACACATGGAAACATTTAGACTGTTTATGATTGAATCTGGATTCATTCAATGTTATCACTGAATATTTTGTTGTCCTTCACTTTATTCTAAGATGCTAGACTTGATTAACTTTACCACAGGGCTCATTCATTTTCTTAGTCAGTTTATTCAGAGATGCCAGGAATGACCAGCCAACATTATAATTTTCATTATTTTTCCAAAGTTGTTCAAATTTTACATACAGAGTCACCAAATATGTTGTCTCTCATATTGGAAAATCAACATAAGCAAATGTAATTTCCTCTTTAAGTTTGTAAAATAGTTCACACCATGGACTTTCAGTATGCTCTGGGCTTAGGAGAGGTTTCAGTAACTGTAGGTGTTGACAATTTGGATAGCTTTTTAGATACTTAAAAAAGTCATTCTGCTTCCATTGCTCTAGAGTCACTTGTGGTATCAAAATTTATACTAGTCTTGGTACTCTGGAGAAACAAATTATAGAATTAACATGTAGGACACACACACACACATCATACTATTCTACAGATTCACATTCCTCCTATAAATTTATTTATAGAAGCTCATAGGCTGTGGTCCAACCAATCCAACAATGGCTGTCTACTAACAGAATGTCCAAGAATAAAGTAGTTGTTCAGTCCACAAGACTAGATATCTCAGCTGGTCTTCAGAATACATCAAAATCCCAAGAAGAAGGCTCTGCCAGGAAGAGAGTAGATTTGCCATTGAAATGGAGAACAACCAGATAGAGAGAGCACAGATTCTTCTTCCATGTCCGCTATATAGGCTGCCAGCAGAAAGTGTGGGCCAATTAAAGGTGAATCTTCTCACCACAAAAGACTGGATTAAATGTGTATTTTCCTACCTCAAATGATTCAGATGAAAAGTCCGTCTTCCCCGGTGGGACCAGGACTTATTCCTACTACACCAACTGGCTTTCTGGAGCACATTCCCTATGGAGGAACACCTTACTCAGCCTTGATGGTGTGGGGAGGAAGTGTGGCCCTGCCTGCCTCATCTTGATGTTTCAGACTTTCTTGACTCTCGTAGGAGGCCTTGGTCTCAGTGGAGCAGATGAGGAGGTAAGGAAGGTGGGAAGCTCAGAGGTGAGTGGGAGGAGGGGAGGAAGGAGGAACTGTGGTTGGTATGTAAAATGAAAAAAAAAAAGACCTTTTAATTAAAAGAGAAATGCTAGTGTCTACATTTTTTTCTTTCTAAAAAAAGTTGGCCTTCCCATTTCAAATTACTTCACTGTGTTTTAAAAACTTTCAGCTTTTGCATCTGTAGATGGGGTGAAGTAAAAACATGAGAAACAATAACTGAATATATAATTGGCTTTTTTTAAAAAAAAGATTAGCTAATTTTTTAAAGGTTAAAATATAATTACATAATCCTGCCCCCTTTCTTTACTTCTTCCAATCCCCTCCTCTCCCATGTGTTCCTCTTCCTTTATTTCAAATTTATGGACTCTTTTGTTTTAATAGCTACTTGTATATATGATACGTATGTGTAAAATATATTCAGTCTATATAATAATGTATGTACATGCTTTCTGGATTGACCAGCTGGTACCTGATAACCAAGTAGAGGGATCTTCCCTGGAGAAGATTATTTGTCTTGCTCTTGGAATTCCTTAGTTGCCTGTAGTTCTTTGTTTTGGATTAATACCATGTTTAACTTTTCTTCAGTGGACCATGATCATCCCTCACAGTGATCTCTGAAGTCTCCAAAAGGATGGTGGGGGTCCACAACAATGAATCCACCTGCATTTTAGTAATTCCACCCAAAGATCAGCTTAGAACTACAAACTGCTCCAGACAACTCCAAAATAGTTAGCTAAGCTGGTCCAGCCTTGTAAACTGCTCCAGTTAAAACTTAATATAAGCCTTGCATTCTCCCATCATCACACTGAGAGTGAACAACAGCTAGATCTACCAGAACTTTATCTTTATCTCAGTTTTTTTTTCAGGGCCCCCTAAAGATTTTGTCACTCCTAAATAGCAGGAATATTTTAAGAACATGACACCCACATTCCCAAGAGGCAGGAGGGTTGATATTTGATGTTTGTCATCATTTATGAGGGTTGGTCATAAGTTGTTATTGTTCATGGTCAGGGATGAAATTAAGCAAAGAAAATTAAGAACACTGGCCGCTCTTACAGAAGACTCAGGTTCAGCTCCCAGCAGCTCACAACCACCAGTAACTCCAGTTTCAGGCAATCCAACACCCCTTCTTATCTCAGGCATTGCATGTAGTGGTACAAAGACATACATGCTCATAAAAATAAATATAATCTCAAGAAGAAAGGGAGTAAAAAATATTTAAATATAGTTTTGATTTGCATTCATTAAATCAGGGATTTGTTGATTTGTTGGTCTTGCTTTGCAACTGGGCTTTTTTAAATTATAAGATAAATACACTAGTGATAATAAAATCTTATAATAGTGAAAAATGACAAAATCTCCATCTTGACTTAAGCTTCAGGGAGCTGTGTGATGAGTGGGGCTCTGCTTGGAAAAGTAGTAAATGAAGTAATGCTCTGTGGTTTGTGCAAGCTGGGATGGGGACTGCTTGCTACATTTGAAGTCCCTTCTTAAGGTGTGAGGCTTAGCAATTCTTGCACCACTTAGCTGAACAAGGGATAACAGACTCTTTGCCTGCTTCTACCTGTCATTTCTGGCAGTCCGCATAATTATCCTTCCATTCACCTCGTATACGGAGCCTACTGAACACACTGTTGGTACTTTGCCTACTTATTGATCATTGACTTAAATAACCCTAAAGAAAAGAGTTACATGTGATTAAATTTTTGTGATATCAATTTATGTCTTCAGTCCTAGACTATTTTGTCCTTTTGGACCAGGGCTCCTTAAACCATTTTCCACTTGTGACATTTTTCTCACAAGGAATTTTTAATGTGACCCTGAGAATATAGATATGCAAAATATATAAACAGACATTTATTAGTAACAAATCATGAGGAAATTTATTTTAAAATGTTGCGACATTAATCTCATCATTTATTAAAGGTAGAACCAAGTTTTTATAATAGTGAGATGGATGTATGTTTATAATTACAATAAGATTTAAATCTCTTATGCATAGTTGATAATGCAGGACACACAGCTTTTTAGCCTTTTTTTCAGAATTAATTGGTGCTTTTATTTTATTCATCAGTGCTGTTGATAATGATGCTTTCCATAAGTATGTCGTAATAAATGATGAAAATATGCTTAGGATCCTTTGAGAATTGTAGAAGATTCTGTCCTCCTCCCAAACCTAAATTCATCGAATATTTTTTGTGAAATTGAAGTCAATAGCTCAGACACAATTTGCAAATTCAAGCATTATGAATCAACACAATGGAAAGATATTCACATTCACCCTTGATGCTTAGGTAATTAGATCATGCTGAGGGATGATAGACAAGTGAAAAGTTTTATTTTCTTTAGTTATGTCAGTATAGTGTTATAAGAGCAGACAACTTGTACCCTCAGCTTAAACCCTTCAGTTTGTAACATACAGTCATTCCAGTCTGACCGGAAGAACCTCAGCAGTGCTCAGTGACACTGTGCGCACAGCCATATGAGAAGGACAAAGTCCGCATGTTGTACCTTCAGAGTTAAGTCTGCAGTGAAGTCTCATGATGCACTTAGAGCAAGTGCTGCTGGGAATTTTTTGGACTCACTGCACATTTATTTTTACCTTTTGCCTTGCCAATTATTTTTTTCTTATCAAGTATAGCTTTTTATTTAGGTAAAATCATAGCTTGAATTATAAGATTTGGAACACCAAATATATATTTTAAAATTTTTAAAACAACTATATCATTTTTATTTTAAAATAATGTTTATTTGTTTTGTGCCTAAAAACCTTTCACTATTGTCAATTTTTTCATTATCTCTAGATTTAGTTACATGGTCTTATGACTCACAGTTTAAGAAGGAAAGTTCAGACTCCTTGAAATTAACTTAAATCATAAGGCTATCTAGCTCTTACCCTACTTGGGGAATTCAACAATGTGTCATTAAGCAATGAGGAGAAATAATAGACTCTTCTTCAAGCAAACCATGCTGATAATGGTGGTTCTTTTGCTATTAATAAAAAAAATATTTTGGAAGCAAAAAGTGTTTCTGTTCTTATTCATCACTGACTCTTGTTTATTTAGTGTTTGATCTAGGCATCTGCAACAAAAACCTCAAGTATTTGTAGTCAGATCAGCTAATAAAACATCTTTCTACTCAATGAGGTTTGCTCTTATACCTGCACCGTGTTTAAAATAACTGTTATGTATGTGCTCAGCGCATCGGTTATGTTTGTGAAGTTTGACTTGGCCATATCTACAGAATTCACACATCATACCTTCCATTCTCTGCCTCCACTGCAGTCCAAGCTATTTTGTTTTTATTGTTCCAGGATTATTGCATCACTGTTCCTGCTGGTCTCCCTGCTTCCCCCTCACTCTACTAGCAACAACATAGTCTTTCTAGACAGAGATCTTGTCAACCTGAATTCACGAGATGCTTCTGTGTCCAATACATTCTGATATTTTTCTTTGATTCATAGTAAAAGCAAGCAATGTTCTGGGATCATAAGGCCCCATATGACATGGCTAATTTCATGTTCTCCTCTTATGCATTTGCATTTCCTGTCATTAGCATCCTACTGTGCCATGAATATATTATGCTCATTCTCACCTCAGCAATCTTGTATTTTCTTTCCTTCTCTCTTTTAAGGACAGTTTCAACAAACTACCTCCATAAGCACCTCTCTCATTTTATATTGTTATTTTAAAGTCCATTGTACTTAGTCTGACCACTATTCAACTATAACTCGCTTCATTTCACCATCTGAAACACACACACACACACACACACACTTTCTGTCTTTCTCACTAGAATGCATTTACACAAAAGTCAAGAATTTTCATCTATGTATTTCAATATTTCCTATGCCTTATACAGCCACACAATAGGCACTCAGTAAGTACTTACAGGATATTGTGGACTGCATGGATGAGTTGACATTTAATTGTCACTCAGCTTTCAAATAAGTGGTTTGAAAAAGAGACAGCACTAGATCATGAGTGCACAATATTTATATGTAATTTAAATAGAACAGTTTTATTATAAGAGGATGTTAAGTAACCAAGAATATCTATGTAGTTTTAGCATCAAACACTCTATATTCAACTTTGACCCTCATATTTATGAATTTGTAAAATACTGATGGTCATAACTTTCTTGCAAGGGTCTCATAATAATATCAAATATTGGCATGTTTTATGTGTTCAGGAAGTGCCCTGACCTCTCATTGTACTGATAAAATCAGACAAGACACAACAAGGAGGTTGGCAGTGGAGTAATGTGTCTTTCTCTCATTGGCTAGGAGTGACAGTTCCACAGAATGAAGCACAGGGACCACTGCCAGGATCCTGACTTTATTTTATTACTTCAATAATTTGAGATTACTTTGATTAACTTAAACACGTTTTTCCTTAAATACAATTTACTTAAAATTTTTGCCAATCTTTTAAAGAGATTAGAAATATTTGTAGCAAATTTTGTTTATCATTTTATGATTCTGGCAAAGGGAACATTTGACTCAGGCATTTGTTTGTTATATTAAATGAGTTACATCAATAGAATTGTAATGTGGTCTAATCATGACATTCTCATTAAATTTCATAAATATGTTTTCTAAGAGTTATAGTCAGGTATACTATTCCTACTTGCATTGGCTTGATCAACAATTTGATGGCGCTTGCCTGAGATGGCTCCTCTAGGAGTATTTGATGACTCTTTATTGAAATTATCTTCAAAGGTGGGAAAAGCACCAAATTCAGCAGATCACAGTCTTCATCTGCTGTTAACAAAATCAAAGACTGTGTCACAGTTTTTCTCATACAGATTAAAATGTGATACCTACATATACTGCTTAAGTAACTTCGTTAGGCCGATGCAAAAATGGTAAGAATCAAAAATATATCAATTTTCTTTCTACATCTTATGGCTTCAGTGCTCTGGAACAAGGTCATTTCAACTCTGGGAAAGCTCCGAACTGGAGGAAGAGTGCTCTGTACTCTCTACAAGGAAATGCTTCTTCAACTGCCATGAAGAGCCTGTTGTCTAGAAATTAATGATGTCAAGCCTTACCTCCTTTATTATTTTTTTATATTTTTCTTTCATTAGCACACATTTCCCCCTTTGTTCCAACTTCCAAAGTCTCTGTGATATAGACAATGATTCTTATAAAGAAGAGTCATCTGTGTTCTAGAAATTAACTGCATTTTGAAGTATTTTCATTTATTTAAATAAGTCTGTTTGGCAACAGTTAATGAAGAGACTCATAACTGGACAAAGTGCTGAGAAATGTGAATCATGACATCTATATCACACCTTGACCCCCAGTTCAAGATATATAGATATATGATAATTAATTCATAAATTCATAGAAGTGGTGGCTTGCTGCACAAGATGGAGCTTATCAACATTTCAGAATGGATTCAAAAAACCACCTAAAGACCTACATCTAGCTAAGGATCTATCACTGATGACTGATGAGGAAGGGGAGTCATCTGTCTTCAGGGCTGTAGCCACTGGTCAGTTAATGCCATGGTCCAGTAAATAGTGATGTGGGAATGCCTTTCTGTATGCTGTGAATCTCAATCTTTAAATAAAGGAGCTGTTTTGGGCCATGACAGGAACCACAGAAGAAGTAGAAGGAGAAATCAAAACATAGTTAGGAAAGGAAGGGCGAAGTCAGGCAGATCGAGCAAGCCGCCAAAGGAGCAACATGTAAGGAGCACAGGTGAGCCACGGGCCATGTGGCAGACAGATTAATAGAAATGGGTTGATTTAAGATGTAAGAGCTAGCTAGCAATGTGCCCGAGTCATAGGCCAAACAGCATAAAGTTAATATAAGCGTCTGAGTCATTTCTAGGGGCCTGAGCAGCAGCGGGCAGCTGGGCGGCTAAGGGGTCGGGTGCGGCAGGGTCTGGGCCTCTGGCCGCCCAGGACCAAGAAACCCCACTATAACAAAATAGCACCATACCCATGCATACAAGAGCCACCTTAATGATACTAAGTGGGTTGTTTTGAAGCCCCATGAAAGTGTGTGTGTGTGTGTGTGTGTGTGTGTGTGTGTGTGTGTGTGTGTTTATGTGTGTGTTGGAGTGGTGGGCTTGTGTAGGGAAGAATAAGGGGTCTGGAGTAAGAAGATGAGGGGGCAGGTGCAAGTTAAATATGATCAAAATGCATTTTATGAATTCACATTGTAGAAGGTCAAATAAAAATTAAAACATGGTAAAGATTTATGGTCGAATAAAGTAACAAATTATCAATAGAATACAATTAGAATGTAATGGGACAACCTCATATCTTAGCTCTCAAAACAGACCAATGTGTAGCTAAAACTGTTACACACATACATACACTCTCTTTCACTTTTTAGTACTCCAAATGTGTCATTTAAGGTTTTTTCTTTTGTTCACTATATTAAATGTATTTTTGTCATCTACTTACCTCTTTATTATACATAAAATACTCATATCTTTATATAATTGTATAAGATTATCTATAGAATTTTGCATTAAAAGGACACTAGTCAATCACTAGTCAATAAATGTAAGAGAGATTAAATTGAATAAACATTGACTGTCCTAAAACTGCCCTTGCCCTCCAGGCATCAGGCGTGGACCAATTAGCTATAGTCCTTTGGTGAAACTGTGTAATGAATATAATTCATACTGGGTGAGATCTTATTGTGTCAATCATCTGCTTGCTTAGTTTTACTGTCTTCTTACTATATACGTATGCCCAGAAATATCTAAACAAAATGTAACGAATCTTGGGTCACCAGGAGCATATAATAACAGTGCTTCCCTTAGACAATAGCTTACTGATTAAATATATAGATACTCAGAATATTGAGCCTCACTTATGCCAAGTATTGCTATTACTAGTGTGTATTGGGAACTAAATAATTCTCTATAAAGCCTTCTTCCCTACGTGTATCTATATAACTGTACATGATTTGTTCTCTTTATTATATACAATTTTGTATAGCAAAAAGTAATTATCAAGAAACTTTTGTTTAGATACTATTATAAATGTCATGCTTATAAAAAGAAATGAAGAGAGAAAAGGAACACGAGAGAGAGGTAAAGGAGGCATGTACAGAGAAGAAAGATGCTCACAACAAATAAACTTGGTAAATATTGAGATCTGCATCCAATGAAATAACCATTAAAACTAAAAAACATGATAATTTTTTTGCTGTTTTGTAATGTAGGTGTGCATACTTAACTTAATTTTTTATTTAAAGATACATATATGTAAATACAGGTAAACAAGTATTCAATGCTAGAGAATTTTTTCTTCACACATATTTGAAGGATATTTTAAGGTACTTATCAACAAATTATATTGGTGTAAAATCATGTCAAAACTCATCTTAAAAGGCTATACTGTACCTGTGTTTGCTGAAATAGAAATTTCCATTTTTTTCACTAAAATTAAGGTAATTCAACAAAATGATTAAAATTGTTTGGTAAGTTCTTTAACCTAGACATTTTAGTATACTTTAATTATTTATTGTTTATTTGGCCTGGAACAAATATTTCTACTATTAACACCGGTACTGTTTTGGTTTTTATGATTCATTTACTGGAAGACAAAATTCAAACATTAGTAACTCAAAGTCACCCAATGTATAAAGTTGGTATTTTTTGAACTTAGTTTTTATCTTTCATGGTTTTTTTTGACTATATCAAATACTGTAGAAATTGTGTTTGTAATATCTAGTTTTTAATTTTTGGAGTCCAAATAACTTCTCTTTCCTAAAGTTGATGCTCCTTAACAGTCATTTTTGATGATATAAAACAAACGGAATTACCCAATTTCTTCCTCATCTATGTGGTTGTAACGTAGCACATAATAACCAGCAAGATTGGATTTCTTTTCCATCATAAGGTTGAACCCTCCTAATTTGTATAATCTCTTATTTGAACAAGTTGAATTGCCAGCTTTCATCTCAATTTCTTGACTGTTGCTTAAGAGGATTACTGGCCTCGGTCTGCTCTACTAGGGTGGCTCAGTGTCAGGCACTGTTGCAGCTGACATCCAAAAATCGATGACCTGTGACTCACTGAGTCTGGATAATTGAGCCTCCACTGCCTGCTGGAAGAGGCTCCAGTTATGAAAACCAAGAAAGGCAGGAACTAGAAGCTGCTCCCCTGCCTCAAATCCAAATATCTAGGTAGAATGAGGGGAAGAACATAGTACAACTGCGAAAGGAAGAGAATGTGAAGGGACGTCTGTGTGCAAAGAACTGCTGTGACACCATTTGTGTTCACACTCTCGGGTGAGAGCTTGCTCACATTTAAAGTTCACTTGAAATTGCCAGTTGTCATCACTTTCATTTATTCTTCTGCTTTTAACAAGATAATTTAAGATATTATCCACTAAAGGGAAGGTCTCTGGTGTAGACAGATAAGCAGATAGGCAGGTAGACAGTCAATCAGATAGACAGGCAAGTAGGTGGACAGACAAATAACTGCAGGGAAGTGATATAGAAAAAACAATTTTGTGGCCTTTCTCATTTCTTAATTATGTAGGAAATGTTGGGACAAAGACACAATAAGACTTTTTTTTTTTTAACTGAGTGAAGTATAGTAATGATTATCATTCTATATTTTAGAGGTGAGGAGAAGTAAATACTTCATGTTTTTACAAGAAAAATACAGACATCTATTCCTATTTAAAGACACCATTTGCTTGAAGAACTTAGAAACATCAACAAAACCAAACAAAGAAAAGAAATCATAACAAAACCCAAGTCCATGCATTTGAACCTGACATTGAAGAGATCCATCGGAAGTCATTCAGTATATACTGCCAATTACTGAACAACCTCTAGCCGATGCAGGATCTTCAATTTTCAACAAGTGATTTTTTTAAATCCAGCAAGTATGTGACAGAATCAGTGCCACAGAGAAATTCAAACAACCCTTTGAAACTTTATTAAAAAGAACAGAAAATAAAAGGCCCCTCCCTGCAAGTTAAGGAACTTGGCAGGGTCACACATCAGTTAAATTCTTAACATCAAGAGTAGGGAGCTTGAAAAGAAGAGCTTCTAGAGGGAACAAAGGGGCACTAAATAAAAACAGTAGCAAATTTATATGTGTTTAAAATATCAGCAGGGGCCTGGGGAGATCAGACAGTGTTGCCCTACCAGATGACCTGAGTTTATCCCCAATGGAAAGAGCATTGGAAGATCTCAAGTTGTCATCTGATTCTTCATGAAAATCATGGCACATGCACACATGCTTATAAAAATTAATTATAAAGTAGTAAATTAATGAATTTAATTTTTAAAGGGCTACCGGGATCATTTTATCCACTATTCTTATTTAGAGATTAATTCTTTGAATACAAACACTTTGAGTCTTTGTCCCTATGGAGGTACTTTGCAGTGGAGTAACTTAAGAATAAGGGAATTTGGAGTTACGTTCATCTCATTAAAATAAGTCACTAATATTACTAAGAGTCACAAAAGACTATTGAAATCTGAAGCTTCAGAGAAAGAAATATTCATTGTAATCCTGCAAGAAATCAACCACATTGCTTATAAGCATCATTTCTACGGCAAAAGATTAGTTCATTCTTTCATTCATTCAGAATCTTGCGAAATGGTACTGCCACGGGTGCAATAAACTTTAGGGAATGGCTCAGAGGATTAGACTAATTAAGGATAATCTCATTTGGACAATTTTATCTTCTAGAAAAGAAATGTGATGCCATCCTCTGGGAAGAGACAATGTTTAGTCTCTGGGGATGTGCAAAAGAAAAAAAAAAAAGTTCTCACAAGATATGTGCAATAACAAGAATTAGGGTTGATCTAAAGACAGTCTTAGATCTACCCATTGCCTCTCAAAAGATCCACCACATAGACTGTTAAGCCCCATAATTATCTCCCCTATTTGTGACAAGCGTGGGCTAATCAGTCTCTGAGGGAGTTTCCAGCCGATATTGAGGAGAGTGTGTGTGCTTTCCAGCCCTCGTCATGCTATTTTGTACTCTGAATTGCAAAGAGCTAACCAAACTTCATTATCCCCATCTAGACTAGAATTAATTAAAATTAAGAAAAATGGGCATTTTAAAACAGCCGCATGCTTATGATTTAGAACAAAGCATCTTTCCTATTTTTTATAATAGCAACATAGGTTCTAGCTGCCTATAATCTCATATTAAAAGATTAGGAAGAACATCTGAAGAAATCAGAGAGTGTCTAATTGAGGTTCTTGCCTTTAATCCTGCAGGCTGACTCCCTCTTGGATATTAAGATCTGTCAGGGCTGAGTCAAGGGAATTCAGTAAGGAAAGCAACCACGAGGAACATAACACATTCTTTTCCTACTTAAAAAATAAAAGGGGGGGAAACACAGTTGGTGATATAGAAACGAAAGCCACTATAAGATCAGGGGGCACCCCCAAAGTGGATTTATAAGTATAAGCTATTAAAAAGTGAAACAAACTTGGTTGTGCTTTTACAGTGTCTGAACTGTTGTGCAAAAAGGAATAAGGAAAACTCACAGGAACTATGAATAATAATGCAATGGTAAATTGGAATCTACAATAACAAGTAATTAATAAAATCTTCAGTGAGCATTTTTTACTCTTATATTAAAGACCATTGTCATATTAATAGTAAAATACTTTAATGTGAAAAGTTTTCTGTGCAACTTATATTATTGTAGCAGAATATAAAGGCTACACTTGTTGACAGTGATAATTTCATGCTTATTTACTGAAAGAAAAATTAACTTTTAGTTTATAATCAGTAAGTTAAATTATCACAATAAAGATAAAGGAGTTTATTTTGCTTTATGGAAGGTAAAATATTTTATAACATGATAAAAAATAAAACATAAATCAAGAAGAAATAAGTGAAAATATAGTGTACTAAGCTCAAGATATATTTTTAAATAATAACATGTTTTAATAAAAACTTGGAATCTGTTTTCCCCATTGATTACTTAGAAATTGATATATGTAAGATATGTATAGATTGTATGTATTACAATATATTTATAAATAGATGTATTCCTGGACCATATCACTCTTTAGTCTATTATGCAGTAATACTTTAGAAGAGTTAATTGGCTTCGAATTTAGGAAATTTTTCTTTATTTCCATCATAAACTTAATTCTACAAAAATTATCTCAAGGTTTTTAATCGACAATTTAATATTTTATTGCTAATCTTTAAGTAAAAAGATGTCATTTTGTAATAAATTGAAATTTGAGATATGATAAAAATTTGTTGAGATAACAAAATAATACCAAAACTAAAATTTGAGAACCAAATATAAATTTAAAAATGTTTTCTTTCTAATTGTAGGTGGGAAGCAGTTTGACCACCCTCACCTGTTCAGAAAGCACAGCCCTGTCATGTTCAAGTGTAATTGACACTAAAGCAATGCCTACACAGATGTGGATGCCTGGGCTGCATACTAAAGTTAAAAACATAAGGTTATTTTGAAAACATTTTAGTGTTTTAAGGAACAATTCTCTGTAAAGATACATGATTTTTTAAATTATTTTATTTTATTTTCATTTAGAAAAGTCATCTCCATCAAAGTATCCCCCTGCTCCCCCCTCCCCACTCCCAATGCCTCCCAGCTAGCCCTCAGCTTCGCCTCTCCTCATCCACCCATCCTCTCCCCACAAAAAGGCAAGAAGTCCCTCGGTGGACCAGCCCAGCCCAGCACATCCACTCAAGGCACATTCACGCATCCCAAAGTCAATGCTGGGCTGGGTGTTCACTATAGGGAATGGGCTCCAAGGTGCCAGCCCATGCCCAGGAACACAGTCTGATCCCATCCCTCCTGGCTCCACACACTGCTCATGCCAGTCAAAAGCTGCCCACCCCCGGAGGGCCCAGCTCCCGCTCCCGATGGATTTCCAGCAGCAATTCCCGATTCAGAGAGCTCCCCAGACAGAGCTCCAGCCAACCATCACCGTGGGAACTTATTTTTTTAATATCTGATTTTGCTGTGTTTTTTAAAATACGGTTTGTTATGCATTATTAATATTTATTATTATTTTATTATATTTTGATCATTATAATACTAGTGTAAATTAAAGCCAATTATATCTAGACAATGTAAATTGAGGATTAAGAACCAAGTAGGAGGGACTATCAATGCCATTCTTTCTAGTGACCTTGTAGTGCAGCACACCACAATACTCTCCTCCCCATCTTAACATCTAACAACAACCTAGTGACAAGCTTCTAATTAAGTGGTTTATGTTTTAAAAGTTTAACAGCACAAAATAGCTGGAGAAACGAACATCTAAATGCTAGACATAAATATCGTTGTACCATAAAATCTGAAGTCGTCACTCATGATTTTAGAGATTTGGACATTGTATGAGAAACTGCAACTGGAGTTCTTAATCATCAAATATTAGGTGGGAAATGACTTTTCAGACTTGAAGTAACAATTAGATTTATAACTGTTACATATTTTTCAAGACATAAAATTATTCTTATGGTTTGTGTTAAAAGATTGAAACTAAATATAATAGCAATATGGTTGAGACACTAAATTAGTGTGATGTGCATTTTGTTTAAATACCATCAATAAATACCAAGGGAAAATTACCACTGAGAAACTTGGAAGTCGTGAACAACATTTAAAAAAAAAGTGAAAGTGTATGTTATCTTAGGCTGTCATACGCATCACACCAAGGAGACAACATAGAGCATGGGTAGAGTTGCTTTATCCACCTTACTGTGAAGCAGAGTCCAAAAGTGACCTCTGAGTGACAGAAGAAATATGGCAGAACTCTTGCATATCCACTTATCTGTGACAAATTGAGTCATGCCAGAAGGTTTATAAAATCCAAATGTCTCAACAGAAATCTTTGATGGAGGAAAAGAGACAGCCAGAGTGAGAGAGAAAAGGAAGAAGGAGGGGAGGGAGGGGAAGAAGGAAAAAGAAAGAAAAGACCGAAAGAGGGAGACAGAGGGAGAAGAAGAACGGAGAAGAGCTGAGGGAAGAGAGAGATCGCAGAGCATCCAGGCATTAGTGATGTTCAAGGTCTCCAGGTGAGGCCAAGGCTGGATACTATTGATCCCTTCCTACTCGCCTTCCTTCCTGGCAACCTACAAGACAGTCTTAAATGATTTCTTGGAATTAGAGCATCCTAATGAACTAGATGCCATTAGGACAATTCGATGGCTCTAACACATTTCATGTTCGGGTCTTTTTAGTTTGAGGTACTATAGATTTTTTTTTTATTGATGTGGAATATCCCAATAATAAAATTTATCACATTGAAAATTATAACAAAGAATTTTAAACTCACTCATTAAAGAACTTAAATATGTAAGCAGTGAACCCATGAAATAGTAACATGAATACATTTAACTTAAAATTTTATTTTAGAAGACAAAAGAATCAGGGGAAATGTGACAGTGTTTGGAATTTTCGCAAAATCTCTTTGAAGTCAGATTCAGTGGAAGGAAGGTTCATGTTGGTTTTATCTCATCCTATTGCAACACCACATGTATGCAATACTTTGCAATGTGCTTACAAAAGAAAAAATAAAAATGTAAGTAATATTTTGGAATTATAAAATAATGTTAATTTTATGGTGCCATTCTTACTGAATCCCATCACGTCTTACAAATTTTTAGAATAGCAAGACAACTATGGTGAAGACAAGCACAAAATTAACCAAGAGAAACTGCTTGTGTATATAAATTAAGATGCTATCTGTTGTCCTTCCTTTGGTGACAGTCGGGTCCTAGGGAAGAGGTGCTACTTCAAACAGTGGCTTCTATTATTGTGATTGTGCAGGAGGAGGTTCAGCTGAGTGGCTTATACATGCTAGACAAGTATTCTCCACTAAATTATATCCCCAGCCTTCAGAATGACTTATTTTAACAGAAATTTCCGTCGTTCAATATCCCAATCAAAAATTACATGAAAAAATATGATTTTTTTTAAAAAAAGAATTTGGGTACCTAAAACATCCAATCGTTGTACCTCAATATTATTCAGTGTAGTTGGAGAAAGAGGCCATGTAACAGAAAAATTAGAGGGATGTTTTGAAATATCAAAATTTACATACAAAAGTCTATATGCTTGCTTGTATGTGTGTGAAATGTACTTTCAATATTTGTAAATACTTTCACTTTGACTTCCATTTTTTTCACCTAAGTTATCTTCTGTAATTTTCTTAAACTACAGAATTTTAAAAATGACATTTGTAGGCAAATGTATGGAAATTATTATGTCAACAGAAGTAACTTTGTCTCAGAAAAATAAATGACACATTTTATCGAAGTATGCACCCTAGATTTTAACTTTTATATATGGGTGTACATGTAGATGCAGGCATAGGTCAAGAAATTAGAAAGGTGATAATAAAGTGAGGGAAAAGGTATTAAGTGAGTGTGTGGGTAAAATAAAAAGAGTAATATAGAGCATATGTCTGAAAAGCAGAAAGGAGTCTATGAAGGGAGGTAAGGACAGCAAGAGGCAACGGGAAGGGGGCTGGGAGAGGGGGCAATGGAAAAAATGTGCATGAAAATATCAGAATGAAATCATTTTTGTATGCTAATTTTAAGACGAATCAAAAATCAATCAACAAAATGAAAGGAAAGCATGCCTTAGTATGCTAGAAGACCTGAGTTGCTGTTCTCTGAGGCGTTAATGTTTTCTCAGAGTTCATGTATTGGAACCTTCATCTCCACGGCGCCAGTGTTGGAAGGTGTGTCTTCATGCTTGGTTCTGCTGTTTGCTGTCCTCAGGGATCAAAGATTCGTACTGCAAGAGTGTGTTCTGTATAGAAAGGAGTCTGGCTTCCTCTCAAACCTATCCTCTGTCTCCTCTCTGTTGTGACTCGCGCATCAAGAGTGCCTTATCTGGATATCCTGCTCTTACAGCACAGACTGCCAGGTTTTCTTTACACACACCAGTCCATCTGCGCTCCCTGTGAGCTACTATCTGTAGTATAGGTAGCTGAGTGTAGGAGCAAGACCTTGGTACTGTTGCTGCAGTTATTATTGGCCTCAGAGTTAAAACTCACAAAGAGGAGAGGTTTATTTCACTTACAGCTCTTTGGGTTGAGGTGTGACTATGAATTGTGTTTGGTGCTGGTGAGAGCCATTTAGTGGGTGGCTCCATGAGGAGCCTGAAGAGAGTAAGAGAGCACACGTGAGATAGCTTCCCGGTGAAGTAATATGCTGTTAGACTTACATCCTGTAATATTGAAAGGGGTGCTTTCCTTGGGGAAGATGAGGGTGGTGACCAGAAAGGCACGAAAGCATAAAAGACATTAGAAGGCTGTAGAATGGGAGCAAGAGTAGAATGTGGGAAGGAATATGACAGTTTTTAACGTGATGATGCTTTTTTCCTGGTTTCTATTTTTCTTACTTACTGGTACCTCATTTGCTTATTCCATATGCTAGACTACATGTGCAGCAGGAGTGTGCACATATCTAATCTCATTCTATCTGTCTTGGCCACCATTCACACAATAATTCTAATTCTAATCCCATTCTCTCAAATTTTCAGCTGTTTCTTCTACTCAAGATCATCAGCAAACTTAATAAGCAGACTTGATAGCCTATCATCCTGGTCATTGGGAAACGGTAAAGAGCACAGAAATAGAAACTGACCCCTGCAGAACACTTCTTGTTATATTTTCCCCTTAATTCATTCCCAAAATGATACTTATAATCTGCATGTTATGTGTGTCCAGTAAGATTGGCTAGTAGTCCTTTGGATCATAATATATTTCTAATAATTAAGAAATATTCTAATTGGAAAACTATATAGAACTCCTCTGCAACTGAATATTCCTCATAAAGGAGGGTGTGTATAAGCATAAATACGCTGAAATTGGCCCTTAGAACAGCAATGCAATGTCAGGAAGCAAGGAAAAACCTATACTGCATCCAGGTGTACATTGCTTGCTTCAACCTTACTAAAATACCCACATGACCCATGGGAAATTATAAAGAAAAATAGCATTTTATAAATCATTAAAGTTTTCACTGTAGCATTCCTAGTGGCAAATTATGTCTAAATAACTATCTTTACTCCTCTTTCTAATTGGGACATAATATCTAGTGAATTCTGGCTTATTTCTCTCTCTGCACCCTCACCTCTAATATCATGACATTCAAATGGGACATGATCCACACACTTACACACACATATTTTCATTAAAGAGCAATATATTTTTAAACTTTTGTACTCTCATCAGTGTGTGTGTCACGTGTGTGTACGTGTGTGTATGTGTGTGTGTGTGTGTGTGTGTGTGTGTGTGTGTGATTGTCTGTTTTCAGAGACAAGTTCTTGCTATATAATTCAGGATTAGCCTTGGACTCATGTCTCTGCTTCCTTTATGTGGTGATAGTATGATTAATTAGAGGTATATATATATATATATATATATATATATATATATATATAAATATACCTTTGATTGATTATATATATTATATATAGAAACTTATGACTATACACATACACACACATACATGAGAAACTTAAGATTACACACATGTACAGTGCGTTAGTATGGATGAATCTCTCCCACCCGAGGTCTTCTGCTACTTACAAAATTATTAACTCAGAGGCTTAATGCTATAGTAACTCTGAGATCAGTAGTTTAGGCAGGTTACTGACTAGTTCTTAAACTTAAATTGACCTATGATTCTTTTTTTTCATTTTATTTTTCTTATTAAAAAATGTCATTTTTATCTATGTATACCCCTGCTCCCAATCCCTACCCTCTTTCCAACCCCTCCCAGTCAGGCTTCAGCCTTCCCTACTCCCCATCACCCTGATTCCCCTATACAAAAAGGACAAGAAGTCCCAAGGTGGGTCATCTCATCTTGGCACATCCACTCCAGGCAAGTCCGATTTCCTCATCCCAATATCAAGACTGGGCTAGGTGTTCTTCTGCAGGCAATGGGCTCCAAGGTGCCAGCCCATGCCAGGAACATAGTCTGATCCCACTCCCCAAGGCTCCACATAGGCAAACTTTGATTGACCTATGATTCTTATTAGTGTTTAGCCATGTGGCTTGGTACCTTTGCTCAGGGCAGCCTTCTCATCTTCCTTCCTCCGTGTCTAGCAGATGACTATTCTTTTCCTCTACCTAGAATTCTCCTCTCTGGTTACCTCACTTCTACTTCCTGTTTAGCTACTTTACCAATTAACATTTTATTAAACCAATATGAATGACAAATATTTAGAGTATTCAAGAGCATAGCCCTATAGCATATATGTGTATGTATGTGTGTATATACTTGATAAATCTCACATTAGTCGAATTCTTTATATTGATTTCCAGACAAAACAAGGGGAGAGGGTAATGAAACAAAAAGGAAAATAATCAAGTTTTTACCATGAGGTAAATTTTAAGATAACTGATCCTGTTTCTGAGTAAAATTAGGTGATAAAGATTTATTAAATGCCCACTGTATATGCGATACAACAGAGATGATTCTAAATGTTACAAAATAAGTGACCTCCTGTAATTGTTCAGTGACTGTTAGACAGCCAGTGAAGATCTGACTAGACTGGATGATGTTGACAAGATGTCGCAGAGTACTTTTCTATAAGAACACTACTTTCCAGAATATATATCAAATGATGTCTCAAGGTACATCACTAAAGAGATAATTGATAATAATTGTTTGATAAAAAGGGAACAAGTAGGAGACGTAAAGTATGGTTGGCTCATATTCTCGGTGGTAGAAAAATGCCTACAAGCAGGAGACATGAGGCATTGAGGAATACTCAAAAATAGTCTAAAACGTACAAAATAATAAACACCAACACAGATGGTTGGAGTATGTGTCTTTTTATAAATGTTGGGCAATCTGTATTATAATGCAAGATTATATTTATTTTTCTTTATTTTTTTTAGAAAAATTATTTTATTTTACATCTTGACCACAGTTTCTTCTCCTTTCTCTCCTCCAAGTCTCTTCCTCTCCTCCCTCCTCTCTGCCCCCAATTCACCTCTCTTCCATTTCTATTTCTTCTGCAGGATTCTTAGTTGATAGGTTTTATGGACAAGTGTTGAAAGCATAAAATAGAAGATGTACTCATCTTCTATTGTGTATAAGGCAGCACTGGGAATAAGAGGTATTATCTCTCAGGAGCAACTTAGATGAGAATTTTGATTCTAGATCTCAGATGCTACTGTTTGGTCACTGGCTGGGCCAATCCTTATTTCAAGGCTCAATTGAATTAAAATCTTAGCACAGTATCATCAAAGTTCTTTCATGCAAGGTCCTCCTTGGGACTGCCCCAGAAAGTTAGATGGCTTTCCCTAGAGCTGGTGAGGAATAACAGAGATTTTTCAAATTTTTATATTTTAACAAGCATGAAAATATATCACTTTTCATATTCACATCATTAGGCATAAATCAGTACCCATTCCCTCACCTGAGAAGAGGCTATGAAATCTAGGAGGCATGATTCATTGCAAATCATCTCGTTAGAGGCTATCTGCCTCAGAAGATGAAGTGGATGCTAGATGGATAACAGAAATAGTCTACTCTCTCTGGTCCTAATGCTTCTAGGGCTAGAACTCAGAGAGAGATCTTGAGGTCCTGGAAATTTTCCTACCCCCAAATCTAATCTACAGCAGAGTGAGGACATGGGAAGTTAGCGAGGAATAAGATTTGGGATATCTTTAAAATGTAATTTATTTCATCTTTATGCCATTTTATTTTCCTTCATTACAATTTATTTCAAGCATACTGATAATATTTTCTTTATCATTATCATTTTTTTTCCTGAGAAAATAGCAAGCACTGCTTGTCAGTCATATCCCAGAGCACAGGTGCAACCTCTAAACTTTTGTTGATAAAGGGTTCTGGATTCTTGTGCCCAACAGATCAGAGATGAGAAAGAACTTGCCGTCAGAGTTATAGAACTCAAGGATACATAATTCAGTGTACATGGACAATTAATTTATAAATAATTTTTACCACAGAGAAGTGGAGTCAATTGAATATACATATAGATTTTTAAAAAGTCTCTACTTCCACATGTATGTAAAGATCAATTCTACAAATGGAGTAGCTATAAAGAAAAATATTTACAAAATATAATTTTAAGTATTTATAAATACATAGAAATATTAAAAATCAAAATTTAATTTATTTTAAACAAGCAAGCCATGTTGGTTATAATGTTGAATACATGTATTTGTTTGCATCTTAATATATATGTATATACATATGTATATCTTAATAATGTATTTGTGATTATATATTCAAATTATATTTTAATAAGCTCTACAATTTTACAGATCAACAGGCAAATGAAAGACAACTTAACAAAAGTAAAGACAAGTCAACTAAACATAAATTTCACAAAAGATGGTATCTCAATGGACAATGAAATTATTAAAGATATTTGCATTAATATACAACCACTATGGGGACCAGAAAAATGGAGAAATGGCTCAGTAGTTCAGAGTACTTATAGCTCTTTCAGAGGACCTGGGTTTGGGTCCTTGTACACACATCAGATGGCTTGCATCTGTCCATAACTACAGTTTCAGGGCATCTGCTGCCTTCTTCTGACCTTTGAGAGCACCTGAATACACAGGATCCACATAAATTTACATAGAAAAGCACATACATACAGCAATAAACACACAAATATATCTATTATAGCTAAAAATACAGTCAATTTTGATTACTAGTTAGTATTTGGATACTAATTCTCAATCTTTCTATACCTATTGTGAAATGATCTGTGTCCAAATGCCTATACACTCTATGACTGAAGAATTTAATTTCTTTGTACATATAATGGATTAAAATTGGTGATTTGTTGAAATAATACTCCATGCAGTGAAAGTGATAGCGAACATTAAGTTACCTGCAACAACTTGGTTAATGTCACAAACATAAAGCTGATCCAAAGAAGCCATATATGTAGTTACTGAATACAACACACACACAATATATAAATATAATATATATTGCATAATTCCATTTGTGCTAGCATAATATATACAAAAGCAAGCTATGATAGTAAAGAGCAGAAGCGATTATTTTCAGAGACCAAAGATTAAATAAATTCTGATACAAGGAGCAAGAAGAACACAAAAATCCACTGAGGTTGCTAACTTTCAAGCTAACTTTCAAGCCCCACTTGACCAAGGATGAGGTAACTTCCCGGGACTCTAGGCATTGTAGTTCTTGAAAAATAAGAACAGAAGCTTCCTTTGATTTGGTCAAAATGGTAAAACTTGTTTTTCTTTGGCAAATCTGAGGATTAACATATGGAGTGAGATAATTCAACATGAAATTATGAATTTAGGCTCTTCACTATGGCTCTGGAGACTACCCTATAAAGAAAATAGCCATGAATAGCCATGCTTGAAAGAAAGCAGCGAACATCCTTATGGGGTCCTCCCTTTTTGATGTGCCACAGAAAGATTCGTTTGTTTGTTTTTAGCTCTATGACACTCTGTCTGGTTTCTGGATGCTAGTTTTGGGCTACAAAATTGAGGGGCACAGGCTTCTGGCTTTTTTTTTTCTGGTTATATTTATAGCTCTAAGGACCCTCCCTGAGTCCCTAGAACAAGAGCCAAAGCATGAATTGTACTCGGAGAAGTTTGACACTTTGGGGTTTAACAGACCTAGAAACCATTAAAGAAGATCTCACAAGCCTGAGAATTGGGTCCATTGTGGATTTAGGGGCCAGGAAAATTCAGAATAACTCAGACTAAGGGGAACCTAGTGTCTGGGTTGTACCGGAAGGGCTGGTGACCTCTGAAACAGAGAACTCCAAATTGATAAATGTTATTTTCCCATATTTTCTGTTTTGGCTCTGTCTTTTTCTGTTGTTGCTTGTCTTGTGTGGTCTGCCTTTGTGTGCTCTGACTTGGGGGCTGTATACTCCTGCTGCAGGGAGACCAAAGGCGTACAATCTGTGATAAAACCTTATATCCAAGAGCACAGGTGTGATGGAGCTTTGGTGGTGTGGATTCACAGAAAGTAATATTTGGGGACAATGGGCAGCTTTATTTGTTTGGGAAGCCAATAGTCAGTTTCATCTTAGTACTGCTGTGTCCTCCAAAATTAAATTCAGCAGCTCACAAGAAATTCCTGTAGCTGGAAGTTTTTCTCACCCACTGGACTCGGGGTATTGTGGTCCAGAGGAATCTTTCCCACCTGCAGCTGCTTATAAAATAACTACTCAGAATATAATACTAATTTTATACTGTTTAGCCTATGACTCATTATGAACTGGCTCTTATAACTTAACCCACTTTTTTTTTTTTAAATCTATGTATTGCCACGTGACTCCGTGGCTTTACGTGTGTTTCACTGTATTTTGCTTTCTGGGTGGCAGCCTGCAGCATCTCCCTCTGGCTCCGCCCTATTTTTTGTCTTTATCTCTCCTTGGATTTTCCACCTGCCTATAAGCTGCCTTGCCATGGGCCAAAGCAACTTCTTTATTGACAAATGTTAATAAAGCATATTCACAGTGTACAGAAAGACATCCCACATCACGCTCTTTTCTGATTTTCTAACAGTAGAGGAGGCAGGAAAAGTTTTGTCTATTTTGATTGTAATGATGGCTCTGTGGGCTGTAAATTTTGTTACAAATATAGAAGCAAGACAGAATTGATTTCAGGCTTAGATAGATATATAAATGTATGTGGTCACTGCATGGTTGTTTCTGAATGGACTTAAATGCATAAGTTTACTACTATGTTTCCTGTGTCTTGGTGACAGGTCAACTGTTATTGTTTCAATAACTGTCCTGGGCTCGGAATGTACCCCTGGGATTCCTGGCCTCTGAATCTGATGTAATAACATGGACTCATATGTCATTTATATATAAATAATATTAAAGTTGTTTTATGCTGTCGTTCACTAATGAAAAGCTGGCACTGGAATTGGGTTATGGCTCAGTCCTTTGTAGACCTAGGCATGCGTTTAAAGTCTCTATATCTGAGATACAAACCCTGTAGGCAGAAAGGAAACAAGAGAAGAACTAAAGGAAGATTGGCTCATGAAGTATTGGATATGGTTAAAATTTGTAACATCTGTAGGAAAAAGTTGACTTAAAACTTTTAAGTTGGAGTTAATTGTCTCTGGAAAATAACAGGTGATTTTCTACCATCTTAAATAAGGGCAGTCATGTGGCTGGTCACCATTTTTGAAGAAGGTGGATGTCATGGCTTCACTACCATCTTGACTGAGGGCAAACATATGGTACAAACCAGCCAAAAATACAGTAGATATCAATAGTTATTTTTCAATTGGACTGTTTTATAAAATTTCTGTCCTCTCTTAAAAACTGGGTTTATAAAAGATAAGATTTTAAAACACTGTTTGTTTAATGAGGGATTAGGTATTAAAGCTGTGCCTTCATGTGTTCATATGTAAGAACATATTTTGCAATATGATAAAGAATTTGGAATCACTTATTTAGAGAATGTCTCTCTTCACCTAAGGTCTATTCAATCTAACAGACACTGATTTAGAGATGTATGTCTAACTTCCTTGTTTTTTCTAGCATTGTTAAGCTATAGTTATCTGAGAGTGGAAGCATACAGGGAGCAGTATGGTTCTGTAATAATAACCTGTGTAAAGATCAAAAAAGTTCCCAATCTCTTTATAGACTATGTTTATAAATTAAAATCTTTATCTTAATACTAAAAGAACTTCAATTCATAAATTGTCATTTTTATTACAAACTATGAAAGATGATTAATCCTTGAAATATTAGGGACTATACATAATAGAATAATGACCATCAAACTTTCAAAGATCTGCTGAATGTGGCATTTAAAATGTTTAGAAGTTTATGATGGAGACACTCAGATCCTATCAGTGACCCCCCCCCCCATGGTCTCCAAGAAGACAGTGGATACAGCTACACACAACTCTACCTAGGCTATGGAAATGCTAACCACTGGGCCAGACTGTCCCAATGCCTCACCTGCTTTCCAGGCTCAGCCTGAACTGTGGATAACAAGACACTGGAGATATGATTGCCCCACCTTTCCTAGACAAAGTAAGATCAGCCCCTCTCACATTCCTCCACAAGAAAGCCTCTCATCTTTTGGGCCTGGCAACCAAAATTGTTGCCTTGATAGCTTTGCTCTCATGGTCATGGAGATCCGAGGGCACAAGGATAACTAAGTAAAAGACTATGGACTAGTGTCTGTCATTTTGATTAATTCTTCTCAAGTTTCTGATCACATTGATGGCTAGGCTAACTATAACTTCATCAATCAGGCAGCAGTGGATCATGAGCTCCTTCTCCCCCAAGGCTATGACCACTTTGTTAGTGCATTAGTTATTTAAAGCGATTAGATGTAGTAAGAGGTTTTGGGTCTTGCCTCAAGGTTTAGGCCGGCAGACCCGCAGACTCAAAGACCCGCAGATCAACAGACCTGCAGAGACGCACAGACCTACAGTCTTGCAGTCCTGCAGTCCCACAGTCCCACAGAGACACACGGATGCTTTCAATAGTTTTAGGCTGATCGACCTAAGGTCCAGGCATATAACTTGCTAACTCTTTACCCTTAACCTAACCAATGACTCTTATCCAGTTCAGCCATGCAGCTGGGTACCTTTTCTTAGAGCAGCAAAGTTATCCTCTGCTTCTTTGCTCTGTTCTGCCTGTTCTCAGAGTCTTCTAGTCTGTTAGCCCTGCCCACACTTCCTGTCTGCTTTTGACCAATCAGTGCTTTTTATTAAACCAGTGGGTGGGACAATTATTTACAATGGCACAACATAATCTGCCACAATTAGGTCTCTTGTTAAGAAGACAAACAGGTTAATTTTGTTCACAGGCTTCATAGTAAAGGATAAACAGGTTCCAGATGTGACTTTCCTACTAAAACGCAAAGAAAAAAAAAAGTATTCTTTAACTGTTCTTTAATAACTACTTGTGTCTCTGGTGAATAATTAAAGTCCATACAAGGTCCAAGTTTTGGAGGTCTAAGAAAATGTTTCAAGGTATATGAAGGTCTAAGGATGTAAAACTTAAATAAGTTCTAAGACTCTCAGAAAATAATTTAAGATATGTAAGTAGAAACTATAAAAATATATTATTACACTGAAATATCAGGGGTTCAAAGTTGTAATATTGACAAAAATTTCTGATAAACTGACATAACACTGACTACTTATTATTCAGTCACAAGATTAATATTTTAAATTTCCTTTGTTTGTATAAAATTAAAGGTACTTTTCATTAGGCCAAAAACATATATCAGGATCTCCAAATATACGAAAAAATGTTCATACTTTTAACCCAAAGCCATAGCTTTTGCTGTGATGTCAAGGTGTAAATCTGTTTCAGGTGTTTTACAGACACCTGTTAACTCTTTTTTCTCCAATGTGGAGTTCAGTGCATTAGTAATGCTAACTTATCTAAAATTTTATCTCGTTTGATAAGCTAAAAGTTCATAAGGTTTGGATCCACCTGTCACAGATCAAATGGACTCCAGATAAATACAAGTTCCAATCTCTAAATTGTAACTTCTGTCACTAATCTATATTTATCCTAGAAGACTTTCCTTTGACTGACAGACATCATCCAGGGAGCACATGCTAACTAATGAGCTCTGGACTTGCTGTGAGCTAATGTGGACCAGTCCAGCCTATGTGATTGCTCCCTGTCTCTTCACCTGGATCAGCTAATCAGATGCTTTTGGTAAATGCCCCAGTGCTCAGCCTTTGATTAGCCTTACAGCCTTCCTGGGCCCTGACAACCCCAGTTCAACTGGCAGCAGCAACAGAAGAGTGTACATCATTCCTTCCCCCATAACAGGCTGAAAATGCTAATTCAAAACAAAGCCAAAATAAATAAATATATAGATAAATAAACAAACCTCCGTGACATAGGAAACAAAATGACTACCTATAATGCCAATTTATATGCAAAAAGGCTCAGATTTTTTAGCAGGTAATGCATCAGGTAGAACTTTTCATTATTTCATATTGTAGTTCTTAGTTCTACAATATGGTTGGACACTTGTTTTCTACAGAACAAAATATTATACATCACAGGGCCTTTGGTCCTTCTGATTCTACTGATTACTGTTAGCTCTTACATCATTGATAAAAAGAGCTAAATGATAATTCTGCATCATTGATATAATAAGCTAATAATTCCTATTTGGATACCATTAAGTGCATGGTTATTAGATCCAAATATAAACTGTTATCCATCATAGAGTCAAAGATTTGATCCAGGATACAACTTCAGGGGGAAATCAATGTTGGACCCTAAGTTAATCTGTAAGTCCCACCTGCCTAAAGAATAGGTAATTTTCTAGGATTCTGGGAGTTGTAGTTTTTTGTAAAATAACAAAGCCTCATGAGAAAGTACAGTGGCCTGTGGGTTTTGTTCATATAAGCTGTAGACAACACATGTCTCAGGGCCACTCATCCTAGAAAGTTTCCAAAAGTGGTCCTCACCAAATTCTACCTTGGTCAGTATTTAACATTTTAATAAAAACTTGATTTAATTTGGTCAAGAAATGGTGGAACCAATTTTCCCCGGGAATTTCAGGATTAACACTGGAGATCTGTTCTCACTTCAGTGGTAATCAGCTGAGGGCATTCATGTTATGACAGTTTATTGACTGGGACTGTCTTTTTAAAAGGAAGCTTACATTCTACTAAAATGTTTGAAAAGGATGCATCGTTATTGCAGCTGAATTGAAAAATAAATATTAAAGTATTCTATTCTACTTTATCTCTTTATTTTTTAATGTGTTGTTTGGAAATTCCATACATGTTTACAGTGTATCTTGATTATTTTCCACTCTTCACGTTCCTTCCTCCAACTCTCCTCTCCTCACAAACATCTTCCTGGCCATTTCCTCTTATTAATTTTTATAACCCATTGAGTCCGTCTAGTACTTCCCACAGGGACATGTGAAAACGACCAGTAGCCACTCATCAACAGCAGCTCCTCCTCCTGCAGCAGCCATCACTGACAAAAGCCAGGGGTGGAACCTCACTATCCCCGCCCACTCCATGAGGAAACTTTCCACTGAATTGATCTTGAGCAGGACCTTGCACGTCACCACAGCTGCTCTGAGATTATGTGCACAGCGACCATGCCATGTCCATGTGACAGCATTTTCCCATCATCTAGGCCTCACGTTCTTTCTACCCTCTCTTTTCCAGTGTTCCTCTTGGGGATTGATTTGGATGTTCTGTCTACTGCTAATAACTTACAGTGGTTTATTCTCAGCATTTTGAACAGTTATGAATCTCTGCATTAACAACTACCTAATGCAATATAAAACTTCTCGGACCAAGGCTAAGAGAGACACTAATCTGAAATCATTATTTCATGCTACATCTGAAAGTATCTGCATACTCTATTGACCATCATGTCACTATGGCTATGAGTTACAGAAGAACATTTCTGTGTCATCTAAAATTGGAAGTGGCAGAGAGAGGGAAATGCTTTCTCACCAGTTTATCACTTTGCTAAAAACAAATTACCATTTCACAACCTTGGTTATATACTATTTTTTGTTAATGATGAGGTGGGGCATGAATTACCACGTAATAGAACTCTCTCAAAATCCCCAAATGCGATCCCTGGATGTTGACGGACAGAGTTATTATTTTCATTTCTTCATCCATTTGTGCCTTTAAACCTGAGTACTGTTATCCCCACGGACCTTTCAGCTAAATCAACAATGCCAGCCATAAAAAATACAAGGATTCTGAGTTTCTTCTCTCTAGACATCTTTTAAACATGGCTACAGTTAGTTCAAAATATTGACGAACTGCACCCTCAAATTAAAGTGGATATTCACATTTCATTACGTTAGCATTTTTCATTTAAATGTCATTTTTCCATTTTTTTTCATACTAATCAGTTTCCCCTTTCTCCTTTATTCCTGCTCCATCCACTCTTCCTTGGTCTCCGTTGAGTAAGGGGCAGGCCTCCTATGGGCTTAAACAAAGCATGGCACATCAAGTTAAGGCAGGACCAAGCTCCTCCCCAGCATCCAGGCTGGGCAGGTAATCCAGCATGGGGAACAGGTTCCCAAAAGCCAGCTAAGTGCCAGAGACAAGTTCTGATCTTACTGCTAGGAGTCTGACAAAGAGATCAAGCTACACAACTGTTACACACATGCAGAGGGTTTAGATTGGTCCCAGTCAGACCCCCAGAGTCCATGTGCTCCAATGGGTTCAGGTCAGCTGTCTCTGAGGTTCTCCTGCCATGATTCAGCACCTCCCATTTGTAAAATGCTGCTTCAGTTTCCTTCAGAAAGACTCTTAGAGCTCAATATTTTAAAAACTTTGGGTTTTTTTTCCATAAAATTTACACAAAATGTGGGACATTGATATTATAAATATACTAAACTGCTCTTAGCAGGAATCTGAGGAATTTTTGGAAATGATATGTTTTCAATTGGCTGGTACTTTAAAACTTCTTTCTTAGGTTCAAAGACCAGTGCCTCAGTAATTTTAACCACATCTAATCTTAAGATAATTATTCTTATTTCCTAAAGGATTTAACATTAAAAATCTCTTACTCTTTTCCCTTCAATTAATTTTACATATAGTAAGTAGATTTTTAACAAATGTATGGAGAAAGCTGAATTTTGATTTTAAAATTGAGAGTCTGAAAGCAGAAAGGGCACCAAGAAATACTATTCCCTATAACTCTAGAAATCCAAAATCAACAGCTAGGAGCAAACCAGATATGCAACCTTGACATTTATATCTGTGCTACTAGAATATATATCTAAAAAATGCCAGTTTTAATTTTGTTACACTCTATCAATATCTCCCCTCCCAATTAACTTAATGGTCTTTTCTATAAATAGATGTGCACTTTCAAATCTCTAAATGCTAGGTCCTTGGGTACCAGCTCCAATTAGAAGTCATAATGCAAGTAATGCAAGGGGTCCTTTCTTTCTTTCTTTTTTTTATTTTTTTTTTATTTTTATTTTTTTCTGTTGCTTCATGAAAAGGTAAATTGGTATCCAGAAATCCATCTCTTAGATCCAGGGGTCTTCTTATATAGAAGCAGACATCAGACATGTTCTTGCCCATTTTTGGCATCTGGGTAATACCACATTTTAAATAGCCAATGTTAGTTGAATATGAAGTAAGACTGTGTGCTGTGCTGGACACTAACAGGAGAGGTGGCATCAAACTCCCCATGTGAGCTAGCAAAGAAGGAAATGAGCCAATGATGAAGCGAAGTCCTGAACAAGAGGCATCTAATGTGGGAGACAGTGCTGAGAGGTTCAGTGGGGAAGAGGAGTTTTCAGAGCTTTATCTTTTTTTTTTTCAATTGCTTATTTTATTTTTTGAGATTATAATGTAATTACATAACTTCTCCCTTCCCATTCCTTCTTCCAAATCCTCATGTATACCCCCTCTTTGCTTGCCTTAAAATTCATGGTCTCTTTTTGTCATTGTTGCTGATTGTTGCTATACACATATGTGCTAATTGTTTGTCCTTACACTCACAGCTAAGTATAGTTTCTACGCCTCACTGAGGAAAATTATCCTTGCAACAGACAGATGCAATCATTACAGAGTCTTAAATTATTATCCTTGAACAATACCATACAAGACTATTTAAGCTGAGTGTACATTACATTAAAAGTTATAAGTAATCTTGAGATGACTTCAAAAGTAGGACAGAGTCATAACTCATATGAAAACACTACTTCCTATAGCGACCTGAGTGTCCTCAGATCTGGAAAGCATTTGGAATCAGAAAACACAGCATATTTGTTCTGTTGCATGCCTCCTTGAGTTCTCAAGGGATTTTATTTCAAGTTTAATGCAATAAAGCTCCTTTGATAATATGCATACCACATATGATGTAGCCCTTGTGTAGCTCATTCAGTCTCTAGGCAGATCAGCATGTTTCAGCAAGCTCTTATATCTCAGTATATCAGGTGTGTTTTCTCTTTCAGATTCTCAACAGTCATGCTCTCTGGGTATGTACTAATCTGTTAGCTCTGTGATGCTTCTATATCTTAAGGCAAAATAATAGAATGTGATCAACTCAAACATGTACATATATAAGAATATATATGGATTTATTGTTAGCTAAAAATAAATTTTTATGTGAAGAAAAACTAATTGTAAATGTATTTTTCCTTCAATATGGTATTTCTTTAGTTCCTTCCAAATTTACTTTGGTAACAAACGTTGTTTTTGCTCAAGAAGTATTTCTGTAGTGAGAAAGAAGATAGTACATTGTTCTTTTATTATTTAGGATGTTATGAAGTATTGGATAAATTCCTCTAAACTTTAAGCCAGCTTATGGTGTAATGACAAAGCAATGGTAGCAGTTATGACAAAGGGTTAGATAACCCGACCCCAATTTTAAACCACTGGGCTGCTGGGGTTTCAGTGCGCTGAGTCTCAGTGTGCATTCTGTTCAGTGGCTACCATTTCCCTAGTCTCTACAGGAAATGTGTTCAGGTGTTTATCTTCTCTGCCACTGGCTCATCTGAACTCCACCCTTCCCCCCTACCGCACACACACAAGGGTTCAGATTTTCCTTCCAACTTTCTACATGTGGTCGAAATAGCAAAAAGTCATTGTCTTTACTTTTACTTTAGGTGAAAATGAAGATACTCATGAATGCTCCAGTTTCTTCTGTTTCTAGCTCAGGGTTTGAATCACTATGTATTTAAATATTTTATAAAAATATTTATATTTTATTTTATAAATATTTTATAAAAATCAGATTTCAGAGTCAGTTATAGAAGTATTAATTCTTTTATTACTGAGATGACAATTTGAAACCCACCTTATGCACTTGTATAAAGTGCTTTCAACTTGAAATCTGAAGGTGTAGATCACCTTTCAGCATCCACCACTTCATCACAGATTTTTACTTTATATCTTGGGGCAAGAGAGATGGCTTAGTAATTAGAAGCACTGACTGATCTTCCAGAGAACCTAAATTCTCAGTTCCAAGGACCATGGTGACAAAAGCAACCAACCAAAAATAAACAAACCAAAAACCAACCAAAACCAAAATAACCACAAAAAACCTTAGGACCTTCAGTTTAAGTGAATCCATTGTCTACTGCCAGCCTCTGCAAGCATTGCCCGCACATGATACACAGACCTATGTGCAGAGACAAACGCCCATACACATGAAATAAAGAGTTTTAAAAGCATTCTGTACTACAGGGTCTTAATTTATAAAATGCAATAAACAGCAGTTTAATAAGTCTTTAGAAGAAATAAGAAAAGTATTAAGAAGTTGTATTTATGAGGCAGCTCTGATATAATATGTCATATTGGAGGAGATAACTAACAAAGGTTAAAATCAAGAAAAAGAAATGCTTGCTTTAACCAACAAATTCCTGTTGAATTATCCTGAATGTACATCTAGAGCAGGTAAGTTCCTTCTCTGTGTCCTCATGATATACTCAGGCCAACCATGACCACGGAAACAGTTTCAGAGAAATATTTACCTTCTATTTTGGTAAGTTGAAAAATGTGCCAATTTGTGCTGTAAAACTGAACAGCTTATAGGAGGTAGTCTGTTCTGTTTCTAAGACAAGTCTGATAGCGGAATATATTCTTTGACTGATTTGAAATATGCTAACATTCTAATATCTCTTGTACTGGTGAAAATATGACTTATCCCAGGAGCTTAGCATCATTTTGCAATGGTGGCAGTGATGAGTCATTCTCTTTGTTGCTATAGAACACCTTGGCAGTGCTAGCGTGAATTACTGCTCAGTTAACATTGTTTACCACCTAATTATTGAGAAGCACCTCCATCCATCACTGACAACTCACTAAATGACTCAAGACACTATAGTATTTGCAGCTAGAACAACAAGGTCATCGCAAGTTTAATTAGCCACTATCCATTATGAAACAGCAAATAGCCTATGATGAGAAGCAAAATTCCAATTTCTGAATACGCCTCATAAAATGTCGGAAAATTGCTCATTTCCCAATGATTCTAATAACAAATATATGTAATATTACTTACAAATGTTTTAGTATAATCTATAATGAGCAATAAGCATAATTACTCAGAGGTTGCTCATAAGTTTCCATATAGTGGTTCTTAATTTTAAAGTATACTCACCTTCCAACATTTGGTATAAAAGGACAGTACAGTATGAAATGAGGTTGAAATGTATCATTTTGAAATTTGAATGTAGGTATATAAAGTAAAATGCAGAACTATTCTTGTTAGAAATGCAATGTTTTTATTTAAACCTTAATTTTTTTTTTACCAGCAAATGTTTATATAAAAGTAAAATTCTTTAAGTTGCTACAGATTTTTCAGATGCATGCAGAATTTTTCTCCTGTGCATCTTTTGTCAAGAGTTTTATTGTCATTTGCATTCCAGTTGATATACTGGGACAAATGCTTCTGGAAATATAAGTGCATTATGGTTTGCATTTTAAAAATAAAATATAATGACTCAGCCAAGGTCAGGACCCTGATGATTAGCTTGAATCGATCAAAATCATCACCTTGAGAGTCCAAATGTTTGGAATCTTAAATAATCGCTTCCCCATGGGAAGCTCCATCATTGCAGTCCATTCTCTGCCTCATAAAGGCATTTTCCTCCCATTTAGAAACTTTGGTGGATAAAATGAGTACCGATCCATACATATTTATATTTAATGTTTTGTTACAAATATTTATTATAATACTCAATTACTTGATCTTTTTATCATGTAAACATATCTAAAGTATTAATGATTTTTGAAACATCTTAATATTTTAAAGTTAAACACTGATAAAACTCTAAAAATGTATCAAATAGTGAACTAAAAAGTGCAGCAATAAAATATTTCCCAACCAACTCAAACTGAGGTCAAAGTTATCAATTTTCCCTCTGGATTTTCTAAGATGCAGATTTTCAAATGAGTGTGCATTATATTCATTTTGGGTGCAAGTTATAGTATAGATTCCTTGAATAACTTCCCAAAGTATTTAATTCCCTACAATTTAGATAGAGTTCATGGTCTTGACAAAATACCTCAGACCAAAATAAGAGAAATCATTACAAAACTAAATCTAATTTAAAACTGTTGAAAGGTAGCAAGCAAAATATCAGTTTCTACAATCGTCTACGTCACAGAATAAATCTTTGCAAACTTACAAAAAGCCAAATATCACTATCATAGTGCTGTTTATCTCATCTACTTCTTGATTGAGTTATAATATAAATTTGAAGCTTCTTTAGTCTATCCGTACATCAAAACATTGGCACTGTTATATATTTCAAATTCATAACAAACATTTAAGGCTCCATGGAATCTAAGAGACTTGTGTTACGTCTATTGTTTGAGCATGTATTTTGTATTTATTGTATTTTCTCCCATCACAAGACTTAGGTTATAACTAGAAGATTGTTGTATTAGTGGAATATGCTTTCGGGGCACCTGGACATTTTACAGGGTTTCATTTCTTGCTTTTTTTCAGCCTATAAACATATGCTTTAAAATATTCCTGTGGTAGAAAAAGTGTTGTCATTCTGATGCAGACGCAATCTTTGGTTTCTCTTCTCAGTTTGCATCAAGAACAAAACTTTAGCCTCATTTCAAAAGAAAGAAATACTGTATGATTCTTGTTTCTTTTCCCACCAATTATAATATGATCCTCTTTAAAGTTTGCGATCACAAGCTTCTCTTCAGCATAAAAAGCTTTCACACCTATATCCTTCATAACGGAATAGTGATTATTATGCCAGGTTTCAACCTTATTCTTGAGTCAAACATCAAGTCGGCTATCACTTTATTGATGGCCTTGGGGAAATTAAACAATATGCAGAAGTGTTTGGAATGAGCCCTGCACAACTAAGCACTCCACGAATATATATTCATTTTCTATAGTTATTTATCCATATGTGACTGTATGTCCAAATTTTTTCCTAAATCTCTAACGACCACATTTATCATCTACTTTTCTTCAAACATTGATTTTTGTGTCCCATAGCAACTAAGTTGAAAGCTTAAGACACTTCATGTTTAGTGTACTATTTCAGCTTACAGTTTCCTACAGTTCCTGTCTACAGAGAAAACTGGAGCTCAACTCAGTGAGCTGCTGGTCATTCTCTAAATTCCTACCTCTTTGCTGTACCCAAGAGTCATCTCTTAGTTTCTGGAACTTCCAGTGTTCTTGGTACCTCCCTAAATTTTATCTGTTCTTTAAACCAAGTATGAGTATGTGTATTTTCATTTCTCCATTTATAATGGCATCTCCATTTTTGGTACTACATATAAAATTTTCAGCAGGATTTATATAACAAATACCAACAGGTGGCCATTATTCGGAAGTAGCCTTGAACTACCACTAAAAGGTCTATTTTGTTGACATTAAATTCTCATCATACTTTTATGTTTTGTTTACATAACTAGCTCCAAATACCTTTAGGACAGGGTTGGACTCCATTTTTTCTATTTCCTCTCTAGAACAGAATTTTGTTCACAGCAACTGTTTATTTCATGACTACTGATGAGGAAAATTGAATGGATAAGACATTGGCAAAGAGCCATTTCTTATTTTAATTATTTTAAAATAATAAGACAAATTTTATTGATGGAGAATTTGGAAAATGCTTATAGTGTAAAGTCTAGATTTCAGATACTGACATGATAAACATACAATGTTCAGGGGGTCTTGGAAGTTCCAGTATAAGTTTGCTGCTCTTTTTTTCTTAGATGACAGCTCACAGGTTCCATTCAGAACTCCATCTCTCATCTTTCGTTCCTTGTCATCCAACTCTAAATTATATTGTGTGTTGTCATCCCCACCCCAAACGCAAATATACAAAGTTGCAAAACTTTTCATTGTTTTCAGGACCATATAGAAGTTGGACTAAATATACTTGATCCCTTTACTTCTGCTGTATCCAGATATAAACCCTAGAATGGATGCATGAGCAACGTTAAGTATTTTGAAACCAAGCAGTAGCAGGTGGCTTAGGGAAGGATGATATAGCCACAGTAATGGAAGCCACCACGAGTCTAACACCCTTTTTATGTTTCTCAGCCTCTGTGGACGTGAGTCAGAGAGTACTGCTAGGGACCCCATATAAGCCCTCAATTATGCCTTCAGGATAGGAAAGCAATATTCGCAACTAGATGAAAGTGAGACTCTCCCATTCAGTTTTTTGCTTTCTTTTCTATATCTGTCTATCTCTTTTCTATATTCATCCATCTCTTGTCTATATTCATCTAGCCTCTTAATTCCTGTAGGAGTGTCAGGGACTGGGATTGGGGGCCTATAGGAGCATTATTTGGAAGGAAGTCTTTCTCTGAATTCAGTGTGCTTATTGAACATGTGGAGGAGAGAAGGCACCAGCCTCCTTGTTCCCTTCTTTGCCTCTTTGTATCATATATGACATGTTACAGTAGGGCATGCAGGGTGGTGTGAGACTAAAATGTAGAGTCCTAGGAATTGAGAAGTACTGAGGAAATCAGAGAGGGGTGGAAGGAGGGAAGAAGGGAGAGAGGGAGGAAGGAATTAGTAAAGTAATTGTGTAAAGTTGTTCGTGGATATATGCATTGAACTCTGAGCTCATGTATGTGAAACTGATTGGATTAATCAGAACAAAACCTTGAGATCTGAAGTAACAAAACTGGCCCCCATAGCACAAAAATTGGATCTATATTCAGGACACATAGCTTTAAAGGTCTTGAGAACTAAATTGGTATCCAACAGACAGTAATTTATAGGACAAATCTCACATAATTCATATGCCCTGCTGTGCTTATTTTCAATAGCATTTATACTTTGCTTCAATACTTTGAAAAATTACAAATATTTATAAAGTAAAAATGAGACAGACTACCTGCATTGTCCATAATACTAACACAGGATTCAAAGCTTCATGAAACATTCAGGTCTCCCAGTACACAATACCAATGTATGCAGCATAAGAAGACCCACCAAAACCTCAAATACAAGGAAATAACAATATTTGTCAATTCTAAGAACACAACAATATCACAATTATCTGATAAGAATTATAAAGCTGCTCTGGTAAAGCAGTCAGAACAAGCAACTATGAACACCAACAACCTGTAAAAAGTTGTAGAAAATATAAAGAGGGAAATTCATCAAGAAGTATTATAGCCAAAATGGATTCTAGATTCTATTAATAAATCAATATACAGAGATATATTTATACTTAAAATATTTATACTCCATCTTTATGACCACATTTTGAGATAGTATCATGAGCAATACACACAAAATATAGCTAAAGATATAATAAGATAAAACGAAAATAGAAAATATAAGTATGGATATTGAAATCTCTATGTTGTGTTTTTTTCCCATGATTAATAACTATTTATGGTAAATTTTGCTTTCAAGTTGCATGATGAAACCTTAGCCTTTTAGAGTTGGTAGAAATTGTTACTCAAACATAAAGGTAGAGAGAGGTCGGTTGTTATAAAGTACCATGGCGGCATTGGCATTTGCAAAGAACCAGTCTAATATGTCTATTTGCATATCATTTACATTTTTGTCACCATACCTGTCAATCAGCACAAGCAGCTAGCAAATCAGGTAGCCCACTTGGGAAACTGGGCCAAAGTAAAACAACTCAAGGTGATCAAGTGTTTGAAACCCTGTGTGTATATTCATATTTTAGGGAATATCTTTTAAAAGTAAGACTGTAAAAATACCTGATCAGACTGCTTCACAAAGCAACTTTTCATTGTTTAAGTACTTTATTATGTTTATCAAACTTTGTATGATTTTAGTTCTATTCAAAGTATCATGGTGCTTCCAAATAATACTTCATGGTTAAATGCTGAGAAATCTTGTGCCACACACACACACACACACACACACACACACACACACACACACACACACACACATATATATATATATAGATAGATAGATAGATAGATAGATACATATACATATAATATTATATATTATTATATAACATATAATAAAATAAATAATCTAATAAAATCATCAGTCAGGATGAATGAAAGACACTTAGAAACACTGGGGTTACAGAGATAAACAGCAACATCAGATAGATGGATCCAGTTACAAGAGAAAGGAAAATTGCTATTTCTGGATCAAAGTCTTGGAGCTTAAGCGACTATCCTTTTTAGGTAGGGCTTCTGGGCTTTTTCTCCTGGTGCTTATATTTCAGCCTGGAAGATAAAATCTCTGTGAATGATGACATAAGGAAAATCCTGCTTGCTTAATAATGAAGCTTCCAGAAGTGATGTTTCTTTGGGGGGTAATATCCAGTTATTGTGTCTCTGGATTCCCAGGACTGAAAAGATGCCTAGTAATCGTTATCACTATGGTTGTTCTGTGTACTTGCTCGGAGAAAGAGACTTCTCAGGCATCCTAGACAGCGCACTGCAGTCCTAACTGACAAAGAGCACTAATTCCAAGGGCTACAATATTTGACTTAATTTACACCCAATGCTACAAAATTAACTATCTCATAAGCACAGGCTGTGAAATTAATCTTTTCGCCTCAATAATGGAAAAATTGTGGTGTTGGCACCCAAAACACTCTGTAAGTTAGCTGTGAAGTTAGGCCCTGGACATCCTTATGGGACAAGTAATCGCTGCCACATATTTTCCTTTGCATTAAATCTGTGTCCGAACTAGCATTCATTATGGGATGGGATGAGAACCCAATCAACAAGTTTGCTTAAACAGATAACCTTTCTTTGTTAAAACTTGTACACAAAAGAGATGTTATACGGAAGTAAGGACTAAGAGAAAAAAAGGGGGAAAAACATTGTAGCAATTTGCTGAACATGGAGACTTATTGAGGATGCAGCCCTGAATAATACACACTAGCTTTGCTCTTCCGTCTTTAGTCTGTGTGGAGAAGCTATGAATCATTCATGGTCTCCCAGCTGAGAAGGGCTTCAAAGGGGATGGTTCTGATTGGATGTCCTGTGTGAATTGCCATGCTGCAGAATCCGCTACACCCCTAGCACTGGAGGGTGGGGGAAGCACTTTCATCTGGGCCTCCAAAGTGTTTAGGGTCACAGTTCACCAGGAGATAACGATGTAGATGTACATTCAGAATTAGCTGCAGAGATACCTGTGTAGTGCGGTGTGGAAAAGTGAGCCAGTTAGATCCCCAGTGGATGCTGTGAATCAATTACTGTATTCTGAATACAAGGTTGGCTGCAGGGGATAAACAGATGTCAGAGAAATTTTCCCTAATAAGACCCTGGTAATAGAAGAGCACTGTCAGCTTCATTTTGCATTAAAAATCTCATTTCCTCTTTATATGACCAATTTTATTAGTTTCCTAAACAAAGATATTTTATGTTAATATACGCAGCACAGTGAATGCTGTGACAAGATTTTGTATTTTTAGACTTTCTTACAAAAATCAAGGGAAAAATAAGTCTATACAATGTTGCAACTTGAACAGTTGTACAATATAGTAAAGCATAGGAAAAATAGTTTCAGTGTGGGGTGTGCGTGGCAATAGTTCTGCGTGGCAATGCTTGGTTTTCATATTAAATCAGTGGCATTAAGCTTTCCAAAGAACTCAAGAGTATAAATTAAAGCTAACATTTAAGTCTTTCTGTGCTCCTATTTTTCTTGTCATGGGTGACACTAATATAAATTTGCTTCTATTCTAGATCAGGTGAGAGTTAAATTCTCTGAAAATTTCATTTTTAAAACTTTATACATAGAAAAGTACCACTGACATCCTGTATTTCCTAACCCATGCAACACTCTTTCATGAAAGGAAGTTGACATCCGTACCCCTCTCTCTATAGCCTTTGGAGGCCCAAATTGATGTCAAATGTCATTTTGAGGTATCTACTAATATCCAATTAACCTCTCCCTTCATCTGCAACTCTCTGAAAGAGAGAGAGAGCATCTCCTTCGGGCTGTGGAATAGTAGATTTTCTGAATAAGACTCCAAGTGGAGAAAACAGACAAGGAGATGATGTGAGCGCACTTTGCAATGTCATCTATTGATTTCCCAAGAATACCTTGTTTTAAGATTCACTCTACTTCAGATTCTTAGAATCTGAAACCCTTTGTTCCAAACATCTAAAACCCAGGACTGCTCAAGGAGGAGGATAGAAAAAATAATAAAAATAAAAACAACAAAGGTCACATAGTAAAGGTGTTCAAATGACACAGACAAATCAGATGAGAAATATGCAACAGTATATCACATACATATGATGTGCGTTGCATATATAGTACACTATTGTGTTGTAAGATTTAAACACAGTCGATTCATTTGATGTTACTTATTTAGCTATTTCTACGTAGGTGAAGCCATTATGCCTTCTCTAGAGTCTTTTGAATCTTTTTTGGCTGCACAGGACTGATAATAGATTTGTCCTTTTCCCATACAAGATTGGGTAGCCCAACCCAGAGAGAACTCTCACACAGTGTAGAAAAACCTTGACAGTGCTTCTTCAGGTGGCACTCTTTCTCTGGTATGAGGAGAAATTCCAGTCTAGGTGGCTTCCCTCTGGGATATGATGAATTAAAGAGAAATGTTCAAGCAAACTGAGGTTGTAATTCTTAAAGATATCCACACGTTTTAAAAGAGAAAAAGTGTCATGTCAATACTTCAACTTCAATAGTTCCATTCTCCCAGGATTCTGCCTCAATTTCATGTTAATTTGGTGTTCTTTGTTAGTGGTTTGAATTTTGAGTAACTTATTTTAATATTTAATTTGGTGTCCTTCACTACCAGTTTGAATTTTTAGGACCTCCAACATTTATCATTACTTCAAACATTTTTCCACAGATAATATTCCAAAGGATTTCTTCAAACAAGATGAGTGGCATTATTTATTGACCCATTGGCTTATATTAGTTAATAATAGATTAAGGAGAGGTGAAAAGTAAATCTGCAAGATTATTGACACATCAAGTATTGAATCGTTATTCACTGTCATGGAAAAGGGGACATGAAGCAGCGTAAGTGCATGGATAGTACATGATACAGAGCTTTGGAGTTTGTTATCTGTGTTCCCACAACTGCAGTGGATACTTGGAAGAGAGAAACCAAAGGAAAATCCACACCCACTAACTATAAAGGTTACCATTTTCTTATGATAATTCCCTGTATTGATTATTATAATATAGATAACTGCCATTTTGTGTCTGAAATACTAGACTTGTATAGATAGTATAGTAGCTACATAAAATAATTGATTACAAATAATTTAATAATAAATCATTTGGCACTCTGGTCTCATTTAGAGTCTTTTCATCTGTCTTTTGTCTAAAGTATGTTTCCTTGCTATTTTGAAGATCCTTCCTCACATAAGTGTAAGGCATACATTTTGTATAGTTTTGTACAGTTTTTACAGCAGAAAATGGGTAAAATGACAACCAAAAGAATAAAGTGACCTCTGAAAAAATACTGGAGAAGAAAATTTAAAGTACAAAATCACTACTTCTCAGTTCTGAGACGGAGGATGGCGGAAAGCTCTGTCCACACACCAGCATTTTAATGGGATCCTATATGGCAGAGAAATGGTTCTGATAAATAGAAATGATTGTCTACAGATGGTACTGACACAGTTAATATTTAATTCAGTATCACTTGTAGGTCATAAAAATCTTGTTATATTTTTACATAAGAAAAGTTCAAATTATATTTATTTATAAAGAAAGTCCATTAACTTACCACCTTCCTTTTTAAAAATATTTCCTATGCTAACATGTTCTGAGTAGTAAATGTAAACATTGTGAATGGATGCTTAAATTTAAAGAATAAAAAGGATACTAGTTCATTATGTAGTTTTAAAAATAAAAGAGGATGCAAGGGGAATATATTTAACATTGAAATACACAATCTAGCAAAATGTAAAGTAATATTTCTCATTTATTTTGATATATTTACTGATAGGGCAGATCATGATGTACATGTTAGAAATGAAAGTGAAAATTGGTGTAAATGTCCTAATGAGTCATTAATTCAATGTTAACAACATGCAGAGCACATGGTAGGTGCCTAGTAATATGCTTATATAGATCAATGAATAATGGAGAAAGTGAGTAAAGACTGTTTAATTCCACTTAGACAGTAACACACAGTACGCAGTGGGCTTGTTTTTAGATCAATGTTTTAAACATTTGCTTCAGCACACCTTTCACATTCTTACATACACTCAACAAATGAATTTGGATTTTTTCTTATTGTTAGGCTTGATGAAGAATAGGGCACTTAAAAATACAGTGAGAGATATGAGAATGAAGGAAAATAACTAAAACTTAGATGTAGTTTATTTATGTATTAAATAATAAATTTGATGATGGAAAAGAAGGTGATTATGGTCTCTAGACTCTGTTTGTATCAAAAATGGGGCTTGAATTCTCAGGAGTAGCAACACAGAATCTCATTTGGATCTAGACTACATAAAAATCAGTGGAGAAATGGGGCTAAGGGCTGTGAAAGGTAATAAAACAAAAGGTAGATATACATAAGGGGACATGATACTGAATAAGACCCCAGCATAAATTTATTTATTTATTATTTTGTTTTTATTCTGTGAAGCGGGACCCACTAAATTGAATGGGGGTCTTAATTAGGGTTTCCATTGTTGTGAGAAGACACCATGACCATGGCAACTCTTATAAAGAAAATCAGTTAACTGGGATGCTTCACTTACAGTTCCAAGGTTTAGTCCATTATCATCATGATGAGAAGCAGGGCAGCATGTAGGTAGACATGTGTTAGAGAAGGAGCTGAGGGTTCTTCAGTCTCGATACACAGAAACAGGAAGGGGTCTGAGAAACTAGTGATATCTTGAGCATACATGAGAGAGAGCCCAAAACCTGTCTCCACAGTGACATACTTTGTCCAATAAGACCACACCTACATCAACAAAGCCACACCTCCTAATAGTGCCACACCCTTTTGGGGCATTTTCTTTTCTTTTTTGTATTTTTTTTTTTATTTAAAAAGCTTCTTTTTTTTTCTCATACCCTTCACTGCTCCCACTCCCTCCCTTCCTCTCCATTCTCCCTCAGCCTCCCCCAACCCAATCTCCCCATACATTCTCCAGGGAGGGCAAGGAGTCCCCAGGTGAGTCAGTTCAGTCTGTTATATCCAGGTGAGGTAGGTCTGAGTCTCTCCCCCAGTATTAAGGCTGAGTAAGTTGTTCCTCTGTAGGGAATGGGCTCCAAGAAGCCATTTTATGTAACAGGTATAAACTCTGGTTTTACTACAAGAGGTTCCACAAACTGCCCAAGCCATTCAACTGTCTTATATCTTTGGAGGTTTAGGTCTTTTCCATGAAGATTCCTTAGCTGTTATTTCAGAGTCAGTGAACTCCTAATAGCTCAGGTCAGCCATCATTGTGAGTCTCCTCCTGATTTGATCCCATCGTTCATATACTCTCTCTTTCTCTCTCCAGCTGGACCAGGAATGAGACAAGATGCTTAGCTATGGATTTCTGCATCTGCCTTCATCAGTTTCTGGGTGAAGGTTTGGCGGGGGTGAGTGGGATTTTCTATAAAGCCACCACAGTGGGTTGCCCTGGAACATACTCTAGAGCTGACTTAAATTGCCTGTTGTTCTATTTCAGTTTCTAGAGTGTTGTGGTTATAGGTGTGAATCACCAAACATGGCTTCACTTGGTATTTTTCATGAATCTGATCAAAAGCCATAGATGGAGAGGGAAAGAGTTCATAAGTTAAAATTGTGATCCAATTTTGACATGGTGGACATAATTCCAGAATTCCAAAGGCAAAAGCAAGCAGATCTTGGTGACTTCAAGGCCATCCTCTTCTATATTAGGTGTTCTATGCCAACTAGGGCTGTATAGTAAGAACTTGCCTCAAAATCAATATATGAATATATAAAATTATGATGTTAAAATAGGTTATTATAAAAAGAACTATGCAGATGTGTAGGTGGAGTTTACTTAGAAGGCACCAATACAGGATAGATATTTATTAAAATATAACCAACACTCACGGTATAGGTAACAGTTTATAGTAGCACCTGAACAGGGACTGGAGTCTGGAACGGTGAACGAGTGATGGACGGACAATGGATTCCGATCCTGTCTCCCCAACAGCCAGAAACCAGGAAGAGGGCATCTCGTGTTCCAGAAGCCCCTTTTCAATGGGGTTTCCACGCCCCCTTCAGGGGCCTGGGGCCCTGGATAGGTGTCTTTTGACCTTATCAGCTGACACCTGAATCCCACCACACAGATTATCTGTCACTTTTATAAGAATATTAAGATCTATATTTGCTTGGACCTGCCCAGACATGAAGACAGCAGACAGAACTCTAAAAAATGTACCAGGATCAAAGTGTGATATTCAAAAAAACAAAACTAAGGGAAAATTTGCAGCATTAAACCTCAGCAACAACAAAGGTTTCTTTTCAAAAATGTGTGAAATATGATTTCCTCATTGAACAGTGAATCCTATTGCCCAACCTTTGCCAGATAAACCTCAGTGCAGAGGGTGATGAAGATGGTGGTTAGTACAGAGACCCAGAACTGGCCTTAGTGCTGAGAAAATAATTGCGGATGTCTAGATGGGGTAGTCATAAAACATTCTGGATAAGAGGAATGCAGCAGTAATAAACACTCATCAAGGTCCAATGAGGTCTCTTCAGTTTAGGGTCGAGATGCTTTAACATTTGTCCACTCACATTGTTCTTCTGCTGCCTCCTTCACTTGGCTTTAGCTGTTCCTCACTGTGGTTTTGTCATGGGAGTACCGTGGCATTACTATCAATAAAATGGCTGATACTTTTCTTAATTTTTAATGTTAAGAAAATAAATACATGTTTACTGCTTCACAGGTTTAGCTACACCATTTGGGAATTCAGTACAAAAAAAAAATGCAGCAGAATATTGAACCAAGAACAGATGTTGTGTGAGGATGCAGGTTGTATGTCCACGAAGCTCTCTCTCCTTTGGTTCAAGTGTGATGCATGAGTAAACCAATGCTTAATGAGTGACATTGTGGTATTAGCCAAGTTGTTCTCCTGGGAAAGAAGCATTGGGGACATATGTCCTTGAAAGTACAGATGGTGCTGTTGTGACTTGCCCATTGGACAAAGACATACTAGTTTCTGTGCACAAGTAAGACACAAGGGCAAATACAAATGGATAGCACACAGTGAAATATCAAATATTAAAATAATATGCGTTTCTTTGAACTAAAAGCTAACTAGTACCCTATATAAATACCAATCAAGAAAAAAATTTCCCTTCAATAAAATACAGGGTTTTTAAATGCAAATAACAGTGCATTTTTTACTTTTATAAACATTCAAATATACAAAATTCTATGTATCAGAAATAATACCATAGGCCAGGAACATAAAATATGTAATAAAAGCAATTCCCATCTACCTGATCATAAACAAAGGATTTATCTGAAAAGAATGATCACTTTGTCTTTTTATGCTGTGTGGTTCCTGTATTTGTTTATTGATGGGTGCTATTTTCACAGTTCAGCACTAATTATTAATTTGTATATCTAGGAGGGTAAATATATATATATACATATACATATATATATATATTTCTCACTATTCTCAATTCTCAAGCGTTTTTTTTTTTTTTCTTTGTAAGTAATAGTGTAGATGAGAGACTTAAATTGCATTTATCTCTCAGTCTTGACTTCACATTATAACCCTGTCAGGAAGCAGGAAGTCGTAAGTGCAGGCAACACTGTACCTCCCATAATTAAGGTACCCATAATTCAGTGACAGGAAATGAATTTCATGTTAGAGGAACACAGAATGAAGAGTTGGTCCCTGGGTGCGTTTTCAGTTCTGTGTCAAGATATTAGCATCTTCAATATCTGAGTGTGAGCACAAGAAATTTCATAAGGGGATCAGATAATAATAATAATGTCATATTTACATAGAATTTTGTCTTGAAAACTGTTAAAACTACTTCCAAAGCAAGACTAGGCCACATATTTTCCTGGGCTCCCTTTTACATTCTTTTTTATTTATGAAAAAAAAGAAAGCAGCACAAAATACTAATAACTTATTTATTTGATTATAAAGATATGCTTTAAAAAAGTCTTCCTGTTTGTTACAATGGTGGTGCTGGTGGTGGTGGTGGCTGAGGTGACGGGGCTAGGCCTTTGCAAGTCCTGCCATGCATGTGGAGGTCAGAGAATATTCTCCAGTTGTCTTCATCTTTTACCTTTCTGGAGACAGAGTCTTTTCTTCATCACAACTGTGTATTCCAGCCCACCAGCTCATAAACACCAGGCTATTTTCATTTCTACATCTTCCCTCACCATGGGAGCACAGGGTTCATCAGTGCTGTATGGTGTCCAGCTCTATGTGCATTCTGGGATGTCAACTCAGAACCTTATGCTCCTGTGGCAAGTATACGCTGAAAAATTTCCCAGTTCCCAAATTCATTTTATTTTATTTAATTTTTTTTTCTAAAAAGGGGTGAAGGTATGGTTTCTTCCTTCCACTTGACCATCAGCCCTTAGAACAGTTTGGTTTCTGTTACTTCAGTGAACACTATTATTTTAAAATAATTATTGGAGAAGCTTAGATGGCATTTAAAGCCAATAAAGCAAGTATTTTCTATTTAGTTAAATTCAACAAATAATTGCTGGAATTCACTGTGGCTAGCCTGTGAAGCAGATACCTGTAGTATTGTGTTTCTGGCCTGGACTTTCAGGCCTAGTTTCAAGGTTTGGACCTGCAGAGTCCCACAGAGCCGCAGACAAACAGTCCCACTGAGATACACAAATGCTTACATTAATTTTATGCTGATTGACCTAGGCCAGCCCAGGCATATAATTCACTAGCTCTTGCTCTTAATCTAACCCATGATTCTTATCCTGTTCAGCCATGTGGCTTAGTACCTTTCTCAGAGCAGCATAGTTGTCCTCTGTTCCTTCTGCAAGAACTCCAAATATAATTTTCTTTGTATAATTTTTTTCACTATTATCTATAACAACTTGTAACCAATACTGTAAACAAGGACAAATATCCATAATCCATGTTTTGGGAATGTGGGCATCATTCTCTAGGCTACTTCCTCTTGAATGGGGGCATTCGCAATCCCATAGGAATCTTAAGAAAAATTAGAATTATGGACAAATCTTTAGTGGAATAGTCTCTAAGGCTGGTTCATCTCAGCCAGTCTCCTTGAAGTAGTTTTGGATGCAGAGCTCAGAGAAAACGCCAACAGAGGTGTTCTGAAATGCTGAATCATCTAGGCCATCCATTTCCATTAGAGATTTTTCAGGGGGTCTTCCTTGATCAAACCTCATTTTCTTTAAACAGGAATAAATCCATAGCTTCTCATCTTCTGTGGAAATCAAAAGAAACCTCTTCTCCAAAGTAGCATATAATTTGATTTCTACTTTAAAGTCAACTCATTTATGAAATATATAAGTTGGATTAATCCATCAGCATTTGTATTCACATGTCTTTTAGTAGCTTTAACTACTTCATTTTCAGTCAAAAAAGTTAAAGACAAGACAAAAGCACACAGTATCCAGACACTTTGTATTTTCCATCTTTACATGGCTTTATTGTGTTTTACTCTATTTCTTTTTTAAGGACTTTCTCTACCCTTTTTCTTTTTTTTCTTTTCTTTCTCAAGCCAATGTATATTTTTTAACACCTTCTAAAACATTCAGACTTTTTTGAAACTGTCCTTACTCTGTATCTCCTATTTCTTACCTTATTCTGTTTCTGACCACATTTTTGCTTGGGGGTAACTGATTCCACCCAGGTCCCTCTCATTCTGTTTTTGTCCACACCTTTAATCTGTCGGGATGTGGCTAAGGATTACAGCTTGGTTAAGGAGCTGACCTTACCCAGCTCCCTCTATTTGGCTAAGGATTAAATGTTGGTAGGATGGAAGGATGGCTCCACCCAGCTCCTAGTCTAGCTTCATAGGATTTATCTTTTTAGTCCAGGTACTCTGGAGAATTTTAGGGTCCATATAATCACCGAGTAAAGCATTGCCATCTGCTGCTCATTAACTCCATTTAAGTATTTGGCAGCAGGGCCTCTTAAAAGACTCACAAGTGTTTTGCCTCTAAGGCTGAATCAGGAAGCTTCTCTTTAAAAAAAGCCAAGCTTCTGCTTGCCTCCAGCAAACAGAACTGATCCAAGAAAACATCGCCTCTAAGAAGCCATCTTTGATTCTGTTCCCTTTTCTGTTCTTAGAAATAGAAACCTTAAATACATCATTTACAACTTTTTGCTTATATTGAGGGTCCTGTAAGACTTCAGGAACCAGCCATTTTACACCTTAAACTGTACTTCTAAAGCCTGCCATTTTGTAGCCCGAGCCCAAATGCCTCACCACAGCATCGCTGTACACGGCTCATGTGAAAGATACAACTTAGAAGCTTCTTTTGGCTTCATTTTCTGTGCTCTAGACCATATTTAAGCTTTCTAAGGCTTTATGTGGGTATTTTTTTTTAACTCATTTTGGGCTGCCAAATGTGTTTCTGGCCTGGACTTTCAGGCCTAACCTCAATATTTGGACCTGCAGAGCCACAAAGCTGCAGAAGTACAGACCCACAGTCCCACTGAGACACACAGATGCTTAAATTGATTTTATGCTGATTGACCTGGGGCCTAGGCATATAACTTTCTAGCTCTTACTCTCAACCTAACCCATGATTCTTATCCTGTTTAGCCATGTGGCTCGGTACCTTTCTCAGAGCAGCATAGTTGTCCTCTGCTCCTTCTGCCTATTCTGTGGCATTTCTGCTCTGTTCTTCCTGTTCCCAAAGTTTTCTTAGTCTGATAGCCACACCCACACATCCTGTCTACTTTTGGCCAATCTGCACTTTTTGTTAAACTCGTAGGCGGGATAATTATTTACAATGTAACATCATGAATCCACTACAGATACCCAAAGGTTACCAATGTGATCAAGACAAGGATGCTTGCATTAAGATATCCATGATTTGTCAAAGCAAGGTTCTCTTCAAATAGGTTATCCACAAACCTGTGTGGGTAAGTGCCCCGGAGAGCTGTGTGATAACATGGCACGGAGACAATATTCCCCAAAAAATAAATTTTAAAGGATGAGTAAGAATTCAAATATTCAGCAAGATGGGGCAAATGAACCAAGAAAGTCTGGAGAGTTTATTGCTGACTTTGAGATGTTAGAAGAGAATATTTCTCACCTGTCCAAATGAGTTTTATCTTTTATTTGTACTGATGAAGGGTTGTAGATTAGGCTGTTATATTATATGTTCTGTGCTTAAAGGAGATGAAGATATTGAAATTGTGAAATAGAGGTCAGAGACAGGAATCATATTTGGTGAGTGAGATAATAGACCACATTTTGTAAACTGTTTTAACCTTGACAGAAATCAGGTAGTGGTGATGATGGTAGCAGTGAATCATATATAAAACAATATGTGAGAAGTAGATGCAAAATTTTTCAAAGTTGATAGACTTTCTTTAAAAAGCAACAATGGTTTGTTCAGTTGTGTTTTAACAGATGTTTTAAGGTACAGTTTTTAAAAACAAAACAATTTTCTTCAGTAAGTAAAAAATGCCTCCTTGCATCACCAGTTCCTGACACATATTAAATAAAACCAATAATAGTAAATTAGCAAAAATTTGTGTGTGAATTTTTGGTAAGTTTTTAAGAGACTAAGGGGTACAGTGATGTCTACGGTAACATGTAGTGATTGCATTATTGTGGAAATGAAGGGAAATTTCCACAATACTCAACGATAAGGACAAAGAATATCCTTTTAATGCAAACATCAGTTTGCATCATAAATGTCATATACACAAACATCTATAAGAGCCCTCTGTCTGCATCATTCAAGTAGAATTTTAAAAGAACCACTTTCCTGGACTCCCACAACCCTCAATACGTACAGAATTGCACAGACTCTTGATTACCAACGCCAAGTTTTTATCTCTGGCTTCCGACCTGTTGTTTTATTTTGTTTTCAAATCTTATTCCTTGAGGCTTACTCCACCCTTTATGGTTTTACATCTTTTCTCCCGCGAATACACATAACCTGTGTGTTTGGTTCCTCAGATGAGGCTGCAGACCAAGGAATTGGAAGTTGCTGCCTCTTGACAGTTTCTGCTTTCTTCTCCGCTCATAAAAAGCATCCTAAGTAAAGAACACCAGCAGTGGCTTGTGTAGCTTCTGGGCATTTTTTTTGTTCTTGTGATCTGAAGTCCACTTATTGTGTTTTCTGTTATTTGGAGGTCATCAAACTTTGATCACTCGTAGGGAGTGTGGGGTTTTGCCTTGATCTTTGAAATCACACTAGAGGCTGATTTTAAAAATCATGTATGAAAGGTTTATTTTCAAATGGAAAAAAAGTGCTATAATCTAATTCTGTGAGGGTAAATGTTTAAGAACGGGTGAATTCCAAACAGTACTAATTATAATTAATTTGTTATAGAAGAAAGCAAGATCATTACCGATGCTCAGACTTCTAAATTCAGTTGGATTTATTACGGAATGCAGCTTCACTTTCCTTTTACATTCATTTATCATATGTGCACAAGCCTGCCTTGATTCATGTAGGCTACACACGTGCACACACAGACACATATAGATACACACACACACACACGAGAAAGAGAGAGAGAGATACACATACAGCACACGTATGCTTAAGATCTCATGGCAAAACTCACTCAAGTATGTATGTGTGTTTGTGTGTGTGTGTGTGTTGTCATGAGTTGGAAAGAAGGATAACCTACCACTGGGTATGTCCATTTTATTGGTGATTTACTATTTACCCCTAAACTATTCAGGTTAGAAAGACTAAATTTCCTTGCATTTTGAAGTGACCATGTAATTATTTATGAAAAATTAATTGAATCCAAGCCATAATAAGTAAACCTGACAGGCTCTTTTACTCATTTGGCTTTATTTTACAAGGAAATATTTTAGTAGTCTTGAAGATTCTAGGGCGCATGCCCCACATGCTTGCCCAAAGTCACTGGAGAAACTGATGCTTCTGTAACAGTCAGACCCAGATACCACTTTCACACTTCTTTGCTTAACAATCTGAATTATCATGTTTTCCCTGATTCAATATCTTTGTAATTTACTGTCAGATTATTAAAATACCATTCCTTAAATTACTACTTTTAATTAAATAAAGAGAGCTACCTGCCTAAAATGTCTCAAGTCTAGCTCCGATTGTGTTGACAGGACTCCTTATTTTAGGGTGTAATATATGACAATACAGAGATAGGACTCCTTGAGACGTTCTATGAACTGGAGGATATACAGGATTATTATTTGCTTTTTCCTACTGAAATTTATGGATCTATGTTTACTATTTCTTCAGCAACTCTCGGCATTTTTCCCCCTATTTTATAGCTAATGGAAACAAATAATCCAAGCAACATACTAATCAATAGTTGATTGTCTTCATTGTATGAATGAAACCTAAGTAATTCACAGTTAGACCCAAGTCTGAGATGCCCAGATTTCTTGCCATCGACACAGAATAGGATTCCTTCCTTTGAGATATGATCAGTACTTGCTATCACTTATTTACTCAACTATTTATTCCACTACTTGTGAAAAAAATCTGTTTGCAATCATAAAATATTATATAAAATTCAAGTAGAGATCAAAGGAAAAGTTAAAGACTAATATAAGTTTTGGCTTTAATTATTAAACAGATGTGTGCAAGTTAGAATAACAAAAAGTAAACTTTGATTAAGATAAAATATGACAAAGTGAACGGATTTTAGAAGGATGTTTAGAATCTAGCAGATGTCTTTCAGACAGTCTGATCATATACAAAGACAGAAAACCAGTGATACATAGGGTCAGATTTGTGGAACAATGCATTGTTGAACCTTGTTTCATTAGAGAATCCATAAAGAGATAATTGAAATTAATCCTGAAGCAGAAGCAGAAGACCCTAAATGGCCTGAGAAATGGGATGAAAAGGATTCCTGCTGATTGCAGCTCCCAGAAGGTTCCTTTGCTCATCAAGCTCCCTCAGGAATGGTTAAAAACATTTAGAAGAAATCAGCCAACACCCATTCTCTTCTGGAGGCTCATATACACACCAAAACAAGTTAAAGGTTGGAGAGACTCTGCTATAAATGCCACCAAGCACCTTCTGTTCACCCTTTGCTTATCAGTTTCATTAGCCAAACATTTATCTTAGCTTAAAATTTGTCATATTTCCACTGTGAACTATTCCTTACATGGGCATTTGGATATTTCATCAGAAAGTAACACTAGGTCACTCAAATAGAAAGTGGTATGTGTAATTTAATTTTTAAAGAGGTAAATATGAAAGTTGGATGAATTCAAATAATTTCTGTCCAATTAAGCATCACTGGGATGCAATCTGTCCAATTTATGCTTAATGAGTTGTTCTCGGTGGCGTTCGCCATCTCCACAATTGGATTAGTAGATTTTATTGTTCTCGGGCAATATCAAGTATGATAAATCATCATAATGTTCAACAAGTTTGACAATATTCTCCCGCCAGAATTTATAAAGTGATGAGTCGCTTCAAATATTAACATGCTTAATAAATATCGAATGAGCTCCTATGGCAAAAACAAAACTTATTTACAAAGCAAAGGAAAACACGCAAACACAAATGTTAATAATGAAGGCTTCTGGTTGATAAAGGTGTATCTGGAGCAAAGAAAAGAACTTAGGCTCCTTATAATAATATTTAAGTCAGTTAACCCATTTGATAAGCGTATTATTATTGCTTTGACTTAGATGTTTATTTGTTTCTCATAAGTATGACTCAATCAGATTTTAGAAAGAGAATCTGCGTCTTCAAACCAGTGCTGTTGAAGAGAGAGAAACCGTCCTTCTAAGTCTGGACATCTAGATATTTTATTTCTCTCGGGATCTGTTCTATGAGATTGAGAAGCATTAATGATTTCTCCAGCAAGCATCAAAAACCACAAGAATCACTTAGAAAGTATTCAGCAATGTTGATGTCACTGCTGGGGAAATAAAGCTGCCGCAAAAAGCAACTTTTCTGAAATCTACCAAGAGAAAAAGCCAGTGTTGAGTAGACACTAAAAATAAAAGCTTTTGATGGCCACTTTCAAGGAGCATTAGAATTAAGAGCACAGCCCAAGAAGAGCATATTTATAAATTCTTTTACCTTCTAAAAATACTCAGATTTTTCAAGAATTTTATTTGTAGTTATCAAAATTGGGTGTTTATGGTGTACAACACATGTTTGTGTGTGTGTGTGTGTGTTTGTGTGTGTGTTTGTGTGTGTGTGTGAGTGTGTGCGTGTGTGTTTGTGTGTGAGTGTGTGTTTGTGTGTGTGTGTGTTTGTGTGTTTGTGTGTGTGTTTGTGTGTGAGTGTGTGTGTGTTTGTGTGTGTGTTTGTGTGTGTGTTTTTGTGTGTGTGTCTGTGTGTTTGTGTGTGTGTGTTTGTGTGTGTGTGTTTGTGTGTGTGTGTTTGTGTGTGTGTTTGTGTGTGTGTTTGTGTGTGTGTGTGTTTGTGTGTGTGTGTTTGTGTGTGTGTTTGTGTGTGTGTGTTTGTGTGTGTGTTTGTGTGTGTGTTTGTGTGTGTGTTTGTGTGTGTGTGTTTGTGTTTGTGTGTTTGTGTGTGTGGGGGGGGACTGTTAAATCAAGCTGAAGGTTGAGGATGGAAACTGTTGTCACTGATATTTTCCATTCAGCAAATACGTCACTGAAGAGTGTGTGTTTTCATGCAGAGAGAAGCACTCAAAGCTGGCCAAGGGTTTTGCAAAAGACTACTATGTGCTGTTAACCATTTGGCTAAGGGCTTTTGTAGGCTGAGAGGAGACAGAAAGGGAGCCTTGGATACTAGGTAAGAGTGATTCCGTGGAATTCGCGTACTGATTGCTGATTGTAACATGGAAAAATTCTAATGTTTTAAAACATTTTGCAAAGTCAACAGTTAACACACAAGAAACAAAATGAGTAGCTAATTTATATTTTCAGATGTATCTATGTGTAGTTCTCAAAATTCTCAAGAGATTTTTATAAGTAACAGTATAGATCAGAGGCTGAAATTGTTGTGTCTAGCTCTCTCTTCTGGTTTAAGATTATAATCTTATCAAGGAAATTCACCCTATCTGTGGTTCTCAACCTTCCTAATGCTTTGACCCTTTAATACAGTTCTTCATATTATGACGACACACAACCATAAAATTATTTTGTTGCTAATTCATACCTGTAACTTTGCTTCTGTCAGAACTTATAATGTAAGTATCTGACATGAAAGACAGCTGATATGTGACTCCCCTCAACACCAACACACACACACACACACACACACACACACACACACACACACACACACACACACACCATTACTCACAGATTGAATACCATTGTGTCTAGCTTGATGGCCTCTTCTACTACGGCCGTGTTGTAGGATATGTGTACGTGGTGCAAAGATGTATTGCTGTGACTAGTATAATGCAAAGCCCATCAATTAATATCTAGGAAGGAGGTATAGGCAGGACTTCTGCCAGCCACACAGAGAGAGGAAGCAGGAGGAGCAAGATGGAAGAGAGGTAACATCACACGGGAGACTATACATTAATATAAATGTGTTAATTTAAGTTATAAGAGCTAGTTAGGAATAAGCCTAGTCTTATAAACTAAGCTTTCATAATTAATAATAAATTTCTGTGACATTATTTGGAAACTGGTTGGCAGGAGAGAAAGGCTGCTTACAGGCTAGGAATAGTCATAGGATATTTGTATAAAAATTTTACTTCAAGACTCTGCTCGGAAAAGAATAATATTTAACTTTACTTAGTAAAATTTCTTGCAGTGATTTTTAACTTTCAGGATGAACTATTGGCCAAGAACTATAGCAAAGCTGTTGAATGTCCCTGAAAGAATCACTTACCAACATCTTAGTCCGAACTACGGCCAGAAACCTCAGAGTAACAGGAACTTGGCTTCCTGGCTTCATATACATATATTCTTCATGTTCTTTTGCTGTTGACAGAAACACTTACCTTCTTCTCTGAGCAATTTTCATTCAGAGCCTTTTCTAGTGCTACAAAATTTGGAATTCCATTAAACATAAAAACTAGTCTAGAAGCTTAGATAGTTCATTTCACTGACTTACTTAAGAAGCTTTCATACTTTTGGAGCTGGAGAGATTGCTCAGACATTCAGAGTGCTTGCTGCTTGGTCAGAGGGCCCACACTTGGTTTCTGACACCAACATCTGGCTTCTCGCATCTGTCTACAATGATCTCTAAGGAGTCTGATGCCCTCTTCCTGTCTCCTGGCGCACCTGTATACCAGTAGTAACCAGTAGTATACACTCTCACAGACATACATGTGCATAAATAAAAGTAAGTCTAAAATGTGATTTCATCCTTTAAAGAAAGCTTCCTGTATCTTTATGATATAGAAACCAGCCTCCAATTACTTCTGGTCATTTTTTATATTTATTATTTCAATATTTCTAATAAATAATATCTATATTTTTACAATGGATTGTATCAATAAGACTTTCCCTGAGGTCCAAGAAGGAGATAATAAAATTAAAATTTAGATTGAAAGGGGCAAAGCATTTGGGATAGATGTTGCATATTCAAAATCATTGAATAAGAAAATATTATAATTAAAAATTTCCTTTTTAGATGACATCTGAGCATGAAAATCACAGAAGCTCTATGTGGCTGAGATATAATGAGCTTCCAGAACTCTCTCTCTCCAGGACAGTGTGAGTCACTTCCTACCATTTCAACAAATGAGTGTCTTTGAAACACTGGACTCAAATAAATATGTTTATTCAGAATCAGTCTTCTTGTCCTGGTGATTACAATAGCAAGGTGGAAAAAAATAAATAAGGCTTGCTGTGCAAACTCACATGATAATGAAGAGCTAACTTTAGTCATTATCTCCTGAAACAGCAGTTAGAAGCTACAGAGGGGACTGGATATTGCTGTTCTTCTGGGCACTCTACAAGGAGAAGGAAGCAATTTGAATAAAATATCTAACAAATAAACTGTTGGGGATTTGTCAGAAGTCTGGTGCTGGTCTCCACGGGAAGTCTGCAAGGAGTGTAGAAGGTCTGTAATGATGAGGAAGTTTTTGCCCTGGCTTTCCACACATTGAATACCAGGGAATCTTTCCAGCAACTATCTTTGTGACATATTTGCGCATGCCTGGCACTATGATCTCAAACTCCATGGGCGAGCTAGCAGGATCAAGCTCCCATGAGCTCCCTGACATTATTATCTAATAAGTGATGACTTTTCTTATTTTATTCAGATTTGCTGTATATGTATTCTAGTTTGAAGACTTGTGTAATTTACATCTGAACTAATTATTTTTTAATACACCTAACATCTCCAGGAACTACAAAAAATACTTCAAAAGAGCCCTGTTATTTATTCATTTACTTATTTATTTTGCAAAGTTGTCAGTGAAGAGAGCCATAAAAGTGAATTCTTATTTTCAATGTTACATTTCAAGTAAAACAAATTGTTCTTTAAGTAAAGTCTTGCCATAATATAAAGTCCGGAAGAATACAGGTTGAGGAGGTAGTATGATCTGTGAAGTGCTCCTTGAGTATGAACATTATTGGATTTGAGTTTCATCCCAGGACCCACCTAGGAAGTCTTTTGTGGCAGTATGTGACTATGATCCCACTTTCAGAAAGGCAGAGATAGACCGATTCCTGGGGGCTCAGGAAGTGAGTGAGCCAGTGAAGGCAAAGCATTCAGCTCTAGGTACAGCAAGAAACTCTTTTAAAAAGTATGGTGGAGATTAGGTGAAGAAGACACTACTACCAACTTCTAGCCACCACACTCATGCATATACTAAGGCACACATACAAATGGGAGCATGTACATTCACACACACACAAACACAAACACACACACACAGGGAATATGTGTGTGGTATGAATTTGTTCTATTGTAATTTCTAGATGAAAAATTTAAAGATTTGAATGGAGATAATTCCAAACAAGGAATTAATTTACTTTATATCTACCTCACAGTCTTAATGTTGGAAAAGGAAAGGTCTGTACAGTTGGCAGCCCAGAGGGAGTTCTTATCCTGGAGAGGTCGTCTGTGCTTGTGAACCCAGGCCATGGGAGACTGGCAGGGGATTGCTGCAGACTCAGACCACTTTGGTATACATTATCAAAATGTAGGCTCCAAAGCACAAAATGAAAAGGAAAAAAGGAGAGGTGGATTTAGCAGAATACACCAAAAAAATTCTTATCAATCCAAAATGAACGTGAATTATATGGTCACAATTCATCTCTCTAAGGTTATTGTCAATTTTTAAAAGAAATTTCTGGGTTACTGTCACAAAAGTAAAAATGTAACATGTGTTAGTGAGGATATGCAGAAAACGAAACCCATATGATAGATATTCAAAGAAGTATGCTCCATCTATCTTGCCTCTGGGTGTATATCTAAGTAAAATGAGATCGGCATGTGAGGAGAGGTCTCTAATTCCATGTTTACTGCAGCAGTATTCAGAACAGACAGGGTAAGGGAGTCAGTCTAGGTGTCATTCAATGGGTGGTGGGGAAAAGTATGGCATGTACATATAATAAGATATTATTCATTCATAAAATGAATGGAATTCTTTCATTGGAGCAAAATAGAACTGAAGGACATTAAGTGAACTAATCAGATGCAGAATGACATATGAATGACATATTCTATTCATCCTCAAAGTTGGAAATGAAAAGGTTGATTTCAAAGTGAAAGTGAACAGAACTATTACTGGAGGTTAGCAATTGCAGGCAGAATGATATATAACTGTACTTACTTTGAACTTGGACTTCTCAATGTCCAGAAGTATGAAATATAAATTTCAGTTTGTAGCCTCTGGCATGTTTTCAGTAGAAATCCGTTGACATACATCTACAACCTTAAATGTGAAATGAAAAGATAAAGAATTTAATGACCTAAGCATTCAGTTTTATACATTATAGGTGGAAATTACCAAATAGATTAATTACAAGAGAAGAAATGAACCAGAGTCTAGTAAATAGTAAAAGCATAATGAAGACAAATAAAGGGCAACTTGATTAAGCCAACTATAGTTTAGATGTGTCTAATAATATTTACAAAACATTGGCAAGACTAGAAAATGCCAATGAGAAAGTTTGGGAAAATAACAGGAATGTGAAAGGATTCAGCTTCAAGTTCTAGATTACAAAATATAGTAAAAACACATATTCCTAGTATATTTGAGGACTTGGAGTAAATGTGGACATTTCTAGAACTTTTTTACTTACTAAAGATTCTTTGAAAAGCAACTTTAAATAATTCTAAAGTTTTTCAGAGTAGAGATTTTTTGAAAGGGGGATATTGCTAGACTGCAGGAAAATATTAGCTTACTTGCACATGAACTATTTTAAATAATCAGAACCCATATTGTCCTGTTATGCTTTTCCATTGTTGTGCTGTATGACGGAGAGAAACAACTCCCACAGGAAGCAGATTGATGTAACCTCATAGTTTCCCATATTTCAGTCCCTGGTTGGCTGGTTCTGCTGTTTGTGGACTATGGTAAGGATGAGCTGATATTGTAAAGGGAGGGAGTGAAAGGCCAAGTCTTTCACCTCATGGAAGCCAAGAAGCAGAGACCTAAACATCAGGAGGGCCCAGCACAAAATTCACCCAATAAAGAGAAGCCCACCATGATCTCCTTCCTCCAATCAAGAGCATCTCTCCACAGTGTTGACACCCTCCTGTAATCTACTGAAATTTAATCTCTGTTCCTTGGAGATCCCAAGGGTCTTGGAGCATGCTTTACCTAAAATCCTAGGTTAATTGCTCCTTGTCTGGTTTCGCAGCAGATTATGACATTGCATAAATAAAATTGTAACAATAACCTTTGTCATATATTGCTCACTAAGAGCTTGAGACCTGAGCAGTAACATTTTCTTTGTTTGCTTCTTTATGCTTTATGGTTTTTTTTTCATCTTTTTTGGGGTATTTATATGATAATGACAGCCTACTTTTCATATCGCTCTGATCACACTTCAAAATGAAACGAAGTGAAATTTCAGCTTTTCCAAAATATTCCTCTTTTATGGTGTTAGACACTTCCTACAGAATTTTCTTTTGTGAAGAATAATTCATCTAAGGTTACAATCTGTTTCCCAGTGTAAAGCAAATTTCCCACAAAGGAAAGTTACTATTCCCAAAAAGAAACAAGCCTTCAACCAACATTTTTTTTTCCCAGTGGGGATGGGAGTCATACCCAAACAATTACAAATCCATTGCTTATAAGAGATAATTAAGTGTTCATGTTAAAACAGTATCAAGAGAAATAGGCTCAAAGCAATAACATCCAGTTATATAAATATTAAAATTTGAACATAATGTTAGTAACAAGTAACCTGCATTCTTGGACTCTATATCATATTATTCATCATGATTAAGTTGTATAAGTGGCAAATTTAACTTCTTGCCCACTGACCACCCAGGTAGTACTCCCACAAGGAAGATATTGGCTTCCTCCAAAATTTGATGTAGGCCAGGGTGTCTGAAACAACATTCTGGTAAACCTCAACAGTTGCATCCCAGGGGGTAGGCTGCTTTTCTGACTTTGAAAACTAATGTGACTTGTGTTTGTGACTTACCTCATAATAAAATTACTATATACATTTTAGAGCCCAATCTCGGAATCCTATATATAAAGTGGGGAACACCTGTTCCTCAGACCACAGATATTGAGCTGATAGGCTAAATAGAGAGAGTGAGTAACTTCCCTTGAAAGGAATCATGTCACACAAACATGAGGAAACGAAGGAGGAGCCTTTGGTTCCTTAGCAATGCACCTCCCAGTGTTATATGTTGAATTCTTGTTTTCTGCTTCCTTTGGGTTGTTATTTATGGATGCATCAGCAAATAGATGCTGCCTAACAAATCCCAGTACCCAAGAGGCCAGCATTGTAATTAATTGTAAATGTCCTTACAATTAACTCCTTATCATGTTGCATAATAAGAATTAATGTTACAAACACCTCCAAATTTCTTTGTTAAGGCTTTACTATTCAGTACGATAATGTTTGGGAAAATAGCAGGAATGGGGCAGAACCATTTGGGAGTAACTGAGTTGATAGTGTCTTTGAAAAGGGAATAAGACATATACTTGCTTTTTTCTGCCATCGAAAAGTTCTATAGAGTCCATCTAAGAGCCAGGAGGAGGGCTTTCACTGAAACTTGACCATGGTGGAACCCTCATTTGTAATTTCTGAACTTCATTAAAAATTTTGAAAGGATATTTTTCTGCTGTTTATACCACCTCTTAGCTATTTTATTTGCTACCTCTAGCTTCTCTTATGCTGACAGAGTGAGCAAACAAGAGGGGGAGTGTGCAGAGACCCCCAGTGACTAGAATGTCTCCTTAGGAGTCTAATTAGCCCATTTCCAGAGTAGCAAAGCAGAGTAGATGTTTCATCAAATGCTGGCTTGCTGTTGAAATCCCTGGATTGAGGCTTGATAATGTTTACTACTGGAAACAGTCATTCCAATAAAAGTTGTAACATCCTAGAATTCAATCAAAGGCAGTAAAGAATGTTTCCTTCTTTTCCCAAATCATTTTTCTTTTGCCCAAAGCATCTCTTGGTGAACAGTATGATAGTCTTATGAATTGATTGAGCTCAGAGGTTAGAGTTACGTCTTCCCTAGATTGTATGCTAAAGCCATATTAGTCAGTGGTGTCTGGGCTTCATGTTTTCAGGCATGGCAAATTTATAAACAAATTAAGAAAAATCACATACCAGCATGGGTGTGTAAGCTCAGCAAAGATTCTTGTAAAGAAGTGTTTTCTCTCTTAATCATCATTATAAGCAAATAATTAAAATAATTTTATAGAAACTATGCTGAACAAAACAACATCAAATATGACAGTACAGAATGAATAGAATGCAAAGGTTTGAGGCTGATAATGCCATCTTTACAGAAAGATCTCCTTTGGATTATTTTCACTTCAAGTTCAAGTGTCAATGTCAGTTTCTGTCCAATTTCTCTACTCCTTGCTTGTCTTAAACTGTAGTGCAACCTACAAGCAACTCATGAAGGACATTACATAACCCGAAAAATTGATATCCTTGTTTGATGAAATTAAAACAAAACAAAACAAAAAAAACTGCCTGCCTGCATCAGAATGACAGGTTTTCAGCTGCAAGCAGAAGTATGCAAAATCTGCCATTAAAAAAGTGCTTTTGTTTGTATACAAATACTACCTTGCAAGTAACATAATGAGGATATATAGACTAGAATAACTAAATGCTAATAATTTAGTTTTTATCTTCTTTTTGCCTTAATTATAATACAATGTGCTAATGAAAATCAAGTTTTTATATGTTCAGCTAGAATATTTGTCTGATGTCTTACCTGCTGAGTTATAGACATTGGCTGTTGCTCTGTGGAAGCCTTTTTGGAACAGTGCAAAGTAAATTCTTTCTCTTCATCTATGGCAAAGACTTGTGATGCCACTGTGTCACATATGTTTCCAATTAATCTCCTGCCAGGCTATCTGATTGAATTATACAATCACTGAATGTTTTAAGGCTTCCCTAATTTGAAGCTCAGCCATAGGTTAAACAGTCAAACTGTTGGCTGAACTACCAAACTCAAAGTACATGTTTAACATAAACAAATCATTTCACAGATGCAAGCATGGATAATGGAATGCTGTAGTAGAGGAAGGCAGATGCTTTTGACTCTTTTTATGTTTATATCTAAAACATTACAGTGCTTTTTTAATACTAAAGATAAGGTATAAGGAGACATTTCCATTTATTACAGTATAGAAAAATAATCTGAATAATTCAGACTCTCTTTGCAGAGCACAAAGTGAGGTTCAGATTCTATTAATATTCATGATTAGTGTGGGAAATCAGTCTAGACAATTCAGAAACCACCCTAACTCTGCATAGTTCCATTTGATAGTACCAAGAGAAGCAATTCACCAGGTAATTATTATATCACCACTTTACCATTAAGTAGAAATACTGATCCACTCCTGTGCCGTGGTGTGGGGTACTGTGCATTCATAGAAGGGAATGTTTCACAGACTTTCAGAATGCTTGCTCTGCATTTTAGACACTGCAGTTCTCCTTTGCCTTCCTCTCTCTGTCCCAGGTTTGATCAGTTCACAAGTGATGTCACTATGTCCTAGTTCCCTGCAATCTCATCCAGTTAAGTGACTGGAGCACCTTGTGAGACAGCTACTCAGACAGTGGTGGTTTTTCCTGCCCTGAGGAAAGAATGGTGTCTTTTGCAAGGACATGCTAGAGAAAAGAAGTACCTTTCCACTAACGCTGGCTGAGAAGGATGTAAAACAATGGCATCGAAGACACAGGGAAGAAGGAAAAACCTCTGCCATCTTAGCGGCCCCTTGGGTTTTCGGCAATAATTCTCTTTATGCAGTTAGAAAGCAGCTAAAGGAGATAAGGTATCAATGGGAACCCAATGGAGGGAAGCAGAAAGGGCAACCTTAGCCTGGTAATTAAGAGTCAGAGCTATGGCTACTCTCACATTCAGAGCCAGCAGTGTGTTGAGAGCACATAGACATTCACAGAAGTCATCATGTTTTTCCTCCAGAACCTTCTAAATTTTACAAGTAATCCACTTTATTCAATGTTTATGGAGGGTGTGTGGCCAATCAGGACATGAACAATTCAATGGTTTAGGGAATATTTGCTTTGTGTCTGAGTGATTGGCATCAACTAGAATAGATGCAGGGGCGGCATCCGCGGCTCTCCCGACTCTGCTCCCTTAACCCTGAAACGCTACTCTAGGAGCAGGCCTGTCTGAGTTCTTGCGCTCCAGATTCTGATTTATCTGTCATTTGGGCTTATCATACCCAGAAATGCCCAAAACAAAGGTTAAAAAGACTGTAGGATGAGCATATGTCATCTATACAGAATGGAGGGGGAAACGCAAAAATAATAGAAGAGAGCCTGAACCAAAGAAAAATCCAAACTGATACATATGTGACCCCAGAGCTTTGAAAAATTAAAAACGAAAAGCATGTCTCTCTGAAAGTTATTCTCTGTAAATCAGTTCCTCATCCTTCTTTAATTAATTTTTAAATGTTACTATATACATATATATTTAGAGAATAATAGATATATAGAAAACATAACAAACTTCCTCAGATCTGCCATTCAGCTACAACCTTTAACAACCTGTGTTTTGTTTTTGTTCTTTATCCATTTCTTTGTTGAAGCATAATTCTCGCTGGATCTCACACATAAATATGTGACAAAAGGATTAAAGTTCTCTTTAAGATGCACCCAGTAACATTTCGAACAAAATCATTTTTTTTTTAATGGTCAGCCTATCTTCAAATTTGCTTTATGCTTACTTGTTATTTAAAATTCGAATCCAAGCATAGTCCACATTTCTTTGCTAGTGCTTCAGTTAGGGTTTCTATTGCTGTGACCAAAAGTAACTTGGGGAAGAGAGGGTTTATCACGGCTTATATTTGACAGCACAGTCCAGAACTGAAGGAGTGTGAGGAATTCTGACACATGGGCGAGTGCTTCTAATGCTCTTCATGACTCTCTCCACCTGCTCTCTTATAGCCCCCAGTACCCCCAGCCCAGGGGTGACACCTCTCAATGAGCTGTGCTCTCTCACATCAGTTATCGATCAAGAAAACACATGATGGTGCTCACAGGCCAATCTGTTGGGATGTTTTCTCAGTTAATCTCCCTCTTCCAAAATTGTTCCAGCTGGTGTAAACCTGACATAAAAGTGAAACTTAAATTTCCTTTTCGTCTCAACCAATGAATTCACAGACACACATGCACAGAAACACACACACACACATCACACATACAGGACAGAAATATACACAAAGACAGGAGCACAGACACACAGAGAGAGGAATTGAGGAAGAGGTGAGGGAGAGAGAGAGGGTGTGAGAGAGAGGGAGGGAGAAGGAGGAGAAGGATGAGGACATGAGGATGAGGAAGAGTAGGAGAGGGAAGGAGGAAGGGAAGAGGGGAGGGAGGGAAGGAGGGAGGGAGGGAGGGACGAGAGAGAGAGAAAGAGAGAGAGAGAGAGAGAGAGAGAGAGAGAGAATGAACCCAGAACCTTGTGCATCTTATCCATGATAACCAAGTATTCTACTAAATCTCTTTTAATCTATCGTATTCTTGTCTCTTCATTTCATTTTATTTAGAAAACTAATGGGGTTATGTGTCTTGAGTACTTACCAATATGCAGAATTTGTTTGACATAGTTTTTATGGTGCCATGACTATGTCACTATATCTTATTTCCATAATTTTTCATACTAATCGGTTTTAATATTAGAGGTCAGATGAACTAGGCTTAACTTAAGGCAAGAAAATTGCACAAGTTGTGTCTTGTATCTCTTCCTTTCTTTGTTCCCAGTTTTATTAAAGAGCAATTGACAAAAGTTAAAAATTGTTTATGATTCTTTTTACAGTATCAGGAATAGAAAAAAATTGGCTGCATAAATGCTACATGAACTTTTTACTATTTAGATGTAACCTTAGCATTCTCCTTACCTTTTATTTTCAATCAGAACCCCACTAAGTCACTCAGGCTGACTTTGAACTTCCTCTAGATCAGAAAATAAACAAATAAATAAATAAATCATGAAGCTTTCGGTTTTCCTGTCTCAGTCTGTGTAGTAGCAGAGATTACAGGTTTGGGCCACAGACCCCAGCAAACATGATGGTTTGATATAGGTATATTGTGGGAAATTAATACTTCAATAAAATTGATCACTCTACCATGCCATATAACTACAAGTTTGTGTTTGGTAAGATTTAATTGATATATACAATGTAGCATTATTAACCATGGTCATCATGCCATTCATTAAATCACAAAAAATTATCATATAGAATTTATCATATAGACCTTCATATTTGTGGATAACAACCTCACCCTCCATGTGGTATCAATGACCATTCTTACCTGTATTATATTATATGTGCTCAAGTTTACATTGATTTTAGAAGACCATGTAGTATTTGTTTTCTGTAATTTGCTTATTTAGCTTACTTCAGTATTCTCCAGGTTTAAGCTTATTATTGTAAAGGATAGGATTGTCTTCTTTTCAGCAGTATTTTTTGTTCTTTGAGAATTTTCTACATGCATATAATGTATTTTGATCATATCTCTGTCTATTTCCCCTTCCAACCTCCCCAACCTCCTCCTAACTTTCTCCCTACAACTCTTTGCTTTATTTTTTTAAATACCTAAGTTCACCTAGTGCTGCCCATGTGTGTGGGTAGGAGACCCACGGGAGCTCATGCCAGCACTGAAAGATAATGATTCTCTCTACTCCATAAACTACAGTAGCTCCTCAGAGAGGGGTGGGAACTTACCACACATGAATATGGAAACAATCTCCTTTAGATCACTCTGTGTTTACAATTTTCTTTGTTTATTCACATGACAATAAAAGACACTGATTGTTTTCATTATTGGATTTTATAAATAATGCTGAGATGAACAATATCATTCTATATATTGATTTCATCTTCTTTAGATATAGATCTAAAGGAATAGTCAAGATGGTTTGGTAGTTTTATTTTTAAATTGTGAGGAACCAATGCACGGCTTTTCATATTACTATGACAATTTCTTTCCTAAGTCAATGTACTAAGGTTCTTTTTTATCCAACTTTCTTTATTAACAGTGGACATTTGAAAATGTATGAGCCGGTGTTTCATGATTTGTAAGTCTTCTTAGGCAAAATGTTTATTCAGGTCCTTAGTCTGTTCTTCAGTTGCCCATGTTCTGAGTGGGCGCTATTTGCTTTCTTCCCGCTGGAGTTACTCTTGTAGTTTGACAGTTTCCTCTTTACCAGATACTGTCAGAAAATATTTTATTTCAGCTCACAAAATGTCTCTTTGCTCTGTTGACCGTGTCTTTTTCTGTTTAAAGAAATGCAGATTGCTGTTATTTCTTGACCTTTGGGAGTCCCTGTCTGCATTGGTCATGTTTGTACTATTGTGATAGAACCCACATATACCAGAACAACTCCATGGATGAAAGGCTTCTGTGGCACATGTTCCCAGATGTTTTGCTGCGACTCAGTGGGGAAGGCAGGGCAGAGCAGCACCAAATGCTCCATTTAATGGAACTGATGGCAGTAGTGCATGTGGTGCATAATGATGACATCATGGGGGTCAGTTGGGACCAGGAGTCAGGATAAGCATCTGCTAGCTGAGCCCCTCATCTTAAACATTCTACCATCTCCTGAAATATTACCACTAACCAGGAAGCAAGAACATGAGTACCTGGGGGACACTTCAAATGCATTAGCAGTGCTGGTCGGCTGTCTCTCACTGCAGTAAAATACCAAGAGAAAATCAGCTTAAAGATATGAAATTTATTTGGGCTCAAGGTTTTGGAGCTTTAAACTATGGTCAGCTAGTTCCAGTGCTACTTAGTCATGTATAGCAGTGTTGCAGGACATAATGGTGGTTCAAAACCTTTTTACTTCAATGCTCCATAAAATTATAAAAATTAACTCATTAAAAGGTGATCACAACTTAATTTTAATCATTTTATATTCTAACTTTTATAGTGTCATTAACAGTGATTATAGGTCATTGTTTTACTATGGTGGTATACTTGATTATGCTCTAACCTTCTTATTAGGTTTCTATTTTCTTGTTATTTATTAGCATTTTTTCATTTAAAAAAATAGAGTAATGATGAATTCCTTGACATCTGTTTGAGAACATGTCTCTTGCTCACTTTTCAAGCACAGATTTGTGGGGAATGACATTCTGACTTGTAAGGTTTTGGCTTTTGTTCATGTACTCTCCCTTAGCCCATGAGGTTTTACTGAGAAATAACTAACAAGTATTTGAGAATTCCCTTGTAAGCAGCCTTTCTTCAGGCTGAAGTGAGTTCACAGAGCTCGTTTGGGAGCCAAGTAGGTTTTAATGTAAGTTTAACATGAATACAGATTTCCATGAGCTGGTCTGGTTCTAAGGCTCAATGGAAGAGGGTCTAGTAATGGGTTCTAAGGCTCTTACCTATGCTATGCAGGATTGGGAAGGCATGACCTAGGTTATGTGAAACAGTCTTTGCTGTCCTCTGTGATGCATCCTTACTTTTCTCTCTGATGGGCCCAGCTAGCAGATGCTTATCCTGACTCCTCGTCCTGACTGACCCTTGTGATGTCATCTGTACGTGCCACCTGCACTCACTCACTCTGATTTAGCTCTTACATTTTTGCTAATAGCTGAATTCTCACATTGGTGGTTGTTTTTTAATGAAAGATAAGTGTGAAAGTCTATTCTACCATGGTAATGCCCTTGTTTAGAAAGTTGTTTATAAATATATCAAGAGACATACACTACATGGTAGTTCTAGTTACAGTACATCTTTAAAATAATATTTTTATTTTTTCAAAGTTGTATACATTTGTGAAATATATACACTGATTATATTTATTCATTTCCTTACAACTCTTCCTATTTCCTCTCCCTCTCAATTTGATTTCAAAACCAAGCTTCCAAGTTTAGTGTTGCCCTCTAGATAGTGCATCCATGTCAAAGAATTTTTTTGAACATCACAGAGTTTTGTAGCAATTTTTCTATAGTTTGTTTACATTACTTAATTTGATGTTAAGACGTCACCATTTTACGATTATTTCACTAGCCATTTACTGCAAAATAGTTCATATTGTGAAGTCAAAAATAAATTCTGAGATTTTTCTTCAGCTCTTTTTTCTTAGCTTCTTTTTGGAGTAATAAATTGGTACCCTAGCAACACCTAGTGGTGATCACTGATGGCTTGGGGTGCAATTATAGAGTCATAATCTTAGAATGTTCTGATATTTCTATTCATAGTAAATGTTATCACTTCTGATTCTCCAATTGCTTCATCTGTGGTTAATGAAGGCTCCTGACATTAACTGTTGTCACTCCTTGACATTTCCCCAAAAGTCATACATGTGCACCCATTTCTGAGATAAGATACATATGTCAGGTTCATCTAGAATCTTTCTTACCACAGGCCAAGTATTATCTATTTCTTTAACAATTCCTCATTTGTGTGTATGTGGTAGGAGTGACATTTTCTACATCTACACCCCTCATTCAAGCATATTTCCCCCTTATGCATAAGACACCCAACAGAAGAAATGATTAAATATCAAGATGTATGTGGTAATGATGTTACTGAAATGTCTTACAATAAATCATATCTGGCTAATCCAACAGTGACTATCTGAATGCTAGAGATGCTGAGAATCCAGTCAAAAAAAGCTGGATACTTCAATGGTATCACTATTGTAAGGCCCCCTCCCCAAGAAGTAGAGTTAGCAACAGCCCCCAACCAAGGATTCAGCTGGGCAGAGGGGGAAGGGAGGGGAAGCAGTTACTTAGCTATGTGATCAGGCCCAGCCTGATCAGGGAAAGAATTCCAAAAAGAAGATAAAGAACAAAAGAACAAACAGCAGGCCTGGGGGCGGGTGATAACCAGGTTGTTTGGTCAGGCCGGATGGCAACCTGGGGGCCCTCACCCCTCACCCCTCAACGGGCGATTTCATTCAAACCAGCCAATGGAAACTTTGTAACTTCGCCTTTGCCTCTGTACGCATGATTTTGCTTCCCTAACCCTATAAAAAGGCCCTAAACAGAGGGCTGGGCGCGCCAACCATCCCAAATGGCTCGGTAGCCCGCAGGTCCTGCGTTATTCAATAAAACCTCGTGCTGTTTGCAGCTGATCTGTGGCTCGGTCCTCCTTGGGTCATGGGGTCTCCTTCCGAGGAAAGGTCCGTTTCGGGGGTCCCAAACCCCCGGGGGTCTTTCATTTGGGGGCTCGTCCGGGATTTGAGACCCCCACTCAGGGACCACCGACTCACTGTCAGGAGGTAAGCTGGCCAGCGTTTTGTTCGTTGTCTATGGCTGTGTCTGAACTTGTCTATGGCTGTGTCTGAACTTGTCTGTGGCTGTGTCTGAATGAACTTGTCTGTGGCGGTGTTGTCTGAACTTGTTTTCTGTGAATCTGCGCACGCGTTTGGTTCGATCGGGTCCATTTGTATTTGGCGGGGGCCAGAAAGAGCTGACGAGCTCAGAACTTCTCCCTCGCAGCCCTAGAAGACGTTCTAGAGGCATTTGTAGTCCCGCCGGGCGGGACATTTGGGTCCTTCGGGACATTTGGGTCCCCGGTGTAGCGGGGCGTTTGGAGCTCGCTTTGGAGTGGCAGCCCTTTGGAGCTCAGCCCGTATCAGAAGGATACGTGGTTTTGGTAGGAGAGGGGGGGAATCCGGACCCCCCCCAAGTCTCCGTTTGAGGTTTTGCTTTCGGTTTTAGGCCGAAGCCGCGCAGCGCCTTTGTTCTGTGTTTGAGTGTTCTGTGTTTGAGTGTATCTTTGTCTGTTCTACTAACCTTACTCAGTCTTAAAATCATAGGACAGATGATAACCACCCCGCCCCCGAGTGTTGCAGCTCCCCCCTCCCTCCTCTCCTCCGCTGCCCCCGCGGCGGGGCTCGCGCGCGCGCATGGGAGGTCGGGTCGCATGGCTCGGGCGGGAAGAGGTTGGGCCGGCCCGCCCCTCCTGCGGCGTGACCACGCTCGCAGGTGCGGGGCACACGGGTCAGCCTAGCCGGCGCAGACCCGTCCACCTGCGCGCGTCTCCGGCCGCAGAGGTTGCGCGCTTTCGGGCGCGCGCAGGCGGAGCAAGAGATAGGGTCTGGCCAGCCACGGGCTGCCGCAAGCACACTTCTGCCATGGCGGCGCCGCGACCGGCTCCGGGACAGCTGGGAAGACCGGCCGCGCGTCTCCGGCCGCAGTGCGCGCGCGCACGGGCAGGACCGGGAATTAGGCTGATGGGCACTTCCGCCGTGACCAGCTCCCTCCCCCTGGGCCCCTAGCCTGGGTCGGAGCAGCCTGAACCTGGTAGATGCTTCCTGGGCTCCTGGGGTACCTGGTAGAGCAGCTTGACTTTGAGATAGAGCTATGGAACCGGGTTCCGTTTCTGGCAGCCTAGGTGAGATCGCCCGGGAGAGTCCTCACCGACGGTGTGGGGCCAGAGATAGAGCTTAGACCTTTTGCCTTTTGTAAAGCCCTGTCATTTATTCTCTTGTATACAGTGCCCAGGCCAAGCTCATGGAAAAAAGTTCCATCAAGCCTGGCCAGGGCTGTTGGCAGCATTGTTCCCACTTCAACCCCCTCCCCTGTCCTGTCAAAAGAAAAAGGCACAGCACAGCTGTCTGATAGAAGCAGCTACTGCTTAGATACAGCACTCAGTTCCTAGCCACAGAGATTTTGATGTCTAAAGTCACAGACCTGGCTAATAACTTCTTTCATTGTTAAGAAGGGTGAATGGCCGACTTTTAGTATAAGATGGCCCCACACCATCTGAGCAGTCAAAGCCATTTTCCGCAGACGCCCAGACATTGGGTCTGTGAGAACCTACAGCCATTCCTACTTCCCCCACTGATGAGCTCTCCCCCCGCCCGTTACAGGCACCCCCTGGCGCCACTGAGAGTGAGGCCCGGGGCATTGCCAGCACTCCTGTTAAACTATGTTCTCTTATCAGCCTACTTGGGAGAATCTCTTTACCCCTGAGGAAAAAGATCGGATCTTATTAGCAGCTTGGAAACTGGCCCCCAGCTCGGACGCCACCCCGATGCAGTTGCCTAACCTAGACGTCCCCATTGGGAAGGTAGGAGACACCTATTAACTCTGTCGCCAGGCTCTGATGCACCAATTAATCTGGCCGAGGTAAGAAAAAGAGATATAAAAGTCTAATAGATTCCCCCTCTGAGTTTTTAGTGAGGCTAGTAAAGGTCTATCAGAGAGGTACACTGTTTGCTCTAGAATCGGAAGAATAGGGGGGCGTTAAGAAAGTCCTTTATAGAACAGTCAGCAATAGGTATTCAAAGAAAGTTTCAGAAAATGGGTGGCTTACAAGATATGGCCTTGAGACTTAGTTAGAGAGGCTAGAAAGTATTTTGAGAGAGAGAGAGAAGAGCAGCGGAAGCGAGATGTGTATAGAGAGAGAGAGAGAAAAAAGGAAAACCGATGGATGAACGAGGGAATGGGGAGGAATCTTGGCTGCCTTAGTTGGCAGGCAGGAGAGACAGTAGAGCTTGGGCCCGCACCAGAAGCTCAGAAGAATACCGAGCTAGTGGGGACTGCCCCAAGAAAAAGAAGCCTGCGGCTAATACAGCCAGCCTTCTGAATCCCCTCCTGAACCTTTAATGTGGAGGGGACCCCAAGTGACTTTGAAACGGACACGGGAATGGTTAGGTTCCCTCTCCAACAAGAAACCATTAGTCCAGGATGTCAGCAGTGCAGACATAGGGCGTGGACGACTAAAAGAACAATGGACTTTAGAGAAAAAAATGCAGCACTCTTTCCTAGTGACTCCAGAGTGCCCAAGAGACTTGCTTACCAAACTGGGGGCAAAGATCACCTTTAACCCCCAGGGGCTCCTCTAGTCAGCCAGCCTGCTGTAACCAATTCAGGCCTTCCCGGAGGGGAGGCATGAGCAGAAACGGCTAGACCAGGGCTGGCTATCCAGCGGCCCCCTGTGGTGAAACCTTCAGCCACACCCCTGCGAGTCAGATTTGAGCAAAGATGCCAAGAAAGGGATCAAATCCCACACAGAGGCTGCTGGAGCAGAGAATCCTGAAACCATGTCAGTCAGAATTGCTGCCCATTAAGAAGCCTGAGACCTGAGGGAAGTCAACAGCCGGGTGATAAAGACATTCACACTGTCTTAGATTAAAAAGGTGCCTTCTTCTGTCTGCGTCTCCATGAGTCCAGCCAGCCCCTGTTTGCCTTTGAGTGGACAGACCCAAAGAACGGATTCTCAGGACAGCGCACCTGGACTAGACTGCCTCAGGGCTTCAAGAACTCTCCTACCATCTTCGATGAGGCCCTGCATCAAGGTAACTAACTCCGTTGCAGTACTCATTGCTTGCAGCCTCCACCGTGGAACAGTGCCGAGAAGGGACTGAGAAACTGCTTGTTGAACTGGCCAAACTGGGACATCAGGCCTCTGCTAAGAAAATTAAAATTTGACAAACTCAGAGTTACAGAATCTTGTTGAACCAAAAAATAGCTCTGAGACACAGGGCACACATGGACTAGAACACATTATCTCCAGAAGACTAAGACATGTTGAGATTTCATATCTCAGAGTACACTTAGAATTTAGTGTGTTACTTGAAATAGATCTTCAGATACACGTGTGTTCTCTAACAATGTAGCAAAAGCAGTGTACTCAGGGATGAGATGGAGGAAGCCTTTAGCCTTTATCCTCCGGGCGACTGTGATGTACAGAAGTTGGGGTAACTTCTGGATTTTTCAGTGTTCTGGAATAACTGAAAGGCCTTCAGGGTTCCGTTGCCCATATTTCAGCTTCCTTGGCACACAAGACAAAATCCTTTCACTTATGTTTAGATCATCTTGCAGGATCATCTCAGTCTTGTTAGAGATTGATTAAAAACTTTATTATACCCCAAAGTTCAGGACAGGTAGAAACCTTAAGCAAATTAACCCTGGAGACTGGCCACAGAGTTTGGGTGATGCTCCTGCCCTATACCCTTTTCTGAGCTCAATACTCCTTCTGCTAATACTTTTTGGATCTGGGAACCATCTCTGGTATAACCCCCTTGTCTGCTAGGTTGCAGGCCCTGGCTAATGTATAACATTCTTTATAAAAGCAGCTCTCAGACCTTTACCAGCCCGAGAGAGACGAGACCCCACATCGCTACCAGGTGGGAGACCTCGTCTACGTCCAGTGACACCAGCATCGGACTTTTGAACCTCGCTAGAAGGGACCCTACCAAGTCCTTCTGACCTCATGGCGTTGCTGCTTAGATCCTGTTGACTGATGGACTGTACAAAGAACTGGTAATCCCCTCAAGCTCCGTGTGCAGCGACAGTCCCCTAGAGAAGAGCCTTCACCAATCCATTGAGCAGACATGGCAGGTGATATCTGGGACTGAAGACACTTGTCCCACCATCTCCAGTGGACCTGGTGGCCTAGCCTGTACCCGGACCTGTGCCTGCTGGGGGCAAGATTAGAACCTTGGGACATACCCACCATTGACCCTGCCCATCTGCCCCCGTGTGCCCACCAGGAGATCCGAGAGCAGAAGCCCTCACAAGCGTAGTAAGGGCTTCCCATAGAGTTAATTTGCTGTCAAAAAAAGGTAGACACTAGATAAAGAGTCATCTCTAAGATTAGAGATATTCAGAAAAGAAAATGGGGGAATGTAAGGCCCCCTCCCCAAGAAGTAGAGTTAGCAACAGCCCCCAACCAAGGATTCAGCTGGGCAGAGGGGGAAGGGAGGGGAAGCAGTTACTTAGCTATGTGATCAGGCCCAGCCTGATCAGGGAAAGAATTCCAAAAAGAAGATAAAGAACAAAAGAACAAACAGCAGGCCTGGGGGCGGGTGATAACCAGGTTGTTTGGTCAGGCCGGATGGCAACCTGGGGGCCCTCACCCCTCACCCCTCAACGGGCGATTTCATTCAAACCAGCCAATGGAAACTTTGTAACTTCGCCTTTGCCTCTGTACGCATGATTTTGCTTCCCTAACCCTATAAAAAGGCCCTAAACAGAGGGCTGGGCGCGCCAACCATCCCAAATGGCTCGGTAGCCCGCAGGTCCTGCGTTATTCAATAAAACCTCGTGCTGTTTGCAGCTGATCTGTGGCTCGGTCCTCCTTGGGTCATGGGGTCTCCTTCCGAGGAAAGGTCCGTTTCGGGGGTCCCAAACCCCCGGGGGTCTTTCACTATGATGCTAAAATCCTGGGTGATTTTTGGAAGGTGTCTGGTCTTAAATCCATATTAAAAGACAAAAGATTCGGAAGAATAGTAAGGGCAGCAATGGGAAGCAAGCACCAGACAGCTGTCAAGGAAGACAGATATGATGCAGCACCACTTTCTTAGGACACATTTTGTAACTGAGTTGCCAATGGAACTTGCTATCCACTCTAATGGCGGGTTTGCATTGCTCATTACTCCAAGAAAATCTCTGAAAGACTCACTGAGAGGTGTGTTTCTCAGTTAATTCCAGATCCAAGGAGATTGGCAATAGGGCCTAACCTTCATAGTCACTTTTATATTCTTATTCACAACCATGCATGTGGTTGAAAAAGGTCTTGACATATGATTAAACAGCTCTGGAAATCAAGATCTGTACCATAAAGATCTTATTGGAGCAGGGCATGTATTAAATACCCTGGAAATGCTTATCCACAGCTGTGAACAGTATGCTCACATTGCCCCACCTCTTGTTCTGACCTCCTACAGCATTCTTGCCATGTAAGACACCATTAGGGACAGAAAAGAGAGGCTAAAAAAATTGAAAAGGTCAATTTCCTCTCTTTCCTCATTTTCAAGGAGAAATGAGAATGTGGTAATAAACACTTAGTTTGCAAATTTCCATCGTACACCCTCTCCCTCCCCCCAAAATACAAGGGGTAAGACATTTCCTGGCCCATTTTATTGTTTAATTTGAATAATTGGCATCCAGCTGTTGGGCTCACAAAAGACATCTCTTCTATCTTGAATATCTTTAAAAGGTGTCTTTGGATTGTTTTCAGGGTTTTTAAATCGTAATCATTTGAGCCAAGTCTCTGTTCTTAGTTCCCTAAAATGTTCTGCACCAAAGCTGCAAACCTTCTCAAGTTGAAGAGGTGTTCTTTTTTGAACTCTTCATCATCTTTAGAATAGCTTCTGGCAAATTTGTCTTTTGATCAATCCCAATTTAATTCTATAACATTTGAGACTTCATGTTTCTTAGAAATTAGTCTCTAATTTTTTTCAATAAAGCAACTGTGGAATCTTATTTGTTTTAAAAACAACTCTATACTACTGATTATCACATTTATGTATATGATATTTACATATGCATATCCTTTCAAAGGAAGAGGAGTACGCTACTGAATTATTAAATCTTTTGTCAAAATACTTCAAAATTCTGTTTTTATTTATCATAGAAGGAAATCACTTATGAAGAAAGCATTCAGTTCTTTTTTATACATTAAGCAGTTTATGCACTTTTTACTCCCTTAATTTTAGGTGTCAATATTTTACCTATTGTGTACTTTCCATGAAGAAGTTTTAAAAAAAATGGCTAGTACTTACCATTCAACACTTTTTATAAAAGTGGGTACCTGTTCCAAGGTGATTATAAGATAATGATTAAAGTATAAGTTACGCTATAAAGTGAATAATGACATATTTTAGAAACATAAAAATGTGTTGTCAGCTGTCTGTTACTTTAATGAAGTACCTGATACTGACTATTTATGAAGCAGGGGGTTATTTACCTCAGAAATACAGAAATATAAAATAAAAAAATCAGGCCCCATGGGCTTGACCTCTGTGGAAGGTGGTGACCATCAGAGGAGTGTAAGGTGGCTGATGGTGGCCATCAGAGTGGAAGGTGACTGAAGGTGGCCATCAGAGTGGTTTGTGTATGCTCAAATGGTCACCTCATGAACTAGTACAGAGAGAAAGCCAATGTACATCTTACAATCCCTTTCGATGGCAACCTTCAGTGACATATAAGACCCACTCACAAAGTTCCACCTTCTAATGGTTCACAACATCTCCTTCTCCTTCACTTTTGAGATCTACTCCTTTATATGTATACCTTTGAGGGACAGACAAAAAAAATAATAAAAGAACAGCAGTATGTTCCTGTGGCGTAGCCGAGACAGACATACACAGCAGAGTTGAACACTTGCCTGTGGACAACACCATTTTCTAGCCTAATGTAGAAAACTTAGACCTACAAATCAAACATTTTTAATATTACTTTTTATTTATTCTTAAGAATTTCACATATTGCACAATGAAAACATGGCCATATCCACCCCTCGTCTCCCTTCTCCAGCTCCCGATAAATTGCCTGGCAATATGTTCCTCCCACAGCTTCATGATGCCTTCCCTACCCTTTGTCATCCCCATCTCTTGTCATCACTGGATACATCCAATGAGGAATGGAAAACCCACCTGGACTTTTACATTCTCAATGGGGGACATGAGTTTTTCTGTCACTAGCTCCTTAGTGAGGAATGAGTGTAGGGGAAAGGGGCTAGCCAAAGAAACCCACCCTGTCCCTAAAACCAGAGCTAGTGAAGGAAACAGTTTGAGACCTGATTCAGTGAAAGAACCACTCTATCTCTTAACCCAGAACCAAAAAAACATGTCCTGACTGTGAAGCCAGTACCAAAGGAACCCTAGGGCTCTAGAATCTGAGCAAGTGAAAGAAATATGCTCTGAATTTAGAATTACAGTTCAAAAGCTAAAAAAGGCCAGTGAAAGAAACACAGTTTGGCCTTAAAATCAGAGCCAACTCTGTCTCTGACCAAGGAAACTAACACATTGCTGGGCAGGAATAATTAACAAATCCTTGAGTCTCCCTGGAGAGACTCCACCCCTAAGATGCCCTATATAAACCCCTCTGATATAAACCCCTCTGACCAGTTGTTGGCTGCTCTTTCCCACCCTGGTAGAGGCAGCCCCTCTCCTGGACTCCTCCTCATATAAATCTCCTTCTCAAAAGAGTTTTGAATGAAGATATTCCTTACTCTGTACAGGGAAGAACTTGCTGAGAAGTCTAGCAGAATTCAGCAGAAAAAGCTTGCAGAGTTGTTCTTTTAGGGGGACTGAACAAGGTGTAGCGGAAAAAGTAACAGCTTTCCCCTGGAACCAGAGGAGATTGCTACATTTCTGCAAGGATTTCCCCTTTGGCAGAATGGTAACATCTTGGGCCAGAGAGAAGTAGAGCGCTGCCACCCCCCCCCCCCAAGGGTGGTGGCAGAGCAAAGCTCAGATGTAGCATCTCTCCAGGAGAGGAATGGAATCACTATATCCTGAGGGGAGACCATCTCACACTGCACCTCAGCTTCAGGTATAGGCTGACTTCCTGAACAGTCAAGATACCTCTTACTCCCCCCCATCCCCACCCTAGTTGTAATACTTGCTTACAGTGAGGCCTGAAGAGCAGCTTCCTCATTCATGATGAATTTGGGCCTGAATTAATCCTGTGTAGGTCTTGGTAGATAACCACACCTGGTAAACTTACAGCCACAACAGCCACCTTGACTCGAGAATCTGCTTCCACATCACTTAGCTCTTACAGTCTGTCTCCTGAGCCTGGTAGTGATAAGGAGGTTGAGAAAGATATTCTGTCTTTAGAACTGAGTATGCAGTCTCTTATTTTTACTACTTTGACCAGTTATATATACATCATATCAAAAATAATTATATTAGGCAAAAGTTGGAAGTAGCTCAGGTCTATATATATAAAATAAATGTATAGAAAGCAATTTGACTAACAGTATGACTATTAAGTAAAATAACAACAGCAGGTTCTATCCTAGGGTCTATGACTTTCCAGCCATGGACTTTTGCGCAGAATTATGGTATATGATTAAACTCCTTCTTATAGTATGGGCTTCAAATATAATCAGAATACTATTGAAGTTGGCGGTTTGATTTCTAGAAACATCCAGTATCTAAGTATTGTTGTTGGATTTTATCATATTGTAATATAGGTCTTATATTACTGATTTAGTATAAAATAAAATTTAAAGTACTTTGAGCCAAGTTAGAGAATATTTTTTGTCAGTTTTAGATACAGATCAGGTCATACATACAAGCACACATACATTTTATAGTAAATACCACGTAATAATTTCTTTGAATGCACAGACACAGACATAGCTGAGTGTTGTACATTGACTTTACTAGTGTATACTGACATGAAAATTGCTGAGATACTAGAATACTTGGTAGTTTTAATTAATATTATCTAACACCAATTGAATATTGATTGGCATATAATGATTTGAAATTCTTTTGGTCAATAAAATACATATGTACTGTGCTAAGATCTTTATATTTATATCAATTCTAGTAGAGACAGAATTATCACAATACTACAAGGTGATGTTATTAGTACACTTATTTTAAACATGAGGAAATGGACCTGAAATGGAAGCAGCTGGAGACAATGCACACCAAAACACCAAACATGGCATGTTTTCTCTCATTTTAATATAGACTTCATAGAATATTTCTGCAGAACAGGAAGACTTACAGAATTGAGGACAGGTGAGACTGTAGTGGCAGGTATGGGGAAGCATAATATATACTAGTATGGCATTGTGTGATGTTGCATAATATGTAATAATAATAATAATAAAGACATCTGGACATATGATACTTCTTCTAAAATGAGACCTGAAGCCTAGGAGGCCCCCCACTAGTGTTACAGAGAAATGCACCTCATATACAGGTATCAGTGGGTGCACAAGCTTGAGGGAGGCATCCTGGTTATGTTTAAGGAATGGAGAAAACACCTGCAAGCCTTTGCATGAAAAACGAGGGTGAGATGCTAAAGAAGATGTAAAATGGTGGTCAGAAGAAGTCAGTGCAGGAAGTGGCAGTGCAGGCTATTTCAGACGAAGATAAGGCCTTGCTTACCTGATGTAGCAGAAATTTCTGGCCTGGCCTAGCCCCAAGGTTCAAACCTTCCTGCAGTGCTTAGTCCCAGAATGCCACACAAAGGCTTATATTTATTACATGCTGTTTGGTCTATGACTCAGGCTCTTTACTTGATAATTCTTATACTTTAAGTCAACTAATATTTCTATTTATGTTTAGTCATGTGACTTGGTACCTTTTGCTCAGTGTAGCATTCTCATCTTGCTTCCTCTGCATCATGTTGCCATCTCTCTCTCCACTCCTTTGCTTTCCAGCATTGTCCTGGTCTGGTTGCCCTGCCTCCTACAATCAGCAGAAAGGAGTTTATGGAATGCTATGCCCAAATTCTCAAAATATGGTTTATAAATGTTTGCTTTCATTTTAAATGGTAAATGGTCATAGTCAATCTCTTTCTAAGAAAAAAGAGGGGTATAATAAGAAATGAGAGAAAGAAAGAGAGATATTGGCAGACAGAAAGAGAGAGAGAGAGAGAGAGAGAGAGAGAGAGAGAGAGAGAGAGAGAGAGAGAGAGAGAGAGAGAGAAAGACTGAAGTATTTTTCAGTCTATAAGTGGACATCCTGAGATCCAGAGATGGAGCACATCCACAGCTGATGTGGGTGGTGTGAGATGCTTGGAACCGAAAGAGAAAGACCCCAAGTCTGCAGCACTGTGCTGAATACTTCAGTACCATCAGTAGTTTTGCAGCCACACATTCTTGAAAACTTCAGCTGGGAGCCATCCAACTGTATCATTTCTGTTAATATTACAGCCATGCATCTGCCAAGGTCACCTCCATAAACATATAACCTACTCTTCTCTCAACTCTAAAGATTATTATCTCTGCTGCTTATTCACCTTACTTTCCATATTTAGAATCTTACTGAGTCAAGTTTAGCTCTCTTTAACTCTGTCTTGAATTATGCTCTCACTGGTTCACCTAACTTAGGCAAGGGAATCTTATCCCTATATGGTGCTTTTACTCTCAGAAAATCCACGTGCAAAATATATTGTGCCTTTGAGTTATTTCCCTGCCTAGAAATTAAAACTATAATCTTTGTATTGCTGTTAAAATACAAATTGCTGTTAAAATACAAAATACAAATGTTAAAATACAAAATCTTTGTATTGCTGTTAAAAAATAAATACAAACTATGTGAACACACTCCTTAACATGCCCAAGTGTTCAGCAAGCCTTCCTCATTCCAGCTAATCCCACCACACAGCTTTACAAGAGAAAATAGTGGTAACTCCATGACTGCTATGTCAGTTATGGATAGCAAATGGGGAATAATACTTATTAAGTGTCTCTAGTGATACAGATAGTCTAATATCTAGGAATACAGAGATAGCTTCAGTTTAACACAAGGAAAATGAATACAAATTACAATTCCTAAAGTAATTTCTAACATAGACAAACAATAGGAACAGAGCTGATGAGCTTTGTATGTGGACTCATGGCCTAGCTTCCAAAAGCCCAACTTAAGTAATGCAGCCTCCCTCCCACACTATGTTGATCCAAAATTGAGGCTCTGCTCTAAGTTGAACCAATTCAAATTTCCTTGAACATGGTTTCTGTTCTTTCAAATTTTCTCAATGTAATGTCATATTCACAACACCCACAAGGTGGTTTTTCACAGTAATTATAGGACCTCAGTTTCTGCCCTGAACCATTTTGTTGATGGTGGCAATCTTTAAGAAACTTTTACCATTCCCCATTAACTTAGTAGAGTAAGTTTAAGAGACAATCACTACATACGGAGCCATCCCAGGGTCATCCTTAACTATAGTCATGGTTGCTTCTGAAATATCCTAATTTCTGTGTGCTATGTCTCAGACTTCTAAAGCTTTACATTTTAACATCACACTGCATACATCAATGGCTTTTAAGAACCCAGAAAATCAGAGAATATATGAAGAAAACATTTCTGCATGGTAGAAGTAAAATATAATTCCTAGGTAAGAGTAGTTGTTTGAATGAGAATGAATGGATAGTAGATGAGTACAGTTTCAGGAGCTTAAAATGATTATTATTTCTTAAGATTCTGTGAATGAAGAGTGATGGAGAAGACAGGAGTCTATCGAGACTTAAGACTTAGCTAAAAGTTCAAATGGGACTTTTGTTGGAAGGGGGGATAAGGCAAGAGACGGGTGGAGAAAAATGGCCTAAAATCTGATGCTCAATTAGAGTGTTCTCAGAATTAGGGGTGCAATTCAATACTTTCATTTTAACTCACATATGCAACTACAGGCTAAATATCTCTAATCTAAAAACATTGTAAAACACAGAAAATTCTTCTATGTTTACATGAAGTCACAACTGAATTGTTTAAAACAAGAATAAACTTTATTCTATTCATAGAAATATTTAAAATATCTATATAGTGAGTTCCAGGCCAGCCGCTAAGTAAACAAACAAAATGTGTTAAAATTATCTTTAGGATGTGAGTATAAAGTCAACCCAGAACTTTAAATTTGTATATTTAAACTTGGATTCCATATATGTATATCTCATTATATTTACAAAACATAATATAAGAATATAATATTAAAGATAATAAAAATCCTAAATCTGAAATATTTGTGGGCCCCAAGAATTTCAAATAAGAGATGCTCAATGCATAGATGCTAAAACCTATTCCTGATTTAGTATAAGGACAGCTAACGGGGTACTTTGAAGAGCCCCTGAACCTTCCAAATGATGATAAAGGCTTGCCATTGGCTCTTTCTCTATAAGGTAGTATCAGATACATTGCCATTTTTAGAGAGGCAACATGAGAATAGGTATGTGTATGAGGATAATAAGCTCCCAACTATGTATCAAATTACTTTAGCACATTCCTGACTTTCACTTATGAATGTTGCCTGGTGGTGCACGTGGTTCATTGATGAAACTCTCAGAATTTTAATTTGTGAACTGAGTAGTGGCACTAATATAACCTTAATATATAGTTTTCATATCATTTAAAAATGTATATTATTTTTGTAAGTGGTGGTATAAAGATAATATTGTTATTTAGTGGGAATAAGCAGGAATCAAGACTACAGAAATTAGTTTCCTTATCTGTAAAATGTAACAGTTAGAGACGGTGATTGCCTAGGTGCCTTCTTGGTTTGTTCAGAAACTTCAACACGAATATTTTATATTGTATATAAACAAGATCATTAATTTGAATTCATGGCATTTATTTTAATCCATGTATTTTATCAGGTTTCTGTATTTTGCATTATGTTATTTCTGTATTACCATTATTGTTAAGGCTGAACAATGGAGTAATTTTAGTTTACCAAATAGTCTAGACTCTTGTGATTAAAAGTGGTATATAAACATAGATGGATTGTTATTGCCTGTGACTACTTTCAATGAATGCGCAACTCAGCACACATAGTCTTAATCAGAATATAGATTTCACTAAATGGTTTTGACATCTTACTTCACCCTAATGCTATAGACGTTCTGAATTAATAACTGCAATAAACATTGTCAACCTATTATATGGGTCAGTTACAAATGTAATGAATATATTGTAAAACACATTTTAATGTTAAGACCTCAGTTCTCAACTTATTGGTATTCTTTTTCTTCTATTTCTTGGAGTGAGGGAAATTTTAAATATGTTCTCATATACACATGCACACACACACACACACACACACACACACACACACACACACACATATATATATATATATATAAGCAGAAATCATAGAAATGAATTTAAATATGCTGCCCTCAATCTAATTTTAGACATCTACACTATAGTTTATTTTATTTTAAAGCAATAAATAAAAAAATGTGTAAATTAATGTTATAAAATATTTAATATAGTAAAAAATTAAAAATTTTAGAAAATATTCAGTGTCCTCCATTATCTATGCAAAGCTTTACAAGCACTGGTATGTTTAGCCCAGTGTTCTTGGAATTATAATCTAAACTCTGTAAACATTTCCTATGTGTTTCTATTTTCTTATACACAGCACAGTTTTCTATCCTTTATATCATTATTTGTTACCTTGGGTACCTGAAACTGGATCACTTTCCTCATTTTGAGAAACATGGTACAAGATTACCTCCTCCCAGAACCACTTTATAAAACCCTCTCTCTAGTGATCTCCAGGATTTTCCTAGATGTTTGTGCTTAAGTAATGATGACTGCCATGGCTAACATGTCTTAAACATGTAGTGCTAGTGTTTTAACAGATCTACCTGGATTTAGTTATTTTTACTTCTAATCCTACTTCCAACATCCCCATCAGACATCTGTGCCCTTTAATGTCATCTTTTAAGACAACAAGGAGAAAGCACATGACTTTTCTGGGTTATCTTACTTAAGCACAGAAGGGCCCATGACAGACTCTTTTCTTCTTGAAGTAGCACCAATTCCTTGTTTATTTTTTAATTTTGCTTGGGTTCAGTGTTTGACTGTGTAACCTGCCTGGCCTGGAACTTGCTATGTAGAGAATGCAGGCCTTGAACTTACAGAGACCCGCCTTTCTCTGCCTCCTGCGTGCTGGGAAGTGACAATATATGGATGTGTCTCCCATATCACAATCTCTCCCTTAACAGAAAATAACAATGGGTAGAAATGCAATATTAAAATTCAAAGAGAAGTGTCAATTAGGAAACATAATTTTTAAAATATATTTTTAATTAAATGTCGCATCATTTCTCCTTCCCTTTCCTTCCTCCAATATTTCCCATTTAGTAGTCATTATTTTATCTTCAAATATAGCTAACTATATAAATACAGCCTGATTTGTCCAGTTACTGTTACTTGTATGTGAGTGTGATTTCAAGACTGACCATTTGGTACTGGATAACCTATTGGGGCATATACTTGAGAAAAACTGGTGTTCAGCATTCCTTAGCTGCCTGTAGTTCTTTGTCTAGGGCAGGGCCCTTGAGATTTCTTCTGTTCTTGTTATCATATGTACTGGCATTGTACTTCTCTGCCGGTCTTGTTTAGGCAGCCATACTGTTGAGGTATTGTGGGTGTAGCCTCCCTCTCCTTTAGGAGACACAGTCTCACAACAGACTTTCTGATGTTCTGGCTCTTACTATCTTTCTGTTCCCTCTTTCACAGTACTCCCTGGCCATAGATACAGAAGTTGTATTGTAGTTACTTCAACTGAGACGGAGCGCTCCACAGTCGTTGTTCTCTGCTTTTTGATCAATTGTGGTAATACTTTTCATCTGCCTTTTGTCTGCTTTGCGTCTATTGCAAAAAGAAGTTTATTGGATCAGTGGACATAAGAATATGTATTTTAAATGCAATGAGGATTCATGCTAGTTTAGTGAAAAGGTAGTAGTCAGGTCTTCTCTGGAATCCGCAAGTTAATAATCCCTGGGTAGTTGGCTGAGTGTTTAGTATCAGGCATGATTTTCCTCTTATTAAGTAGGTCTAGGTCTTAAGTTCAATTAGGGAGCCATTATACCAGCCAGGTATAAGTGCCACTGTGATACCCTTAAGATGATCATGTCATGTTAGTCATGGTAGTCACTGTTGTGGTTCACAGATGCCATACATAGGTTGCTCTCCTGTAGGGGTATTGTGTTGATTCATGGCAAATAATTGTCCCACCTACTGGTTCAATAAAAAGCGCTGATTGGCCAAAGGCAGGCAGGAAGTGTGGGCGGGGCTACCAGACTAAGAAAAAATCTCTGAGAACAAAATGCCAGACAGAGCAGAAGAGAGAAACCAGAGGAAGCCGAGGACAACTGTGCCACATGGCTGAACAAGAGACATGGGTTAGATGAAGGGTAGAGAGCTAGCAAGTGATATGCCTGGGCCTGAGGCTGATCAGCCTAAAAATTATTGAAAGCATCTGTTTGTCTCTGTGGGACCGTGGGACTGTGGGATTGCCAGTCTGCTGGTCTGTGGGGCTAGACCTTAAGGCAAGGCCCAAAAGTCAAGGCCAGAAACCTCATACTACACTCTCCTCTCTTGGAAGTTTGTCTATAGTACCTTTCAGTACAATGAAAGTTAATCTCCAAGAATGAGGCTTTCAAAACAGATTCAGCTAGGATTCTGCAGATCTTGTGAGGAGGTATGGTTTTAAAAACTGAGTATTGTAGCTTCTGATTGAAGCTTATTTGATAAGATCACTAATTACAGCATTGTTTGGGTTTGGGTTTGTTATTATTTTTTTAATACAGTCTGCTATTATAACCCAGGCTGACTTCTTGTTAAGCCCCTGCCTCTGTTTATCTAACTTTGGGATTACTTGAACAAAAATAAATAGAACTTTGTTAATAAAAGTGAGAATTGAAGATGAATGTTAGAGAGCAACAGAATATGAAGCAGTTGGAGGGAAATGGCAATATGGAGAAGAGACAGAAACATAGACGTGTAGAGAAATCTCATGATTTCCAAAGAGGACAAGTAGAACAAAACAAGGATGCTCTGAAAATTTAAAAACAACAACAACAAAAACAAAAGCCCTGCAGAAATAGATGATAATGTTTGAATAGGAGGACATTCCTATATCTCATGTTGTGAAGTCAAGCCTCTCTCTCTACTGGTAGAGTTGTTTGATGAGCTCTGATGACAATAGAAATTCACACCTATCTGGAGAAGATAGGTCAGTGGAGGTATCTTTTTTTTTTTTTTTTTAGCTGTATCCTGTGTGTGGCCCCTTATTGCCTTTCTGCTACCTGTCCGCTTTGCCATAGTGGACTTTACTATTACGTTACATAAGTCTTAAACCAAGCTCAGACCCACATCAGGTCCAGAGTATTGGAGCCAAACCACCACAAATCGAGACTTCCAGCTACGAGCAAAATAAATCTTTCTTCTCTTTAATCAGTTTTACTTTTTCTTTATAAGATTTTGGTCACTGTAATGAAAAGTCACACAAGCAAAACTGAACGAAATGACTGGGTAGATGTGGGAGGGTAGAATGATTGATGGGAAAACGGAGAGGAAATAGGAACAGGAAATTCAGCTTCCATGTTCACACATTCTGGCAGTGAATGAAATCCTGAAAATTAGTTGGAGGATGAACACAGCTGAAAGGAAGAGTAGCTAGTTAATAACCTCATTAATGGATAGAATGAGAAAGTAAGTAAGAAAAGATGGGTGAGGGGTGAGAAGGAGACACTAGAAGGTCAAGAGTTCATGAAGAACATGGCTGAGGAACGGATTAGATACACCATTTAAAAATGATGACGTGTTCAAAACCAAACCCAAACAATTTAAACCTTAAATTCTGACTCATAGTTTGAAGAACACACCAATCAGTACAAAATAAAGTCACATATTAATTGTTTGACACAAACTATTTCATTATAAGGGGTACTTAGGGGTCTTGGGACAAAGCAGAGGAGATGCCGTAAGGGTATGTGAAACTCTATGCCTTCTCTAGTGCCACATCTTCCAAGCATCCCGATCTGCTCACCAAACAGAAACTCTCCTAACCACAGTAATTTTTCTCTCTAGGAGGTTTCATTCTATAGGCAGATGTGATTAAATCATCAACTAAAACTGATTACTTCATTTTCTAGCTTCTCTCCCTTTGCTCCAGTTTATGAGTAGGGTCGGAAGTTCCAACTCTCTAATTCCAGATTTGGTTCTCCCAGCAACGGCTTCCCATTCTGAATTTGTCAAGGGTTCTTCCTAAATTCATTGATTAACATAGATTCAGGTATGATTTAAATAATTAGTTATTTATAAGTAACACCCTTATCTTTCTAGTACATTTTCAGGCCCAAGGAACAAAACAAAAATAAAATGTAACAAAAACATGCTTTTTTTCAACTCATATCACTTAGAAAAATATAAGAGTTTTGGGAGGCCAAAATTTATACACATATCTTCTGCT